>CAMAPE010000068.1:657500-1857500 GCA_945859875.1 Cuscuta europaea | reverse complement strand
TTGATGTTGCGTCTTCTACCCGGAAACTGAAAATATCAGTCTCTGCTCCTATGGGGTTAGCCTGGTTTATTTCTTCGAAGTCGGAACAACTATCAAATAAGGCCATTTCTTCAGCAATGGCGTTGTCCGTTTGCACTCTTTGCATAGGACATGATGATGAGGAGGGGTTATCATGACGTACCTTAGAGCGAGTCTCACTGATGGTTTGTCCTTCAGTGTTTTTGATCTGGTGAGACTCCTCTTTGTTTGTAGCTCTAGAAAGCCTGATAATAAGTCGTCCTTTCTGTACCGGGGCTCTCTTGGCTTTGCTTGAGTTGTCGTTCGCGTCATCATCATCCTCATCACCTTCATCGTTGCCGCTCGTTTCAGCCTTGCTCCCAGAGTCCTCATCATCAACGTCTAATGTTCTGGCTACGCTTGATGAATCATGGCTAGTCTCTTCAGCACGGGTGTGGCCCTCAGCAGACGTAGTCTGATCATCATGGGGCCGATTGCCACTGGTCTCTGTGGCTGGGTTGAACTCTCAAGACCCTCACTCACTCTCGGTTGACTCCGAGGGGTAGGCTCAGGGGGGTTATCTGAGCCATAGGGAGTATAATGTTGTTCTCTTCACAGTAGCGTCAGACAGATGGATCGTTCGGATCGGCTAACTGTAGAAGAGCCACTCGTATAGTTATTGGTACCAGTGTGCGATCCTCAGGCATTTTCTTGAGGCGTTGGACGGACGAGATGTAGACATTCTCCTTTGATAGTCTTCGAGGAATTGCTGGAGTCGATCAGAAGATATGTCGTACAATCAGAGAGAACCACCTCATGTAGGGAAGGTGTTTGATCTGGTCCGTCTTCGTCCTCTTCCTGAATAGTTCAAAATTTTCGTCCCATATCAGCGAGACGTAGTCATAGTTCTTCATGAATGCGATGCCGTGGAAGATGGTCAGAAGGTAGATGTTGCACTTGTCGAAGCCAGTGTGTTTGGCAATATAGCATTGTCCTCCACAGTCTTGGTAAACGTCCCGGCCTGACATCAGAAATGAGCTTTATTGGTTCAGAATGGCCCAGCTTTATCATGTCTGCCATCATCTCTGGCTCAGATGCAATCTCATCATAGTTTTCTTCTTCTGGGATTTGTAGAGCTTCGTGCAGCAATTCTTTGTTAATGGTGACCTCGGTGTTCATGATAGTGACGGTCAACTCGTCATCTATCTCTTCGTTGTTGTCGTCAAAGACTTTGTTAAGTGTTCCCCAAAATGGTTGGAGATAGATACACTTCTGGTTCTTCAGCAGATTTGCTCAGGGCCTTCCACAGTTTGTGGCCTTTCAGAATGGCAATGACGACCTCATCTTGGCATGAGAACACCTCTGGGTCCAGCATGGGGTTGTTCTCTTTGATTGTGTACCAGCTTGCCCTTGGATAGATCTAACTGATTTTGGGAACAGCTGCCATTTCGATCTGAAAATGATAAATAGATTAGAGCATTTGATCAAAAAGGTCGCTAAGTCCACAACTTAAGCTCTTATTTGGGCCCTTTTTTCTCTATTGTGATCAGGGTTTGATAATTTGGGCCCTTTGTTTTTTTTTGTGTTTTTGTGTGTTTTTTTGTTTTTTTATTGATGTTGGGCCCTTTGACATTTCTGTTTTTTTCATAATGTGGGCCCCCCTTTTTGATTTTGTGTTAAGTGATAAGAGGTTCCTGGTCTGGATCTGAGCAGTGTTGGGCCAACTAAGCTAAAATGGTCCTCGACTTTGAAAAAATTTTGGTGGCCCAACACTTAGCTTATCTGCATGGACCTTTGGTAGAATCGCGCATAGGTCAAATAGCGCATGAAGTCGAATAGCGCATGGAAGGTTTGGCTCATGACTTCAAATTCGCGCATCAGTTGATTAGCGCATGGGCGTTTCGCGCATATCTGCTATTTTGCGCATGGGGTTTCGCGCATGGCCCTAATCTCGCACAGCCCCGAAACGCGCACAGACTGAAAATTGGCCATATCTTGGGAAAATGCGCATCTGCTCAGAAATCGCGCATCGGTTTTTCCTTTAACCCTGTTCGTCTTCTTCGCTGAGTCTTCACTTGTTTCGCATATCAGTGAATCATAAAAATGTAAAGAAAATGGAAGTAGTATCAACCTTGGATGATGAACGAGGAAGATGCGAGAGAAGAGAGATGCGAGATTTTTGCTTGAGGGAGTTGGAGAGTTTTGAGCGCAGAGAGTGAAGTGGAGAGGATGAGCGGTTTTCGATGTTTAAATAGGGCTCGGGAATTTTGAACTTAACCGGCCCAATTTGTTTTCCATTTCAAATATAAAAGGCTCCCCCTCAACACTTGCTCTTTTCACAATGAATATTTTTAGAAACTCCCCCTCAATTTATGCATGATTTTGAAAATGCTCCCCCTTGATTTATGCAATGAAAAAATGATTTTTTTTAAAAAATGATGCATGTGAGGAAAAAAAAGGAATGAGATGCATAAAAAAAATAAAAATGCAAATTTTTTAAAATGTTTTAAAATGAAATGAAATCACACGTACGCACACAGTTCAGAGTTACTTATTCGTTCTGGTTCACCATTCCCAGCTTAGAGATCAGGAAATTAAATCTCTTCTCATCCAGGGCCTTTGTGAATATGTCAACCAGTTGCAATTCCGTGGACACAAAGTACATGTCCACGGTGCCCTTCTCAACGTGATCCTTGATAAAATGATATCTGAGGTCAATATGCTTCGTCCGTGAGTGATGGACATGATTACACGTGATGGAAAATGCACTTTGAGAGTCGCTATAGATTGGGATGTGTGAGAATGTGAACCCGTAATCTTTCAGCTGGGTCCTCATCCAAAGTATTTGTGAACAGCAACTAGCGGTCGCAACATACTCTACCTTAGCTGTAGAAGTGGACACACAATTCTGCTTTTTAGAAGACCAGCAAACCAATTTTTCACCTAGAAATTGAGCACCGCCGGATGTACTTTTTCTGTCCAGTTTGCAACCTGCAAAATCAGCATCTATGTACCCCACTAGGTCAAAATCTGATTCTTTGAAATACCAAAGGCCCAGATTAACTAATCCTTTTAGATATCTCAGTATTCTCTTCACTGCATTCAGATGTGACTCCTTAGGATTTGCTTGGAATCCTGCACAGAGACAGGTTGCAAAGACAATGTCCGGTCTGCTAGATGTGAGATACAGCAAGGAATCGATGATAGCCCGATAATTGGTAGCATCGACTGATTTCCTGGAGGGATCAGAGTCGAGCTTTTGAAGCGCTTGAGCATGTCGTGGATGTATTTGGACTGGTTGATGAAAATTCCGTCTGGCGTTGTTTGATCTGAAGGCTGAGAAAGAAGCTCAACTCTCCCATCATTCTCATTTCAAACTTGGTGCGCATCAGATTGCTGAACTTTTGATAGAATTTTGGGTTTGACGAGGCAAAAATGATGTCGTCCACATAAATCTGTATCGGCATTATGTCACCCTTGTGTCGTTTGATGAAGAAAGTTGGATCAATCTTTCCCTTCGAGAAGCCTGATTCCACATGAAAATCTGATAGTGCTTCGTACCAGGCTCTCGGTGCTTGTTTCAGTCCATACAGGGCTTTTGTCAGCTTCTATACATGATTGGGGCGTTCAGGATCAACAAAGCCTTCAGGTTGTGCAACAAAAACTTCTTCTTTCAGATCACCATTTAGAAACGCAGTCTTGACATCCATTTGATATACAGTGAAACTTTTTTGTGCGACATATGCAAGGAATAGTCTTATGGCTTCAATTCTCGCCACTGGTGCAAAGGTCTCATCGTAGTGGATTCCTTCTTGTTGATTGTATCCTTTTGCTACCAGGCGGGCCTTGTTCCTGATTATCACACTGTCTTCATCTTTCTTGTTTTTGAATACCCATTTGGTGTTGATAATGGTTTTTCTGTACGGCCGCGGCACCAGGGTCCACACCTTCAGTCTTTCAAACTGGTTTATCTCTTCTTGCATCGCAACAATCCAGTCCGGATCAACCAATGCTTCAGCCATCTTTGTAGGTTCTTTCTGGCTCAAAAACATGAGTATAAGCATTCATTGACTGATGCGGCTCTGGTACTGAGTCAACTTGATGGATCACCGATTATCAGTTCTGGCGGATGTGGGTTCGTCCACCTTCTCTCATGAGGGAGAGGTAGTTGAGTTATGACTGGTTGATCAGGATCAGTATACTCATTGCTTTGTTGCGTCTCAGAAGTTTCTTGTACAGTCGGGTGCTCTAGTTGTTCATTCTGTTGAGTAGGAGGATCAGATGGAGTTTGTTCATGTGTGTGCTCATCATCGTTCTGAACAGGAATTTGTGATTCTTCTGCTGTGGAAGCAGGTAACAGGGCAGGCTGAGCATTTGTAGCAGTTGAAACTGGTGATGCACGAGGCTGGCTGTATAAGTGCTCAAATAAGGAGTCCAGTATCACGTGCTCCTCCAATTTTCCCTCGCCTTCCTGTTTTTCCATTCTAGAAGATGATTGAGCCTTGCCTTCTTCAGAGATTGTTGGTTCAAATTGGAAATGCTCAGAAGCCATATCCGCCATTTCATAGAAGCTCACATTGATGCTCTCCATGACGGTTCTTCTATCTTTCAAGTACACTTTGTAGGCTTTTGAGTTGGTAGAATACCCAATAAAAATTCCTTCATTTTCTTTTGGATCAAGCTTCCCCCGAGCATCCCTGTCATTCATAATGTAGCATATATTTGCAACCGAAGATTCGGAAAAGGGCAATGTTTGGGAGTCTCTTGAACACAATCTCGTAGGGGGTCTTATCAAATCTTTTATGGATCATGGTCCTGTTCTGGGTAAAGCAAGCCGTATTGATAGCTTCAGCCCACATGAAGTGAGGAAGCTTTGACTATATCAGCATAGTTCTGGCTGCTTCCACCAGTGTTCTGTTCCATCTTTCTATCACATCGTTTTGATATGGTTTTTTAGCTGCAGAGAACTGTTGAGTAATTCCCTGAGCTTCATAGAAATCGGTCAACTCTTTGTTCTTAAACTCTGTCCCGTTATCAGTTCTGGCTATTTTCACGTTCTGCTGCAGGTAGTTCTGTGTGGTCCTGATGAATGTCATGATCAGATTTGGAGTTTCGTCATTGGATCGCAAAAACTTGGTCCATGTGTAGCGTGAGTAATCATCCACAATTACCAAAGTATATTTGCGTCCATTGATGCTTTGAACATGCATCGGACCGCACAGATCCATATGTAGTAGCTCCAGGGGATGAGATGAGGAGGGAAATTGCTTTGAATTGTGTGATGCGCTCCTCATCTTTCCTAAATGGCAAGCAGAACAGTGGTGATTGGGTGAGTTCTTCAGTACATGCATTCCTTTCACAAGCTTCTTTGATGAGAGGGAACATATCGCAGGGAGATTCAAGTGTGAGAGACGTCTGTGCCATAGATTGTTTTGTTCTTGAGATGCTTTGGACAAGAGACAGACATATATGGGGGATCAAACTGTTTTAAGATCAATGGTGTAGAGATTTGTTTTCCTCTGAGACCTTAATAATGGTTTGTCGTTCATATCCATCACACAGCACTGCTTAGCGTGGAATCTTACCTCTATTCCATTGTCACAAAATTGGCCAATGCTAAGCAAGTTGTGCTTCAATCCTTGCACAAAAGACACATTTCTAATCGTGACACTCTCACAAATGACATCTCCTATTCCGAGTATGGGCGATGATGCATTGTTCCCAAACCTCACATTTCCTCCATATCATTCAGAGTAGTTGCTCAAGAGTTCTTTTTCTCCAGTCATGTGTGACGAGCAACCCGAATCAAGATGCCACACATGACTGACCTGCAAAACAGATTAGTTTCTCTTGGGTCCTTCCTTATCAATAGTGAACAGTTGTTTTAATTTTGTTTTGATTTGGGATCCAAGGCCGGCTGTTTGAGAATTGTTTTTCAGTTTTAATTGCTCAGCCCCAGCCTTGGGAACCCATATTTGTTTGATCTTTGGAGTAAGAGAGATTTCGGATATATGATCCTTCAAAATTGGTTCTTGTGAGAGCCTTTTAAGATGTTTAGCTGAATTAACCTTGAGGGGATACTTTAAAAAAGCAAGTTCGAATTTCCCCTCAACATTTGTTTGGTCAGCCTTAGGCTTTTTCAATTTTTCTTGAACAATCACAAGATTAGTTTTGTTAACAGTGGAAGTGGACTCAAAACAAAAACATTTCATTAGCTTAGCACAATTCAGAGAAACACAACTAGTACAGCATTGGTGTCAGATGTCTTAGAAAGAGAAGACTTAGAGGCAGGTCTACTATCATAACTAGTTGAGGGTTCACTTAGGAGAGTCCTAGGAACAGCACTTCTAGTATGACTAGCAGACGGCTTACTAATGCTCAAACTAGACTTATTTTTGACATAGAAAAGGGCACTTGATCGCTGATTCTTATTCACCACTCTTGACTCTTCTTCTCTCTTCCTTCTTCTTATTTTCTCTTCTATCCACTCGCCTCTTTTCTCGGCTCTCTTCTTTATTTGGTTCCCTGTTGGAGAAGGAGACTCAGAGTGAGCGGGAGAAGTCTTACTGCTATCGGTAGAGTTTTCAAAAGATTTTTCAGAGGAAGAAGGAGAAGAGGTTTGAGAAACTGTGTGAGAATGAGAGGATGTTTTCAAAATTGATATCTCTTTAAGAAGTTGTTCCTTTTCTTGTTCAAGAACCTGTTTTTCTTTATCAAAAGATTCTTTTAACTCAGCAAACTTTCTCACAAAGGTGGAATGTATGCTGGTTTGACTACAGGTTCAGCGGTGGAAAGTTCCTCTCTCTCTCTCTCTCCTACAGTTTCCTTCTCAGGAGGATAAGTCTAGAGTTGATCAGCAGGGGTCAAAGGGGGGTCTTTAGTTTTGTAACTTTTGTTTAACTCTGTATAGTCAAAAGGAATCACGACACCAGACTTGTTCTTTCTCTTTTAATCCTCGAGGGCATTCGTTTCTTCATCCCCAGTGAAGGCCATAAGTTTGGTCAATCCTAGTCTCATGTATTTAACATCGTAGAGTTGAACACAGTTGACCTTTTTCAGATTTTGAGGGTTGGTCAATCCTAGGCCCTCCTTGGAGTTATAGAAACGAGTGTCCTTAGATTGGTTAAGGAAAATGGTCTGGTCGGTTTGGCCCCTCTTTGCTAACAGGTCTTCGAGTTCTTTAATTTTTGTGTAGAGAGCAGCCCTTTTTTCATAAAGAAAATTGTTGACACCAAAAAGTTTGACTCTTTTTTTCTCAGTGACTCTGAGTTTCTCTGTTAATTCCTTTTCACTGACACTCAACCTTTTATTTTCAGCTGTGAGCTTAGCAATTATTTTCTCTGAATTGATTATTTAAATATTAGAGCAGGTCTTCATTTCTCGCAATTTGTTATAGATACCATAGGCTCTATCAAAAAAATTCTCTAGCTCCTTAATCTTATCGTGTGGGTCTGTCTTAGAGCAGGTTGAATTAAAAGGATTAGAGGTACTTACATCACGGTTTGCGTCCACATTTTCTGCAGTGAGAGAAACCACATTCTCCTTTTCAGCATCAGCATTTGGAGCAGTTGTCACACCAGCATCAGTCTTCTCTTCCTGTTCTTCAACAATAGCCATTAAAGCCAGGTTTTCCTCATCGTCAGAGTCATCCATCCAATGGTCCTTCTCTGCCACCAGAGCGTTTTTGTCACTGCCTTCTTCCATAGCCAATAGCATTCTCTTCTTGTTCAGATTGATTTTCTGCTTGTAGTATTCAGTGTCCTTCCTCCCCTTTGGCATCCTGCAATCCTTTATCAGATGTCCAGTCTTCCCACAGTTGAAGCACTTTGGAGCATCCTCAGCATTTCCAGTCTCAGAAGATTCAAATGAGCGTTCTTTCCTCTTATTGTTGCTGGTTGAGGTTTTGCGGAGCTTGTTGTTTGAGGAGTTCTTCTTTTTCTGCATCTGATTATTGAACCTAGAAGTAAGAAGTGTTATCTACTTTTGGAAGTCACGCAGCTCATCATCACTGTCAGTCTCATCCTAGAACCCGATATCACTATCAGCACTCTCACTTTCTTCAATTTTCATTTTATCTTTCTTAGATCCGGATTTGGAGGGTTTGTCAAGCATTAGTGTAATACTTGATATTTAATTTAAACGGATTAATAGTACTACTCATACCAACAAGATGCATCTCCTTTTAAGGGAGCTCATTAGCCAAGAACTTTAAAGTTAAGCGTGCTTGCACGGGAGTAGTCTTGGGATGGGTGACCCCCTGGGAAGTTTCTCAGGGCGCGCACGAGTGAGGACAAAGTGCGCGGAAAAGGCTAGTGGCGGTTTGTGAGGACAGTACTAGAGGTCAGAAGTAACTACCTCGGGGCCTACGGGGCCGGGGTGTTATAAGTGGTATCAGAGCAACCCTGCGATAGTGTGTTGACCCGTTGGATATCGGGCGGGCACTTAGCGGGGGAGGATTCTGGGATTTGATTGAGATTTGAGATTGGTTTATGGGCGCAACGAGGACGTTGCGTTCCTAAGTGGTGGTGATTGTAATACTTGAGATTTAATTTAAACGGATTAATAGTACTACTCATACCAACAAGATGCATCTCCTTTTAAGGGAGCTCATTAGACAAGAACTCTAAAGTTAAGCATGCTTGCACGGGAGTAGTCTTGGGATGGGTGACCCCCTGGGAAGTTTCTCAGCGCGTGCATGAGTGAGGACAAGGTGCGCGGAAAAGGCTAGTGGCGGTTTGTGAGGACAATACTAGAGGTCAGAAGTAACTAACTCGGAGCCTACGGGGCCGGGGTGTTACAATTAGTGCAAGTGTATCAGCCAGCTTGTCAACCGCATATTTGCCTTTTTCGGCCATCACAGTAGTGTGCACATAGTCAGAAAAATCTTCAGCATACTGATCGAGTGTATTGTACATAGCATGAATGTCCACATCGTCTAGATATTTGGTGTGTCTTATCTGAGAGCACAGTTTCTTCCGATCAGGTCCTAGAGGTGACAAGAATCTCACATTTAGTTCCATGTTTGACTTGTGAACTCCAATCTTCCTCATTTCGTTAATTAGCTGAATGAATCTGAGATAAGTATCTTCACGTGATTCTCTGAGTTTAGCTTTGAAAGAACCGTAAGCAGTGAAGGTGCTTGCTTTCTTGGCTTTGACACCTATCTCCGTTCCTTGCATGATCTTGAAAATTTCGTCCCGCATTTCTTTTGCAGTTGACATGCTATCAATCTGCACATAGATGTCATTGGGAATAGCTTGAAGAAGATAGGTCTTAGCCAGCAAGTCAGAACGAAGTCTAGCTCTGTCTTCGTCATCATACTCATCCACAGTTTTTGGTCGCAGCTCAATTTCCAGAGCTGAGTTGTTAACTTCATTTCTCTCAATAGCAATCAGTAACTGAGCAGGTCCATTAGTGATAGAATCCAATAAACCAGAAGATTGATATTTGCTTTCGAGAAAGTTAAGGAACCTGTTCTTCCAAACATTATACTCTCCTCTTCTTAGGATTGGGGGTCTAGTGTCATTTCCTATGGAAAGAGCATCCATCTTTTGGATCGGGTTGATCTGTTGATTGTTTAAGGTTTGTCTAAGTTTGTAGAGTTCTTCGAGCAGAAGGTTCATATAATGGTGGCCTTAACTGTTTGAAGATATCGCACAGAAAATAGCGCACGGTTCAGAAATCTCGCACAAACACCAATCTCGCGGGAGAATGGCGCATGAAGTGGAAATGCCGCACGGGAGTTTTTGAGAATGGCGCACGATAACTTTTGAGAACGGCACACGAAGAGAATAACACTCGAGTAGAATGTCGCACAAACAGCTTTGGCGCAGGGAGAGAGTTTGCAAATAACACAGGGAGAACTTCACGCCTATGTTTCATGCACAACCTCTATCGCGCAGGATGAGAGAGTCGCGCATGAAAGTTTAAGCGAGTTAAGTCTCTTCCTCAGCCAGATGCGCTATTCTGCAGAATCGCTCTTCCTCTGCTTGACCTGTACGCCGATGATATTGCTGAGAAAAATACAGAGAATGACTCATAACAATCACAGAAACATAACCCTGTATACATTTTCCTGCAAAAACATCAAATAAGAATAATCTCTGAATCGCTCTTCAGAGGAAAACAGCTGATGAAGTTTTGCACAAGCTTCTTCTTCTCTGCTTCAATCGGTCGATCAGTCCCGCTCTGATACCAAGTGTTGGTCCCTGTGATCTACACTACAATAATGTGTAACGCTTGATATGCATAAGTGTAAAGGAAGCTTTCTATTGATGGCCAGGAATTTTACAGAATGATGAAGAGAAAGTTTAGCGTAGAACTTCCGTAGCCTCTATTCTATGCGCATGGAAAGTCTATCTATTTCCAACCTCTGTGTCTAACCTCTCGTCTCCATTCCATTCTCAAAGTGGCGTATATATAGCCTTTGAGAATGGGATAGGTTACAAATCATTGGGCTCCTATCCCAAGGAGGCCCATTCCATTTTAGGAATATGGCATTTTCCATAAATGGCCTATCTAATTAATTAAACTACAAGGCTAGATAAAATACATGGATCACAATACAAAAATATCTCTAACAAATATAGTCAGCCATCCTCACCTCGAATGAGCTTTAAGAAGTTCTACCCTTCTCGGTTGAACTCCGGCGAACTCCGGAGAAACTCCGGTGAAACTCCGGCGACAGTTAGGAACACCTTAATCAAGCTCCTAACAAGGTTTTATCATCACAAACCCATATCAACACAAATAACCCCTAAAAGGTTATTTTCCGGCGAACCGGTCACTATGGCTTCTAAGTCCGTTCTTGGATCTAGAACTACCTTCCAACCCCTCATTCTACACTCCTAAACATGTATAACAATCCTATGGGTCCTCAATATGATATATAAGTCATATGAAGAATATAGAGTAAAGGAAACGTCATTATAAGGTCATTACCTTAATCCTTCACACTTTTCCCTAACTTTTTCCTTCTTAAATCTTCCTCCTTGGACCTCTATTGCTTGAGCTCGAATTTGCAGCTATGGAGGATTATATTTGAGCTTCTCTCTCACTTCTTGGATGGCTGGGTCGAGCTAGGTGATTGGAGGGGAGAGGAGATGCTCACTTTTGTCTCAAATGGCAAATGAGTGAGGGCGGGGGGGTCCTTCATGGTACTTTTGATGCCAAATGCATCTCCTCCACATTTACTTAGTCAACTCCAGACTCCTCACATTAATTTGAGCACACAAAAACGTGGGATGGCCTCCACTCATGTGGGAGGTCATCCCTTTGTGTCCCAATCTGTACAATCGGTTCCGAAAGTTGTATTTTTCAGACTGTTTTAATTATTTTTTTATTGGGCCAAATAAAATATGTCACACGTTCCTAATCATTATAGGACTTGAGAATAGATGTACATTACCCGACATTAATTTAGGAGTCTCCGAAATTCATCTCGGGCTTTTATCCGATAAATTACCAATACCGGTAACTGGGCCTCGTATGGCCAACGGGTCAACTCTATGCCTTTTCTATGGCCCAACTAAAATGTCCACCACCATATACATATTATCTAGACCAAGATGGACATCATATGTGGTTCTGGAATTATCGGGCGGTCCCCGTTCCCGGTGTGTGCCCCGCGTGCGATTTACTATTCACGCAAAAGAAATAACAACAATTTACAACTTTGCAATTTCATAATTCATTCTTCAAGGTTTATTACATGATTTACTAAAAAGTAAAATATGTTTGGGGACGGTGTTACATGGACAGGGTGTGCTTGGAAGTAGTGCCCCAATGTTTTCACCGTCCAGACTATTGCAAGCACTGTTTTCTCGATTGGCGCAAATCTCAACTCTGCTTCTCTTAGTGTCTTGCTAACATAGAATATGACATGTTGTGTACCGGCTTACTCTTGGATGAGCACAGTGCTGACCGCTACTGGCCTCACGTTAAGGTAGAGGTAAAGGGTTTCCCCGGTCATCGGTTTTGAAAGCACTGGGGGAGAGGCGAGGCATACCTTGAGTTCCTCGAAAGCTTGTTGGCACTTCGCGGTCCATTGGAAACATGTTGTTTTCTGCATTATTTGAAAGAATGGGAGTGACTTCTCGACAGACTTGGAGAGGAAACGATTGAGGGCGGCAAGCCTGCATGTCAATCATTTCACCTTCTTAACATTCCGTGGAACATGCATGTCAGTAATGGCCTTAATCTTCTCTGGTTTGAGCTCAATCCCCCTTTGACTCACCATGTACCCCATGAATTTTCCTCCCTGTACGCCAAAAGTGCACTTTTTGGGGTTGAGGCGCAGATTGAACTTCATAATTTTAAATATCTCCCGTAGGTCATCAACGTGACTTGCCGAATGCTTGCTCTTCACGATCATGTCATGCCGTCCACGTAGGCTTCCATCGTGCGACTGAGGGCCGTCATGAATAACTTGGCCACCATCCTTGTGTAGGTGGCACCTGAATTTTTTTAGTCCGAAGGCCATGTCGGGGTAGAAGAAGATGCCCTCTGGGTCATGAATGTCGTCTTCTCGACGTCGTTCACTTGCATAAATATCTGATCGTACCTCCGAAATGCATCGAGGAACGACATGAGCTCACATCCGGCCGTCTCATCTATCAACTGATCAATGTTGGGGAGAGGAAAGGGGTCCATTGGACAAGGTTTGTTAAGATCAATGTAGTCCACACACATCCTGAATGTGTGTAACACCCCGCGTCGTAGGACCCGAGGTAGTTACTCCTACACACCATCCAGACCTATAGTACTATCCTCACAAACCCATCACAAGCCTTTAACGTGCACTTTGTCCCCACTCGTGCATGCCCCGAGAAACATCTCAGGGGGTCACCCCATTCCAAGACTACTCCCGTGCAAGCACGCTAAACTCTGAAAAACTTAGTCGATGAGCTTCCTTAAAAGAAGATGCATCTTTTTGGTATGAGTAGTACTATTAATCCTTTTAAATTAATCTAAAGTGTTACAATGTGGGGGGCTTCTGTGCGAGGACAACATTCGATAGCCAGGTTGAGTATTTCACCTCTTTGATATGGTGTATTCTGAGGAGCATGGTTACCTCGATTTTTACGAAGTCCAGCCTATCTGCTGAGAGATGGCGTTTTTTTTGTTTTACCGCGCTGGCTGAAGGTTCCACAGCTGGACGGTGTGTGACCACATCCGGGCTTGTTCCAAGCATGTTCTCCGATCTTTATGCGAAGATAACTGAAAAGGCTCGGAGGACTAGGAGGATGTTGGTCCTCTCAGATTGGGGTAGCTTCCTCCCTATTTTGAGTGTCCTCTCGGACCTAGAGGCATCGAGGGGCACTTCCTCAATGTCCTCAGCTGGTTCCGCCCAGGGGCGCTCCTCTTCCTTGTCAATGCCCAAGGTGATGGTGTCAACCCGAAGGTCCGATCTGGTCACCTTCTTTGTACTTTTTAAGTAGCACGCTCTTCAATTCCTATCCTCTGGTTACCCCTCACAAAACCAATTCCGGTGGGGGTAAGGAACTTGAGGCAAAAGTGCTTCATGGATATGATCACTTCCAAATCCTCCAGCGCGGGTCGGCCCCAGATCAGGTTGTGGGCGCATGATATGCACTAATTAGTAGTGCATAAATGTATGTTTTTATGTTTGATTTGTGTGGATTGTTTACCGTTTTATTTATTTTGTAAACATTTGTGTGATTTTAGTTGTAATTGTATTTTAACCTTCATTTGTAAGTTGTAAAGTAGAATTAGGAATTATGGTGTTGAAAAGGAGGACTTTGAAGTGAAGAAAAAATGATTTTGACTGTCCAGGAGCAAATACCCGACCGGGTAGAAGACTTTACCCGGTCGGGTCTGATTTAACAACCGAAAGTGCCTGGAAAATCATTGGACCCGGTCGGGTCCCCTATGCCACCTGGTCGGGTCTGACTTGACCCGTGACATTTTAACGTGCTGAAACACAAGAACGTTGAAGATTATCTGATTTTGACATGCACCCGGTCGGGTGAGCACTTGACCCGGTCGGGTACCCGGCCCAAGGTGTTGAAAAACACCTATAAATAGCACACTTTTCCTTCACTATTTTCCACCCCTTCTTCCATACTCTTAAGCTCAGTTTAGAATAGCATTTCTTTATATTTTTCTAGCTATGTTTAGTCTCCAAATGAGGAGCTAAACTTCCATTCTTGGTGTTGCTCTTGAAGCTTGTTGATTATTAAAGTTGTGAGTTATTTTCTTAACTTTTTTCCTTGAATATTAATTCTTCCTATAAATACTATTTCTATATGAATGTTGGGGAGTGTTACTAAGATGACAATTAGTTAACATCTTGACATTAGTTATAGTAATAGTTATTTCTTCCTCTACGTTAATATTGGGGAGTGTTACTAAGATGGCAATTAGTTAACATCTTGATATTAACTATAGTAGGATTCATCTTCTTTAATATTCTTCCTTGAGTATTAATTAATTCCTATTCATATTTCATATTAATATTTTGAACATTACTTAAAGGATAAACTAGTTTTGTTTCATATATTAATTATTACTAGAAACGATCGACGAACCGATGGTTAATCGTTGATAGTTTCACAAGTAAGTAACTTCGGTTTATTAATGCACGGTTGTGGTTAATAAACTTAAGAGGGATTAATTTTGTTGGTTAAACTGAAACCGTTGTGTTGAGGTTATCAATCTCAATTGATTTCATCAAGGAGTTAAGAGATTAAATGCAATTATCAAGTCGGTATATGGCGGTGTTCTATACTTGACTAATAGTAAGGGTTATTAATGAACGGTCGTTGTTAATAACTACCCTCGATGAATTGGATATACTCCTCGATTGAGTATTCGAGAGGGAATAAGTTATAGATATAAAAATGATCGACTAAAATATATCAACAAGTGGAAAGTAGCAATGCCAAGTCCCCTTTATCTTTGAATTAAATCTCATATAAGTCGTTCATCATAGTTTTAAATTAAATTAAGTCATTAAACACCAACCCCCCCCCCCCCTTATTTACCAAGTTCATAAAAACAAAAGTATTCATTTCCCTGTGGCGATGAACTCCGGCGAATCTCTGGCGATCTTTGATGAACTCCGGCGATAACTGCGGTGACTCTTTCAACTCCGTGAAAGCTCTAGGAAAACCTTAGACAAGTTCCTAATAAGGTTTTATCATCACAAACTCATATCAATACAAATAACCTCTAAAAGGTTAATTTCCGGTAAACTGGTCACTCTGGCTTTCAAGTCTGATCTTGGACTTAGAACCACCTTCCAACCCATCTTTCTACATTTCTAAATATGTAGAGCTATCATAGGGGTTCCTCATATGCTATATAAGTCATATGGTAGTTAAAGAGTAGAAGAAAAGTTAGCATAAAGTCATTACCTTAATCACCACACTTTTTCTTCCCTTTTTCCTCCTTTAAACTTCCTTTTTTGCCTTCTTTGAGCTTGAGTCCAAATTTAGCTATGAAGTATGGTGTTTTCAGAGCTCTTCTTTTCCCTTGGGGTGGTTTGGACGCACAAGAAACTGGGGGAGGGAGTGAGGAGACTTCATTTGTCTCAAATGGCAAATAAGTGAGAGGGGGAGGTCCACCTTGGGCCAACTCTCACCCAACCAT
The DNA here is from genome assembly GCA_945859875.1 of Cuscuta europaea. Lineage (NCBI taxonomy): Eukaryota > Viridiplantae > Streptophyta > Magnoliopsida > Solanales > Convolvulaceae > Cuscuta > Cuscuta europaea. The sequence goes on along the minus strand of CAMAPE010000068.1, from coordinate 1,841,891 downwards.
CACCCTCACCCCACACACCCCTCTCAACCCATGTTGTGCACCCCCTTTGTCAACTTTGAGCTCTCAAAAACGTGGGGTGGCCCTCACTCATGTGGGAGGTCATCCCAATATGTCCCGAACAGTATAATCGGCCCCGAAAGTTGTATTTCTCGGATTGTTTAAATTATATTTTATTTCTTCACGCCAAATAAAATATATCACATATTCCCAATCACTATGGGCCTTTAGAATGAGTATACATTCCCCAACTTTAATTTAGAAGTCTCCGAAATTCATTTCAGACTGTTATCCGATAAATTACCAATACCGGTAATTGGGCCTCGTTTGACCAATCGGTCAACCCTATGCCTTTTCCATGGCCCAACTAGAATGTCCACCACCATATACATATTATCTAGACCAAGATGAATATAATATGTGGTCCCGAAAATATCGGGTGTTCCCCGTTCCCCGTGTGGGCCCCACGTGCAATTCACTATTCACGCAAAAGTAATAACAAAAATTTACAACATCGTAAATTCATTAATCATTTCACAAGGTTTCAATACATTATTTACATAATAGTAAATACATTTGGGGGCGGTGTTACAGCCAAAGAATACGTATGCAATGGAAACGTGAAGGGTATTGAAACTCTAACCTATAGATCATGCAAAGAGAAGCCAAATAGGCCTCGATCGATTTCACATTAATGAGATCGAAAAAAATTCAAATGAGATCATATTAGAAAAATTCAGCTCAGACCAGATCGGGCTAGAAATGTTTAGAGCAGGTTAGATTTGTTAACAAGATGTAAAATTTGAAAATAATAATCTGAACTATTGCCGGTACGCTATTCGTAATCCCAAGTATTGATTATTCATGGGTGGTCCAAACTATATGTACCATTTCTCAAAAATAGTCCCTAACTAGCTACAACCTGGAATAGCAAGTCAATTTTAAATGCGAAAATGCGTTAGATATATATAATCCCAACTATAGTCAATTTTTTTTATTAATTGCAATTATCAACTCTCAGTTTTCAGAAGATAGAGAAATATTTTTATAAATTTTCAAACTAAATATTTTAAAATATGTGAAAATAATTGCAAAAATTCTACAAATGTACCGAAGTTAAAATGAAATAATTTTTAGTCATTTGTTGATTTATTTTCACTAAAATTTTATTTTTTCATTTTCTCCAATTTTGTATGATATCTTAATTCTAAAATTTAAACTTTATATTTTTTCCATTTTAGTATTTTTAATTTCTTTCTATTTTTATTCTATATTAATATATTCTATAGCTTATATTATACCGTTTATATTAATTTTCAATTATAATTAAATTTAATATCCAGATTGAATTTGGATAGGATACTAAAGAGAGGAGAAAATTAGAGAAAGCAATTCTATGTAAAAAAAAAGGTTCAATAAAAAAGTTTGTGTTTTGTGAAGTCAGAATGTTCTCATTAAGATGAGAGCTACAGAAAATGAAGCGATTCAAAATCATCGTATCATAGGAGGAGAAATTTGAGAGTTGATACTAATTGAGTTAATTCCTTAAATAAGAAAGAAATACTATAATCCGATTCACAAATAGAACTATTATTATTTCCTTCCTAATTAAAAACCACTAATAATATATTATTATTGGTTTAGACAAAAGATGATTTTACAATTTTTCATAAATGTCTTGAAATATTATTATTATTAGTATTATTGTAATAATTATTATTATTACAATTATTATTATGGTTGTTAATTTAGATAGAAATAAGTTTTAGATTTTTTTTTAAATTAGGCTCATTTTAACTCTTTGCCCCTAGGTCTTCAAAATTAGAGGATCACCCCCTGTTTTTTCTACGTTCTATTAAAAAACCAAAAATACAATGCTTCATTCATCCCGCTATAATTGTCTCATTTTTCCTTTTCCGTTTGTCTCACTAAATTTGTTCCTTTTCATATTTGATACTCCCTCCGTCCCGGAAAATTGTTCTCGCACTGACTTGGAATGGATATTTAGGAAAGTTAAAAAAACCTTTGACTTTCCCTAAATGCCCTTGAAATAAAAAAGAAAGGTTCGGATGGGGGGAGCTGCCGCAGGGGGAAAAAATTTACTGCCCATGATCTCAAATGCTTTACACTATTCATGATATGAAATTCTACAACTACTAATTCAGCCTATTCTTTGGTGTTTCCTACACCACGAATTCCCCCCCCCCCCCCCCCCCCCCCCCAACATTTCCCTCCCTTTTTTGGGAAAGTATCTAAACAACCCACCTATTAATACACATTCTGAAAACAACAAACCACAACACACTAACACACACTACACGTTGCATTCATGGCTGCACACAGCAGTGGCGGCCAGAGCTATTCCTCCCCCACAGCATGTTCTTCTCCACCTGCAATTATTGATGTGGAGGCTTCCTCCCCCACTACATCTTCTCCGGCTGTATTTATTGATGTGGAGGCATCAACGGGAGTAAATGAGCTCCTGCGCACACCAACAAATGACCAAAGCTCAAATATCAAAGCAAAAAGACTCCAAAACATTGATAAACAAAATATAGTTGATGAAATTCTAATCAGTGCAACAAGAAAAGATTCTGGGGAGGTCACGACTCAGAAAGGTGTTCTAACTCAGCTAGCCACTAAATATTCAGTGACAAGAAAAAGTATTTCCAAGATCTGGAGCAAAGGTAAAGAGCAGACTGAGAAAGGGGAAGCTATAGATGTAAAAACCAAGTGGCTGGGGAATTCAGGCAGAAAAAGGGTGTTGTTTGATGTAACCAACATATCAGAAATCGCTTTGCACAAAAGGACTAACATAAGGGCACTTGCTGCAGCCAGTTCAATTTCAAAGTCAACTATTCACAGATTGGTTCAGAGAGGCGCGGTTAGAAGTCATACAAATGTTATTAAGCCTTTGCTAAATGATGAAAATAAAATGCAGAGACTCAGTTTCTGTTCAAACCAAATGGGCAAATACATAGCTGATCAAACAAGTCATCAATCCTAGGCAAAGGATACCTATTCTTGATTGTGACCTTGTTCAGTTGACGATAGTCAATGCACATTCAGAGTGTTCCATCTTTTTTTTTCACGAAAAGGACCGGTGCTCCCCATGGGGAGTGACTCGGCCTTATGAAACCGTTATCCAATAGCTCTTGCAATTGGGTTTTCAACTCATTAAGTTCAGCGGGTGCCATTCTGTATGGCGGTATAGAGATTGGTTTGGTGCCGGGTTCAACCTCGATCACGAACTCAATCTCCCTATCGGGTGGAAGTCCCGGCAAGTCTTTTGGGAAGACATCCGGATACTTGCACACTACTCTCACATCGTTGATGTCTGACTCCTCTTTGGTTTTGTCCACCACGTACGCTAGATATGCGTGGCATCCCTTTCTCATCATATTCCTCGCTCTCACGGCGGATATGATACAACTGTTTGATTTGCCTCTATCCCCCTCAAAGCGTAAGGTCAACCCTTCACCGCTTCCGAGTTCAAGAACCTTCGTGTAGCAATCGACCCTAGCATGATGTTTCTCAAGTCAATCCATTCCGAGGATTGCATCAAACTCGATCATACTCAGCGATACGAAATCACACGTCAAGGTTTGGCCCTCCACTTCCACCTCACACGGTGGATAATGGCTATCTCTTTCAATATCGTCCCCTAGAGGTGTGGACACCAATAGGGGTTGAATCTTCGGTACAAGCGGTTCATTGAATCCCCCCGCGAACGCCTCACTCACAAATGATCGTTGCGCCCCGGTATCAATAAGGATTCTTGCGTCTCTCCCGTTTATCTTTAGTGTTCACGCAACGGAGTCTGGGTTGGCACGAGCATCCGCCTCCGTCATAGCATAGACCCGAGCTTGGGTCTTCCCTTGATTTACGGATGGCGCGTTGCTTGCACTCGCTCCACCGTGCCCACCGCTAGCATTGGGTACCCCCGTCCGGTTCCTGTTCAAGGTCGTTCCACTACTCGGCCCGGCACCCATGGCTCGTCCGAGTTGTGGGCAACTCACTTTCAAATGCCCGACCTCCCCGCATTGATAACACCTCAGGGGATCGCGACACTTGCCAAAATGGTTCTTCTTACAGTTGCTGCACTTCTTCATGCCCGAGCCTTGTGACACAGAGCTTTGCCCGCTTGGGCCTTGATTTCCCCTCACCGGTGGTGCAGGGGTTCTAAAGGATCCGTCTACCCCCTGGTTCCCTTTCTTATTAGAACCTTGGGGGGCATTGCTGTCCCATTTCCTTTTCTTTGCCTCCTCGGCGTTTTTCCTTTTTCTTTCTTCCCACTCCTTCTCCCCTTTCAAGCCTTGTTCAACCACTTGACTAAACGTCATATTAGGCAATTGTGTTGCCCTCTCGCGTATGTCAAGGTCCAAGGCATCCCATAACTGGTTCACCATCCGGTTCTCGTCACAAATGTACTCCAGTATAAACTCAGCAAGTTTCCTGAACTTGTGCTCAAGTTCCTTCACCGTGCATTGACCTCATTGGGTCAGATTTGTGTACTCCCTCCTCTTCAAGTTCACCTCAAATTCGGAGTAGTATTGGCTGAAGAATTCCTGTCGGAAATTCTCCCAAGTGACGGCTTCGTCATACTTCCCTTTTGTTCCGTCCCACCATGTGGACGCCATGCCTTCTAGTAGCCTCATGGCCACTCTCAACTTCATGTGGGGTGGCAGTTGCATGTCGAGGGCCGCTTCATTGAATCTTTTGATCCACTCGGCCGCAACGGAGATGTCTCCCGTTCCATCAAACGGTTTACACCCCAAGTCTCTTGCCTCTTTGAGGTACTTTGAGATCCTTATTATAGGGACCTCAGCACCTCCTCCTCCTAGGGGTTGTACGATCTCCCTAGGAGTCACATGGCTTCCTCTCTTTGAAGCCCCTTCCAAATCACGCCTTGCCTGGTGCCTTTGGCGATCTTGGTGGTATTGCCGGAGCAATTCCTCAATCCGTTCGAGAGCTTCATTATCATCGCTCTCGTCACTAGCATCGTCGTACTCCCCATCATATGGGGTCTCAACCGGCTCGGTTCCCGGTTAGTAAGTTGAATCCTCCTCGGACTCATAGTGCTCGTCTATTGTTTCCACATGACCGTCACTCACGGTCAGCGAGTGGCCTGCACGGCCTTGTCTCCTAGACACCCTCGATCCTCCCCGACTGCCATGTTGGGATCCTCCTGGTGCTTGGCCAGTCGGGTTCCGTCGAGTAACTTTCCCGGTACGTTCCATTTCTGAAAGAAATTTAGAATGAGTCATTAGACTCGTATCAAATGTCAATTGACGGATAGGCACTTAAAGACATCTTTTGGCTCAAATCACCGCCATACCAATTGTTAAGGGTACCATCTTAACAATTAGAGACATTGCAACTCAAGTACCAAAAGTTCTATAAGTACAAAACTTCTTATGCTCATGGTTTTCAATTTCATTTTCAAAAAGAATTTTGAAGCTTCATTATGATGTTTACGGACTAAGGCTCAGATACCAATTAAAATGTCACGCCCCGGACCTAGCCGGACACGTCAACAACCCGCCGTACAGTACGAATAGTCAGCCGCAGTCCAACTCATCCATACTATACAAGGCGTCTTCAATACCATTCACACATAGTACATCCATAAACAAACATAATGTAAAACATTTATTTAAAGCAGCGGAAACATTTAATATAAGTGTTTATGCGACACCTTGGCAAACATGGGCATACAAGCCCCCAAATAATTATTCAAAAATTATATCCATGAGCGTTTATATAATTGTTTTCAAACAGAAATGGAGGAAGCACGAACCACGTCTTCTCCCCTGAATATCCCCGAAGCAACGGGCGCCGATAGCAACCTTCAAGTTCTACCTGAAACTGTGAGGTGGCCTCCCCCGTGAAGGGGAGGTTAGTACTTGGAAGCATTTGACAAGTACAATGACAACTATACTAAGTATAATCAACGTTTTAATTTTCAAGACCCTCAAAATAGGGTGATATCATAATATAAATAATAATTTATATTTCCCACTTATTATCCTTATAATAAGTAAATTCATTTATTTGTCAGCACACGGCCCTTCTTATATATTTCTTTTCATTTATCATTTGCACAACCCAACCCTTGGGTCTTATTATTCCTACGGGACTTGCTACCGTTGTCCGAGACCTCATGAGGCTCTCGGTTTGGACTCCAACATCCAGCCCCTGGACTCATACCCATCATCCCGTAGGAAGGTAAGGCCCTTCGGGGTCCTATCTTATGTGTTACCACTACCGGAACCTAGTTAGGTCTCCGATTCGGATTCCACCCTAACCCGTGATCACGATGCAAGTCCATGCTATCCAACCCCGCTCTCTAGAGTCGGGAAGGACCATGGTCCTTAGTTATTTTCACAATTCAACCGGCTATCCTCAAGGACTACCGAACACACCCGTAGGCCAATCCTATATCTAGGATCAATTTATTATTTACTTTATCTTGGGTATCCCTTAAGGCCTACCCCTAGTATAACTTAAAGTCCATACTTTCCTACCTTAAAGCATCTCTTAAAACTACTTAAGGCATAATATTTCACAATCCAACCTTAGGATCAATCTTAACAACATTTCATTTTTAATGTTCAACTAGTATCTTAATACTAGCCAAATTAATTCCAACAAACCAAGTTCTCAACTCATAGTCATATAGACAATTCCAACTGATTTTTTCCATTGAAAATATCTTTTATCTCAATATTCAAAATATCACTTTTAATCACTTATATATTCTAATACGAAGTAAAAAGTATATTTCAACATATGTTTCATAATTAATTCCACTTTCAAGTCAACATACTCATAACACATGATCATACACAATTTACTCTTAAATTTGTATATCATGCTCCTTTTCTTTATAGACATTAGTCTTCTCATTCTTAGGCATTATTAATCATTAATAATCCATAAAAAGACATTTAATTACCTTAGGTAATCTCATGAAATTAACGCACTAATTATAAGCAATATAGTCAGCCATCCTCACCTTATAGAGTGCTTGACTAGTTGCCTTTGCAAAGCCCTTCGACCCGTCCTCGTTCTAGGCCGTTCGAAAGTGAAAATCCGGACTGCTGGGCAAAAGCCGAGCGGCTTTCACGAAAGTCGGGCGACGTTCGTAGTCTGCAACTACGAACAGCTTCCTATATGTGGCGGTTTCCGGCGATTTCGACTCCTATCGATTCACCAACTCTTCTAAGTTAATTAACACCACTTTATAACAATATTCTACACTTTTAAACGTGTAGAACTCATGGTTTAATCCATCATATGATTTCTTACAAATCATACACCATAAAACTAGTTAAAAGAAGATAGTTGAGACCTTACCTTCTTCTTAGCTAGTTTTCTACTGGAATTTGCTTGCCTCTTACTTCCTCCAAGCTTGAACTTGATGTTTGGGAAGGTCAACCCCAGAGCTTTCTCTCTTTCTTTTGTGGATGAGCTTGTGCGGATGAGGCTAGAGTAAGGATTGATAGGGATGGCATCTCTCCTATCAATTTACTCTCAAATTGACATGCATGGGGTCATTTGTGTGTAGACCTTGTCTTTAGGGAGCCTCCTTCCAGCTCTCCTCTTGTCAATCAGAGCACAAAAACGTGGGGTGGCCCCCACTCATGTGGGAGGTCATCCCAATATGTCCCGTTGTGTATATTCAGCCCCGAAAGTTGTATTTCTCGGACTGTTTTAATTATATTTTATTTTATCGGGCCAAATAAAATATGTCACACGTTCATAATAATTATGGGCCTTTAGAATAGATGTACATTCCCCAACATTAATTTAGGAGTCTCCAAAATTCATTTCGAGCTATTATCCGATAAATTATCGATACCGGTAATTGGGCCTCGTTTGACCCACCGGTCAACTCCATGTCTTTCCTATGGCCCAAATAAAATATCCACCACCATATAGATGTCATCTAGACCAAGATGAATATAATATGTGGTTCTGGAATTATCGGGCGGTCCCCGTTCCCGTTGTGGGCCCCACATGCAATTTACTATTCACGTAAAAGCAATAATAAAATTTAACAATTACGTAAATTCATAAATCATCCTTCAAGGTTTATTACATAATTTACTAAAATTAAACATGCTTGGGGACGGTGTCACAAGTTCACCCCCCCCCCCCTAACGGGAATTTCGTCCCCGAAATTCACAATGATTATTCAAACAAGAAAGCATACTGTTCCCTCATTAGGGCTTCCGTTTCCCAAGTTTCCTCTTCGACTCGGTCACTTTTCCAAAGGATTTTAACCATTGGAACTTTCTTGCTCCTCAACAGGGCCGTCTAATAAATTTGGAGGCCCCGGTTAAAAATATAAAATCGGGGCCCCACATTAATATAAACAATTGAAAAAATCTCAATGTAAATACTTATACTCAAATCAATTGAATATTGATTAAAAGAGGAAAACTAGAAGAGTAAAAAGACCAACGAAAAAAATAATGCATCTATATATTTCTTCCTTAGTAAGGATATCTTACCGATTAATATATAATATTACTACATAATATTAATAAATTTTTAAAAATTTGGGGCCCATAAATTCGGAGGCCCTGTTCCGGATAATCTATTGAACCCCCTAAAAAACGGTCCCGCTCCTCAACTTCTTGACTTGCCTGTCAAGTATCTTCACCGGTTGCACGACATAATTCAAGTCTTCCCATATTTCCACGGGTGGTTTCTCTAACACATGAGACGGATCCGGAATATACTTCTTAAGCATAGACACATGGAATACATTATGTATTTTCTCCAATTCCGGAGTCAACTGTAATCGGTATGCTACGGCCCCAATTCTTTCAAGAATCAGAAATGGCCCTATGTAGCGTGGGTTAAGTTTCCATCGGCTCTGAAATCGGATGATTCCTTTCCAAGGTGAAACCTTCAAAAATACCTCCTCTCCAACCTTAAACTCTAAGGCTCTTCGGCGCTTATCGGCATAGCTCTTCTGTCTATCCTATGCCGCCTTAAGTCTCTTACGAATCATCTTCACCTTTGACTTGGTGATCTCCACCAGTTCCGTGCTCTCGAGTTTGGCCATGCCAACCTCGTCCCAACACAAAGGTGTACGACACCTCCTCCCATACAATGCCTCGTATGGAGACATGTCTATATTCGCCTGATAACTGTTGTTATAAGCAAACTCCACAAGTGCCAAATGGTTGTCCCAACTCCCTTGGTGTAACACCCTGTCCTCACAAACCGCCACTAGCCTTTTCCGCGCACTTTGTCCTCACTCGTGCGCGCCCTGAGAAACTTCTCAGGGGGTCACCCATCCCAAGACTACTCCCGTGCAAGCACGCTTAACTTTGGAGTTCTTGGCTAATGAGCTCCCTTAAAAGGAGATGCACCTTATTGTTATGAGTAGTACTATTAATCCATTTAAATTAAATCTCAAGTGTTACACTTGGAACTCCAATGCACGAGCTCTCAGCATATCCTCTAATATATGTATAACCCGCTCGGATTGCCCATCCGTTTGTGGATGAAAAGTTGTACTGAATTTCAACTTTGTCCCCATAGATTCTTGGAACTTCGGCCAAAATCGTGATGTGAATCGCGGATCTCTATCGGATACAATGGTTATCGGAACCCCATGTAGCCTCACGATCTCATCCACATACAACTTGGCTAACCTCTCCAGTGCATAGGTGGTGTTGATATGTAGAAAATGTGCACTCTTCGTAAGCCTATCAACCACAATCCATACGGCATCATAGTTCTTAACCGTCCGTGGCAGCCCCACCACGAAATCCATAGTCACGTGTTCCCACTTCCATTCAGGAATGGAAAGTGGCTGTAATAACCCACCTGGATGCTGATGTTCTGCCTTAACTTGCTGACAAGTAAGACACCTACTGATGTACTCGGTTATTTCCCTCTTCATACCAGACCACCAGTAACTTTCTTTCAAATCACGGTACATTTTCGTGCCTCCCGGATGCATGGCATACGCCGATGAATGAGCCTCCTCTAAGATGGACTTTCGGAGCTCATCATCCGATGGTACACACACTCGGTCACGAAATAATAAGAGACCATCGTCTCTTTCCCTGAAATCCTCAACCGGTCCCGCTAGCATGCGTTCACGAACCTTCATAAGCTCTTCGTCAGTTTCTTGACCCTTCTTGATTTCATCAAGTAATGTAGGTCTCACCTCGAATCTAGCTAACAAGTCACCATCGCTAGATACCTCCAATTGGGCTCTCAATGCCCTCAAACTAGTCAACAATGCCCCAGACGAACTCTTTCGGCTCAAGGCATCCGCTACCACGTTGGCTTTACCGGGGTGGTACTCAATGACTAGATGGTAGTCTTTTATCAACTCCATCCACCGTCTTCGTCTCATGTTTAACTCTTTTTGAGTAAACACATACTTCAAGCTCTTGTGGTCAGTGTATATGTGACATGTCTCCCCGTAGAGATAATGTCTCCAAATCTTTAGTGCAAATACCACTGCCCCCAACTCCAGATCATGAGTAGGGTAATTTACCTCATGCTTCTTCAACTGTCGCGAAGCATAGGCAATCACCCTCCCATTCTGCATCAACACACATCCAAGCCCTTGGATGCTCGCATCACTATAGACATCGTACCCCATACCCTGTTTGGGTAATGCAAGTACCGGTGCCTCAGTCAATCTCTTCTTCAGTTCAAGGAATCCCTTCTCACATCGGTCATCCCATACAAACTTGACCCCTTTTCGAGTGAGCTTTGTCAATGGCGATGCCAAAACTGAGAATTTCTCCACGAATTTTCGGTAGTAACCTGCCAATCCAAGGAAGTTGCGAATTTCCTTGACGTTCTTTGGCCTCTCCCATTCGGTAATGGCCTCAATCTTCTTGTTATCTACGGCAATCCCTGATCCCGAAACCACATGTCCGAGAAAGCCAATCTCCCTTAGCCAAAATTCACATTTGGAAAACTTGGCATAGAGTTGCATCTCCCGTAGCGTCTCAAGAACAAATACCAAGTGCTCCTCATGCTCTTCTTCACTCTTTGAGTAAATCAAGATGTTATCTATGATTACAATCACAAACTGGTCCAAGTATTTATGAAATACTCGGTTCATCAAGTCCATAAATGACGCCGGAGCGTTGGTTAGCCCGAACGACATAACTAGGAACTCGAAATGACCATACCTTGTGCGGAATTCACTCTTCAGTATGTCATCCTCCTTTATCTTCAGTTGGTGGTACCCCGACCTCAAGTCAATCTTCGAAAACACCGTCGCTCCTCGGAGCTGATCAAACAAGTCATCAATCCTAGGCAAAGGATACCTATTCTTGATTGTGACCTTGTTCAGTTGACGATAGTCAATGCACATTCGAAGTGTTCCATCTTTCTTTTTCACGAAAAGGACCGGTGCTCCCCATGGGGAGTGACTCGGCCTTATGAAACCGTTATCCAATAGCTCTTGCAATTGGGTTTTCAACTCATTAAGTTCAGTGGGTGCCATTCTGTATGGCGGTATAGAGATTGGTTTGGTGTCGGGTTCAACCTCGATCACGAACTCAATCTCCCTATCGGGTGGAAGTCCCGGCAAGTCTTTTGGGAAGACATCCGAATACTTGCACACTACTCTCACATCGTTGATGTCTGACTCCTCTTTGGTTTTGTCCACCACGTACGCTAGATATGCGTGGCATCCCTTTCTCATCATATTCCTCGCTCTCACGGCGGATATGATACAACAGTTTGATTTGCCTCTATCCCCATCAAAGCGTAAGGTCAACCCTTCACCGCTTCCGATTTCAAGAACCTTCGTGTAGCAATCGACCCTAGCATGATGTTTCTCAAGCCAATCCATTCTGAGGATTGCATCAAACTCGATTATACTCAGCGGTACGAAATCACACGTCAAGGTTTGGCCCTCCACTTCCACCTCACACGATGGATAATGGCTATCTCTTTCAATATCGTCCCCTAGAGGTGTGGACACCAATAGGGGTTGAATCATCGGTACAAGCGGTTCATTGAATCCCCCCCGCGAACGCCTCACTCACAAATGATCGTTGCGCCCCGGTATCAATAAGGATTCTTGCGTCTCTCCCGTTTATCTTTAGTGTTCCCACAACGGAGTCCGGGTTGGCACGAGCATCCGCCTCCGTCATAGCATAGACCCGAGCTTGGGTCTTCCCTTGATTTACGGATGGCGCGTTGCTTGCACTCGCTCCACCGTTCCCACCACTAGCATTGGGTACCCCCGTCCGGTTCCTGTTCAAGGTCGTTCCACTACTCGGCCCGGCACCCATGGCTCGTCCGAGTTGTGGGCAACTCACTTTCAAATGCCCGATCTCCCCGCATTGATAACACCTCAGGGGATCGCGACACTTGCCAAAGTGGTTCTTCTTACAGTTGCTGCACTTCTTCATGCCCGAGCCTTGTGACACTGAGCTTTGCCCGCTTGGGACTTGATTTCCCCTCACCGGTGGTGCAGGGGTTCTACAGGATCCGCCTCCCCGTGGTTCCCCTTCTTATTAGAACCTTGGGGGCCATTGCTCTCCCATTTCCTTTTCTTTGCCTCCTCGTCGGTTTTCCTTTATCTTTCTTCCCAGTCCTTCTCCCCTTTCAAGCCTTGTTCAACCACTTGACTAAACGTCATATTAGGCAATTGTGTTGCCCTCTCACGTATGTCAAGGTCCAAGGCATCCTAGAAGTGATTCACCATCCGGTTCTCGTCACAAATGTACTCCGGTATAAACTCAGCAAGTTTCCTGAACTTGTGCTCAAGTTCCTTCACCGTGCATTGACCTCCTTGGGTCAGATTTGTGTACTCCCTCCTCTTCAAGTTCACCTCAAAGTCAGAGTAGTATTGGCTGAAGAAATCCTGTCGAAAATTCTCCCAAGTGACGGCTTCGCCGTACTTCCCTTTTGTTCCATCCCACCATGTGGACGCCATGCCTTCTAGTAGCCTCGTGGCCACTCTCAACTTCATGTGGGGTGGCAGTTGCATGTCGAGGGCCGCTTCATTGAATCTTTTGATCCACTCGGCCGCAACAGAGATGTCTCCCGTTCCATCAAATGGTTTACACCCCAAGTCTCTTGCCTCTTCGAGGTACTTTTAGATCCTTATTACTGGGACCTCAGCACCTCCCCCTCCTCGGGGTTCTACGATCTCCCTAGGAGTCACGCGGCTTCCTCTCCTTGAAGCCCCTTCCAAAGCACGCCTTGCCCGGCGCCTTTGGCGATCTTTGTGGTATTGCCGGAGCAATTCCTCAATCCGTTCGAGAGCTTCATTATCATCGCTCTCATCACTAGCATCGTCGTACTCCCCATCATATGGGGTCTCAACCGGATCGGTTCCCGGTTGGTAAGTTGAATCCTCCTCGGACTCATATTGCTCGTCTATTGTTTCCACATGACCGTCACTCATGGTCAGCGAGTGGCCTGCACGGCCTTGTCTCCTAGACACCCTCGATCCTCCCCGACTGCCACGTTGGGATCCTCCCGGTGCTTGGCCAGTCGGGTTCCGTCGAGTAACTTTCCCGGTACGTTCCATTTCTGAAAGAAATTTAGAATGAGTCATTAGACTCGTATCAAATGTCAATTGACGGATAGGCACTTAAAGACATCTTTTGGCTCAAATCACCGCCATACCAATTGTTAAGGGTACCATCTTAACAATTAGAGACATTGCAACTCAAGTACCAAAAGTTCTATAAGTACAAAACTTCTTATGCTTATGGTTTTCAATTTCATTTTCAAAAAGAATTTTGAAGCCTCATTATGATGTTTACGGACTAAGGCTCTGATACCAATTAAATTGTCACGCCCCGGACCTAGCCGGACACGTCAACAACCCGCCGTACAATACGAATAGTCAACCACAGTCCAACTCATCCATACTATACAAGGCGTCTTGAATACCATTCACACATAGTACATCCATAAACAAACATAATGTAAAACATTTATTTAAAGCAACGGAAACATTTAATATAAGTGTTTATGCCACACCTTGGCAAACATGGGCATACAAGCCCACAAATAATTATTCAAAAATAATATCCATGAGCGTTTATATAATTGTTTTCAAACAGAAACGGAGGAAGCACGAACCACGTCTTCTCCCCTGAATATCCCCGAAGCAACGGGCGCCGATAGGAACCTTCAAGTTCTACCTGAAACTGTGAGGTGGCCTCCCCCGTGAAGGGGAGGTCAGTACTTGGAAGCATTTGACAAGTACAATGACAACTATACTAAGTATAATCAACGTTTTAATTTCCAAGACCCTCAAAATAGGGTGATATCATAATATAAATAATAATTTATATTTCCCACTTATTATCCTTATAATAAGTAAATTCATTTATTTATCGGCACACAGCCCTTCTTATATATTTCTTTTCATTTATCATTTGCACAACCCAACCCTTAGGTCTTATTATTCCTACGGGACTTGTTACCTCTGTCCGAGACCTCATGAGGCTCTCGGTTCGGACTCCAACATCCCGCCCCTGGACTCATACCCATCATCCCGTAAGAAGGCAAGGCCCGTCGGGGTCCTATCTTATGTGTTACCGCTACCGGAACCTAGTTAGGTCCCCGATTCGGATTCCACCCTAACCCGTGATCACGATGCAAGTCCATGTTATCCAACCCCGCTCTCTAGAGTCGGGAAGGGCCATGGTCCTTACTTATTTCCATAATTCAACCGGCTATCCTCAAGGACTACCGAACACACCCGTAGGCCAATTCTATATCTAGGATCAATTTATTATTTACTTTATCTTGGGTATCCCTTAAGGCCTACCCCTAGTATAACTTAAAGTCCATACTTTCCTACCTTAAAGCATCTCTTAAGACTACTTAAGGCATAACATTTCACAATCCAACCTTAGGATCAATCTTAACCACATTTCATTTTTAATGTCCAACTAGTATCTTAATACTAGCCAAATTAATTCCAACAAACCAAGTTCTCAACTCATAGTCATATAGACAATTCCAACTGATTTTTTCCATTGAAAATATCCTTTATCTCAATATTCAAAATATCACTTTTAAATATTGTTGGTCCCGTTTGTAATGGGAACAGTCTAGAGGGGGGGGGGGGTGAATAGACTGTTCAGGAATTTAAACTTTTCTCTAAGTCAAAACTGACTTATCAGAGATGGTCGAAATCTGGTGACAGAGATGGTCAGGTTCTGATGGCAGAACTAGACCAGGCAACGGATAAGTTTCTGTTCGGGTAGCCTCAAGAAAAATGCTAAGGCAAAGTGCCTTTCTGATAACTCTGAAAGAAGATCTGCTGGACACAGAGTCCAACCTTAAGAGTTAATCAGTAGAATCTTAAGTGCGGGAACTAAAAGCTTAAAGTAAATGACACCGGGGTTTTTATAGTGGTTCAAGGAACAACTTGTTCCTCTAGTTCACTGTTCCACTAAGCTTGCAAAAACAACAGTTTACAACGCCTTAGTCCCTAGAACTTAAGAAGCACTCCTCGTCTTCTTCAAGTCTAGTTGCCACTCGGGATGCAGTCCAGCTTCCTGATGGCTGGTCTCGTTTCACTGAGTCTCTTGAAGTATCCCCACTTCACTTACTCCAGCTAGTTTGAGACGTCCCTTCTTTTTCAAGAAGTGTTTGATTCAAAATCAGTTTTCTCCAACGTTGCTTCTTCACAAAGGATGAGTAGATGAAGTTTTCGAAGTGTTGAAGAACTGAGGAACTTTGCAACTTGCTAGTTGGATGAGGGATTAGAAAGTATATCTTCCAACTGTAGCCTTTTCTTGTTAGGAATGAAGTTTGAATCTCAAGAAGGCTTTGAGGTATTTGATTTAGAAAAGAATGATCTGAGCAAGTTCGTTTGGCAGATGTTGTAGCAAAGTTATTCTCGTAGTTCTTCAGAGTGTATCTTATATACTGGGAGCAGTCTTCCCGTTGGAGTGTAGAAGACAGCTTCATTAAATGCTTGTACTGTTGACTTGACCGGTTGGACCTTCGACTTGCTATTTTGGGGGCATGAACATACTCGCATGGTCAATCATCAGCTTTAAATATCTCTTCGTACGTACAACATTAAATGTGCATTTAATGTGTGTACAGTACCATGTTTCCGTTGAAAGGTTCGCAACCGTTAGGGGATTTCCCGTTAGTTTAACGACCGTTGGTAAGTGCTTTCGGAATCTGGTGAGTTAGACAAAGTCTTATGAGGCTCTCTGGTTCAATCTTTGAAGTCCGCCTCTGTTGTCAACTCTGGTATCAACACTGATGACCAGTTTCTGATGGCTTCTCTGGTGAGCAACTCTGGGAGCAACTCTGGTAGAAGCAAGGTGGATCTCTGGCAGACAGACTAAGCTAAAACTTACAAAAGAAATTCTAATACAAAATTTCTAACGGGGTACTTTCAAATTCTAATTACCCTAGCATCATCAAAATCTAAATACATTTATCCCTTACAAATACTCATATATTCTAATATGAAGTAAAAAAGTACATTTCAACATATGTTTCATAATTAATTCCACTTTCAAGTCAACATACTCATAACACATGATCATACACAATTTACTCTTAAATTTGTATATCATGCTCCTTTTCTTTATAGACATTAGTCTTCTCATTCTTAGGCATTATTAATCATTAATAATCCATAACAACACATTTAATTACCTTAGGTAATCTCATGAAATTAACTTACTAATTATAAGCAATATAGTTAGCCATCATCACCTTATAGAGTGCTTGACTAGTTGCCTTTGCAAAGCCCTTCGACCCGTCCTCGTTCTAGGCCGTTCGAAAGTGAAAATCTGGACTGCTGGGCAAAATCCGGGCGGCTTTCACGAAAGCCGGGCGACGTTCGTAGTCTGCAACTACGAACAACTTCCTATATGTGGCGGTTTCCGGCGATTTCGACTCCTATCGATTCACCAACTCTTCTAAGTTAATTAACAACACTTTATAAAATTATTCTACACTTTTAAACGTGTAGAACTCATGGTTTAATCCATCATATGATTTCTTACAAATCATACACCATAAAACTAGTTAAAAGAAGATAGTTGAGTCCTTACCTTCTTCTTAGCTAGTTTTCCGCTGGAATTTGCTTGCCTCTTACTTCCTCCAAGCTTGAACTTGATGTTTGGGAAGGTCAACCCCAGAGCTTTCTCTCTTTCTTTTGTGGATGAGCTTGTGCGGATGAGGCTAGAGTAAGGATTGATAGGGATGACATCTCTCCTATCAATTTACTCTCAAATTGACATGCATGGGGTCATTTGTGTGTAGACTTTGTCTTTAGGGAGCCTCCTTCCAGCTCTCCTCTTGTCAATAAGAGCACAAAAACGTGGGGTGGCCCCCACTCATGTGGGAGGTCATCCCAATATGTCCCGTTGTGTATATTCGGCCCCGAAAGTTGTATTTCTCGGACTGTTTTAATTATATTTTATTTTATCGGGCCAAATAAAATATGTCACACGTTCATAATAATTATGGGCCTTTAGAATAGATGTACATTCCCCAACATTAATTTAGGAGTCTCCGAAATTCATTTCGGGCTATAATCCGATAAATTACCGATACTGGTAATTGGGCCTCGTTTGACCCACCTGTTAACTCTATGTCTTTCCTATGGCCCAAATAAAATATCCACCACCATATAGATGTCATCTAGAACAAGATGAATATAATATGTGGTTCTGGAATTATCGGGCGGTCCTCATTCCCGCTGTGGGGCCCACATGTAATTTAATATTCACGTAAAAGCAATAATAAAATTTAACAATTACGTAAATTCATAAATCATCCTTCAAGGTTTATTACATAATTTACTAAAAGTAAACATGCTTGGGGACGGTGTCACAACATGGGCCCAGATGAATTGGATCCACACAGGGTATGCAAGTCAAAGAGATTCATTACCAAGGTCATGTCACTAGGAGTTGTGGGGAGGCCCCTTTTTTCAGACAATGGTGAAGTAATTTGGGATGGGGAAATTGACATTTTCCCATTCATTGAGAAACTGCCAGCAAAAAGGAAAAGCAAGAATAGGGATGCAGGGGTAATGTAAACCAAACCTATACTTAGCATTACAAAACCTGTGTTTAAAGACATGCTTATCAAGACTGTGTTACAGACCCAGAGTTTATCGCAGCTTCAAAAGCAGATGGGTTTAATATTACACTAACTTATCAACCCAGTAATTCTCCTGATCTTAACATGCAAGGCAAGGCCTTATTTTTTCTCATTATGTATAGGCCTTCTTTTTGTCATAATGTAGAGGCCTAAACTGTTGAAGCTACTGAGAATTTATATCCTCATTGTAGCTTAACATTATCCTTTCTCAAGCCTTAAGCAAGCACCTTATTCCTCATACCAGGCCCACACAAAAAATAGGCTAATACAAACAACAATAGTTCATCACAACAACCAACCAATGCTCAGACCAATAGGTCATCACAACAACCAAGCAATGGGTGGACTAATAGGTCATCACAGCAGGGCTGTAATCACACTGACATCATAACAATGTGATCACAGCCCTTAGTCAGACAATTTAGGCACACAAACATGAGTACCAATGAAGTTCAGTACATAAGAACACCCTAAAATCATCATCCATATTACCCATACCAGCCTCACATAACCCTTACTCATTCAAGCCACATAACAACAATGCTCAGACCATATATGCATCACTAGAAGGACATTTCAGTACATAAGAACACCCTAAAATCATCATTGCTGCCCCAGAATCAAACACAACTACATAACCCGGACAAACATTACCACAACAATTTATTTCCCACACATTGAACAAATGCAATTGAATGACAGGTTGGGAAAGAGAAATAGAAACAAACTCCCCTGCAAGAGGTATCAACGTCCCACATCCTTGTTTCCCAACCAGGTAAGATCAGTTTTAAGAACTCCTCTAGCACATGATGGTGAATGTACTGCTCCCGCACCTCCTTCCGTATTTTTGCCAGCTTTTCCTCCATCTCCTTGGCCGTCATCTCCCACCCCTCTTCACTCTCCGGAACCATCAGATCGTCCATGCATGCAGTCGTTGCAGGTAGATCTGAAATGGTTGTCGGATTTATGGATTTGAATTTGGACAGACGGTTAGAAATTGGAAGAGCTAGGGTTAGACAGGATTTGAAATCAGGGAAGGAATTATAGTTCAACAAATTCAAGAGTGGAACTGTGGAAGGAGAGGAGAGTAAATGGCCGGAAAAGTGTAAGGTGTGACAGGCGGTGGAGGAGAAGATGTAACGAGGAAGATGAGAGAGAGATAGGCCGTAGGATAGGAAGGAACTAGTATACCGAGGTTGGGGGTAAATGTTTTAGAGGGTATAATGAATTTTTAGGGTGTAAAATCTTTCCAAATATAGAAAGAGGAACAATTTTCTGGGACAGCCCAAAAAGGAAACATGGAACTGTTTTCAGGGATGGAGGGAGTAATATTTATAAGACTCTAATTCATTTTACGTTATTTCCATTTTCTCAATTTATTATAAACTACATAATTTTACTTTTCTTATAAATCGCAACACCCTCCTTTATTCCAATATGAGAGGGGAGGAGGTATTATTATTTTTTTGGAAAGGGAGGGAGGTATTACTATGTGCCGGTAAAAATACTAGAAATGAAATAACCAGTTCGTATACCGTGGGAGCGGCCCATATTGAGCATCCTACTCCCGCGGCAAAACGACGTAGCATTAAATTAAAAAAACGCGCACACAAACCAACAGATCCTTTCTCCCACCTTTTCCCTCCAGCGGTTATGCTCTCAACTCCCGATGTTTTACATTTACGCCTTTTCGAAGTTCGAAATCCAAAAGTTTACTTTCTGAAAAAGTCTCGCTCTACATTTCTTCTGAATCAAGCAAGTTCGACGAAGTGTTTTTTTTAAACAAATCTCTGCAAAGAAGACAAGAGATCAAGTAAAGGCTTTCACCGGAGAAACTTGAAGATCAAGTTCAACACCAAGTACAACCAAAATGGTTAGGGTTAAGGAAAAATCGGCTGTCAGGTATAAGCTATAACATAGACTCAAATATTACTCAATGCGATTGTTTTTTTGTTATGAAAACATGTGTATTATGCCCTGAAATGTGTTGTTTACATGTAAATACAAGCAAAGTAATTTTTGGTTCATAATCCGCATCTGACTGTATTTAAAAGGTCAAAATCCAGGATGATAGAAAATGTGATGTTTACTTAAGTTAACAAGTATATACAATCTATAAGGTATTATTTGATAGAAAATGTTGTCCAGAGAACATTTTTCGAAGTGCTTGTGTATGATGTAACTTCATTGAGTTATTATGTAACTTCTGTATGATAAAATGTCACTTGCTATTTATCTGCAAGTATTGGAGCCATATTTGATTATTGAACAACTTGTGTAACTTATGTAAATACAGACAGAATTTATGTAACATAAGTATATTAATATGTAACTTATGTCAATTCTTAGTTACATGTAATTTTGGGATATAACTTATGAAACAAGTGTATAATATTATGTAACTTATCAAAATTGGTCATTATAAAATTGAATTTTACAATTGTATTTATCCAATGACTGCTACTATACTGCCCAGAATTAATTATTTAACAGCTAGCGTGTAACATGTAACTACAAATAAAATAGATGTAACATAAGAATATTAATATGTAACTGTTGTGAGGACTTGTGTAACTTTTGAAATATAGATCTGAATCACATCCAAGGGCATAACATGTAACTTTGAGTTATAAATTATGTAACTAATGTATAATATTATGTAAATGCTGCTATGAGTTATATAAATTAATAATGTTAGCTTAAATTGATTATGACTTATGAATGTTATTATGTATAATATTAGGAATACAAGAAGCAATGAAACAGAACAGAATGAGAATTTTAAAATGGAAACAGGTGTATAATATGAATGTTATTCTGTATAATATTAGGAATACAAGAAGGAATGCAACAGAAGAGAATGAGAATTTTAAAATGGAAACAGCTGTATAATTATGACTTGTGAATGTTATTCTGTATAATATTCTGTGTTATTAAGTTGAGATGTAACTTCTGTTATTTGAGATGTAATTGATGTTAACCTGATATGTAACTTTTGTTTATTGAAATGTAAATGCTGTTAATTTGATATGTAACTGTGGTTTATTAGAGATGTAATTGCTGTTGAATTCAGAAGTAATTTGAAAAGAACCTACTATTCAATCAATTGTTTACTAACCAGTGTTATTGTCTTAGTTATTGTCAACTAATGTATAATATTATGTAAATGCTGCTATGAGTTATATAAATTAATAATGTTAGCTTAAATTGATTATGACTTGTGAATGTTATTCTGTATAATATTAGGAATACAAGAAGCAATGCAACAGAAGAGAATGAGAATTTAAAAATGGAAGATTGTGTACCAATACAGAGTCAAGAACCATTGCAACTGTTGACTTATGACAAGCCAACTACAACCAGAAAAAGAAAAACAGTTGTAATATCACATGAAGAATCCAAAAAGAATGATGAACAAATAGATGAAAACACTGTTGTCAACTTAAGAACCAGAGTAGGACCAACTCCATTTATCAAGTTGATTAAATTGCTGGATGAAAATAAAAGAGCAGCAATTGAAGAGATTGGCTTTGGAGGTCTGCTGAACCTAAGTTTTGACAGATTTTATGGAGACTTTGTACAATTTCTATTGCAAAGTTTGCGACCAATATCAGCTCAGCTACAACTCACAAATGGTGAGTTGTTGGATATTGAAGAACAAGATGTTAGAGATGTTTTTGGTTTGCCGATGGGAAAGATTGATGTCGAGGAAGCAAATGCCAAAAATGAAAGTGAAGAGTACATTGAATTGTTGAAGCAGTGGAGAGAGTACTGGGGAATTCAAAAGGGCAGCCCAGAGACAACAAAAATGATCCAAAAAATCATTGATGATGATGATTGTGGAGATGTTTTTAAGAGAAATTTTGTGGTGTTCACAGTTTCATGCCTCATCAGAGGCAATCAGAGTATAAAGAGCAACTTCAAGATCTTGCTCTCTCTGATAAAAGTTAATGAAATCAAGAACTTGAACTGGTGTAAGTATGCAAGACGATCATTAATGGATGCTGGAGAAGAATGGCAAGCTCAGCCAACAAAGATGTTCACTGGACCGTTGCTGTTTCTGATGATTTGCTACTTCGATAGAGTGCAATTTAAAGGTCAGGTTTTGGATACTCTTTATCCAACCATCAGAATTTGGAGCAAAGAAAGAATTGAAAAGAGAATAAAAGACGAGAGGAAGTTGGGATTCGGGCTCGGGAAGGTGATCCCACGAATTATGATAGATGATGAAGAGAAAGAAGAAAGAGAAGAAAATGAAGAAGCCAATACAGAACAAAATGAAGATGAAGAGATGATTTCTAAAGAGGTAAATTTTAAATAAACACTATATCTAGGTTAGTTGCTTCACTTATGTCACTGGAGTTACACACTATGGAAGTTACATACTGTTGATCATTACTTACATATACTTGAACTAAAGTTACATACAATTGATCATAAGTTACATTGCTTATATTTCATATCTAATGGTATATGAAACTTACAAATGAAATTTAATCTTTGTAGGACTGTGTCAAAGAAATAATTGCTGTTGCACAGAAGTTCAGCGATGCTTTTGTGGAATTCTCAAAACTTCCAGCAACAATTTCTAAAAGATTTCCCAATTCCGATATCTTGAAAAAGATATACTTGACAACAGCTGATTACTTCTTCAGACAAGCTAATGGCAGTGCCAAGGAATCAGAAAAAGAGAGGTTGGCAGAAAAGTGCACTCTTGATGAGGACGATGATTTTTTCAATATACCAGGGGTAATGGAAGCCCTAGATAGATTAGAAAAAGCTGCTTATCTGAAGTTCTCAATGCCTTCATTTGATATGGGCATTGAGTTCAGCATGACACAACCTTCTCAAAATGAAAAAAATTCAACAAATGAGAATCCAGTTGCTCAAATGACTGAAGACCCAATAATGAAGATTGCTAGAAACATAGAAGAAGAAAACAACAAAGAAGAAATGGTTGAGATACTTGAAGGAGGAGTGAGGGAAGCAGAATATAGAAATCAAGAGGATGTTGTAACTGAAGAGCAAGAAAATGTAGAAGAAGAAGTGAAGATGACAGCACATGTGGCAAAAGGCAGAAACTGAAAAATGCATCTAAGGCAGCTGATACAGAACGGAAACTCAGGTCACCATATCTCAAACACAACCACAGGCTGTGCAAGGAGATGAGGAAGGAAGAAAAAATGGTGATTGACTATGCATTTTCAAAGGAAGTTGGAAAGTAAGACGTTCTTTATTATATATATCATTATTCAAGTGATTATGCAAGATGTAACTTCGGTTATACTTTATGCAAAAAGTGTATAACAACTATGTAAATTGTTTTCAAAGATAGAACAGGCTTTAGAAATTGTTGAATTGTATTTATAAAATTTAACTTTTTTATTTAATCATAGAAATCATTTACGAAATAATGTTCACTGTGTTTTAAAAAAAACATGCAAATGCTGTTAATGAAAGATGTAATTGTTATTAAGTTGAGATGTAACTTCTGTTATTTGAGATGTAATTGATGTTAACCTGATATGTAACTTTTGTTTATTGAAATGTAAATGTTGTTAATTTGATATGTAACTGCGATTTATTTGAGATGTAATTGCTGTTGAATTCAGATGTACTTTGAAAAGAACCTGCTATTGAATCAATTGTTTACTAACCAGTGTTATTGTCTTAGTGAATTGCATACAACTTAACTCAAGTTACATACACTTAAACTAAAGTTACATTTTAATAAACATAAAACTACATAAAACTTAACTCAAGGCACATAAAATAGTTGCATACATAAAGGTACAGTTCAATTACATACAGTAGAACAAAAGTTACATACAACAAAACAGAAAGTTACATAAGCTTTAGCGCAAGTTACATACATTAGAAAAGAAGTTGCATAGATTTGAATGTAATTTACATATTATTAAACAAGATATTAGAGCATACTGCAAACATAAAACGAAGAACCAAATTACATAAAACTAAACAAAAGTTACATACAATTGAAATAAAATGACACGACATCGAACAAAAAATAAACAAAACAAAAATTGAATCACATGACAGGAAAAGTACCTCTACTAAGAAGATGTAACAATTTAGAAGCCATTGAACCAGTTTCATCTTCTCCTGAAAGGAAAACAACAAAATTCAACCAATATGAATACTACACTCCAAATTCTAAAGCAATAAGATAAAATAGAAAACAAAACATATTACAGCATACTGCAAGCATAAATAAGATAAATTAAATTCACAAAACTCAAAAACTGTAATGTTTACCAATGTGCTCGATATGAATCGGCTGATCACATTCAAAATTATTGTCAACGGATGAAGGAATCACGTTATCATGTATAGTAAAAGGAATAGAATCTCCGAATTCAATCGATGAATTCACAACAGCTGAATCATCTAAAGAGAAATCCATTGAAGCCTTTGAAGGCAAACCAAGTTCGTAAGCTCAGTGAAACAAAAACGAAAGAAGGAAGCGGAAGAAAGAAGTCGGCTGAAACTGAAAACAGAAATAAGAATCTATTTTTTTTAATGGAAAACTACACAGTTTTGGGATCCCCACGCGCAGTGGCCGATCCCACGTTATAATTTTGCAAAATAACCGGTCCTGCTGGAAGAGAGCCGTAACCAACACGGATGATCGTGCCAGCGCCGTATAAGACACTTCGAGGTTCAGTGTTGAATTCGGATTACAAGGGAGGAGATGGAGAGCAAGGGTGAGACCTCAATATTTCCGGCGGATTTGGATTACCAATCGGGCTTTGGAAATCACTTCTCGTCTGAGGCCATCGCTGGAGCTCTTCCTCGAGGTCAGAATAGTCCTCTTCTTTGCCCCTTTGGCCTCTACCCTGAGCAGATTTCTGGCACCTCTTTCACCTCCCCTCGCAAACTAAATCAGTTCAGGTCTCTCTCTTGTGATCAGTACTAGAAGCAGTAATTATAATTATATTGGTATGATATAGAGTCCATTTGGTAAAACTGAAATTGGTTGAATCAATCAGCTAATTATATTGAAATTGATGAAGTTGTTGTTGGAATGACTCAATTGCCATAATCTCCTGCTATATAAAAAATTATATTTAAAATATATTTTATTAATAAAATTAATAAAAAATTATATCAAAATAGCTAAGGTGATTTAGGGTGATTTCAACCGATTCAACTAGAAAAGTAATTCCAAGCTTACTTATTTTTATTAGTGCACCATTTATGAGCAAAATAAAAAGTTACTTGTTTGTTGAAAAAATCTTTAGATAATACTGAGAAGCCCAAAAACAGGGTTATCAAATGGGTTCTTGTTGTTCAGAATTGCTTTATTGAATGAACGTGAAACTGGAAAATGCTGCAAAAGGAATTTCTAAAACATTTGCTCCCTCTGTATCTGTATTCTTTTCATTTCTTGCGCCTTCCTTTTTGGAGTTTTGGATGCATTTTAATTATTGTTACACTCTCTTCTTTTGTTAAATTTTCCTTAAAGTATTCAATTACCCTTATTTTTTTATCATCTCTTTTATACTTTTCACCATTTCTCCTACTTTTTTCTACGCTATTCACTTACTTTTTCTAAACTATTCACTATCCTACTATTTTTTCTTGAGAAACCTATGTTGCACGGAAATGTGAGAATTATCAAGAAACGGGAAACACCATTGTTTATTAGAAAAACAACTGTTTTGAAGATTTTCCGAAGTGTTTCCGTAGAGTTTCCGTTTTCCGAAAGAGAAACGTACTGTTTCCCAAGTGTTTCTGTGCTTCATATCATATAATTTTATTTAATGATCCATAATAAATACCCTCCACATGTTCAAATTTAGAAATCATTAGATATTACTTCGTAGTATGTAATTAATAATAATATGAAATGCATTTCTACACATTGCATTATAATATATATCAGAATGTTGCCAGGAATAAATCCCATATAAATTCACTAGAAAGCTATAATAAAGGCTCTATTTTCCATATACGAATCCCACCAAAAAGGGAAAGAATTAGAAACCCAAATTTTCCGAAACTCTAATTATTTAGGGAAATAGGTTTAGATATTCTTCTTAATCACGGGAACGGACCAGAAATGACAATTTGAAGTTTCCCAAGGCTTTTGAGTTTCCGTAATGGGGAAATGTGAGCCGAAAAAAGTTTCTGTACTTCCTAGCCATCTATAGATCTAATTTTAAAATATGGAAAACTGGTAGTTTCGTTTTGGTGTATGAAAGTGCACAACTAGTTTAAACTGGTAGCTAGACTTTTCTGGATCATAACATGACTTCCCTTTGGGGTGATGTCTTTTATGCAATTATTTTCTGAAAAACAATGAAACTATATTCTGATTTTACAAATAAAGGAGAGGTTGAAGACATGACTTTATCAGTTTTGTCCCTCTTAAAATGAAATTATTGTGAAATCATATGCATCAACGAGTAATAGTAAATTTCTTGATCACTGAAATGCTTAATTATTACGGAGTAATTATTAATAATGGCTGGTCAATGGGTACCAATATGGCCATCACTAATATAAAAATTATTTGACTCAATTTACTAATTGTAGATTGTTTGTATAATTTTCACGGTAGATAAGTATTTATTAAAATGTGGGTATTTTTCTCTTTTCTTAACACATGTTCATATGCTTAAAGTCAATTACTCATAGGTGATTAAACAGGTAGGCGTAGGGTATGAATGTTATTTCATCAAAGTTTCAATATTAATTAGGGATCGAGGTGTTTCAATTTATATATAGCACTGATTTGGGACTTTGGATGATCAATGTGTGTCAACCCAATAAATCCTTAATATGTGATCTTTCTAAATAATCTTATATAATTGTTCATTTGTGTGGACAGTTGGCTATATCGTGTTAAACCATCAGTTACTCATGAGCCATTTAAACGTAGAGTTCCAACACATGAAAGGCTTGTTAGTGAGTTCAATCAGACTAACAGTTCTGCTACACCTACTCAATTACGGTGGAAGCCTGCAGATATCCCAGAAAAACCAACCGATTTCATTGATGGGTTGTACACTGTATGTGGTGCTGGCAGCTCGTATCTCCGGCATGGTTTCGCAGTTCACATGTAACGCATTTCCCTGATCTTTTGAATACAATTCTGGAATGAGATCATTTCTTGTGATACCATTTAATTGTTTTTCACGTGGATTTAAGGTCTTTGACAATATCTTAAATACAACAACATCTAAGCCTTAATCCTAAAAGATTTTGGGGTCGGCTAACATGAATCGATCCATGATATCAGAGCCAAATAGAGAAGAATGATAAGAAAAATAAAAAGATGGGATAAAATAAAATGGATAAGACAAAGATAAATATAAGATAAAAATAACATAAGAACATAACAAAGATAAAAGATAAAAAGATAAAAGAACATAAAAAAAATAAAAGATAAAAATAACATTAGAACATATAAAGATAAAGAAGATAAAAGACAAAAGAAAAGAAGAGTGAAAAGAGATAAAGGAGATTAATCATCCACACTAATATGCGTCCCCCACTTTGCTCTCTCTAAAACCATACTAAAACCCAAAAAAAACATATCAGTTCTTATTCCTCTAATCCAAGCCTGTTTGGGTCTTAATCTCAATTCATCTAACATGTGCAACACTCGGTCTTCTATGCACATGATCAAACCACCGCAATCGAGACTCCGACATCTTATCCTCCATAGGTGCTACTCCCCTTTTGTCTGATTAACTCATTCATCAAGCGGTCTGTTTTGGTATGTCCACACATCCAACGCAACATACATATCTCTGCCACACCCATCCATTGAATGTGACATTGTGTCACCGCCCAACACTTTACCATACATTAATGCACACCTAATCACATAAAAATCCTGATGCACTCTGGCATTCCATCCATCCTGCTTTGATTCTATGGGATACATCTTCATCTAATTCACCACCAACATCCAAGCCTTAGTCCCAAAATCTTCATCTAATTCACCATTCTTCTAAATTATGGAGCCCAAGTCATAGAACATATCACACAAGGGTAATCCCACTGTTATCACTACTTCTATGATATGAAGCAGAATCTGGGCTTGGAAGAAGAGGGGCAGAAGCCCCGTGGGTTACAACTGTGATGATCAATGGGTACGCGGCTTCTACCAAAACAATGGGTACGCGGCTTCTACCACAACCCTTAACACAACCCTTTGCGGTTGTGTTACAACTGTGATGATCAATGGGTACGCGGACATCGTTGCAAGAGGTTGTTCTTCCTTGACATCGTCGATGAGGAACAACCGATCGACAACTTTCTGGAGCCTGAACCCGATCAACCCCTGTCACTTCACACAATGACCGGGTTTGGCTCATCCTCAACCATGCAGTTAAATTGTTGTCTACACGGCCACCAATCAAAATTTTGGTTGATTCCGGAAGTACACACAACTTTATCCACAAGCGCCTTGCAACCACGCTTGATCCACAACCGCCACAACAGCCATGTAGGCATGTTATTGTTGCTAACGGTGACCGAGTTCTGATCCTAGGTTCTTATCGAGAGTTGGCATTCCACGTTGATGGGAAACAATTTATCGCAGACTTTTACGTTTTGCCAATAGTAGGTT
Organism: Cuscuta europaea; assembly: GCA_945859875.1. Classification (NCBI taxonomy): domain Eukaryota; kingdom Viridiplantae; phylum Streptophyta; class Magnoliopsida; order Solanales; family Convolvulaceae; genus Cuscuta; species Cuscuta europaea. The sequence continues at coordinate 1,813,180 of CAMAPE010000068.1, read as the reverse complement.
TTGACATGATTTTAGGTGTCCACTGGTTGCAAGGCCTCGGCGCTATTTTGTGGGATTTTAGGCATAGGTCCATGAGCTTTACCTGGTAGGGAATGTCTGTTGAATGGCGTGGCCAAGAAGCAATTCATTCGCTTCACGTACATATGGCAGTAGACTCTTTTCCTTCTCAGGGGTCTATGAATGGTTTACTGTCCCAGTTTGAAGACATCTTTGGCACACCCACAGGCCTCCCTCCCCAACGATCGTGTGATCACAGGATTTGCCTCGTTCCAGGAGCTGGACCAGTGGTAGTGAGACCATACAGATACCCATATTTTGAGAAATACGAGATCGAAAAGCAGTGTACGGAAATGTTATCGCAGGGCATCATCCGACCTAGTCGATCTCCCTTTTCCTCGCCAGTCTTGTTAGTAAAAAAACCCAGATGATTCTTGGCGTTTTTGTGTGGATTACCGAGAGCTTAACTCCAAAACAGTTAAGGATAAATTTCCAATTCCAGTAATCGACGAGCTTTTAGATGAATTACATGGTGCCAGGTACTTCACTAAGCTCGATCTCCGCTCCAGCCACCACCAAGTCCGCATGGCACCGGAGGACATTGAAAAGACAGCTTTTCGGACACATCACGGTCATTTTGAATTTTTGGTTATGCCATTCGGCTTTACCAATGCGCCGTCCACGTTCCAGAGCTTAATGAATGATATATTTGGCCCATATTTGCGCAAATTTGTTTTGGTTTTCTTCAATGATATCTTGATATATAGCAAATCATGGGTTGAGCATGTAGCACATGTCCACCTTGTCCTTGATATCCTCCGCACCCATGGCCTGTTTTTAAAATGATCCAAATGCAGTTTTGGAGCCCCGCAAGTTCACTATTTGGATCAGACAAAAATACATGCCATCATGGAATGGCCTGTTCCGCAAACAGTCACGGCCTTGTGTGGATTCTTGGGCCTAGCCGGCTATTACCGCAAATTTATTGAGCACTATGGGGAGATTGCTCGACCTCTAACCCAACTGTTATCAAAAAAGGGTTTGATTGGACAACAGATGTGGCTGCAGCATTTATTGAGCTCAAGAAGAGGCTCTCCACGGCACCGGTGCTCCAGCTTCTTGACTTCAGTAAGACTTTTATCGTGGAATGTGACGCTTCAGGCAGCGGATTTGGGGCGGTTTTACAACAGGATGGGCATCCCATTGCCTATTTTAGTCGCAAAATAGCAGATCGACATGTAAAATTGGCAGCTTATGAGCGTGAGTTGATTGGTCTAGCCAAAGCTGTAGTCCAGTGGCGCCCATACCTATGGGGACAACAGTTCCTGATCCCCACCGATCACTCTAGTTTGAAACATTTACTTGACCAACGTCCTACCACATCACCACAACAACATTGGTTGAGCAAATTGATGGGATTCAATTTTCAGGTGGAATACAAACCTGGACGGTTGAACACGGCTGCAGATGCATTGTCCCGCCGAGATGAGGAACCCGTCTTGCTGCTCGCCTTGTCTATTCCATTCTCTACATTATTGACTGAGGTTCGTGCTGCTCAAATCTCATCCTCTGAGCTTGAAATACTCCAGCAGCAGGTCCTGGATGGCACTCTTGGCAGTGACTGGGCATACCGCGATGGGCTGCTTTATTTTCGCCATAAACTATACTTGTTGCCTACATCACCTATCATTCCGAGTTTACTCTCATTATTTCACGCTATGGCTCACGAAGGTGTACAAAAAACATTGCACCGTCTGTGATGTGAGTTTTATTGGTCTAATATGAAGGCGACAGTAGCACAATACATTGCCGAGTGCCAGACGTGCCAACAACACAAGTGGCAAAACCTACAACCTGCTGGGCTGCTCAGCCTCTACCAATCCCTCAACATATATGGGCTGATATTTCCATGGACTTCATTGAAGGACTTCCTAAGGTTCGGGGTAAGTCAGTAATATTGGTGGTGGTTGATCGACTGTCCAAGGATGCACATTTCATCCCCTTGAGCCATCCTTACACATCTGTTTCTGTGGCTGCAGTTTTCTTTGTAGAAATCCTCCGACTCCATGGTCTTCCAGAATCTATTGTGTCTGACCGCGACAAAGTTTTTGTCAGCACATTTTGGCGCGAATTATTTATGTGGCTGCAGTTTGTGGCTAACTTGAGCAGCAAGATTATTTATTATGAGTCTCCTAATCAAACTACTATTGTTATTTCCTATTCCAGTTTTAGGCAGTTTCCTGTTTCAGTTTTAGGCAGTTTCCTATTATCATTATGTCCTATTAGAATTAGAGGTCTGTTGGTAGCTCTATATAAAGGACCCTAGTATTGATTAAGGGGGGACTTTTGGGAGAATTAATTCTGGTGGGTCTTGACTAGGTCAGACACCAAATTAATTCCAATAAAGCACTATTATTTTCGTTTCTCTTCTGGTGCTCATAATAGATACGAAAATTGATCTTTCTCTTTGTCCTAGTTCGCTTTCATTCTCCCGTTCTCGACCTTGGACGAGATCTTGTTCACGCGCTCTTAACAGTCTCATCAATCAATAAAATATCGTTGGCAAACATCATACACCATGGTATATCTTCTTGAGTTGACTCCGTAAGTTCATCCATGACTAAGTTCATCCACCTCTTGAGCATGCCAGACCACACCTCACCACTAAAATCTCTTTTCTGCCCTTGTTTAGATGACCTCGCAAGACGTTCTTTGTCTGTGGCAAGAGCTTCCCATTGTGAAGACTAGGTGGTGTGGGAGACTGTGCTGCTGGCATTCCCTTAAATTTCTTAGAAGTAATGAAATGTGGAAAACATCATGGACTCTACTACCCTCCGGAAGGGCCATCTTGTATGCCACTTTCCCAATTTTCTGGATGATGTGGAATGGCCCAAAGTACCATGGAGATAATTTAGCTGATGTCCGTTTGGTTATGTTGAATTGACGGTATGGGTGTAGGCGAACCCAAACCCACTTTCCCTCGTTGAGCACAACGTCTCGGTGTCTGTTAAGACGACTATGATCACAAGGCCTAATAATAATAATAGTAATAATAATAATACTAATAATAATAATACTAATAATAATAATAATAATAATAACGTCAAGTACTTTGATAAGGTGTATAAGAGGAGAAGGGTTGGGCAGTCTAATTGAGAGCGGGAACTATTGTATGGGCTGGGCCGTATATATATAGTAAAGTGGGAGTGAGAGAATAGGCAGGCAGAACTTGGAAAGTTAGTTGGAGGGAAGGGCACTCTCGAATATGTCCTAATTGTATCTCTTTCATCTATTTTCTGCCATTAATACAATCTGGAACTTGCTTATTATAGAATTACTGATTTCCCTTGCATAAATTGTTCTGTCGATCTATGAATCTATGATACCTATCATTTGGTATCAGAGCACCTTCCTGGAAGATCGGTGAATGACCTGGACTAGAGCTCGGATGGAACACAGAGTGGAGTCCATGGAAAACAACGTTCAGGATCTGCGATCGATGGTCGATGAGATGCGGAACTGGATGCTTAACGTGGAACAAAGGATGGATGCGAGGATGGATGAGCTGCGAAATCTGGTGACGCACCGGGATTAGCATCACTCGCGAGGATGATCACGATCACCTAGGAAGAAGATCCACGAAGAGAGTCGGAATTCCTCAGCTATGAGAGGTAATTTCGATCGAACTCCATCTGCGAAAGAAACATATTGCTAGATGAGTTAAAGAAGACATTGTCAACAGCTCAGAATAAAATGAAGCAACAGGCAGATGGAAAAAGAAGGGATATGCAACTGGAGTTAGGGGATACAGTATATTTAAAGATCCAACCCTACAAACTGAAAAGCTTGGCAAAAAGGGTGAACCAGAAACTGAGTCCAAGGTTCTATGGACCCTTTGAGGTGATTGAGAAAATCAACCCTGTTGCTTTCAAATTGAAATTACCAGAAGATTGTGCAGTACGCCCAGTCTTTCACGTTTCCCTGTTGAAGAAGTCAGTAGCACCTAACATTCCCTGCCAACCATTACCTAAATGCTTCTCTGAGGAAAGGGAGCCACAGGCCACCCCTGAAAAGGTGTTGGGAATTAGGGTGAATGCTGCTGGAGAGAGAGAAGCACTGGTGCACTGGAAGGAACTGCCGGATTTTGAGGACTCCTGGGAATCTGTGAGCAGATTGCAGACACTATTTCCCAATTGTCACCTTTGGGACAAGGTGAATCTTCAAGGGGGAAGTGATGATGAAGACTTGTCTTATGAGCACAAGGCCTAATAATAATAATAATAATAATAATAATAATAATAATAATAATAATAATAACGTCAAGTACTTTGATAAGGTGTATAAGAGGAGAAGGGTTGGGCAGTCTAAATGAGAGTGGGAACTATTGTATGGGCTGGGCCGTATATATATAGTAAAGTGGGAGTGAGAGAATAGGCAGGCAGAACTTGGGAAGTTAGTTGGAGGGAAGGGCACTCTCGAATATGTCCTAATTGTATCTCTTTCATCTATTTTCTGCCATTAATACAATCTGAAACTTGCTTATTATAGAATTACTGATTACCCTTACATAAATTGTTCTGTCGATCTGTGATACCTATCACTGTTGGGCGTAATGCTCCTATCACAACACCCTCTTCTTTTATCCTGGATTGGGACATACATGATTCCAAAAATAATCTCGTGACGGAGTTTATAACAATATCTTAAATATGCATTTATAATTATCTATGAGGTTCAGCCTATTTTCGTTCCATGAATAACAAACTTATTGAATTTTTTAGCTTTAACTTCAAACTTTACATGATATAAAAGCCACCATTCATATATATTTATTTCTTTATTTATTAATTGTAGCATATTTAGTACTTCATATAATTATTTATTTATTTATTTATTTATTTATTTATTACCACTTGTCCCAAAAACCTTTGCCATCTTGTAAATTTTGGATCATGATTTTGATTTGTATAATATTATGCAAGTTATAAATTTTATACATTTATGAAAGTATCTTTAACAAATAACATTTTCATATCATTTTTATATTATAAATAATTTCCAATAAGAATATACAGTTGGACTTTCCATCATTTGCAATGGAGCCAAAGATTCATTATTTTTTGGCTTGAGATTATGATAGAATAAAGCAAAATGGCTCACTAAACTGTCTGCGCTTCTTTGTTATGAAGCAACAGTCAGTCCATGCAATTTTGGACGAGATTTTCACTATGGGTCATCCGCAAACAGTCTCTCTGTGCTTTAGTACAGAGGTAAGACTGCGTACATCCGCCCCCCTTACCCCACCGTAGGTGGGAGCCTTTGCGGCACTGGGGTAAATGAAAATGAAAATGAAGAATATACGGTTGGTCAAAGTTTTAAATATGACGAAGTTTTTTGGGACGAAAGTGTAATTTTTAACTCCCATTTCAGATGTCATTCATGTTAGCCGACCCCAAACTCTTTTGGGACAACACTAAGGCATGGATGTTGTTGTTGTATATATTTACTAGTTATAGTTACATAAGTGTGGCTGAGATGCACATGTTGGCGCAAAGTGTTGGGTGGTGAAATAATGTCACATTCAAAAGATGAGTGTGACTGAGATGCACATGTCACATTAGATGTGTGGATATACTAGAAAAGAACAGACAATAAGGCAAAAGATGGGATTAACACCTATTGAAGATAGATGCGGGAGTCTCGACTGCGGTGGTTTGGCCATATGCATAGATGAGTTGAGAGGTGGGGAGAAAAGGCAAGAGAACACTCAAACAAAAGTGAATTAGAGTGGTCAAGAATGATATGGTACTTCTTGGGTTGGATGAGACTTCAGAGTATGACTTTAGAGAGAGCGAAATGGTGGAAGAGTATACGAGTGGAGGATTGATCTCTTTGTATCTTTTTAGCTCCGATTGCATATGTCGGTTCATGTAGCTGAGCCCAAACTCTTTTGTGATTAAGGTTTGGATGTTGTTGTAGTAGTTAAATCATAGTAATATCCTATTGTGAATATCAGCCAAAACATGTTGGGTGAGAGGAATTAGTAATCACATACTTCGTATAACAAATAAGAATAGGCCTGTAGGGATATTAGTGAAAAGGTGTTGTAATTTCATTTCAATTCTGACTTCTATTGGCTAGTATGGCTGCATTAGATATTTTAGTTAAAAGTGAAGTCGAGCATAATCCTTTATATTCTGTTTGCTTTCAAATGCAGTCCTTTCTTTTCCTTTTCTCATGATAGGAATTTAGCCACTTTATCTTATTTAAGTGTGTTGAAATATAAACTAGAATAATATTGAAGAGTGGAGGAAAGATTTTCTGTGTATTTCATAGAAGGGTTAAGGCCCTATATATATTACAAAGATGCTATACAATAATAATGTCTAGAGTATATTCCTAAAGCATATGCTTAGATATAATAATACTTTCACACTCCAAAAAAAATACTTTCACATTCCCCCTCAAGTTGGAGCATAGATATTTATCATGCCCAACTTGTTACATAAATAATCAACTCGAATCCCATTTAGAGCTTTAGTGAATAAATCTCCAAGTTGTTCTCCAGTCTTCACATATGCGGTAGAGATTAATCTTTTTTGTATCTTCTCTCGAATAAAATGGCAATCAACCTCAATATGCTTTGTTCTCTCATGAAATACGGGATTGTTTGCTATGTGTATAGCAGCTTGGTTATCGCACCACAACTAAGCAGACATTGGTGTCTTCAATCCGATTTCATTCAATAAATGGTGTATCCATATTATCTCACATGCGGATTGTGCCATAGCTCGATATTCCGATTCAGCACTAGAACGAGAAACCACATTCTGTTTCTTACTCTTCCAGGATACAAGATTACCACCAACAAAGACGCAATAGCCAGATGTAGATCTTCGATCATCTTTAGAGCCGGCCCAATCAGCATCTGCAAAGCATTCTATTCTCATGTGATCATGGTTTTGATAAACAATACCTCGTCCTGGTGCCCCCTTTAAGTAACATAACATGTGTTCTACAGCAGCCCAATGATCAATGGTCGAAGATGACATGTATTGACTCACAACACTCACAAAGTAAGAAATATCTGGACGAGTGACTGCGAGATAATTAAGCTTTCCAACCAATCGTCTATATCTTTCTGGGTCTTCAAACGACATGCCTTCTTGAGTGAGTTGCACATTGGGAACCATGGGAGTATTGCTCGACTTTGATCCCAACTTCCCTGTTTGAGCGAGCAAATCAAGTACATATTTTCGTTGAGATAGAAATATGCCTTTCTTACTCCGTGTTACCTTAATACCCAAGAAGTATTTCAATGAGCCTAGATCTTTTGTCTGGAACTGGCTATGAAGATAATTTTTAAGGGCCAAAATACCTGCATTATCACTGCCTGTAATCACAATATCATCGACATACACCACAAACAATGTGATACATGCTTTCATTCGTCTGTAAAAGAGAGTGATCTGATTTGCCTTTTATCATTCCAAACTGTTCAATTGATCGACTGAACTTTCCAAACCATGCACGAGGACTCTGTTTCAGACCATAAAGAGATTTGCGAAGCTGACAAACTTTACCATACTCCCCCTGAGCAACAAATCTCGGAGGTTGCTCGATGTAAACTTCTTCCTGAAGGTCACCATGCAAGAATGCATTTTTAATGTCCAACTGATGTAAGTGCCAATCATGAGTTGCAGCGAGTGAAATAAGTAACCTGACAGATGTTAATTTAGCAACATGAGAAAAAGTGTCAGAATATTCAACACCATAGGTTTGAGCATAACCCTTCGCAACAAATCGGGCTTTCAACCGAGCAACAGATCCGTCTGGATTAACCTTAACAACAAAGACCCACTTACATCCAATAGACTTCTTCCCTATAGGCAAGTCTACCAAATCCCAAGTACCATTAAGATCCAAAGCATTCATTTCCTCTACCATGGCATGACGCCATTCAGGATGAGACAAAACTTCTTTAACAGATTTGGGAACAGAAATAGAATCGATGGAAGCAATGAAAGAACATGAGGCAGGAGATAACTGATTATACGACACAAATGAAGAAATAGGATGAGTACAAGACCGTGTACCTTTACGTAGTGCTATCGGAATGTCAAGATCTGATGTAGAGACAAGATCTGAAGATGCATGTACCGGTTCAGGACATGAGACACAGGTGTCACAGGTGGTGCTTTGTTTCGACGGGTGTAAACCAAATGTACCGGAGGTCTGGGGTCGGGAACAGTAACATGTGGAATAACTACAGAAGGCGTAGATTCCAGTATAGTGACAGAGTAAATGAGTATTTCACATTTTCATCATTACCCTCATGAATATCTGTCTTGGATGATGAAAAAGTTGTATTTTCATGAAATGATGCATCAATGGAAACAAGATATCGACCTGTACTTGGACAAAAACATCTATACCCCTTCTGAACTCGAGAATAACCCAAGAAAATACATTTAATGATTTGGGGTCTAACTTTGTAAGATGGGGATTAACGTCTCTAACAAAGCAAGTGCAACCAAATGTTTTAGGTGGGATAGGAAAAAGCTCTTTATTTGGAAATAAGCAGTGATAAGGAGCTTTACCGTTTAAAACAGAAGACGGCATACGGTTTATCAAAAAACATGCGGTAGACACAACATCCGTCCAAAACGGTTTAGGCACATTCATTTGAAATAGAAGAGCCCTTGCAGTTTCTAACAGATGTCGATTCTTTCTTTCAACGACTCCATTTTGAGGAGGTGTATCTACGCAGGAAGTTTGATGAATAATGCCATTTTGAAGCATAAAAGATTTAAATGGAGCAGAGAGATATTCTTGGGCATTGTCTCTCCTCAACACACGAACAGGAACATTAAATTGAGTTTTAATTTCAGCACAAAATGCAGAAAAATGAGTAAATAACTCTGATCGACGTTTCATAAAGTATAACCATGTCATACGAGAATAATCGTCAACAACAACAACATCCAAGCCTTAGTCCCAAAAGATATTGGGGTCGGCTAACATGAATCGATACATGATATCACAACCAAAAGGAAAAGAAGGAAAAAAGATAAAAAGATAATCGTCAACAAATGTAACAAAATATTTGAAACCAGATTTGGACACAACAGGACATGCCCCCCAAACATCAGTATGAACAAGATCAAATGGAGCGTTTGCTCATTTATTAAGTCGAGGACTTAAACTAGTACGATGATGTTTTGCAAATTCACACGACTCACATTGTATAGATGACACCTTATTAAACTGAGGATATATTTGTTTCATTAGTGGGAGAGATGGATGTCCTAATCGGTAATGAGCTTCTAATAGATTTCCAACCCCAAGACAAGAGATACCTTTTGTGATTGATGTATCCAAAATATAAAGACCAGCCGACTCATGTCCTTGATCAATAGTCTGCTTTGTCAACAGATCCTGAAACACACAATATTCAGGAAAAAATGTTACAGAACAATTAAGAGTACGTGTGATTTTACTGATGGAAAGCAAATTAAATGCAAAATTATGAAGACTCAAAACAGGTGATAATGGTATTGTAGAAGTTGGGACAACAGTACCAGATCTAAGAACAGGTGAGGTAGATCCATCAACTAAAGTGACACTAGAAGTAGGTAAATATGAATGAAATGATGAGAATAGACTAGGATTAGCAGTATCTGTGGCACCTGAGTCAATGACCCATTTCGAGGATGATGAAACAAGACATGTGTTTGAGATACCTGAATTAACGACCACCGAGATAGGGATAGAGGAATGCTTTAGAGATTCTTGGTTGCTAATAAATTTGGCATACTCGTCGAAAGAAATAGCAATTGATCCATCAGATGAACTGGAATAATATTGAAGAGTGGAGGAAAGATTTTCTGTGTATTTCATAGAAGGGTTAAGGCCCTATATATATTACAAAGATGGAATATTCCTATATAAGATGCTATACAATAATAATGTCTAGAGTATATTCCTAAAACATATTCTTAGATATAATAATACTTTCACAAAGTGGTTAGGCACAGAGTATTGAATTCAATTTTGTATATTTGAACTTTAAGAACTTGTGGAAATGCAGGTATGCAGCTAACAAATCAATGGAAAACTGTGCATTTTGCAATGCTGATGGGGACTTTCTGATAGTTCCTCAAAAAGGAAGTAAGCGATGCCCAACTTTACTGGTGTAGCAAGACATTTGTTTTTTCAGTAACAGTGTATTGCTTTGGTTCGGACCTAATCAGCGTTACATCCTAATGGCCTCTTCGAAGTTCGAATGAAGCAAAACGAAATGCATTCTCCTAGAGCATTTAAAATTACGTGAAGTCAAGCGCAAAAACTACTTTGGATCTTTGGTAAAGTTTAAAAACAAAAAGGCAGGCACTATCTTTAATCTGATCACTGATCAGCACCTTCTGTCTACTGTTCTGTTTACCTGTTGGCTCTTAGGGACTGGTAGAGATGACTTTGTTGTGGATTCTGTTTGGGTCACCAAAGAATCCAAACACCCAACAGTCAACAATCAGAAGCGGCTCAGATCAGAAATAAGGATATTGTTTCCTAATAGTATAATACTCCGTATTTCTTTATTCCTAATAGTATAATAAGCCGTATTTATTTATTCCAGTTCATGTTTCCTTTCCTATTTAGAACTCTAGCTGCCTCTCTATTTAAAGTGTTCTTGTCATGGAATAAATCATTTTTTGGAAAATTAATTTGTGTTTCTTGACAAGATCGGGCACCGGTTAATTTAACAATAAGAATAGCTTGGTTTTATTATAATGATTCTCTTTCTCTTCCTGATTAATCCCTTGAACACATCCCTGGGCTTGGGTTACCTCTCGCTTTCTTAACATATTAATTCCTTTTGAGAAGTGTTTTCTTATTTAAGCACTACATGCGTTTTTTGTTTTAAAAAAGCTCCAACCTGGTGCTTTCTTAATTAAGCACCAATGTATTTTTAATGATATAAAAGCACTTTTTCCATATCCCCTTCTTCTCATAAAAGCACTTATTATTTGAAGTAAGTCATTCAAAATGCACTTGTAGTTATTCGGAGTCCTATGAAAATTCCTGTACACGATATTATAGCTCCAAAGTTAGCTCTAACTATCCCCGTTTGCTCTTAGGAATGACAATCTTAGACTTCCCTGTTTTCTTTTCATCAAGTTGGCTGAAGTTCCCTTTATTGTTTGCTTACCACGTAGGGTTGTGGGTCACAACTGAATGTGGTAGGCTGGAAGTCAAACCTGGTGAAATTGTTGTCATACCTCAAGGATTACGCTTTGCCATCAATTTGCCTGATGGAGACTCGCTCGGTTACGTTGGTGAAATTTTTGGAACTCATTTTCAACTTCCTGATCTTGGGCCGATAGGTGAACATAAAAGCTTAAACGCACTTACATTTATGATTTTCAAGATTATCCTTGTATAATTTTTTTTGTCAAATGTTGAAAAAAAATAGATTAATAAACAAACAAGTATTTTTGACTTGCTTATTTGGCCGAAAAGGATGCTACCATATGCTTTTCATTTAATAAAAAAATCAGCAGATTGGGTCATTTCAGCCAAATAACCCATACAGAGTGGAATTGTAGATTCTTATGATATGTTTTTGATGATTCGGTTTATTAGGCGCAAATGGTCTGGCTGCTCCAAGGGATTTTCTTGCTCCTGTAGCGTGGTTCGATGATAGCTACCATCCAGATTACAACATTGTGCAGAAATTTGGTGGTGAACTCTTCACAGCAAAACAAGAGTTTTCACCATTCAACGTGGTTGCTTGGCATGGCAATTATGTTCCTTATAAGGTCATTATTCTTGTAGATGCCATGAGTTTTCTGCTACCTGATATTCATAGTTCATCATTCATTCATTCATTCATCATCATTACCCTAGTGCCGCAAAGGCTCCCACCTTCGATGGGGTAGGGGGGGGGGTCGGATGTACGCAATCTTACTCCTGTAGAGAGTCTGTTTCTTGATTACCTGATATTCATAGTTCTCTCACAAAATCACTCAAGTAGCTATTGTCCTTGTGGTTTGTTTGGCTGTGAGGCGATAATAAGAAGAGAGGAAATGAGTAGAAAAATAGCAGGAAGATAAAGATGAGAAAGAGTGGATTATTAATACTGTTGGTACCGAGTATCAGGGACAGAAAAGAGAGATGAGTGAAATAGAGCATTGGTATTATTTAGTAGAAGACAAAACATCCCCATCATACAGAAGAGTACCAAAAGGGAAAAGAAGAAGATAGAAATGGGATATATTCAATCGTCTGAGTTTCTGTTTCATTTCTTCTCATTCGTGGAAAGAAAGATACAGTGGTGGGCCCCTTGCCATATTACTCTCTCTCTCTCTCTCTCCCAGTTTCTCTCCTCTTCCAAAGAAGAGAATGCTTTCCTTTCGTCCCTCTATTTACTATACCAAACAAACCATTTGTCCTTATTGAGCAAGTCCTTATTGGTTGCAGTATGACCTAAGCAAGTTCTGTCCTTATAACACTGTTTTGTTTGATCACAGTGATCCATCAATCAATACAGGTACATTCCCGATTCCTTTCTTTTCTAGCAGGATTATTATTATTATTATATTAATTTGTATTTATTTGTCTCCAGCTACTAAATATTCTGAAGTGCAACTTCAGTTTGATTCATTATTTAAGATGAAATGCAGTTTTGACAGCTCCAACAGATAAACCTGGTGTTGCATTGATGGATTTTGTTGTTTTTCCACCACGGTGGTCAGTCGCTGAACATACTTTCCGTCCTCCTTATTACCACCGCAACTGTATGAGTGAATTCATGGGCCTGGTCTATGGAGGATATGAGGTGAGTTTGCCTAATCCTTTCTCCATTAATTTCCCTGTTTTATTTTTGCTATGTAGGAGGTAACTGGATATAAGGAGTATCGGTTTCGGTATGATTTGCCTTTGGCTGGTCCTTCAATAAATTTCTAGAAGTAGTTTAAGATTTTAAGTTCACAAGAAAGAAAAGAAAAGTCAGTGAGAAAGTTTCACGCTAGATGTCCTTGCAGTCTCAACTTTCGTGTGAAGAAATAATAAGATGAAGGCTCCTTTGATAACCTTAGCTGGCTGACATTAAATATTTTGTTTTAAGCCCAAAGAGTAGAATTAATGTAGCTTTTGAATTATTTATTTGTCTAAAAATTGATATAACCATATGCTTTTCCTTTCAGAATTTTTAAGTGACTTACCCCATTTAGATAACTAGAGATGTTTTCACTTGGGATGAAATATTTCAGTCTAGACTAGACTAGTCTGGTGTATTTAATTATGGTTTGAATTGAACTGGTTTAGTAAAGTCTGATATTATGTGTGTATTTTACTATTGTCTAGGGTTGGTTTGATCTCATCCGGTCTGTTTAAGTTTGGTTTGATCTGTTCTGAGATTAAAACTAGTTGAAAACCATACAAAGTTGAAAACCTCACAACTATAATAGAGCTTTTACACTTTCATTAAAAATATCAAAGAAGTAATGATATTGTTGTCAAAAATCAAAATAATGTTTTAATACGCGTTTGTTATTGCATAAGCAACATTACTCACTTCACCCCCAAAATGTGATAGAACACTGGTATTTTCAACTCAGAACACAGTAGAATCAATAGGAAATTATCAAGAAACTAGATCAAGAAGAGTTTATTGATGTAGGAAGTATGTACAGAGGGTATACAGTGCATAGGACCATTCAAGATGCCCAATCTCCAAAGTCCAAGTCCAACAGAATAACAACCTACTTCTTCTAGGCTTCTAGCTATTATGCTTCTATTTATAGTAATTGTCCACGCAGGGAACAACAGAAACTAACTAACTAGTTAGTTAACTACTAACTGCCTTCCGACTCCTCCTTTGGTAGACTTTATTATAATATTGAGCTGGCTGCTGTATCGAATGTCTATCAATACTCCCTCTGGAAATTCACCTTGTCCTCAAGGTGAAGTTCTGGGAATTGCTCTTTAACCATTAGGAGTGATTCCCATGAATCCTCAAAACTTGGCAGATCTTTCCAGTGTATTAGCACCTCTGTTTTTCCCTCTTTGTCAACCCTTGAATCCAAAATCTTCTCAGGTATCACTTGTAATTCCAGTTCTTCATTTAAACATTTGGGTAGAGGTTGATAGGAAGTAGTAGGTGATATAGCCTTTTTAAGCAATGAGACATGAAATACAGGGTGTATTTTACTGTCTTGTCTTCTGGTAGTTTAAGCTTAAAAGCTACAGAACTGATTTTGCCAACTATCTCAAAGGGACCATAGTATCTTGGACTCAGTTTCTGGTTTATCCTCTTAGCTAAACTCCTTAGCTTGTAAGGCTGTTTCTTCAAATATACCTTATCACCCACATCCAACTGAACTTCTCTCCTATGCTTGTTGGCTTGTTGCTTCATCTGATTCTGAGCATTTGCCAAATTTCCCTTTAATTCATCTAGCATCACATTCCTTTGAGCAGTGAGTTTGGACACTTCTTCCACAGCAGTGAGAGTTACATCACCTCTAATAACTGCAGGAGGATCTTGTCCAAACAAAGCTTTATAAGGTGTCAGTTTCAGGGATGTATGATAAATGGTGTTATACCAAAATTCAGCCCAGTGCAACCACTTAGTCCACTGCTTGGGTTTTCTCCCTGTCGAACACCTCAAATATGTTTCCAAGCATCTTTTAACCACCTCAGTCTGAGAGTGGTAGGCTGTACTGTACTTCAACTGAGTCCCAACCATTTTGAAAAGTTCTGACCAGAATGCGCTTAGAAAGACACTTAGAAAGACACTATCTTTGTCACTTAGAATGGTTTTAGGGAAACCATGTAGCTTAACCACCTCCATTATGAATAATTCTTCTACTTCCTTGGCATTAAAAGGATGAGAAAGAGCCAAGAAGTGAGCAAACTTGGTCAACCTGTCAGCAATGACCAATATGGTGTCTTTTCCCTGAGATTTAGGTAAGCCCCCTATGAAGTCCATACTGATATCAGTCCAAATGGTGCTTGGAACAGGTAAAGGCTGTAGCAAGCCTGCTCTGTTTGACATATAACACATTCTTCAACAAACTTCTTAATATCTTTTCTCATACCTTGCCAAAAAAACAAATTAGATGTTCTCTTCATGGTTCTAAAGTAGCCTGAATGTCCTCTAACTGCAGAATCATGATATTCTTTCAATATCTTGATTACTCTAGGTGATCCCTTTGGTAGTATCAGCTTCTTGTTGTAGTATAACAACCCTTTAATAATCTGGAATTCAGAATTTTTGTCTAGATGTGAAATCACATTCTGAATTAATTCCTTACATTTAGGATCTGAATTCAACTCTTACTTCAATCCTTCCCACTCTTGACAAGTCACAATACATAGGGACTGTAACATAGGTCTCCTGGATAGTGCATCAGCAACCCTATTCTCTACTCCAGGTTAATATTTGATGGTGGAATTGTAACCCAACAATTTGGATGTCCATTTCTATTGTTCCTCACCCATCAACCTTTGTTCAGTAAGGAATTTTAAGCTCTTATGATCACTGTGAACCTCAAATGTTCTACCAAGTAGGTAGGGTCTCCATTTTTGAACTGCTAACACAATTGCCAAGAGTTCCCTTTCATAAACAGATAATTTTTTATTCCTCTTAGATAATTCTTTGCTCATAAAAGCAATTGGTCTCCCTTGCATCAGGACTGCCCCCAGGCCTGTTCCAGATGCATCAGTTTCAATTATGAACAATATATTGAAATTAGGGACTGCTAACACTGGTAGGGAAGTCATGGTCCTTTTCAGTTCTTCAAAAGCATTGATAGCCTTAACATCCCATTGAAAACTATCTTTCCTTAGAAGTTGTGTAAGGGGTAGTGCAATTTTACTATACCCCTTCACAATTCTTCTATAATATTCAGTTAACCCCAGAAAACCCTTCAGTTCCTTCAAATCCTTGGGTTCTGGCCAGCTAACCATTGCCTCTATCTTGGTGGGGTCAGCTGAAACTCCTTCTCCAGATATAATGTGCCCTAAATACACCAACTGAGGCTGTCCAAAAGAACATTTCTTCAAATTTACCACCAACTGATTATCCCTTAAGGCAGATAGAACTGTCCTTAAATGTTCCTGATTGTCCTCCTTAGATTTGCTATAGATTAGAATATCATCAAAAAATGCTAGGGCAAATTTCCTCAAAAGTGGCCTTAGTACTTGATTCATTAGGGCTCAGAAAGTAGAGGGAGCATTGGTCAAACCAAAAGGCATCACCAAATATTCATAGTGCCCCTCATGAGTTCTAAAGGTTGTCTTCTGTCTATCTTCTTCCTTCATCCTGATCTGGTGGTAGCCAGATTTCAGATCCAACTTAGAAAATATTCTAGCCTCTCTTAACTCATCCAATAGCTCCTCAATTATAGGTATGGGAAATTTAAGAACTGTGATCTTATTTAATGCCCTGTAATCACCACAGAACCTCCAACCACCATCTTTCTTTTTGGCTAATAGTAGGACTGTTGCTATGCTGAATGATCCCAGAGCTAAGCGTGTTCTTTATAATCTTCTTAATCTTAGTCTTTTGATACTGAGGATACCTGTAGGGTCTGATATTAGGAATATTAGCCCCCTCCTTGATGTTAATGCAATGGTCACATTTTCTGCTAAGAGGCAACCCTTCTAGGGGTTGTGACACTTCTGGGAATTCTGCCACAATATCCTCCCAGATATGATCCAATTTCTCTCCCTTCCCCATCTCTATTAAACTCCCTTCACAGTATACAAGGTATCCATCTCCTGTATCTTGTATAATCTGTGATATGGTTTTCAAAGAAACTTCCATAGAGTTTAACTTGGGATCTCCCTGAATCATGTGACTGAGCCCTTGTTTATTCCATTTGATAATTTGTTTTTGGAAATTTACTTCTACATCTCCAAGGCTAGTCAGCCATTCCATTCTCAATACCACATCAGTCCCTCCCAAATTGAGAATGTAAAAATTCTGTGTGATATGAGTACCTTGCATGCATAAGACCAAATCCTCACACCTTCCATTGTTAGTTATCTTCTCCCCATTTCCAATCTGCACTTTATACCCTGAAATGGTATTAAAGGGCAGTCCCAATTGGTCCACCAACTTCTAAGCTATGAAATTGTGGGTGGCCCCACTGTCAATAAACACTTCTACTACTTTTTCACCTCAATCCCATTTCAGACATCCTTTAACTTTGAAAGCCCTCATAGTAGCTATCCCTTCCTTGCTCATGAGTGATAGTTGCATGGGTTTGAATTCCATGGCAACTTCTTCTTCTTCTTTTGGATGCACAGAATCTACCATCTCCTGCTCATCTTCATTTTCTGAATCCATCAATTTATAGTTCTTCAGTTTACTAGTGTGCTCTCTGTTCCACTTCTCACCACATTTAAAACATAGCCCCTTCCTGCTCATGTCCTGAAATTCTTGTTGAGATAGCTGAGGTCCCACTCATCTTATTCCAGAATGATGGATTTCAGTCACCTTCATCCCTCCCTTGTCAAGCCAAGAATTGTTATTCTTGTTTTCTGCCACATTCTTTCCATTTTTGTTAGACCAAGAGCTGCCAGATTTTGCCTTGTAACCTTCTCCCCATATCTGAGATTTCGAAGGTACAAATCCTCTTTCCTTCCCAATCAACCTGTCATCCTCCTTCGGTCCTTCCTTTTCAGATATATAGCATCATTCCCTTTGTTCAATTAATAGAGCCCTATCTATAATCTCAGATAGTGATCTTGAGTTATACAGTTTCAACTCAGTTTTAATCTCATCTTTAAGACCTGCGATAAAAATTCCCCTGAAAATTTCCCTGTCCACATTCTTTTGAGGTGCTATCACCATTTCAAACTCATCTCTAAACTCCTTCACAATTCCAGTTTGTTTAAGGCTCAGCATAGGTCCATAAGGATTCTGAATCAAATCAGGTTGAAATCTACGAATAACAGATTCCTTTAATGCTTCCCAGTTCTTCTCCTCAGTTTGGTTTTCCCACCACTGAAACCAATTTAGGGCTCTATCCTCCATTGCAACCACATAAGCTTCCACCTTATCTTCCTCAGAGATTTGATTTAATCGGAAGCATCTTTCTACCCTCACAATCCAATTATAGGCTCCATCTCCATTAAACAAAGCTAAATCCACTTTTCTACCCGTATAAACTGGGAACCTATTGTTATCATCGTTTCACCTATGATTTTGTGAGATAGAATGATCAGAAATACCTCTTGAAGCTGTCAGACTGTTTGAATGTCTCGAATGATGATGGTGTTGCGATCGCGATCTCCCTCTCACATGGAATTGTTCGTTTATCGCTGCTACACATCCGGCGATGTTTTCCACTGGGTTATCTACTCGGTGAGTACTCGCAACTCGGGTACTGACCTTGTTGAGTAGCTACCTAACTCGGTCCGTGTTTTATTTCCGAGTTACTCGGTCTAACTGGGTCCCCCCTTAAAAAATTGAAAAATTAAATTACAAAACCTAGGTTAAACGGAATTTTTTACATCTACTATCCCCCTAGAGCTGTGACTACAATTTCTCAATACGTTGTCATCTTCTTTCTCGTATCCCCCCTCTCCTCTCTCATTTCTTCTTCTTCCACCCTCCCATCATTCAGTTGATTTTTATTTTAAAGTATCAAGACACATATATTTTGATATAAATAAATTCTTTTCACTAGTAGGACTATATATATTATACTACGTAACTTTTAATTAATATCACTAAATTGATTGTTTACTATGACACATCATTGATTGATACACACTGTCACACATCATCTGATTGACAATCATGAGCTCTGCTCAAGGCTTTTAATGGGACTGAATATGCCAATACTACACGTAAGAGAAAATCAGATGATATAGGATGGACATGAGGAGAGAACAGAGATCTTACGAAATTATTAGATGATTGAATTTCTTGAAAACTTAGAATGTTTATGACTTATGCTACTCCATCATTAGCATTTTTATCATTTTATTCATTTCTATGCATTTTAAGATAATTTTAAGACTTCTATTTGTATAATCTCCGGCACTTATGTTATTAAATTTAATTAATAAGGCCGAGTAATCACCGAGTAATCAGTCCTACTCGCTACTCGTCTTTGACCGAGTTACTACCGAGTAACGAGTTAACTACCTAGGTTTTCCACCACCGTTCGCAATTCCATGATGCTTCGTTCCATCGCTGCATTGTGTGGCTTCCACTCTATTCTCCATCTTAGCTCTCGTCCAGACCATTCACAGGTGAAACGAAGAATTTTCTGGTGTAGCGACACTATTCCGATCACAAGTATGATCACCAGAAACGAATGCTCTGATACCAATGATAGAACACTGGTAATTCCGACTCAGAACACAGTAGAATCAATAGGAAATTATCAAGAAACAAGATCAAAAGGAGTTTATTGATGTAGCAAGTATGTACAGAGGGTATACAGCGCATAGGACCATTCGAGATGCCCAATCTCCAAAGTCTAAGTCCAACAGAATAGCAGCCTACTTCTTCTAGCTATTATGCTTCTATTTATAGCAATTGCCCACGCAGGGAACAACAGAAACTAACTAACTAGTTAGTTAACTACTAACTGCCTTCCGACTCTTCCTTTGGTAGACTTTATTATAGTATTGAACTGGCTGCTGTATTGAATGCCTATCAAAATGTCAAGGAAAAATTGAAATAATAATCCCAATTATTGCTGGTTTGCTTTTAATAACCCTAACTATTGGTTATTCTTAAGTACGTAGTTCGTAACTATAAAATATATGCCATCTGTGACCTACTACAACCTGGTATAACATGTTATTTTTAATGGGAAAGTAAGCCTAATCCCAAATATGAACTCTTAATATTTCGAAGATATAGCAAAATTTATACAAATTTCAAAACTATATACTTTTATAAGATGAGCAATTTTTTTTAACAAAACAAAAGATGTACCAAGGCTTTTAAAAAATAAAAGCGTTTATTTTTAATTTTCAACAAATTCCATTTTTTCTTCTTTCCTAATCTTTTCTTTTTCAATTTTTTTACAAATTTATGATTTGTATTGATGCTCTTTTTCCAAATTGACTTGTTTTAAATCGACTACTCGCTACTCAATTTCAAACCGTCTGTTTCAAATTCATACATTTTCTGGATATATAGGCGTATAGCTATCGTGTTCCGGGATTCTTGAAATGGCTTCTTGTTTTCTGGGGTTCCTAAGTCCAAATAGATGAGATTGGGTGAATCACATAAAGACTTATGCTTGGGTTGGCGTAGGAAAAAAACAGAGGCCCAAGGCTGGAGTAGTTGAGTGAGTATAAAGTGTATAATCCACTTGTCTTTTTTCTTTGAGAAATAGAAAAAGGAAATAGTTTGTAAAAATTGTACGAGTGAAATAAAGAGGTAATTCATAGTCATTATCATTACTTGGTCACGAGTTGGAGGAACAAAGTATTGTTCATGAACGAGATGAGATAGAAGAAGACGAAGGACAGACTGGGAATAGAATACCGAATACACCAACGAGAGAGAAGATAAACCAAAATTATGCGCCAACAAAACAGGTGAATGGACAAATATTTTCACAAAGGCTAAACAACCTGAGAAACCGGAGGCTAACCTTCAAAATGGAGGAATTGGGTGATATTTTGTAGTTGATGGGTTTGATTGGGTGTTATTTTAGTACGAGAGTATAATTGATGAATTTGCTATATTAAGAGGGCATATTTTGAGAGTTTTCCCTTTTATTTTATATTTTCTTATTCTATAAACTATAGGGTTTATAGTTCAATGTATAAGATATAAACCTATCAAATAAGTCCTACTAAGTCAAATATTTCAATTAGGTCCCTATACTTTAAAATCAATCAATTGAATCCTCATACTTGAAAAAAGCTCAATTGAGCTGTTTAGTCGGTATAGAATATAGGCATGGACCCAACCAGGCCGAACCGGAACCGGCCCGGCCCGTTACTGTACGGCCCTGGAACGGACCCGGATGGCCGGTTCCGGGCTTTAGCCCGGGTTGGGCGGGCCTGGCGGGCCAGTTCCGGGCCCACATTTATATGAACCGGACCGGCCGGTTCGGGCCGGTTCCGGGCCTTTTTTTTTTTTTTCAATTTTTTTCTTTTCCTTGGGTAGGGCTGGGTGTTTTGGGGAGGTTTGTGGGGTCGGGTGTGAGGGGGGGGGGGGGTCGGGGGATAACAAGAAAGCCAAAAAAAATTTATACATTGAACCGGCCCGGACTGACCCGGTTTGGCCCAGACCTGGTATTAACCCGGGCCGGTTCCGGGCCCAAGTATCTGGAAAAAAAGCCCGCCTAGGGCCGGCCCGGAACCAGAACTGGAACCGGACCATCCCGGGTCCATCCCTAATAGAATAAGTTCTTTGGTTAAGTGCCCACAGGGACAGTCCACGTGGCTATTTTATAATGTTTTTTCATTTTCCTCGTGGTACACAATAAGAACAAAATAAGAGTCCAAAATATGGAAAACCATCCACAATGTAACTCATGTGAACAAGTGTGCGGACGCCCGCGTGAAATGTATAGACAGAAAATAAGAAGAAAAGAAAAACATTAAAATATAGCCACGTGGACGGTCCATGTAGGCTTTGACCGAGAAACCTATTTTTGACTGGTTAAATAGATCAATTAAGCATTTTTTAAAAGTATAAGGATTCAATTGATTGGTTTTGAAGTTCAATGACCTAATTGACTTTTTTAACATAACATGACTTATTTGACAATTTTCCCTTGTTTTTAATATAAAGATGTTAAGGTTAGAATTTTGAGGAAGTTGATTACAATATAAAATGATATTCCTGTATTCATTTACCTGAAATCATATGGTTTTCACGGAGATTAAGAGTGATATAGGAAATATAATAAGTGCTTTAGAACTAGCGTAAAAATTAGGAGGGAAAGATGAAATATTATAAAAACAAAAATGAAAAAAGTAAAAAAGTAAATGAATTTATATATTTACAAATGAAAATTTTATCAAAAATGAACATGTTTTATGTAGGGATGGACTCGGGTCCGGGCCGGGTCCGTGTCGAGCCTAGGCCCGGGCGGGCCGGCGGTTCAGAATTGGTGGACCCGGGACCGGCCCAGGTAACCACCGGGTTCGGTCCGGGCCGGGCCCATTATCAATTTTTTTTCCTCTTCCTAATTAACCCCCCTCCCACCCCCAACCCCCCAAACCACCCCAAATGGCCCAAAATACTCAGCCCAACCAAAAAATTTAAAAAAAATTGAAAAAAAAAAGTTTTGGCCCGAAGCGGGCTCGGGTCCGGCAGGGTCGGGCCTTGTTTTGGGTGACCCGAGCCTGGACCGGAAAACCCACGGGCCGGGCCTACCCAGACCGGTCACTGACCGGGCCACCGGGTCGGGCCGGGCCGGAACAGTGCCGGTCTCGGGCTGGTTCCGGGTCGGGCCACCCGGCCCGAGTCCATCCCTAGTTTTATGTAACCTTGTTATGTAATAGCTGACTATTTGCTACTCGGTTATCTAATTTTGGGGCTTGTATGGTTTTAAGTTGAAGTAATACTGGGCCGAGTTATCATCGAGTAATCGGTCCTACTAGGTTCTTAGCCCTTTATCGAGTTGCCTTCGAGTAGCAATTTAACTACTTAGCATATAGTAAAATATTTGCGGATCTTTTTTTTGTTATGACTACTAAAAGTGGACCTACCATAATATGAATTATTATGACTAGATATCACTTTTTAAGGCTGATTGCAATCCATGGGGTGGAAATCCCAAATTTGAGGTATTCATCCCTAAATGTGCTGCAACCCTATCCCAAAAATGTATTGGAAGGTGCTAAAGTGGATTGAGAGCTCTTTTGGAGTGGGGATTTAATACCCTCATCCACCATGGAGAGAAGAATGATCTCTCGTTGCACCATACGCATGCAAGAAAATGAGCATGGGCCCACAAGTTAATAAATCCCAAATTTTTTAAATGTTCTATAACCTTTTTATCTGAATTCAAATTTTTACAAAAAATATATCAAATTTTGAAAAATAAAAAATGTTGATATAAATTTTATAAAAATCGGATCAAAAATAAAAAAGTTATTACCATTTCTTAAAAAAAGAGAAGTAAAAAATAATACCACCGTATGCCGGTATACGGTGCTCACCGTATACCGGTCATACGGTATAACAACTGCTAAAAGAAGGGAGAACTATCAAATCAATCTTCATGTTATATACAAAATGGTGATTAAGTTCTCGTACTACAAAATCACCGGTCAAATTCTCTAAATTACTAAAAACACCTAATTACTCCATTTTGGAGTTTACCGTCCGTTTTCTCGAGTGATTTAGGCTGATGTGGATATATTTATTCACATGAGTTGTTGATAGGTGCAAACAAGTTGAGCTCAAACGTGGGTATGCTTGAGTTTGAGCTTGATGAGCTCAAGTCGAGCACGGTTCGAGCTCAGACTTAGTTTTACTAATTAATTTTTATAGGTTTGATGCTCGAGCTTGAATTTGAGCTAAAAATAAAAGTTCTATTTTCAAATAACTAGAACTATGTAAATAATATCTAATATTTATACTTTCTCGTTCTCATTTATTAGTTCCTCTCCCCACATTTTACGCCTTATTCTACTATCAATTAAGTTTTGGAATATATAAATAAATAAACATCAATAAACAAATAAATATAACGTGTGTATACATAATCATATTTATTTATTTATTTATTTATTTATTTATTTATTCATTCATTCATTTATTTATTTCTTTATTTGTTTATTTACATATTTACTTATTTACTCACCCACTCACTCATTTATTTATTTATTCACTCATTCATTTATTCTTTTATGTTATACATATAAATATGTTGTGACTCGCGAGCTGGCGTGGAATTGAATATATAATGTAAACATTATAGGGAAAAGTACAAAAAATAGACGTGATTTGGACGGTTTCAAATAGGATTGAATATAACTTCATTTTTTAACGAAGTAGGACATGTGCTTCAATTCCGTTATACAGCAGGGGCATGGCGCCTAACGCCTTCAGAAGAAGACGATGAACAGCATCTCCTTTTTTCAAAAGTGCTCTAAAAATTAAAAGAAAAATACTATTAGGTGTGTCTTGTCAAGGAGACCTCCAAATCGTCTCTCTTTGGATTTTCGGCTTTGTTTGAATTATTTTTTAAAATCAAATTTGCTTATATCACTTTTCCGGTAGACTTTCGGGCGACAAGTGTGGTTGAAAAAAAACAAAGATGGTCGGGAAGTCTTCTTGCACCACCTAGTATTTTTTGGGCACTTTTAAAAATAGGAGTTAGTGTTCATTGCCTTCTTCCAGCGATTTCTAACGGGGTTAGGCGTCATGCCCTGCTGTGATTACATAATTGAAACATGTGTCCTACTTTGTTAAAAAAACATGTGCCCCTATCTTAAAATGGCCCAAACCATAGGTATCTTCTTCGTACTTTTTCCAACATTATAATAAGTAATTATTGTGCTTCATTTTCAAATCTCAAAAAAAAAATCATAAAATGCATAATGTTTGATGAAAAATTGTTATAAAGCACAGAAAGTCTCAGACCAGAATTAAACAGATCAGATTAGACTTTGAAGCTAATTAAGAACATCCAAAGTCTGGTATGATTTGGTGGTGAAATCAATGTGATTCAAGACATTCGAGGCCTCAAAACCGCTAGAATAAACAATGTGAGTGGTAGAAGGAATTTGTGATCATTATTGGCGAAAGTAATGGTGAAGCAATTTGGTATTCTCAGGCAAAAGCTGACGGTTTTGTTCCAGGCGGTGCTAGCCTCCATAGTTGCATGACTCCTCATGGTCCGGATACGAAAACATACGAGGTAATTTATTTATTTATAATGTTGAGTCGGGGCAAAAATACAAAGACAATGAACAATTGTTGGATAAGAAAATTGCTTTGCTTGCAAAACGATGATTTCTTTTTTGATGGCAGAAAAACATCGCCCATGGAAACGAAGCAGGGCCAGAGAGAATGACGGGCACGATGGCGTTCATGTTTGAATCATGCCTTGTGCCGCGGGTCTGCCCATGGGCACTTGACTCACCCTTCATGGACCATGATTATTACCAGTGTTGGATTGGTCTCAAGTCTCACTTCTCACCACATCGTTCACTGTGAAACACACATCTATAATTCAAAAAGAAGACAGAAGCACATGACAATCAGAACACATCTAATGATCGGATGATACACGTGAAGCATGCTTTTTATAACGAGTCTCGCTACTTATACACCCCTTTTTACCCACCCTTATACTCATCTCTGATTTTTTTTTTTACTTTTCTGTGCAAATTCACACAAAAAATAAGACATATTTTGTCTATGGACATGATTCACAGATAAAAAAAGCCTTTCATGGGTATAAGAGTGAGTACAACTATCATTTTTCTTTTTTAATAATATCAAACAAATCAATCTCACCTTTAGACTGAGCCGAGGTGATAAATTGTACTCCCTCCGTCCCATATTTATCTTCGTAGTTCGGTTTACGATGCTTGACTGACGATAAAGCAACTTGATCCCTGTTCACACTCAGATTACTGCCGCCGCCCCCGGTCAGTGACTGTTGCTCCTGGCCTGCCCATCCCCAGACTCCAACACCCCAAAGTCAATGATTACCATACGACCCAATGTGCAGCACTGCCACCGCCGCATCCCCACACCCGCGCCCTCCCTACTGCCCCTCCCCACCGGTCGCGGCCACCAGTCCGGTAGGCCATCAGTCACCGCGTAGTAATCAACATCACCATTGTACCCAACCACCGCTGGCAATAAACACCCCTAATGTGACTTGATTCATCAACCCTAGCCCCTGCCCCCTCCAAGACTTAGCCACAACCCACACTGTCACTTCAGCCCCTCCCCTGCCCTAGCCCCTCGTATTCGCTCCCTTGCCCTAGCCCTTCGTAGTCCGCTTCCTCACCTTCCAGATCTGCAGCCCCCACCCATCACCAGCCCAACCCAGATCTAGAAATCTAAAAGTTCGAGGATCCATTGAGGACGGCGATGAAATGCTCCATAGGATGTCAGTCCTCAACAACGTTGTATGGTCGTTGGAGGAGCGGAGAAGAGTGAAGGCGCATATAGAAGGCGGAGTTTTGTGGATTGCGCAGAGAGAAAGCGAAGAGAGAAGGCGGAGCTTTGTGGATTGCGCAGAGAGAAAGCGAAGAGAGAAGGCGGAGCTTTGGATTGGGGAAAGGCAGGTGCTTTGATGGTGCTCAACACGGCGGTGGTGTTGTGAAGATGCGGGCCTGTGGGATGCAGGATCGAAGGAAGAAAGAGAAGGACAACGAGTCACTTTTTTGGAATATGTCAAGAGTCATATATTTGGAAATCAAAAGACCATTAGTAATAACCAGGCCATTTTTTCTTAAAAAAATACACTTTTACATTTGTAGGGTTTTACAAATATATATGGATTCCATATGATTACTATTTATCAATTCATGAAAATGAGAGCTTGAATAAAAATCGTGTTATTTAATTTTCATAAGCTTAAAAATCATAAAAAGCCTAATCACTCAATCACACAAAATAATAAGAAATCAAAAGAAAAAGTTCAATTGAAATAAATATAGTTCATATAGTAACATATAAAAGGAGTGGTTGCAAATTTGCAATAGCTTGTGCTTTAAAAAATCACTTTTTAAAGTGATTTTGGGAAAAAATGTTTTTGATAGTAAAAGTTAGTGATGGTTTTGCGAAAAAAGTGATTCTAAAAACTAAAAGTTAGTAGTGTTTGGTAAAATATGTGCTTTTTGTGTAGTAAAAAAAGTGAAAAGCAGATTCTAGTTTTTAAATTTTTAGTGTTTTATTTAAACATGAGTTGTTACTTAAAAACACTTTTTTAGTTTTTCTAAGCTAAAAGCTGAAAATCGTTTTTTAAGCGCTTGCAAACACGGCCAAAGTAGTAAAAATAAATCAAGTACTCCACATTTTTTCATTAGACGGCGAGTGACGTTGACACTCTAGGCATAGGGATGGATTCGAGCTGGGTCAACCGGACCGAAATCGGACCGGCCCGACCTGCGGCTCGGGTTCGGGCCCATTTTTTTGTTTTTCAAAATCTTTGAGAGGTAAATGGGTTGGGGTGGGTGTTTTGGACTATTTTCGGATGTGGGGGCGGGGGAGGTAGGAAGTAATTAGAAAAAAAAAGGTACCCGGACCCGGTAGCTACCCGGGCTGGTTCCGGGTCTCAACAAACCAAAAAAAAGTTCGGTAAGGCCTGGCCCGACTTGGCCCAAGTCCATCCCTATCTAGGCACAACTAGGGATGGATTCGGGCCGGGCCTAGGTCCGGTCGGGCCGCCGGTTTGTATCACATAGGCCCGGGACCGGCCCGAGGGTTGGACGGGTCCGGTTCGGGCCGGGCCACCCGCCCGGGTCACGGGTCGGGCCACCCGCCGGGCCGGGCCGGGCCAGTTAATATTTTTTTAATTTATATTTTATACTTTATAGTTTTATACAGGTATTAAAAAACAAACTTCAAGTGCATTTATTTGAAATGAAATAGGAACTACATTTGAAAATTAAATAGGAACTATAATTGTTTTTAATCGGATTCTCCGGCATAGGTAGAGCCACCCTCTGTTGTAGATTCATTCATAAAGTGTTGGGATGGAGTGATGTCAATTTCTTGAGCTCTACGTGCTGCTTTCAACCAATCGTGGTAGCATATAAGCATCTCAAGAGATTCAACGCTCAACCTCGTTCTGGTTTGTGTTAGAACATTGCCGGCCGAACTAAATTCTTGTTCCACGGCAACCGTTGAAACCGACATTGATAGCACTTGCTTAGCCATCTTTGCTAAAACCGGGAACATTCTTTCTTTTCCCTTCCACCAGTTTAGTACGTCAAAATCATCTTCTTCTTCAAAATCAACATCATAAGTTAAATACAAAGAAATCTCATTAACTGTGCTTTGTTGTGTAGCGGGAGTTGATTTCGTTTTTTTAATAAGATTGGCAAACGTAGATTTGAAAATTGATTTTCCTTTAGATGATGTTTGTGTCGCGGGAGGGGGCGCATTGCAATATTGTGCATGAAACTCATTGAATAATGCATAAAATATATCACTAACCTCGTTGCATTCTTTTTTCGGATCAATTGGGTTGTCCTCATACATTGGCAATGGACCAAAAAAAACAGCATAATAATAAATCAAACATTCTTCTAAAGAACCAAGTCTAAAACGAGGATCGAGAACAAATGCAATACCATAAATATGCGGAATATGTGAATAATATTTTAAAAACTTTTCCTTCATAAAACCAGCAAAATAACTCACATAATCAGCATTCTCAAAATTTGAAAAAGCACCGGCGAGATTAACAGTTTCACGAATAAATAGGTTTGAGGTAGGTTTATAAACATGACTAAAAGTTTCAGTTGCATTATTAAAATATATCAAAGCATTACAAATTTTTTCACAGGTGTCGATCTCAGCCGAGTTTATAATATAGTTATCATATTGTTTCATAAAAGCAGGAAAATGTTGTTTATATCTAAGAAGAACTCCAATTAACTTATAGGTACTATTCCAACGAATAGACAAATCTTTTGGAAAAGCCACATATCTCTCACCTCTTTCTATCAAATAATCATGCCATTTTTTCCTAAGTTGTCCATTACCCCAAATACGTCTAATCTCCCCCTTGACTACCTCCAACGATGCTCCCAACGCTTTTAGACCATCTTGCACATATAAATTTAGAACATGACATGCACATCGTTGATGAAAAAATCTACCCATCAAAGAAGTAGAACCACACAATTCACGCAATCTAGGCATAGCAGCAATATTTTTAGTAGTATTATCAAAACCAATAGCAAACACCTTATCAATTAAATTATACTCAATTAAAATACGTTCAATCAAAATATAAATATGTTCAGCGGTGTGACGATCATTAAATTCACGGAAAGCAAGAACACGTTTATGCATATGCCAATCATTATCAATATAATGTACAGTCAGACCCAAATAATGTAAATTATGATAAGTATCCTCCCATATGTCAGAACATACATTAACACGTCCATCAAAGTTTGCAAAATAATTTTGTAACCTTACCTTTTCCGCACCATAAAGCCTTGAAATTTCTTTCTTAACCGTTTTGCGACTATAACCTCTATATTGCGGATTTAAACAAGTTTGTGCATAATCACGAAAAGCAAGACTTTCAGAAAACAAATAAGGCAAATTTTCTTCAACAAGTAAGTTAGCCATACCTGTCAAATTTTGTGCATCATTGTATGAGAAATTACCAAAAGCTTGTTGGTTATTTGCAAACCTCGATATTTGCGTTTGCTTCCCCGTTCCGCCACCTAATTTTGCATACTCCACCGGGTGTTTGGACTTAAGGTGTCTTGTGGCGGATCCGTATCCGCCGGAAATCCCCAAACTATAGTTTTTCTTGCACCAATTGCAAGTTGCGGTCCAATTCCCGGTGTTCGGGTCCTTCCACTTAGAAAAATTATTAGTCATTAATTCAGATTTACTTTTTTTTGTACCTGTTTGGGATGAGGCTGGTTGGTCGGCGTCAGGGCTGCCGCCACCCTCCTCCTCCTCCTCGTCGTGGCTCTCCGGAATTGCTTCCTCCACATCGTCGTCCTCGTCCTCGAGCTCTTCTTCGTCAATGGTCCTCGGTTGGTCTTGAAAAAAGCGGGAATTATGTCGGTGCAATTCTTGTTCTAGTTGTTCGTCGGTCATCGCATCCCCATCCCTCCTTACGTAACCCGTATCAAAATCATCTCGACTTTGAGATGAAGAGCCGATATGTGATTTACCTTTGCGGGATCTCTTCCTCGCAAGCTCTTTCGTTCGGTTGCGCTCGAGGTTACCCATATCAACCGAATATCTAGGACGATCCATCTAAAAAATGTAGCGATTAATAAAAAATTGTAAAAAACTAATTAACTATTTATGTAACTATTAAATCGAGTTATAGCAAATTAAGTAGTGAATTAACTAGTTTTGTGTACAACATATTTTTTAAACTAGAGTCAAATGTAGCAATTAATAAAAAATTGTAAAAAACTAATTAACTATTTATCTAACTATTAATTCGAGTTATAGCAAATTAAGTAGTGAATTAACTAGTTTTGTGTACAACATATTTTTTAAACTAGAGTCAAATGTAGCAATTAAAAAAAAAATTGTAAAAAACTAATTAACTATTTATCTAACTACTAAATCGAGTTATAGCAAATTAAGTAGTGAATTAACTAGTTTTGTGAACAACATATTTTTTAAACAAGAGTCAAATGTAGCAAGGTTTATGGCCCTAAAAAATCATTCTTAGTTTACTAATATACATTATTCATATATTAATTCTTGATTTGCTTGGGAAAGCTATTAATTTGGCAGCCCAATTAACAGTGACATTGTTGACGTGACGCACACGTGGAATTTCAGTCAGCCATTTTCTGATGTCGTGGTGTACACTTGGAATTCAGTCAGCCATTTCCAAATGACGTGGTGCATACATGGACCTCCACGAGTGTGCCACGTCAGCGGGTGACCTGCTGATATGGCATGTAACCAGTTAATTGACTCAATTGAATGTTTTTTCAAAATTTAGGGATTTGATTGATTTGTTTTAAAGTATGAAGACTTAAATGATGTTTTTGTGATAGTTCGAGTATCAAATTGATAGTTTTCTTTATTACTTTTTTAAATTTTTAACAAGTACTCATTTTTCTACACTTTTGCTCTTTTCAGTCGTGGTTGTACTTATTATAGCTATTTGATACTAGTTTTAAGGGAAAAATCTTGAAATAGAAGCAAAAAAGGTTTGAAATTTTCAAAATTTGATTGCCATATTTTTATTCCAAAAATAAGAGTAATTACTATCAAGTTTGGAAATACTATCATGTTTAAAGTCTGATTGTGCCAAAACATGACAATGATTAGTCCTATTTTGAGAATAAAAACAAGATAGTCCTATTTTGGAATATATAAACTTTTTTAATCTTATTTAGGATAATTTTCCCAATTTTAAGTTGTCCACCACGTTCTGTCATCCAGGTCACAATTTAAGTTGTCTCCAGAGTCGTTCATAGTCGTTGGACACTTTTTCACCATTTTAACCTCAAGCTTCCCAATTTAGAGTGGACACGGTTCCGGTTCTCGGACGGATTGCTTGCTTCCAGTAAAAAACTGATGGGACCCAGGAGAAACTAATGGGTAGACGTTAATATCGTGTGCCAGATCCTTATCCATCGCTCTACTGCTCACCATGACTCGTTCTACCATTGATCAACGTATCGATGCGATAGAGGCAGATCAATGAGACATTAGGGGGGGAAGTACACTCCACAAACTTCAAGTTAGATGCTATCACCGCAATATTTGACAGACTGAAGTAGAAGGTTATGGCCACAGACGAACCGCCGATTAATCCAAGCTAGTCTGTGGACCGTGAACTACCCACTCCAGCGCATCAACCATTCATCTGCAACAGCTTGTCCAGTTGTCCGCCCAGTCCAACGCTACTGCCCAATCCATCTGCCAGTCCAGCCCATCTTTCCGGCCCAGTCCGAATGCCCCGTCCAGCCCTTCTACCAACTGCCGTCCAGCCACATCGACCCAACCAACTAGCCCAACGCCTGAACCCAGCCTTTCACCCGTGACTACTGTCACGACTCTCCTGAATGCCACGACATAACAGAGTAATACGCCGCGGCATGGCACATAAGTAGGCCGCGACATAATCCGGGCAGAGTGCCAACTAGAGTCTAGAGATGCCTAAGAGAGAGGGGCATAATCCTGGAGGCTAAGAGAATATTCTAGACTCATGTAGATAGTGGTATACTTGTATAGAATAGAGTAGAATACTCTAGAACATCATAGAGTTGTACAGAATACTCTATAATTAAATTGTAGCCGTTAAATCAAGTAGATCTAAGCCGTCCATTGAGGAGGAGGACAAGTATAAATACCCCTCATTACTGGTTCATTTGTATCATCGAAAGCTTGAGAGCAATAAAGCATTTGTACGAGTTTCTCCACAATCGATGTCCTAGTTTCCGCAAGAGTTAGACTGACTAGCATAAGTTTGAGTGAGTGTGCAAGTGCCGCACGGGTCATAGAATAAATCCATGACACTACCCCTGGATCTTTCACACGCCTGCGATTAATCCCAATATTGGAGCGGGACCTCTATTTACTAGTCCGTTCTTAAATAAGTGCACCATGTTGAATTTTATACTATTTACATGTCCTACTTTAATCACGCTTTGTTTATTAATGTATTAATAAGTTATTTACAGATAAGTCCATTTTGTTTTTTACTAATAGAAAATTATATACTACCTCCGTCCAAAAAAAATGCGATTTTTAAAAGGCATTTTCCCATGAGTATTACAAAATTAAATTCAAAAGATAAAAATGTGACTTATTTTAAAATTTTCCAAAAGAGTGATATATTCAATGACTAGTTCTCAGTGACTCATCATCTACCAGTGACTTGTCACTCTGAAATACACTATAGTGATTCTTGTTCAGTTACTCGTACACAATGACGAGTCATATTTTTGTCCAAAAACATAACTAGTCGTATTTTTTCTGGGGAAACTCTGGTAGTAATATACATGACATTTTTCTTTTTACAACTTTGATCATATTGGAAATTATTTATTATATAAAAATGATATGAAAATGTTTTTTGATACAAGTATTTTCATATAAGTACAAAAGTTTTAACTTTCATAATAGGCTTAAATTTGAGTTTAGTCCCTGCAAATATGACACACTTCGTTTTAGGTCCTTGCAAAATATTTTTTGTTTTTCATCTCT
Organism: Cuscuta europaea; assembly: GCA_945859875.1. NCBI lineage: Eukaryota > Viridiplantae > Streptophyta > Magnoliopsida > Solanales > Convolvulaceae > Cuscuta > Cuscuta europaea. The sequence goes on along the minus strand of CAMAPE010000068.1, from coordinate 1,780,341 downwards.
ATAATATGCTCTATTTTGTTTTTAGTCCATCTCCTACTTCGAAACCACTCAATTTGAGAAAAAACTTATTACTGATTGTATAAATCTACTAGAAACTTTAAATTTATCCTTTGATAATTCTTTTGAGACTAATATGAGAGTTAAATAATGTAAAACTAATTATTCACATTTTTCAAATATGTATTAAAAACCTTCTAAAAGTTAAAATTAAATATTTTTTGAATAATATGACAAAGAATTAGATAAGTCCTTTAGTCATGGTAGTTTACTTGTCAAATGGAAGTTGTTATCATTGGTGATGGACTAAAAAGAAATCACCATAAATTTCAGGGATGAAAAACAAAAAACTAATTTTGCAGGGATGTAAAACAAAATGTACTATATTTGCAGGGACTTAAAACATATTTAAACCTTGATAATATTATACTATTCAAAATCATTGTCCAAACTTTACAAGAAGACATTTTTGGGGGGAGATGGGGATAGAATATACTAATGGTCAATAGTGTGCATCAGAAAACATGAAAAGTTGTTTGTTACACTCATTTAAGAATGTAGGAAGTATATTAAATGTGTAAATTTTGAATTAGTTATTTAATCTAAATTTTAATATATATTAATGGTCAACTGCCGCATATAAAACATAGTTGTGTATGATGTCAAAGAACTCGTTGAAAGCTTTTGAGTTCAGTACGATGTCAATCCCGTTGACATGAGAGTGGATTTCATCTCCTTTGAAGGTGGCATTGAGGTAGAACTCAGCAACGTCCATGATGCTGAAGTGTTCATAAGGGTGAGCAACGATTTTGTTCAATAGGGAATCAATCATTCCCTTAATGATTTTCTGCATCCTTTTTTGGTTTTCAGCAAGGTGAGGTAGTGCAGACATGTCGCACATCATGCCAGTGATGACGTTGCCAACCAAGGCTTGTGCTTGCTCTTGGGTGAGGTCAGAGATGTTGATGAAACTCATTTCTAAGTGAGAGAGGTAAAGAAGAGTGTGAAGGAGTTTGGGATTTTGGAGAGTTTAGAGGCTTTGGAGCTATGAGTGGATATGGAAGATTTGGGACGACGAGGGGTTTAAATACAAGTGAGATTAATGAACATGGGACGGTTTAACAGAGGTAGTGGGGAATATGTATGGATGTGAGTTAATGGACGTTTGAAATGAATGTGGCAGTTACTAAGTTACATAGGATGAAAGGGCGTAGTAATTAATGTGCGGTTATAATAGCTCCAAGGGTATATGAGTAAAATGACCTGCTTAAGTAATTAGGTCAGCCCGTTCTAAAAGAAATTCCAAGTCCACAACAGATTGACCAGAGGGTTTCTATTCAGCGATATTCTGCTCACAAGTATTTAGCTAGAGGTATTCTGCGCAGAGGTATTCTGCTTCAAGCATCTTTGGGAAGATCATCCATCATTCTCAATTCTTCCCTTGGCTTGTTGAACCTTGTTTCACTGAGAGGTTTGGTGAGGATATCTGCAAGTTGGTCTTCTATAGGTACATGCTCCATACAAATATGTTTCTTTTCCACATGATCTCTGATGAAGTGATGTCTTATCTCAATGTGCTTTGTTCACGAGTGGAGGACAAGATTCTGGGTGATTGCAATAGCACTTGTGTTGTCATAGAGGAGCTTGATCCCTTTGCATGAATTCCATAATCCTTGAGTTGTTGCTTCATCCAGAGTAGTTGAGCACAACAGCTTCCAGTAGCAATGTATTCTGCTTCTGCTCTACTTGTTGAGATTGAGTTCTGCTTCTTGCTGAACCAAGAAACAAGTCTTCCTCCTAGCAAACTGCAATGACCAGAGGTGCTCTTTCTATCTAATCTGCAACCTACAAAATCTGAGTCAGAGTAACCAATTAGTTCAAAGTTACCTCCCTTGGGGTACCATATGCCTGCATTTGGATTTCCCTTGATATATCAAATGATTCTTTTTGCAGCACTTTGGTGACTCTCCTTCGGCTTTGATTGGTATCTGACACATATTCCAAGAGAGAATGAGATGTTTGGTCTGTTGGCAGTGAGATACAGAGGAGATCCAATGATTCCTCCGTACATAGTTGCATCTACATCGTTTCCTTCATCATCTGGTCCAATTCCTTGTGAGGTGTTCATGGGAATCTTGACAGAAGCTTTTCGCTCTACTCCAAACTTCTTGATCAGGTCTCTGATATACTTTCCTTGATTGATAAAAATCCCTTCTGGAACCTGTTTCACTTGAAGTCCTAGAAAATTGCTCAGTTCTACCATCATGCTCATTTCAAATTGACTCTGCATAACTTGAGAGAATTTCTTGCAAAGTTCTGTGTTAGTACTTCCAAAAATAATGTCATCAACATAGATTTGTACTAACAGAATATGGTTACCATTAGAAATCTGAAAAAGAGGTTTGTCAACCTTCCCTTTGGCAAACCCATGGTTTACAAGGAAAAGTGACAATGTGTCATACCAAGCTCTAAGAGCTTTCTTAAGACCATACAAGGCCTTTTTAAGCTTGTAGACACAAGAAAATTAAGTTGTAATGACAAAACCTAAAGGTTGTTCAACATAGACTTTTTCTTCCGGATCTCCATTCAGAAAAGCACTTTTGACATCCATATGGCAGGATAGGCAAGGAAGATTCTGATGGCTTCAAAACTGACAACTGGGGAAAATGTTTCATCAAAATCAATGACTTCTTCTTGACAGTACCCCTTAGTTACAAGTCTTGCTTTATTCCTTTCAATGTTGCCTTCCTCATCTGCTTTGTTCTTGAATACCCACTTGGTTTCAATGACATTATGATGCTTTGGTCTAGGAACAAGTTCCCACACTTTGTTCCTTTCAAACTGTGGTAGCTGTTCTTGCATTGCATTGATCCAGTCAGAATCCTCAAGAGCTTCATCAACTGTCATAGGTTTCATTTGAGAAATATAACATGCAAACATTGCTTCTCTTCTAGTTACAGCTGATCTAGTTAGCACTCCACTTCTGATTTTCCTAATTAGTTGGTTTGGTGGATGGTCTCTTAACCAAGTCAAGTCTGGTTCAGTCAAGGGTTATTTGGGTCTGACTTGGTGTTCATCTTCTAATTCATCATCCTCATCCTTGTCTTGCAGAATTGGATTCAGAATAGGTGTTGGTCAACCAGAATTGTCATTTACCACTTCTGGTGTAACAGATGGAGTTTCTTCAATGTTGGTTTTCTTCAGGGTTTCTGTTATTTCTTCAATAGCTGGGTGATCATCAAATTTGACATGGATTGATTTTTCCACAACTAGAGTCCTTCTGTTGAGAACTCTATAGGCCTTGCTTGTACTAGAGTACCCTAAGAATATTACTTCATCAGCCTTTTCTTGAAACACTTTGAGATGCTCCTTTCCATTGTTGAGAATGTAGCATGTGCATCCAAATATGTGAAAGTAGCTGATGTTGGGTTTTCTTCCTTTCCAGAGTTCATAGAGAGTCTTCTGGTGAACTTTGTGTATCATGCTTCTGTTCTGAGTATAACATGCAGTATTGATTGCTTCTGTTCACATTGGTAGGCCTGATTCCGCGATCATAGTTCGAGCAACTTCCTTCAGAGTTCTGTTTCTCCTTTCTGCAATGCCATTCTGTTGAGGTGTTCTGGCAGCAGATAGTTGATGTAGAGTTCCACTCTGATTACAGAAATCTTTGATGATTTTGTTGACAAATTCTCTTCCTCTGTCTGATCTTATTGTTTTACCTTTTAAGTTCTACTCATTTTGTAGCAGCTTCAGAAGAGATGGTAATTTCTGTAGAGTTTCATTCTTCTTTTTCAAGAAGATTGTCCATGTATATCTTGAATATTCATCAACCATGACTAGAGTGTATCTTTTTTCACTTACATTAGGGGTCTCAACAGGTCCAAATAAATCCACATGAATAAGATTTAATGGACTAGTGGAAAGATCTCCAGCAATGGGTTTGAAGGAGTTTTTGACTTATTTTCCTTTCTGGCATGCACTGCAGAGATTCTCCTTGTTGTACACAATGTCTGGCAGTCCATCAACAATGTGTTCCCTTGCTAGTTTGTTGATTGTTTTGAAATTAAAATGGCTTAGCTTCTTATGCCAATCCCAACTAAGTTTTGAATCTCCTTTTGCTATCAGACAATTTCCTTTCTTTGCAGTCTTCCAATCAACAACATAGATGTTCCTTTTTTGGTTGGCTATCAACACCACTTCTTTAGTTGTCTCATGTTTTACAGAAAATATATCCTTTGAGAATTCAAATGTGTAGCCTTTGTCACAGAATTGGCTGGCACTTAGAAGTTTGAATTTCAATCCTTTGACACATGAGACATCATCAATGATTATTTGGTTCTTGACAAGCTTTCCTTTTCCTTTTGTTTGACCTTCTTTGTCTTGTCCACCAAAGGTGACTTTATGTCCATTGAATTTCTGGAACTCTGTTAGGCAAGCCTGTCATGTGTCTAGAGTATCCATTATCAATAGACCATTCTTGATCAGAGATAGCTCCAACACACAGTTCCTATACAATCAAAAAGAAGATTTAGGTACCCAACCAATATTGGGTCCTAGGGGGTTATGCAGTCTGGGCATTCGGTACCATTTATGTCTCATCAAAGGAAACCTTGGTGGATGGTACCCATTGTCCACCTGGTAATCGTAGTAGACAGAAGTGTGATTCATTTTAGGCAGATGCTTATGAGGATCATGCTTTCTGTTTACATACTTCTACATAGCCTTCTAGGTTGGAAAGAAGTCTCATATACTATCAAGAGCAGAGAGACGATTAACTTTGGGCTTTGGAGGTTGACCAGACAACCTCTTTGGCCTATAAGTAACTTGCTCTTGAGATTTGCCCTTCTGGTGATCATTTCTGGTGTGGTTATCATGAGATTGTCTGTTCAGGTTTTGACTTTGTTTTTCAGTCTTCTGAAATCCAGTTCTGTTGTTAGGATTTCTGCAAGGTTCATTATTTTTCAAAACTTGTTTTGATTGAATCTTTATCTTTTGATTTTCTGGTCTGACTTTCTCATGATAAGCCTTTGTACCAGATACACTAGCATGGCAACTGGGCCTAGTTCTGTCCGTCGAATACCCTTAGTACTTACACAAGAAATTTTCTAATACAAATTTTCTAAGGGGGTACTCTATTATCCTAGTTAAACTATTATCATCAAAATCTAAAACATTATATTCCTTACAACACTTACTGGTACAATTTCAACAACTGCTCAGAGTTCCACACTTTGTCTACTAGCTTTCCCTTAAGAATAAACAATTTGTAAGTCCCGGACCCCACTATCCCCTTGATTTTACAGGGCCCTTCCCAATTTTTGGCCATCTTTCCTCCTTCTAGAGGCTTGCTAGCAGATCTCTTTCTTAGGACCAAATCCCCAATGTCAAACAGTCTTGGTCTGACCTTGGAACCATGATATTCTTTCACCTGGCGTCTATAGTTTTCAGGCTCGATGAAAGCTTTATCTCTGTTTTCTTCAATTAGGTGGAGCTCGGCTCTTAGCATTTCTTCATTATTCTCAGGGTCATAGTCTGCCACCCTCCTACTTGGCACTATTGCTTCGAATGGTGCCCGAGCCTCAAAACCATAAGTCAAAGCAAAAGAGGTCTCAATAGTGGGTTTTCATGGGGTTGTCCAGTTTGCCCAGAGTATGTTGTTTAGTTCGTCCACACAGGTCATTCCCATGGACTCTAGTTTCTTATTGAGGCCATCAACGATTGTTTTGTTTGCATTTTCCACCTGGTCGTTACACTGGGGATAAGCAACAGACGCTCTGCTGGCCTCAACTCCCCATTGCCCACAAAAATGTTTAAAGGGATCGAAGTCAAACTGTTTTCCGTTATCAGTTATAATATGCACAAGAACTCCAAATCGACAGAATATGTTTCTCCAAACAAACTTCTAGCATTGCTTAGTAGTGATAGTGGCCATTGGCTCGGCCTCAACCCACTTGGTAAAGTAGTCAATCACAACTATAACGAACTTTCGACCTCGTGTGGAAGAGGTCCCACAAGATTGATTCCCCACCTTGAGAAGGGGATTGCAATGCTTATAGGGGTATAGAGGGTGGCAGGTCTCACTGGACTTATTTGGAACTTCTGGCAGACCTCACATTTTCGTGCAAAGTTGATGCAGTCCTTCACAATCGTGGGCCAAAAATATCCTTGCAAGATAGCTTTTCTGCTTAAAGTAAAACGCACCTTGGTGTGAAGAGCAGATCCTAGCGTGTAACTCTTTCACCACTTGAAGGGCTTGTTCTGGCCTTAAGCATTTTAAAAGCACACCATTGTAGTTTCGTTTGTAAAGCTTCCCATCCTGGATTACGTAGCCCGGAGCTCGTCTCCTGATTACCCTTGCCTTTTCTTCACCTGAGGGTAGTGTTCCACCTTCCTTGTATTCCATTAAGTCATCAACCCAGCATCTTGGAGCCTAACTGATGGGCAAAACCTCATGATATTTGGTTACTTCGATACTTGGCGTGTTTAGCTCCTGTATCCGAGCTATGCGAGTGAGGTGTTCAGGTGCATCCGTCGTAAGTTTTGACAAGATATCCGCTTCCTCGTTCTGAGCTCATGGGACACATACCAGATCAAATTCATCGAAGTGTTTGATGAGCTCTAGGGCTGCATCCATGTACCTCTGCATTCGTTCTTCTTTGGCTTCATACTCTACCCTAAGTTGTTTGATAACCAGTTTAGAGTCGCTTTTGACCCTCAGTCTCTGTACCTTGAAGTGATTTCTATCCTGAGACCGGAAAGTAAGGAATCATACTCTGCTTCGTTGTTTGATAGAGGGAACAAGTACCTGAGTGCATAATATGTCTTGAAGCCTTTAAGGGTGATGAGAACCACCCCTCCTCCACAACCTTTGGACCCTGATGATGAACCACCAGCCATCAGAGTCCACCAATCTTCTTCATCACGGTGTCTTTCTTCGGCTACATCCCGTGTTGTGCATTTCACAACGAAATCTGCCAAAGCCTGGCCTTTGATTGATGTTGTAAGTTGGAAGCTTACTTGGTATTGGCTGATTAAGAAGGACCGTTTTACTACTCGTGCATTTTTTGCCGTTCTAAACAGAGTACCCACCCCAGGTCTGACAAGACCTTAATCGGGTGAGCCTGGAAGTAATGAGCAGTTTTGCGCCATGAACAACCTTGCTTGTATAGTACACCGACTTCTGTATGGTCCCTTCCTCCCGCACTAAAACAGAGCTGACTACACTTTGTGATACTCCCAAGTAGAGGATAAATGTCTCCCCGCCTCAGGTTTACTAAGCAGAAGCTCTGACCGTAAGTACTTCTTAAGATCCTCAAAAGCAGCTTGGCACTTCTAAGACCACTCGAACTCGTTGCTCTTCTTCAAGATTTGAAAAAATGGCAAAGATTTCTCACCCGATCTGGATAGGAATCTTCCCAGGGCTGCTAGCCTCCCAGTTAGGATTTGGACTTCCTTCATGCTCTGGGAGGGGGTTCCATTTCCAGGATCACTTTGACCTTCTCTGAGTTGGGCTCGATGCCTCTATGGGTCACCATGAAACCCAAAAACTTGCCAACCTGAACTGCGAAAGTGCACTTCTTAGGATTGAGTCTCAAATTTACCTACTTCATAATGCCAAACACTTCCTTGAGGTCGTCTGCATGATCTCTTGCCTTCTGGCTCCTCACGATCATGCCATCCACATATGCCTCCATGTTTCTCCCAAGCACAGTTCGGAAGACCTTGGTCACCATCCTGGTATATGTGGCTTTAGAATTTCTCAGCCCAAATGCCATCACCAGATAACAGAATACCCCTTTGGGGGTTATGAAGGAGGTCTTCTTGGCATCGTTGGGGTGCATGGAGATCTGATGGTATCCTCTGAATGCATCCATGAATGAAAGGAGCTCGCATCCAGCAGTTTGGTCCACTAGCTGATCTATACTTGGCAAAGGTAAAGGATCCATGGGGCAGGCCTTGTTCAGGTTCGTATAATCCACGGACATCCTTCAGGTCGGCGGCTTGGGAGCCAATACCACGTTGGCCAGCCATTCCGGATATTGCACTTCCCGGATATGTTTGATGCCTAACAACATGCTCACTTCCCCCTTCACAAATTCTTTCCTATCTAAGGATAGGTATCTTCGCTTCTATTTCACGGTAGTTGCCTTAGGATTTACGTTCAGTCGGTGCACTGCTTTGCTCTAGTCGAGCCCGGGCATGTCCTCGGACCGCTAGACAAAGATCACCTTGAACTCCCTCAAGACTTGGATTAGTCTTGCTCTAAGGTGATCAGGTCGGTCGGCAGCTCTGCTCCAATCTTGACCCAGCGTTCTGGCCGGGTGGGATTGACTTCGACCTCCTCGAGCTTTGAGACGGACTGAGCTCTAAACTGTTCCTCCTTATATTTTAACAGGTCTTGTTCAATGGCATTGATCCTAACGTCATTCCTCCCATGAGCTTTGTAGGCTCCCACATAACAACTTCGTGCCATCCTCTGGTCTCCCCCTACTGTGCGTATCCCGGATGAAGTATGAAATTTCATGTAGACATGGGGCTGGTATATGATGGCCCCCAGGTCTTTCAATAGAGGTCGGCCCAGAATGGCTTTGTGAACACTTGGAAAACACACTACAACAAAATCCGCCTCCACCGTTTGCACACACGGCTCTGATCTGAGCTGAACCTTGAGGGTGATTGCTCCCTCCGGCTCAATCACATCTCTGGTAAAACCTGACAGGGGGGTCTTCACTGGCTGCAGGGCTTCCTTTTGGAGGCCGATCTCCAGGGACGTGTCCAAGTACATCACATTTACTAAACTGCCGTTGTCTATGAGAACCCTATGGACTATTGCGTCCATAACTTCCATCTTTACTATCAGAGCATCTCTGTGTGGGAGAGGACAAGGTGGGGGGTCGTCATCAGTAAAGATGATAGATTCCCGCTTCTGTTTCTTGTCAGCAGGGAGGCGGTTGATTTCGCCGATGAACAGCTGACGACTCCACTTCTTCCTTCCCCCCACCGAGTCTTCTCCCATTGCTCCACCATTGATCTGGTTGAATGTGGACGCTTCTGCCTGCCAGAATCTTCCCCTTCATCGTCATCCTCGAATTGGGCTCTGACCTCCCTCTTTTTTGAGGTTGAGGCCTGCTCGTCTTTGCCCTTGACCCATGTATTCTTCTATTGGGGGGCTGCCTGTGCCGGTTCTTCTTCACAAACTGATCTAGATGACCTTCGCGAATGAGCCTTTCCACTTACTTTTTTAGGACATAAAGTCATCAGTTTCATGAGTGTCACTCTTGTGGAGTTTGCAATATATACCTCGAGTAGCCTGGCTGCTGGTGACATTGCAATTTTCGGGCAATGTTACCAAGCCTTGTTTGGATGCATAATCCAGCGCTGCTAACTGGATGTGTCAAGGGCGGAAACTCTGACTGACTTGATAGAGGTCTGTCGGGGACGCCCAACTTACCCTTTCCCTATCCCTATCCCTTCTTTTTTCTCTTGGACTCATTCCCTTTATCTTGGTCATAGGCCTCCTTTTCAGAATTCTTCTTTTTTCCATCATCGACTTGGTGCTTTCCATCCTCCTCTTCTCTCTTCCGATTTTTTGCCTCCTCGACTTCCGACTTCCGGTCGGCGCGCCGCAGGGTCTCCTTGTGCGAGGTCGGAGGTTGTCGCACAAATTCTTTATGGAGCTCTCCTGACCTCAAGGTGTTGGTAAAGATTTTGATGGCGGGTCTTTCATCCAAGGCATCAACCTTCATTGATTCCTCCCTCCAGTGAGCCAGGAAGGCAGTCAAGGTCTCCTCGCATCTTTGTTTGACCCCCAGGAGGTGAGAGAAATTCTTGTTAAAGTCCTTGGAGCTGGCAAATCGTGCAATGAACGCTTGGGCTAACTCCCTGAAATTCTTGATCCTCTAGTCCGGTAAAGAGTCATACCATTCCCCGAATGGCCCATCTAACGTCACCGAGAATCCTCTGCATCTGATCGCGTCATCATATCTCATCATCACCATGTAGGCCATGTACCTAGAGACATGGTGTCGGGGATCGGTCTTCCCTCGGTAGGCCTCAATATTGCAAGGTTTATACTCCTGTGGTAGTGGAGCATCCATGATCTGATGTATGAACGACTCGAGAATCCTCACATCATGATTGAGGTTAATCCTGCCATCCACCGCCCTCTTGAGCTCGTCAAGCCTTCTTCTGAGGTCGTCGTTATCTTGGTCGACCTGGACATGAGGTGGGGAAGCGCAATCTCAGCGGGCTCGCCGATGTGCGTTAATCTCATCTCTGAGATCTCCCCCACGTGCACTGCGGCTGTGGGAGCAAACAGCCACGAAAGATGCTTCATCGCTTCGTCCCACCCTGGAGGAGAGCCTATCATTCACAGAGACCCTCCGTCCTCCAATCCGGTCCATCACCGAAGCCCTCGGGTTCTGTCTGGAATGATGAGACCGTTGAGACTTTGCCGGAGGTGAATTCCTTTGTCGCTGCGCGGACACTTCCTCCTCCCGTCGAGGCACAGATGGAGCCTGGCGTGGGGAAGTAGGTCTTTCATTTGTGTTGGAAACAATTCCTTGAAAATCAGTGGTTAATGTTTCCACAGTCCTCTGGAATGTTGCCAAACTTGCCAAAGCTTGCGTCGGATCCACACTTCGCATGAGATTCCCGGTGGCCGGCATTTGGAACTGTGGAGGGCGTGTTGCCGGACGCCTAGAACTCCCATCACCTTACAGATGATTCCTCAAGTCGCCTTAAGTCGCCACATTATTTTTTCTCCTCCGTAAATCGCTCCGCCGTGAGCGTGACCCTTCATCTTCAATCACAACTTGATCCATTCGAGCACCACCTTGATTGCTGCCAACACGGTTGTGACTGTGTGATCCCATCATCGTCATCGTAAATCGTTCTCTCAACGAGAGCACCAAATGATGGAGTTCAATCCAACTACGAGAGCTAATCTTCAAAAGCAGATGAAATTTAGGCAGCGTAAGGCAATATTATTATTACGCAATTCGAATCTTTGGTAGGATGTGTACAAGAAGCTAGTATTTATAGACTCTAAGTTCTAGTATTCTAGGAGGAAACTGATACATTTAATGTAATTGATTAGAATAGAGTCATGTAACGTCTCGAACGTTGTGCAATGATTGTTTCATTCAGGCCCACGTTCCTTCTGTTATTTCCTACCGCTGCCAGATAGCTATGTTCGAATGATAACCTGCCACATAAGCTCTAGGAAAAGTCCGACCTCGCTAGAACTCCGTCCAGGTTCGAGGTCTGCTGTCTAGCCCGGCCTGGTTGTGGGTTCCTTTCGCGGGTTGGATTCCTTATTAGGCCCAATGACTATTATTTATCATTAATCCCGATTAATGGGCTAATCCCGTGATGGGCTTTGCTTGAATTCAATCTTGGGCCATTGTTGGGATTCATGGTACCATCCATTAGCTGTAAATAAGTTGGGGTATAAAAGTTAAAACCATTAACATTTTAGGTCTTTAAAGGCAAAATTATTTAATTTTAGGCTTTTTAATAAAGTTAAAAGTGGAAAACATCATCGTTGCACTATTGCACAAAATAATGGTTAACATTATCCGCGTTACGATTGACACACAAAGAAGGGAACGAACATAAACCTGAAACTTGAATTAGCCATAGAAAGGACTTCAGAGACCATCCGGTGACTCCAGGGCCAGCCATAAGGGGAGTTACCCTAGACAATTGTCTAGGGCCTCCAAATTTTAGGGGCCTCTAATTTATAAAATAAGGTTATTGATACTAGTATTATTTAGGAGACTTTGTCTGGCCGTCAACATTTGGGATAGTTTCCTTTGGAATTTTTTGATGATTTTTTTAGAATCTTATTCATTATGTCTAGTTTACTCATACCAAATTTCACCTAAAAATTCAATCGGGAAGACATTCAAATGAATTCTTGAAGATAACTGCGCAGTTAAAAGCGCAGTTATCTTCAAGAATTTATTTGAATGTCTTCCCCATTGAATTGTTAGCTAAAATTTGGTATGAATAAATAAGACTTAATGAATAAGATTCTCAAAAAACTTCATCAAAACATTTCACCGGGAACTGCCCCAAATGGCGACGGCCGGACAAAGTCTCTTATACAAGGGCTTATTTGACCTTTTTGGTTAGTATGTGGGCTTATTTGCCTCTTTTTCCTTTTTTTTTCTTTGTTGGCTAGGGCAGTAGGGCTAGGGATTTAGGATAATGAGTATTCTAAATATATTTGAATGCTTATTGAATAATTGAAATTGTAATTTGTTATTTTGATTCATCCAAATATTGAACATACTTATAATTTTTATATTTGATTAAATTTAGTGAATTAAATTTATATCTATGAACCATTAACTTATATTTAGTGATAGTATTATTTTGAATGAAATTTTATGTTTTGTGATGATTGGAAAACAAAATATGAATCAAGATGTACAAAGATAAAGAAAAAAATTAAGAAATGATTTGGTAATGAAATCACTTTCCGGCTCTATCGATCGGTATGTTGTACGTAAGCACAAAACCTTCTCCCTCTAGGGCTCTTTGTATTTTTTCATCAACTTTGATCTTCTGATTTCGAAGAATATTCTCACTGTGTTAATAGTATATGATGTATTTTATATGTAATTTACTTATATTTAATTGCTATTTTTTATATCATTGGGTTAAATAAAACATATTTAAAACAAAATTTCTACATGACCGTCTAGGGCCTCATAATTGCTCTAGCCGGCCCTGGGTGACTCTTCTTGATGATAAGTACGGAAAATAGCATTATTTGTGTTGGGTATTAAATACTGAGATTATCATCAAATGGGTTATTTGTTTTAAGTTGGGCTGGGTTAGGTCAAAAGCTCCGATTTGTGGGTTTATTTATTTTAATTAAAAAATCTGATGTATGAAGAGTTTTTTCCTAAAATAATGTGGAATAAAAAAATAATTCCCAAAATAAAGTTAGTTTTAAAAAAAATATTTTCCAAAATACTGCTCCCCTACACCCTGGTTATTAAAACCGCCACTTCAAGTGGCGGCTTATATAAAAGTGATATACGCAGCTAAGGCATACGGACGTACCAAGCAGCCAAAGAGAAAATGACATGGCGGTCCCACAAAATTAAAATCCCATTTTTATTTAAAAGTGATACTCCCTCTGTCCCGGAATTATCTTCATTCTTTCCTTTTCGGTCCGTCCCAAATTTATCTCCTTTTTCCCTTTTTGATAAAGAATATGTGGTTCACAATCATTCTTACACATTTCTCTCTCCTCTGCATAACTCTCCACCACACAAATCCCACTATCTTAAAACCCGTGCCCGGTTAAAACCGGAGTTAATTATGAGACGGAGGGAGTATAATTTGTTTATTCGTACTCTGATTCTTATAAAAATACACCAAAATTCATAACTTTTTATAATCTTTCATATGACACCAATATTGAATATAAAAAAATAAAAAAATAATTTAACACTTTAAAAAATATCTTTTTTTTAGGGAAAAGTGTCAAATAAGCTCTCCTACTGTTACAAAAATGTCAATTAAGGGCATCAACCCAAATATCACCCAATTAGACCCGTAAACCAGTAAAAAAAATCTAAGTGGCTTTTTAGTAGGTAACATTCCCGTTCCAGGTAAAACATACGATGTGGCATTTAATTTTTGTATTTTTCCTTTTCTTTTTTCTATTTGTTTTTCCTTTTCTTTCCTTATTTTCTCTTTCTTCTCCACCCCCTTTCTTCCCCCGCACTTCCCCCTCTTCCTTGTCATGCACCTTTCTTTCTTTCTTTCCCTTCTTTACCTTTCTTTCTTTCCTTCTTTATTTTGCAATCACCAGTCGGATCCGAGAGCCAGTCTTCTTCCCCCAACCAACCTCCGGCAAAGCCATAGAAGTTGGGTCGACCGCCGGTCGTCTTCTCCGGGCAATTTCTGGCAAAGAGAGCTCCGGTCATCTTCCATGAACGTTGTCATCCTCTCTTACCAACTTTCAGTCTCATGAAATGCTGATCTTCTCCATCAATTTATAATTTTATTTATTGTTCTTATTGTTCTTGTTTATCCATGGATTGAATGGTATGTCAAAATTCAAAAATCAAAGAAAAGTGGGAAACAAGGGTATGTTAGGGGTGTGATTAAGCCAAATGGGTGAGATTTAAAAATGAAAGAAAGGAAAATAAGAAACGGGGAGGCAGCAACGTGCTAACCCAGAGGGCCAAGAAAGAGCCAACGAAAAAGAGAGGAAGGAGGAAGGAGGAAGGAGGAAGGAGAGAAGAAAGAAAAACAAAGAAAAAGAATGAAAAAGGGAAAATGCCACGTGTCGCCACATGTCAGTGACCGGTTCATTACCTAGTAAAAACGGTTTTGACAATTTTTTAGAAGTTCACATGCTTAATTGGATGATAGTTGAGTTGGTGGACTTAATTGACATTTTCATAATAGTAGATGGGCTTATTTGACACTTTTCCCTTTTTTTATATTTTTTATTTGTACTTCTTTATTCGCGATCTGATTCTTATAAAAAATACATCAAAATTCACAACTTTTTATTATCTTTCATATGAGACTAATATTGAATATATATAAAAAATTAACATTTTAAAAAATATCCTTTTTATATATTTTTTATTTGTACTTCGATTGTTACAAAATATATATCAAAATTCAGAACTATTTATTATCTTTCATAAGACACACATTTTGAATATATAAAAACTTCAAAAATTAATTCTTTTAGTTTTTGCAGTCAGGATCCATTTTTTTCGTGCACACAATTAATCAGGAGTAATAGTTTATAATAAAACTGCACAAACTTCATCACTTTTATTTATTGTTTTATTCTTTATGCATTTTTATTCTAATCTACCACTCCTGATTAATTATGTGCCCCGTAAAAAACAATCCAAAACTTCACAAATCATTAAAATTAATATTTTTATTTTAATATATTCAAAATTGGTGTCTTTTGAAATATAATATATAGTTATGAATTTTTTTAACGTGTTAAATTATCTTTTTACTTTTATATATTCAATATTGGTGTCATATGAAAGATAATAAAAAGTTATGAATTTTGATATATTTTTTGTAATAATAAGAGAACGAATAAAAAAGTTATATCCCTTTTAAATAAAAATGGGATTTTATTTTTTTGTGGGACCGCCATGTCATATTTTCCTTTGGATCCTTGGTCCGTGCGCATCACTTGTGCATGTATGTCTTTTCATAAGCCAGCCTCTCCTGACCAAGTGACCAGGGTTTAGGAGAGCAGTATTTTGGGAAATATTTTTAAACTAATTTTTTTTTGGAATTATTTTTTATTTGACATTATTTTGGGAAAAAACTGAAATTGTTTTGTTGTGTAATTTATTGGTTGAATGGTCTTTGTGAATTATTTATCATTGTGTAATACTCCGTAATTATCTTATTAATTAATCATTCAAATTGTATCTTTTTAACTAAATGATCCAAAAGTACATTTATATTATTGGTATCTTAGATGACAATTTCTTGCCAATAGCTCTTATGTCATCAATTATAAAGATTCATGTTGATAATGACAAACAAAGCCTTATTTCTCACCTCAAATTAGGTGAGAAGTAGGAAACCTAAAAGTTGGAAGATTAAAAGTGTCAAAGTTTTTTAGACAAACAAGGAAATTTGACAAAGATGAATACAACAATTGAAGTATTACTTACAAAAAAGTGTTTCAAATCTTATTTCGTATCCTTCAACAAAATTTGAACATTAACGATGACTCTTCTTAATCTCCCTCCGTCCCGCTAGTAGGTTCCCGTTGGCGGTTTACGATGCTTGACTGATGATAAAGTAACTTAATCCCTGTTCATACTCTGATTATTTTTAGCAAATAAAATTTACATATTCAGAAACTACATTAAAACCGCTACAAAGCCTGATAAAAAAATGTAAATTTGATAAAAATTTGATTTATAAAGTAAAAGATTAAAAATGATTTAAGTTGACCATATGAATAGTGGACGAGAACCTTCTAATGGGACGGAGGTAGTACTAAGTATAACTTTTACTCCATATTATACTATACATCATATTCTAACTTTTACTCCATATTATACTATACATCATATTCTATTTTCACACATTTAGAATTTATACTTCTACAATACTTTGATATACTTCCTCCGTCCCAAAATTATCTTCATAGTTACTATTTACATGGTCAACTCAAATTACTCTTAATCTTTTATTTTATATTTCAAATTTTTATCAAACTTAAATTTTCTTGATCAAACTTTATAGCGGATTTAATGTAGTTTCTGAATATGTAAATTTAATTTATTAAAAATAATATGAGTGTGAACATGGATCATGTTGCGTTATCGTCAGTCAAGTATCGTAAACCGAACTATGAAGATAAATATGGGACAGAGGGAGTAACATTAATGTAATCAGCGATATGATATTTTTTTACTAAATTTTATTTCGTGCATCGCACGGATGAAAATTTAGTTGTTGAAAAATGTGGTGCACATATTAAATTACTCAATATTTCTACCAATAAATAATTTAATATATATATATATATATATATTTGATATATAAGACATATATTGTATGTTATATGTTTATATCATATTTCTACGCATGGAATTTTTTTGAAAAAATTTATTTTATAAGTTTTGGCTGTTCATATACATATACTTCGTATAAATTTTAACACTAGCACTCGTATACATGTATTTTTACGGGAAGATTCAAAGGTTCCATCTACAACCCATAATTCAAACGTTACGTAAATTCATACAAGTATTAACTTTAATGGACTGGCACCCATGTAGTTTTGAAGTAACAAAATTAAAATTAAACTTCAAATTGATTTATTTTTACATCATTTTTTTAAAATCATAATCATTTACAAAAATGGAAAGAATTGATCTATAATAATAAATGTAAGATTAAAGTTAAAAAAACTTTACAGAGTGAATATATTGACGATACTGAGATAGGTAGCGGGAAGAGCATGGGGCGAGACCGGGCTTGGGCCCACTTCCGTGGGCCGGATATGATCTGTCTTTATAGTTTATTTATTATTATTAAGTTACTGTTATGTTTTGGTTTGGGCATTTTATTAGTAGAGTACTTAGTAGAGTTAGTATGAGCCTAATTATGATTTAATTAATTTGAGCTTGATTAGAGTTTCTTGTAGAACTATTTATACCCTCACCAGGGTTCATTCTTAATATCTTGGAATAAAATTGGTTTTAGCTTTTTGACTTTGGGCAACAGTATTTTTATAATTGATTATCTGGACAACGGTTTACCGTTGATTTTATATTTTTCTGCTACACAAGAAAATGAATAAATTGGTGAAAATTTTAATTTATTTACAAAATTGTATTGTGGATAGCCTTATCTTGCTTATATTATAAGCGCCAACTACGGTTAGTAGGTCCCTTTTCCGTCAATTTCCGTCAACTATTTGCCCTGCATATAGTCTCCGTACAAATTCGTCTCTCTCACAACGTCTTCATCCCGTTTAGGGTTTTTTAAATGTCTTGCGGTTACTAAGAGCCGATTCAGTGCAATTGTTCAACCGCAAAACTTCCACGGACAGTTCCTACATATAAAAGGGTGACGACATGGCCGAAATTCTCTTCCGCTTTCACTCTGCTAACTTCACGATCTCCCCAGGTATGCTTTTCAAAACTATTGAATGCTCTATCTTCTAGCAAAGGAAATGATTACTGAAATTTTTGGGTCGTGCTGTTATTTTGCAAAATGTATCTGTACGTTCTTACTAAATCTACACACCTTTCTCAAGCCACCTTCTTCACAACTATAACTATTTTTCTGTGCTACACATATCATGGTCGTCTACAACATGTTTGACAAAATGTTTACGCCAATTGACGTCCTATGTTTACACAGGTTTTTATTTACATGTCTAAATTTTCATTGGTACTTTTAGAGCACTAAATAAGAAACGATTGTGAGTTCTGTGACTTCTGTCTTCATCTTGTGCATAAAAGACACCTAAAAACAAAGACTAGATAACTATACGTTACTGAAATGGATTGACGATAAATTAAACTCACATGCTTGCTGGAAAAAACACACAACCTTGAAGGTCTAAATATTATACATGAATGCACTTTTTAACGATAGAGTATTATCATGCTTGAAAAAGAACTATCTCACCTATGCTTCAAATGACTTGGTAAATCTGTTTGTCTCTAGGTTTTACAAACTTTCAACTAAAATTAAACATTGTTTGAAGTCAACAGTCAACTACTGCTAAACTCTTGGTTTTACAAGTTTTTCACTTAATTAAGAAAACAAATAAAAGGTGCTACAACTCAACATAGATGTTCTCTTAATTGAGGGTCCTCTGTGTTGGAAAAAGTGTGTTAAAAGTGTATTAAATGGTCATTTTGGGGCAATTATTTGAGTGGGGTCCACTTCCGATTTGGGTCGGGTCAAAGTGGTTTCGGATTGTCCTTGCTAAGGGCTACAATTCGATATATGGTACACTCAAAACGGATAACGGGTGAATGAGAAATTGTTTTTCGAAGTTTACCCGTTGGAATGGAGAAAACTAGGAAAATGTGGGTTTTAGTGTGGGTTCTTTCCCACACCGAAAATCACAAGGGAATTTGAACCCTTTATAAAGGGAAACCCCCCCTAAGGAGTTAAGATTCCTAAAGGGAAAGGCTCTCTCATGCGCGCAGGGGGTGCGAATCAAATCCCGAAACCGAAGAACAAAAACCGCGACTTGCGTGTGCGGGCGACCTGCGCACACGAATGCCGTCCGAAAATCTATCTTCATATGAACGTTTTGGGTTGTTTAAGGACTGGAATCAATGCCCAACGTTTAGGACATTGATGTCCAACGATCATAACCCTTAAACAGCCATTAACACACCTTAATCCACCCCTATAAAAGGCTAGTAGGTGCTTTGCAAAGAAACGACCTTTCATACACTTCGTTCACGTATTTTCATAGCTAAAACATCACCTCTAGCACTCCATACAAACTCCTTCGGTGTTCTGCTTTTGTTCACGTTCGTTGGAACTTTAGTTTGAGTGCTAAACTATTGTTCGAAGTCATCGTATCCTGGGAAACGATCGTTGCAACGCTCCTAGCACCCCGGGAGGCAACGAATACGTTTTAAGGAAATCGTACGTAGCATGAGCTTTGGCTTATTCTGCTTCGTCTCATTTCTTGTTTGTCTTGAAGTCATTTTATTTAATTAATCTTTATTAATTAATTTTCTTTGTTTTTCGAAACACACCCAACAATCTTAAAACGTATTCGGTGATTGTTTTACTACGGTAAACAATCTTAAAA
The DNA here is from genome assembly GCA_945859875.1 of Cuscuta europaea. NCBI lineage: Eukaryota > Viridiplantae > Streptophyta > Magnoliopsida > Solanales > Convolvulaceae > Cuscuta > Cuscuta europaea. The sequence goes on along the minus strand of CAMAPE010000068.1, from coordinate 1,761,023 downwards.
CTTGTACTTTGTCACCTTGGTGAACGAACTTGTTTTTCTGTGCTTTAGAATAACGTAAGAAACGAAAAATGACTTCTCAAAAAAATGAAAATGTTGTTGGGCAGAATGCTTTGAACGGTTTGAACGATAATCACTCTGAAAGCGGAGCTCCGGTGAACAATAGTTCACAACGCGGTGCATCTGCTTTGGTTAACCAAATGGCTATCCCTATGGTGACCGTGCCGAGCAACTCTGTGGAGAAACCCGAAAAATTTAATGGGTTAAACTTCAAGAGGTGGCAGCAAAAGATGCTTTTCTATCTCACTACTCTCGGTCTTGCACGTTTCTTGACCGAGGATGCGCCGGTAGTAACCGAGGGTGAGGTGGATGCGCAATCTTTCAACGCGGTTGAGGCTTGGAAGCATTCTGACTTCCTTTGCCGAAACTACGTGTTGAACGGGCTGCATGATGCTCTGTATGACGTGTATAGTAAATTAGCTACGGCTAAGGAGCTATGGAATGCTTTGAACCACAAATATAAGAGCGAGGATGCCGGTGCAAAGAAATTTGTTGTTGGTCGATTCCTTGATTTTAAAATGGTGGATTCGAAGACGGTCTTGAGTCAAGTTGAAGAAATGCAAATGATCTTCAACGAAATTCGAGATGAAGGAATGACGGTTAGCGAGTCTTTCCAAGTGGCGTCAATTATCCATTTATTGTCGCCGGCTTGGAAGGATTTCAAGAACTACCTTAAGCATAAGCGAAAGGAAATGAACTTGGAACAGTTGATCCTCCGTCTGCGGATTGAAGAGGATAATCGGAAGAACGATGGGAGACTCCCAATCGTTAGCGGCGCCAAGGCCAATGTGGTGGAGCATGCAAAAGGCTCCAAAAATAAAAATAATGGGAAGAGCAAGCTCGGTCCCAAGGGAGGCGTTTCCAAACCCAAATTTAATGGAAAATGCTTCAATTGCAACAAGAATGGACACAAGTCCTCGGATTGCAAGGCACCACGGAAGAAGAAAGACTCCCAAGTCAACTTGGTGCAAGGTGGGCAAAAGGATGAAGACATCATCCTAGCGGCTGTGGTCACCGAAGTCAACCTCGTTGGATTCAATTCCAAGGAGTGGTTCGTGGACACCGGTGCAACCCGGCACATTTGCTCTAACCGGGAGCTATTCACAACCTTTGAGCCATCAAATGGTGAGAAGGTGTGGATGGGGAATTCTGCTCATTCCGAGGTTGAAGGCATGGGCAAGGTGGTCCTGAAGATGACTTCGGGCAAGGAGCTGACTCTCAACAATGTGTTGTACGTCCCGGAGATACGCAAAAACTTGATCTCAGGCTCTTTGTTGAACAAGCATGGGTTCCGCATGGTCTTTGAGTCGGACAAACTAGTCTTGTCCAAATCGGGAATGTATGTGGGGAAGGGGTATGCAGTTGATGGGCTGTTTAAGCTCAATGTAATGACTGTTATTAATAATAATAATAAAATCTCTCCTGCTTACTTGCTTGAGTCTTCCAATGTGTGGCATGGTAGACTAGGACACGTTAATTTTAATTCTATACGTAGATTAATTAACATGGAACACATTCCTAAATTCACAATTGATGTGAATCACAAATGTGGAGTTTGTGTAGAGGCAAAACTAGCGAAAACGTCTTTCAAATCGGTTGAAAGAAAAATGGAGCCACTTGAATTAATTCATAGTGACGTTTGTGATTTTAAATCAATACAAACACGTGGCGGTAATAAATATTTTATTACTTTTATCGATGATAGCACTCGCTATAGCTATGTTTATTTATTAAAAAATAAACACGAAGCAATCGATAAATTCATTCTTTATTAGAATGAAGTGGAAAACCAACTTAATCGACGGATTAAAATGGTTAGAAGTGATCGAGGTGGTGAGTATGAAGCACCAATTGGTGACTTTTGCGCGAGCGTGGGTATAGTACATGAACGTACCGCACCCTATTCACCTCAATCAAATGGTGTTGCCGAACGAAAGAATCGCACATTGAAAGATATGATGAACGCGATGCTAGTAAGTTCGGGCTTGCCACAAAATATGTGGGGCGAAGCAGTCTTGTCAAGCAATTACCTTTTAAATAAGGTTCCCCGAAAAAAATATGATAAAACTCCGTACGAGTTGTGGAAAGGCAGACGGCCTGGGCCTTCCTATCAATATTTAAAAGTGTGGGGGTGTTTGGCAAAAGTGCTTGTACCAACACCTAAGAAAATAAAAACAGGTCCAAAAACGGTGGATTGTATTTTTATTGGATATGCACAAAATAGTAGTGCTTATCGGTTTTTAGTATACGATTCGAATAATCCGGATGTACATGAAAACACTATAATTGAATCAAGGAATGCCTCATTCTTTGAAGATGTATTTCCATGTAAGTCCAACGAAGGACCTAGCACGTCAAAACGAACATTTGACGTAGCTATGGAAAATACTAGCGAGGGATCCGGTGAAGAACCCGAACCCCGACGTAGCAAACATGCTAGAGTAGAAAAATCCTTCGGATCGGATTTTCTCACATACCTGGTAGAATTCGATTCGAATATTCTAACTTGTATGGTAGAAAATGAACCGGATTTTCTAACATGTTTGGTAGAAAATGAGCCACGGACTTATACGGAAGCCGTAACGTCTACCGAAGGACCGATGTGGAAAGAAGCCATCAAAAGTGAGGTGGACTCTATCCTAAAAAATCACACGTGGGAATTGGTTGATCTCCCTCCGGGATGTAAACCTTTGGGATCCAAGTGGATTTTTAAACGTAAAATGAAACCAGACGGTTCCATTGATAAGTATAAGGCCAGACTTGTAATCAAGGGATACAAGCAACGCGAGGGCCTTGATTACTTTGACACGTATTCTCCCGTGACGAGAATAAATTCCATTAGGATGATACTAGCGATTGCCGCTTTGCGGAATTTGGAAGTTCATCAAATGGACGTAAAAACCGCTTTTCTAAATGGCGATATTGACGAAGAAATCTATATGGAACAACCCGAGGGTTTTCGTGTTCCAAGCCAAGAAAACAAGGTTTGTAAAATAATTAAATCATTGTATGGATTGAAACAAGCCCCTAAACAGTGGCACGAAAAGTTCGATCATGCAATGTTAATTAATGGGTTTAAGATAAACGAAAGTGACAAATGCGTCTATGTGAAAAGCACGGTAGACGGCTATGTCATTTTATGTTTATACGTGGATGATATACTCATCATGGGTAGCAATAATCAAATGATTAATTCTACCAAAAGCATGTTAAATTCTAAGTTTGACATGAAGGATATGGGGCTGGCCGATTTAATCCTTGGGATTAAAATAATTAGAGGACCTGACGGTCTAACGCTAAGCCAATCCCATTACGTTGATAAAATCCTTACTAAATTTAATAAGGATGATTATCAAGAGGCAAGGACGCCATTAGATAAAAACACTCATCTTACCAAAAATCGTGGAGAGTGTATTTCTCAAGTAGAATACGCTAGGATTATTGGAAGTTTGATGTATCTAATGAGTTGTACCAGGCCTGATATTGCCTTTGTGGTTAGTAAGCTTAGTAGATATACTAGTAACCCCGGTGATGAACACTGGAAGGCAATAGTGAGGGTTTTGAGGTATTTACGCAAAACCCAAAACCTTGGACTGCACTATGGAAGATATCCAGCTGTACTTGAAGGGTATAGCGACACTAGTTGGATATCTGACATTAAGGACTCAAAATCCACAAGTGGATATGTGTTCACTTTGAAAGGTGCAGCCGTGTTGTGGAAATCCTCGAAACAAACGTTAATAGCTAGATCCACGATGGAATCCGAGCTAACAGCCTTGGATAAGTGCACTGAAGAGGCTGAATGGCTACGCCATTTTCTTGAGGATATTCCAAGTTGGGAGAAGCCTGTCCCTCCAATATGCATACATTGTGATTGTCAAGCGGAAATTGGAAGGGCACAGAGCAATCTCTACAATGGTAAGTCTAGACACGTTCGTCGTAGACATAACACCATTAAACAACTCCTCACAACGGGTATTATCACCGTTGACTACGTGAAGTCAAAGGATAAGTAGCGGATCCGCTAACCAAGGCATTGGATAGAGAATTGTTGGAGAAGTTATCACGAGGAATGGGACTAAAGCCCGTAAATTGAAAAGTTCTATAGTGGATACCCAACCTAGTTGGTCCTAGGTTCAAAAGGGACAACTAAATTATAGAGCGAAGGATGGTCACTGTGGGGGTCCCGGACTCCTACCCACTCCTCGTTGAAACAGTGACTCCCGCACGAGGTTAGAAAAAACGTTTGCTTTAATGATTCTAAAATGTTGATCTACTCGATAACATTGGAAGAGTATGCGGGATACTCATGAAAGAATCACCTATGTGAGAGAGAAGAGGGCCGCTTCAAAGGAGAACTGTAATGGCTCAGTTCTTTAGAAACTCTTGCAGAACCAGGACGGTGACCCATGGCCAAAACGGGCACACCCATGAGAACGGAACAAAGTTGGAAGGCTCTTGTGTAAAGACAAGTCAATGTTTACACGACGGCAGTATAGTTCAAGGACATCGAGTCTACTAGACAGCCAGTAAATAAACGTGTCTTTACAGCGGAAGGTTCAAAGGATAAAACCCACCTCTCCGTGTGCAGGGATCATCCGGTGAACACAACGTGTCCTCCTATCTTCGTGTCTTTTTAAGTCTCGAAAATCAATTTTCATTCATGTGGGGGATTGTTGGAAAAAGTGTGTTAAAAGTGTATTAAATGGTCATTTTGGGGCAATTATTTGAGTGGGGTCCACTTCCGATTTGGGTCGGGTCAAAGTGGTTTCGGATTGTCCTTGCTAAGGGCTACAATTCGATATATGGTACACTCAAAACGGATAACGGGTGAATGAGAAATTGTTTTTCGAAGTTTACCCGTTGGAATGGAGAAAACTAGGAAAATGTGGGTTTTAGTGTGGGTTCTTTCCCACACCGAAAATCACAAGGGAATTTGAACCCTTTATAAAGTGAAACCCCCCCTAAGGAGTTAAGATTCCTAAAGGGAAAGGCTCTCTCACGCGCGCAGGGGGGTGCGAATCAAATCCCGAAACCGAAGAACAAAAACCGCGACTTGGGTTGTTTTGGGTTGTTTAAGGACTAGAATCAATGCCCAACGTTTAGGACATTGATGTCCAACGATCATAACCATTAAACAGCCATTAACACACCTTAATCCACCCCTATAAAAGGCTAGTAGGTGCTTTGCAAAGAAACGACCTTTCATTCACTTCGTTCACGTATTTTCATAGCTAAAACAACACCTCTAGCACTCCATACAAATTCCTTCGGTGTTCTGCTTTTGTTCACGTTCGTTGGAACTTTAGTTTGAGTGCTAAACTATTGTTCGAAGTCATCGTATCCTGGGAAACGATCGTTGCAATGCTCCTAACACCCCGGGAGGCAACGAATACGTTTTAAGGAAATCGTGCGTAGCACGAGCTTTGGCTTATTCTGCTTCATCTCATTTCTTGTTTGTGTTTAAGTCATTTTATTTAATTAATCTTTATTAATTAATTTTCTTTGTTTTTCGAAACACACCTAACACTCTGTTATGCTTTTTTTTATGAGAAGAGTGTTTCAGTGTCTATATTGGCAAACTGTCAACACAGACGAATTGGACAACATATGTGCTCAAACCATATCTCATGTGGTCCCACAAAAGCTATGGTTCTAATTTCTAAACACAAGGGAACTTTACAAATTTATTAGTTACTGAGAGCTAATTTAAAGGAGACTGATATTTGTCAGACAATTAATCAATGCCTGAGCATTTTTAAAATTCGGATATGCCCTTTCAATATCAGCTTCAAATATCAAAATGATTTTATAAACCACAACATGTTTTAATTTTGAGAAGATGTTTGGTTTTTCAAAACCTTCAATGACGTCAATTTCTAATTTTACTGTAGTGAATTCTGAAAATGTCAAAAACTTGTCCGAAAATAGAGCTTTATCGTAAAAGTCATATTCCTTTTATTTGTTTTTATTTAAGAGAGGAAACTTGTAAAACCAATAGACTTAAAGGTTTGGACAGTCACCTATACATGGTTCTACTTGCTTGCTCAATGTGTTGCTTGAGTACTAGGATCATCCTGGAATATCAACCCATATCATCCTGGCATACCTTCTAAAATAGTTTTCCAGATTAACTTCAAAAAGTCCTAGGGTATATTTACATATGAAAGAACGAAGAATTTAGTCTCTTTTGGTCTTCTTAATGGGTTCATGTGTTCTGCTATTCCTCATTTTATAATGTTCTTTCCTTCTGAAAATTTCCCTGCACTTTTTGGGTTGACTTGCATATTAATGAAAGATTGGTGTAAATACCTTTGAAAATTTTGAATGTTTTAAAAGAACTATATAATGTTGTGAATTCATTAGATAAAGTGGATGACTCTATATGAGATCAATTGAGTCCATATAATGCATTATAGATTAAAGGATTTATCACTATTTTCACTAAGAATCAATTCATTTTATTTGTTTTGATTTTTAATATTAACTACCCAAATGAATCTTCTGTAGTACAAGCATATTTACTCGGTGAAACTTTCTTATTCTCATTTTCAAATTTTAGTGACTTAAAAGATTGCTATTTTTAAACACCATTTTCAAATTTTACTCACTTGTGATCTTTGCATTTGAAAATTTTTTAACGTATGTTAAAATAGCTTACACTGAAATAGACATTTACAAATTTACCACTTAAAAAAATGTACTACACCTCAACTTAGGTGTTATCTTTATTAAGGTCTTCTGTGATGCTTTTTCCTCGATCGAGAGGATGCTTTAGTGTCTATTTTATAACTAATTTTTAGATAAACACAGTTCGGCAAAACCACTGCAATTGAATTAGATAAAAACAAACCATGTTCAACTTTTTTAGTTGTTGAAATCAGCGAGGAAAGCATAGGCCTAACAAATTAGTACCCAGGCCACTACACAACTAATCAGGTCTAACACATGTTTTTAAACTTTAAGGTAGTCCAAACTTTAAGGTGTCCTGTATCCCTTTAAACTTCTTCTCTAAATAACTCTTAGGCATTTAGGGTAATCTTTGATTCTCAAAAAATGCATGAGTTTATTCTAAATGTATGTGACCAACTTACTAACCTAATCATCTATATTGTATTTCCTTCAAATAATACAACCTTGTGAAACAAATCACAAAGGAAATAAAAGAATTAAAAATGAGTACAAATAAAAAAAGTTACTACGGAATATATAAATTGAAACACTTTATCATCAAAGAAAATAAATTCATAACTAAATTCAAATAATATTTAGTGTGACTAATTTACTACTACGTATATTGTTGTGATGAACTATTATTTCTTTTTTTATTAACAAATGACTAGTGAATAAAGTTACTCTATTTTACAAACGGAGTTAACTTTTTTTCAGGTTCTCTTGAAGAAGTATTAGAAGTTGTCATTTCAAAGAGTTGTTTTGTTGCGATGAACTTTAAATTAATATTATTCAAAAAATTAATAAAAACTTAGGTTGCATTTTTAGTGTTATTGTCTATAAAGAAACATTGCAGATTTCGAGTTGAAAAAAATTTCAAATGAAGATTACCACACAATAATGTGTTGAGAGATATGCAAATGTTGGGCATTATTAGCACTAGTGCGTACCCGCTAGTACTAACTATAAAGAGTTGGACTTGGGGTACACACTTTTTTGTTTACACACTTTTTACACATGTTTGTGTAAGGTTTTTTTATGCCTGTACAGACATAACGTATTTTTACACTTTTTAAAATACGTTATGTCTGTACAGACATAAAAAAACCCTTACACAAACATGTGTAAAAAGTGTGTAAACAAAAAAGTGCTTAACTTTACGATTTTTCAACCGTAAATGGTTGTGGAGCCCAGGGGATGCTGCAACGTCCCGTTCCATCTTAACACCGAGTAACTACTCCCTCCAGTTTCCATCAATTGCCCGCTCCATCTAACCTCCACTGCAAATCATGGCTGCGAAATCGCTGCTGATGGCATCCCTCCCGCTCCTCCTCCTCCTCACCCTCTCCTTTGCCGCTCACGCTCGCTTCATCGTCGACCGTTCTTCCGATCTCTTGTCGGACGGGTTATACGGCGCTGATCGCGGATCGGATATAATCCACCCAGTTTTCGAGGCTACAGAGGAGATTTGCGGGCAGACCTACGGCTTTTTGCCTTGTACGAACACTGCTCTGGGAAACCTTTTCCTGATTCTCATCTATGGATACCTCATGTTCCTTGCCGCCACCTACCTGTCCTCCGGCAGTGAGCTGCTGCTTGAGATTCTCGGTCCCGGTCTTATTGGCGGTCTCTTCCTCCCTATGCTCGGTGCTCTTCCTGATGCTATGCTCATCTTAGGTATAAATTGTTTTTCCCGCTATGCTAGTCATGAGTAATTACGTTATACGATAGTACATTTCATGAAGGGTTTATCATTCTCATCCATCTTCATTTCATTGAACAAACGAAATATATTGTCTATCTGAATTAGCCTCAGGTCAATTTTTCTTTGAAATCCGGCCAACTACTCTGACGTTTGCTGTGTAATTGAACATGTCAGTGTCTGGATTATCGGGAAGTGTTTCAGAAGCTCAAAGTCAGGTTTCTGTTGGAATGGGATTGTTAGCAGGGTCAACTGTGATGCTTCTCACAGTGATATGGGGAACCTGTATTTTGGTAGGGAAGTGTGACATTCAAAACTCTGTTGCTGTCGACTCCAAAGACACTAAAGGGTTCAGCCTCACAGGTCTGCCTCTTCGTCTTAATTTTCTACAACCTCCCTAACATATACTCCCTCCGTCCCTTAATGAACTTCCCACTTTCCTTTTTTCTATGTCCCAGAAACAAGTTCTTATTTCCTTAAATGACAAGTTAATCTACATCAAAACAGTGTCAAACAGTACAAAACAGTGCCAAACAGTGTCGAAACAGTGCAAAATAGTGCCAAACAGTGTCGAAACAGTGTAAAAACAGTAAAACTTACCCCATGGTAAGTTTATTTCCTTAATGTGTGTAGGTCAAACTGTGAAGTTCATTGGGGACGGAGGGAGTATATCTTTTAAAAGTAGGTGAAATTAAAAACAGTGAAAGATAATATAAATTATTGAGGGTATGATGCGAAGATAATAAAATAGTGTGGTGGAATGAAAAATAAATCTAAACAAAGTAGTTGTAATAGTGTATTATTTTTAAAATTATTGAGGGCATGAATTAGAGATGGGAAGATATGAATGTTATGGACGAAAAAGGAATGTGGGAAGATATGAATGTTACGGAGGAAGTACTTTCTTAACGTGGACCCATACGTACCACATGCTTATGCATTTGCTTGTTTCCTCGTCCTTTTCGTTTTTTAGTTTCTACCCTTCCATAATTTGGCACGCAAAAGCACCTTGTTCCCATAATCTGAATTTTAAGTTTTGATCTGATCCGATTAAATGTTCAGTATTATTATTATTATTAGGGTGGATTTCCCAAATATGACTTCATGAAACTTTAATTGCCAAAAATATGACTTGAATTTTTTATCTGGTTTTTATTTCTTTCTAATGTGATCTGATATGAATAAAATTAGAATAGAGCAATACGATTAAGATGATTAGAACTGCTCCTTAGGGTGATAGGGTCCGTTTACCAAGGGTGAATTTTTGCTGAAATGTTTGAAGTTAAAATTTCCAAACCCTAACCAGTATTGATGAAATTGCTTGATTTTGCCAGTTTAATATTCATGTGGCCAACAAAATTCTTTCTTTTTTAATATTTTGGGTATCAATTCTTTTAAAATTTATTTTGTTTTTGCGATTCAATGGAGCTTTTAGTGTAGTTTAGAAATAGCTAAATTTTAAACACTGAAAGAAATTTAGATATTGTCAAGGATGAATAAACTTTGTCATCCATTTTAAACGGTAACTAACTATGTGCAGCAGGACGAATGTGGTATAAAATAGTTTAAATTGGTCATCTGTGGGCAACTTCAGCAAAACTTTCCCTAAATGCCTACTACTTTGTCAGCCATTGAATTATTTCCCAATTCAATGCACATCATCATCATCATCAACCCAGTGCCGCAAAGGCTCCCACCTACGGTGGGGTAAGGGGGTCGGATGTACGCAGTTTACCCCTGTACTAAAGCACAAAGAGACTGTTTCCGGATGACCCATAGTGAACATCACGTCCAAAATTGCTTGGACTGACCGTTGTTTCATAACAAAGAAGCGCAGACAGTTTAGTGAGTCATTTTTCTTTATTCCATCATATTCTCCATCATATTCCCAATTCAATGCACACAGTAAATTAAATTATTGATTTGCAAAACATATGTCCTTCAAACGGCCACTTATTTTATGACATTTTTGTTCATTTAAAAAATCTTTTAGGAAATTATTATATAATAAAATATGCGAGATCACTCTAAATTTGCTTTTAGATTATTCCCTGTATTTGAATATATCTGTATCACATGTAAGATCACTCTATAGTTAAAGTTGGCTCATTTTTGTAGGCTCTGGGGTTACCACTGATTTGTGGACTAGCTATGCTGCAATTATCATGGCGGTCTCCGTGATGCCATTTGTGATTGTGCAACTTCCGCAGATGCTCCATTCTTCCTCAGGAAGGCACTTAGCTGTTTTAATTGGTCTCATACTGTCGGTTTCACTTTTTGTCACCTATTGCGTTTATCAGGTAGCTTGATATGTAGTCATGTAGAGTTGGCTAAGTTCTCTCTATCACATTGGTATAGGTGCCTTGAAATTTGTCCTGTCTGCGATTCAAGTTCTTGTGCTCGTAATGGTTTTGACTACTATATAGTCATTTTATTTTCCTTACATATGTATATCTCAAAATACATATTGTACTACTAAATACTAATCTATACCACAATATGTAATTGAGAACACCATCTTGCTGACAAAAAATACTAACCAAACACACTCTCTTGTGTGGGCACATATGTATGTAGAAAATGACCCGTTTATAATGTATATATTTGAACAATTTTCTGTATTTCATATGTAATATTATTTAGATTAAGCTCAATTATGATGATATAATTACAGGGGGGGGGAGATTACTTTCAATGCGTCTTAAGCCTTCTTCCTTTCAACATGGTTTGTTAGTTAGTGGATTTGTGTTGTTTTTTTCATGCTATTATCTTAATTGAGTTTTCATCATCTTTTCTACAAAACTATTCCTCTGAGATTCTCTTTCAATTTGCATGTGCAGATCTTTCAGCCTTGGATACAAGAAAGGCGACTTGCGTATTTAAAGCAAAAACATGTCATATCTGGAGTTCTGAAACATTTGAAAAGGCATGCATTAGGGAGGCTTTACACAGAAAATGGAGTACCCGATCGTGTAGTTTTGAGAAAGTAAGGTTATCTATGAAATCCCAATCCTAATACCATTTAAAACAAAAGAAAAGAAAGGCAAGAAGAACATAATGATATAACTCCAGAATTCTGACTTGATGCTATGGACTTTGATGCCAGGCTCTTTAATACTATAGATTCTAACGGGGATGACAAACTCTCGCATTCTGAATTGCGAGCCTTGCTTGTGGGAATCCGTCTTGAAGAGATTAACCTAGAAGAAAATGATGCTATAGCGAATCTTATGAAGGATTTTGACTCCTCAAATAACAATGAAGTTGATTTTGAAGAGTTTGTTTCTGGAGTTGATAAATGGCTAGATGAGGTTCAAGCTTCCAGAGCTGCACCAGGAACATTTAAGTATCTTGAGGATTACCATGAGGTTTGTTTTGCTGTGTACACTTTTACCTGATGGTTTCTTGTAAGTTGTAACAATTATTTGTATAACAATTCCTACCAACACGCCAGGGTTATTTTTGGAAGGTGGAATTGGACTTTACGCTCAATTCTTATTGTACGGAATTGGGCTTTGCACCCCATTTTCCGAAAAAGTAATATGTGCACCAGATTTATTTAAAAAATCATTTTTCCATCCGATTCTTCAACATATTTTTGAACATATGAGGTGCACATTAATTTTTTAAAACATGGTGCAAAGTCAAATTGCTCCTTTTTAGAACGCATGAAAATCGAAGAGAATCAGACAAAATGCTAAGGGAAATAGTGTTTTTAATAGCCCATTTAGAACTCTGAAAAAACTAGGTAAAGAACTTAGGAAGGTAAAAATAGGGGAAATTTTGAAATAAAGGGAATGTTTGGGGGCGGGGGTGGTTCCAACTCACTAAAAATAATTTTATCTTTATTCAAACTCATTTTATTTATTTATTTCCCTCTTATAAAGACTAGAAATCTAAACCATATGAGCGATTTTTCTAAAACATTACTCACAATCCATTATTCTTTCCATTTCCCGAGGTAAAACAAAACTCAAAATTCTTTTTTAATATCATTTCCCCCTTTACCTAGCGATTTTAGGAATCCAGAGTTCCAAACATACCCTCAATGATTGGTTTTACCTTAAAAAAATTGACAGACAATTGACTAGCAATTTTCATTTTTTTTGTTTTTAGTAGAGGTTGTCAGATTTTCCATCATTTTCAATGGAGCCAAAGATTCATTATTTTTTGGCTTGAGATTATGATGGAATAAAGCAAAATGGCTCACTAAACTGTCTGCGCTTCTTTGTTATGAAGCAGCAGTCAGTCCATGCAATTTTGGACGAGATTTTCACTATGGGTCATCCGGAAACAGTCTCTCCCTGCTTTAGTACAGGGGTAAGACTGCGTACATCCGACCCCCCCTTACCCCACCGTAGGTGGGAGCCTTTGCGGCACTGGGGTAAATGAAAATGAAATGAGTAGAGGTTGTCAGAGTTGAAGTAAAACAGTGTAATTCGTGGGTTGAATTACAAAAAATAATAATAATACAGGAACCTAAACGGAAAAAACAGCATATGAGCAGCGACGAAGAACAGATTTAAGCCTCATGAGTATGGATTGTTTTGCAGCAAACTAGAAGGGAGCACTATCTATTAGGCACTGGAGGGAACCAAAGTGATGAAGGAGATGAGGTAATTGATAGTCCGAAATGGACCTCAATTAAGGCTGTATTGTTCTTGTTGCTCGGGACAGCCATTGCAGCTTCTTTTGCTGATCCTCTGGTAGACGCAGTTGATAATTTCTCTAGTGCCACAAATATCCCGACTTTCTTCATTTCCTTCATTGCCTTACCGTTGGCAACTAACTCAAGCGAGGCTGTCTCTGCCATCATCTTCGCCAGCAGGAAAAAGCTTAAATCTGCTTCTTTAACGTTTTCTGAGGTCTGTGTCTTTCCTCTGTAGGTCTTGTTATAGGGTCTGTTTGGAACTCACAAAAACGCCAGGGAAAGAAAGTAACAAGGAAAATAGAGTAGAGGGGAAGTAGTTTGATTTATATGTTTCTATTGTATAGTCTTAATTTGCATTAATGAAACTAGATTCTTCTTTACTATCCCCCCTTAACACAACCAACCTTAAGGCTCCATTGTTTTGGGGGAAACAATTTCTAATGTTTTATCCTAAGTTTTTGGGGAACCTTAGGCACATTTGAGTAATTTTCATTGCTCCGGACCAGAAAATATTATACATAAAACATTGAAAAAGGGAATTTATTTTCGTGAAATAGTGTTGTGTATCAGTGTATAGCTATTCTGTTAGAAATACGACTTATTTTCCAGGAATACATTTTCATCGCAATGAATCCTATTCCCCTGAACAAAGTTTATGAGTTTTTGTTTCTTCTTTTCTTGCAGTTATATGGAGCAGCAACTATGAACAACGTCCTTTGCCTTTCAGTATTCCTGGCTCTTGTTTATGCCAGAGGATTAACATGGGACTTCTCTTCCGAAGTTCTGGTAATTCTTATAGTGTGCATTGTGATGGGTATTTTCGGGAGTACTCGTTCAACATTCCCGCTCTGGACTTCCTTCATAGCGTTTTCTCTGTACCCCTTATCCATCGCGTTGGTGTATGTGTTAGATTATGTGTTTGGTTGGTCATAGATAGTCTTCTTGTCCACAGCTCTGTTTGGTTTCATAGATAACGTTCGTCTATGAACACACATCCTCTTATTAACATATTGCTTGCTTTGAAGTTCGAAGTGTGTTCCATAGGCGATGCTTGGCAAACGTTGTTGCAAGTTTCTTTTTACCCACTGAGGACATTTATGCATAAGTTATCTCGGTTTTATTGTTCCATTTTCATACGTTGGCTCTTCATCCTACATCCTGCCCCAGCCCCCAGGTCCGCATGACTTGTTTTCGTGTTTCTTTAGTGATGTTTTTGGGCAAAACGAAGAACTTCGATGAGAAAAGCTAGACAAAAAGGCTCAAATTGCATTTCCTAACATTTCCTTAAATATAGGGGTGCAAATGAGCCGAGTCACTCGTGAGTTGCTCGGTCAAAGCTCGAATCAAGTTCGGTCAAACTCGAGCTTGAGCCCGGCTCGTTAAGCAGTCGAGCCATAAACGAGCGGGAAAGTTCCCGAAATAGGACTAAAACAGTTTCAAAATTCCAAAATAGGACTGTCATGTTTTTATTCCCAAAATAGGACTAATTACTGCCATTTTATAAAGTACTGCCATGTTTGAAGTCTGGTACTGCCAAAACATGACAGTAATTAGTCCTATTTTGGGAATAAAAACATGGCAGTCCTATTTTGGAATTTTCAAACTGTTTTAGTCTTATTTTAGATAATATCTCTAAACGAGCCTACTAATTTTAGGCTCGCTAGCTCGCTGGCCGGTTCGCGAGCCTAGTTTTATAAGTGTGTATTTTTATATATTTAATATATACATAATATTAATATAAATTAATAATATATAATATTTCCTCCGTTCCATAAAAGTTGCAACATTGAAATTTCTACACTATTCACACACCTTATTTTGACTACGGTTTTCTAATAATATATATAATAAAAATATTATGTATAAAATATTAATAAATATCTAATAATGTAAATTTCCAATATATTAACTTTTTTTAATGTTTACTAATACGTAAATAAATATAATTACAGTCAAAGTTGCACGTTGGCAAATGTGAAAGTCAAATTGTTGCAATTTTTATGAAACGGGGATAGTATATATTAGTATATATAATACTGATTGGTAAATTTATATGAGGATCGGGAGATATTATATTTTTTGTTCTTGTAACTCTAGTTTTAGCTCGGGATGGACTCGGGTCCGGGTTGGGCATAGGCCCGGGCGAGCCGGCGGTTCAGAAGTGGTGGACCCGGGACCGGCCCGGGTAACCATCGGGTCCGGTTCGGGGCCGGGCCGAGTTGGGCCCATTATCAATTTTTGTTTTCCCTCTTCCTAATTAACCCCCCTCCCACCCCCAACCCCCCAAACCACCCCAAATGACCCAAAATACCCAGTCCAACTCGAAAACTTTAAAAAAATTGAAAAAAAATAGTTTTGGCCCGAATCCGGCCGGGTCGGGCCTTGTTTTGGGTGACCCGAGCCCGGACCGGAAAACCCACGAGTCGGGCCTACCCGGACCGGTCACTGACCGGGCCACCGGGTCGGGCCGGGCCGGAACAGTATCGGTCCCGGGCCGGTTCCGGGTCGGGCCACCCGGCCCGAGTCCATCCATAGTTTCAGCTAAATCATCATGGTTTGATCATTTTTTATTTATTTTGAACAACATTTACTCTACTTTTAGTTGTTGGACATGTAAATTTCAATTTTCAAATACTAAGCACAAATATTCAAAGCTTGTTTCATACTTGTAACATTTGAGTTGACGAACCAAAATTATCGAGCCGAATCGAGCCATGTCAATATTTGCGAGTCGAGCTTGAGCCCGGATTTTTTAAGCTCGGTTGAGCTGAGCTGGAGCTCGAGTCAATACAATATATTTCGAGCTCGAGCTTACATAAACTTGGGCTCAGCCCAGCTCAGCTCGGCTCGTTTGCACCCCTACTTAAATATGTAGTCGTAAGTCTCTAAGTCATTCCTCTTATCTTGGCTCATTAGTCAAATATATATATAGGGAAGAGATCAAATAAAAAGATGTTCTCATCACCGCGTTGCACTTTTGCGTGTTTCTGTTGCACTTTTTCGCAATGGCAAAAAATTTCGTTTTATTTACGAAATTGCCACCGCGTTTTTGATCAAATTTAGTTCACTTTTGGCTCATTTTGAGCCATTAGATCTGAAAATGAATGCACGAGATTAATTCTCACTTTGCATGGGAAGACCTTTTTGTATTTGAATCATCCCCTATATATATATATATATATATATATATATATATATATAGAGAGAGAGAGAGAGAGAGAGAGAGAGAGATCACATACAAACCATGCTTAACTTACTAACCTACAAACTCAATAATATGCAATACTTTGAATTTCAATATGCAGTACAAATAATGTAATGATGTACTCTTTGAATTTCAATATGCAATACAAATAATGTAAATATGAAATTCCTATTTTATGGCTTGAATAATATGAAACAGTTTGAACCTCAATGTGCAATACAAATAATGTAAAAATTATTTGAATGAGAATACTAGTTTGTATGTGATCCCACCCCTGCATATTTACATTATTTTTACTGCATATTGAAGTTCAAAGTGATGCATATTATTGAATTTTTAGGTTAGTATTTTAAGCATGATTTGTATTTGATATCTTATATATACATATATACATATATATATATATATATATATATATATATATATATATATATATATATATATATAGAGAGAGAGAGAGAGAGAGAGAGAGGATCCTATGAGAAGTGCTTCCTAAGCTGAAAAATGAGAAGTATTTTGAACCCTCCGATCAAGGATTCTGGACCGTGCGATAGACTTAACCTACCGCTCTTCATTAATGGCATCTTCGTAAATTCCACAAACTTTATGCCTTTTTATATATAACAAATAAAATCTTCTTTCAACGATCCGTAAGTTTGGTCTATTCGTTCTCTCTCTTCCTCAATTAGCTCTCCAATTTCCATCCGACCTTCTTCAGATCGATTTCATGGCGGCAATTCCATAGAGGAACACTGGTGCGTCTAGCGAGTGCAGCGCCGTACAAGACCAATTCTTAGTGATGATGACTGGCCAATGGAGAGATCGAGTCTATGACCTTAGTCGTGAAGACTTCTCTATCTAAGTCCGGTGCCCTGAACTTGACTTCTTCCGTAATCACTCTAATCCTCATCTTCATTTACATCTCCATTAATCTTCATTGCAGTACCCAATCTTATCTTTTATCTCCTTCCTAATCACTCTATTGATAATCATCCTCAAAATCAGACACAGATGAATTCAACAGTGTTTTTCTTTCCGAATTGCAGTTTCCATCTCAACTAGATCGACTAGATTCCAGATTTTCAGGCATTTCATCATCAACTACAAAATTAAGTAATATTAGTTTGAATGATAACAAGTTTTGTATCCTGCTAACTAAAACATGAACTTCGTTTTCTACAATTACTTTTTTATTATTTTTGCCTTATTGATCATGTAAGAATCGTGTAACGTAATTTTAATGTGTACTTATACTATGTGTGCTGACTCTTTGTCGAAATATATATTGAGTTCATGTTTTGCTTGTAACTTGTTTGTTAGTTTGTGAACTTAGATTATGCCTGCGGCTTGTTCGATGAAATGTTTTAATGGTAATTGGTGTTAATGTACTTGATTCGTGAATAATTAAGCTGCAATTGAAAACTGAACTTTCCATTTGTGCATTGAATTGTGTTTAATCTGTAAATTTTATTCTCAAAGCAAGTTATTTAAGTCTATTTGATCTTCTTTTTCGTACAATTTAGGTCTTGAACAAGTCTCATATATATAGTGATATATTCTACAATTTGGAGCTATTTTTATTTCTCAACAAGTCTATATTGTTCATGACTTTGCAACCATATTCTTTATCTGAAGGCAACAACCAATATTATTTCTAGTTATAAATTTTCTTTTAAAAGTAAAACAATTAGTATTATTAGTTCTACTTGTCCTTTTCCAAGTTACATGTAGTATTTTCTTAAGTTTTTTTATCTTAAAAGGTGTGGTATTCGGTCTCACACAAACTGCATTCTTTTGCCCTTTCACTCAAAGATTGCAAGATTCTCTTCAATCAAACAATTAGGGAAAAATGGAGTGCGACAGAATTCTCTTGGGGAGAGGTAACCCACTCCTCGACATTTCTGCTGTCGTCGACCATGAATTCTTGAAGAAGTACGATGTCAAGCTGAACGATGCAATTCTTGCCGATGAAAAGCACTTGCCTATGTATGAAGAAATGACATCCAAGTACAATGTTGATTACATTGCTGGAGGTGCAACTTAGAATTCAATCAAGGTTGCTCAGTGGATGCTTCAAAAACCGGGTGCCACCAGTTTCATGGGTTGTATTGGAAAGGACAAGTTTGGGGAAGAGATGAAGAAAAATGCTAAAGAAGCTGGTGTTAAGGTTCACTATTATGAGCATGAGACTACGGTAACGGGTACTTGTTTTGTTTGTGTTCATGATGGTGAGAGGTCTCTCATAGCCAACTTGGCTGCTGTAAATTGCTACAAATCTGAACATTTGAAGAGACCTGAAAATTGGGCTTTGGTTGAGAAGGCCAAGTACTACTACATTGCTTGATTCTTCCTTACTGTTTCCCCAGAATCCATTATGCTTGTTGCTGAGCATGCAGCTGCCAACAACAAGTTGTTCATGATGAACCTGTCTGCACCATTTATTTGTGAGTTTTTCTGGGAAGTACAAGAGAAGGCATTGTCGTATGTGGACTATATCTTTGGAAATGAGACAGAGGTGAGAACCTTTTCTAAAGTTCATGGTTGGGAGACTGATAATGTTGAAGAAATAGCACTGAAAATTTCACAGTGGGCTAAGGTATCAGAAACACACAATTGGATCACTATCATCACTCAGGGTGCAGATCCAGTTGTCGTAGCAGAGGACGGGAAAGTGAAGTTGTATCCTGTGATAACTTTGCCGAAGGAGAAACTTGTTGACACTAATGGTGCAGGTGATGCATTTGTGGGAGGATTCATCTCACAGTTGGTCCAGGAAAAGCCGATTGCAGAATGCATTAGAGCGGGTTGCTATGAAGCAAACGTTATCATCCAAAGGCCTGGATGTACCTACCCTGAGAAGCCCGACTTTGAGTAAAGGCGGTTGGCTATTCATTCTCTTGATGGCTGGCACCAGCTTTTATTTATTTATTTATAATTACTGAGATAGATTCTTGGAGTGCGATTCATTGGAGGGGTTTGT
Organism: Cuscuta europaea; assembly: GCA_945859875.1. Classification (NCBI taxonomy): domain Eukaryota; kingdom Viridiplantae; phylum Streptophyta; class Magnoliopsida; order Solanales; family Convolvulaceae; genus Cuscuta; species Cuscuta europaea. Next base: position 1,741,756 of record CAMAPE010000068.1, on the reverse strand, counting down.
ACTGACCTCCAATTTACCCTACTTTAATTTTCATTTCACAAACGAGAACAAGCCAACTCTCATTCAATAAATTGTAGGGCGTTGTAATGTTTTAATGCTCAGTGGAAGCATGTTTTGGATAAAAAAAAGTGTGGTATTCATAACAGGTTTTCTTTTATATTATGAGTTAAATATTTATTTTATGATTAAAACAAAGAAAGTTACACCTTTTATTTTAAAAGTCAAACAATCTTAATTAGAAGTATATGTGTGAAATAGATTACGGTGGGGCTTTGTTCAAGTTAACATAGTTCAAGATAAATTGGTTTCATTCTTAGTCTAGCACAAGCTACTACAAATGGAACATTTTTTTTTTGTTTTTTAATCTCTCAAGGAATACGATGATGTTGAGGCAGCAAGTATGAGAATTGTCTAGCACTCCATTTAATAGTCTCGAGTTTTTGATGTTGAAACTTTTTAATTAGTAGTCATGTTATTGGTATTTAGAAGTTATAGCCATTGTTTTGCAGTGTACAAGATCAAAGTGTTGGTGTTTGTTACTTACACTTGCAATTTATAATGTGGCAAGCATGGAATAGTGTGGCAAAGATGGAACAAAAAAGACAACCGTGATGGAAGTCATATCGCTGATTTCATAGAGAGAACGTTTAGTGGCTTTTGTTTATTATTTTCTTTCATATTTTTGGTATTTGTATAGATTCTATTGAGTGTATTATCCAAACCAGAGACTTTCGTATTGATAGAAGACTTAGGGGCATTAACCTCAGAGAAAAATGCAGATCCAATGTACGAGAGAGACTTTTTTGCCCAAGAACAATGATATATAAAGAATAATAGAGTAGAAAAACTAAGGTTTTTGGTATTGTTGTTGGAGTTGACATAACACTCAAACCCGCAAATCAGAGTCTCAAAATGACGCAATCATAAATGAAAGCAAGAACAATGTTACAAGATAAATTGTAGGTCAATTTTTTTCCAGAAATGGCTACAAAGTAAAGGCTTCAAGTGCACAGGCTCTTCCAAGTTCACACATTGTAATGGCTTTTGACTGATCTACTTTTAGAATCATCATGAAAACTATGAAATATCTAATCAGTTACATAGATCAAATCTATCCATTTCCTATCAATGCCCATCTAGGCTGCTTCATTGGCTGCATTTTTTGTCCACAAATAAAGTATGTCTTGCCACTAATGCATACTGGAAACCACACCACATATCTCCTTTGTTTCATCAAACCTCTCACGAATAAATGCCATCAAAGTTTCAAGCCACATGGTATCCTGCAGATTTGGCTTTCTGCTAATGATGACCATCCACTTGCCTCCATTTACACACTTAGGAGCTTCTCATTTGGGCTCAATACCAGCCTTGAAGAAGTGAAAGTCTGCATTTTCCTTTCTTCTTTGTTTCAACAATGTTGTCTTGCCTGCACAATTGTCTAAGTTATCTACGATCTTCTACAATGAGGGTAAAAAACATTTTTGTCACTAACAGAGCTAAAATCATTACTTTTAAAACTAAATAAATGACTTTTAACTCACATTAGTTAAAAATATCACAACCAGAAAGAAACCTATGAAAAATGTATCTCATTACTGGGAGAGAAGCTTTGAATCACATGCCACAATCTTTACGTGTCAAACAGTCTCCTGGCATTCATCACTCTTAAACACAACATCTTGTAAGATAAAAGTCCAGACATTGTCACAAAACCTATATGCGTGGAGATGCCCATTGATGGAGACCTTGTTCTTCATTTGAGACTCTAGAGCTTCAGTCATCGACTTATCGAACTGAACAACGTAAATATACAATAAAATAACTAATCTTTTAAAAGTAAATATAAAAACTAAATCATAATTTTATGAACACGCTTATAGAGTCAAAACCAAAAGTTCTAAAGCTAAATATCTAACTTTGGGTTCACATTAGCTGAAAACCACAAAACAATAACAAAGCTTATTAAAAGAATAAAAAATAGAGAATACCTATTATTTTATTACCATAAGCTTATTACAAGCTTATTATTACCACTAGCTAATAGAGAATACCCACAAATAGAGCTTCAGTCATCGACTTACTAGAGGTAAGTCATTACTTTTAATAAAAAGATATAACTACTAAGTGAAATTTTGTCACATTTTCATCATGACTACATTCTCATTTTAATTGGCTAGCTCAAACTTGTGTTCGGCCATACGCAAAGATCAACAAGTAAATCTTAGGTTTGTCAATAGAGTAATAGAGCAAAAATCATAACTTCTAAACTAAGTACAAAAGTCTTGGTTCACATTAGCTCAAAACCTCAAATCAATAACAAAGCTTGTTAAAAAATAAAATAGAAAATACCTACAACTGTTAATATTACTATTGGTATAAATATTAGCTAATAAAAGAAATTCTTGACACTATAACTTCTAATAGAAATTGTATAACTACTAAGAGAAAATTTGTAACTTCTAATACGATTAGTAGTGGCAGTCACATTTTTAGCTCACAAGCTCCGAAGGAAAACAATAAAAATAAAAAACTAAAATTAACATAACAAAAAGGGTAAACTAGTTTCCCAATTAGATTTTTTTTACTCCAGGGGGGTCTGGGGGAGGGGGCCTGGGGGCCTGCAGTAATCAGGGCTGAAACTCAGGTTAGCATAAACTAATAAAGCCAGAATCGCAACTAATAGAAAGAAAGTCATAACTTGTAGTCTCAGTTTAAATATATTGAAACTCATACTTCATAAGCTACAGAAGTGTATGACTTTTGACGATTGGGTTATGCATTTTCAGATTTTACTAAATAGGAATCCATCTCAAAACAATCAGAATGTTTTGTAAGAGAGAGTCTTTTTTACCTAGAATAATCAAGCAATCTTTGAGGTTAGCATAAACTAATAAAGCCAGAATCGCAACTAATAGAAAGAAAGTCATAACTTCTAGTCTCACTTTAAATATAATGAAATTCATAGTTCAGAAGCTACAGAAGTGTATGCCTTTTGACGATTGGGTTATGCATTTTCAGATTTTACTAAATAGGAGTCCATGTTTAAATCAGCGCGAAAATCATATATATGTCATTCACCAAATTCACCACTAACTACTAAGCAACGAAGTAGAAGTCAAAATAAAGAATTAGGTTCAAAGATCAATAATACAACTAGCTCAATTAGCTGACTTTAAAAGTAATTCTATTAACTAAACTAAATTTGTAAGAAAAATTAGAAGATGACAAAATTCAATGGCTACATCAAAAGAACTAAACGACAACAAAACTAAATAATCTAATTTAAATCTTACCTTCATTTACTTGAATTGATTTGTTGATGAAACTAAGTTGATAAAAGGTAAAAGTTTTGTAAACATCAAACTCAATTTGCAGTCATATAATCCTAGGTTACTATTGCTACCTAAAATTATTGATATATTACTAATCATTCAAGCATTTCAACAAACACTTGGCAAGTGTAACCTACATTAAATCCTTCCACACACAAAGACCAAGATTAGCAAATTAAAGTTGAATAAAGTTCATACCTAAATGGTTTCCATAAAAAAGCAGTAGGATATTGTAGAGAAGACAGAACAAAATTTTATCGGCACCACAAAGGTATATATTCTGTTGGCAGATCTCGAAGGAAACATAGAACTTATTCATATAAACATCAATTTTGAAATCATATTACCTTTGAGAAAGCAACTAGCGTTGCAGGTCTTCGTGAATTTGCCGATGTGTGCTGAGAAATCAAGTTATGATAAAATAAACTAATTGTTTAAATAGGTTTGAGAAATCGTCAGGATCGAGATTGAGTAGAGAAATTTAGAAACATACCTCATTCTAAGATCGAGAAGTAACCTATCGTAGCAGGTCTTCATGATTTGGCCGATGTTCGCCGCGGTTGTACTATTGCAGAGTCATCCCAAAAGATTGATACCAATGCGTAGAACTCTCCGTCGGTGGAGGCGGCAGCGTAAACTGGGATGAAGAGATCTGCGGTGACATAGTTAATCCGGAGGAGAGAGGCTGCTCCATCTGTGCGGGCGCCTGTGTCACAGGTGTCGTTATTGCAACGGACATCTGAGAAGGAGAAGCCTAGATAGACTCTAGTGTCTTCACCTTTTTTAAAGTGGGCCCTTGATTTACTCTTAATCGAACGGTCTCCGTTCCTTCTCATTTTTCAGTCGTAATAGACTTTGCAGCAGATTCGTTCTCTCTCTCTCTCTCTCTCTCTCTCTCTCTCTCTATATATATATATATATATATAGAGAGAGAGAGAGAGAGAGAGAGGGAGAGAGAGAAGATCAGGTGAGAAGCCCCTCTTAAAATGAGAAGTGAGAAGCAATCTCAACCCTTGGATTTGCATCTAGTCTTACAACGCAGTAAACTTATAGACAAAATATAGGAACTTATAACCAATAAATCATAACTTATAAAGCTCTCCATGATAATTACGAAAATGCCACCGCGTCCAAAAAATTTCAAGGTTTCCAGGCATTTTTTTTTGCGGTGGCATTTTCGTAATTATTTTCGACGAGTCTATAAGTTATGATTTATTGGTTAAAAGTTCGTGTTTTTAGTCTATTAGTTAAACTTCGCAATTCTCTCTCTCTCTATATATATGTGTGTGTGTGTATATATATATAAGAGATCAAATAGGCATATGTATATGTGTGTGTGTGTGTGTTTTTATATATATATATATATATATATATATATATATATATATATATATATATATATATATAAGTTCCTATATTCAGCCTAAGAGCACTTCTCACCTGATCAGCTCCTTATATATATATATATATATATATATATATATATATATATATATATATATATTGGTAACTCCAAAAACCTTCAATTTTTTGGCGCGGTGGCATTTTTGTAATTACGATGAAGAGCTTTATAAGTTATGATTTATTGGTTATAAGTTCCTATATTCAATCTATAAGTTTACTGCGTTGTAAGATTAGATGCAAATCCAAGAGCTGAGATTGCTTCTCACTTCTCATTTTAAGCGAGACTTCTCACCAATAATATATTTTTTGAATATAACTACGTTTAATATGTATAATTTTGCGCATTTATCTTCAAAAAATTATTTGACTGTCTTTCCGATCGAATTTTTGGATGATTTTTTGTGTGGATAAATTAGACTTGATGAGGAACATGCTCAAAAAAATCCATCAGGAACAGCCCCAAACGGTGGCGGCAAGGAGGGCCCTGTCCCTCCGGATGGAAAGGATCATTCCTCTCTCTCTCTCTCTCTCTCTCTCTCTCTCTATATATATATATATATATATATATATATATATATAGAGAGAGAGAGAGAGAGAGAGAGAGAGATAGAGAGAGATAGAGAGAGAATCTAGTTCGAGTCAGGAGCTCCTTACCGGAATCGCTGTGTAGAATTCACTATTTGGGGTGGTTGCTGTTTGAATTTTTTGATGAATTTTTTTGACCATGTTCTTCGTCAAGCCTAGTTTATGAATACCAAATTTCAGCTCAAAATTTAATGGGGAAGTCAATTAACTAAATTATTAAAACATACTGCGCATTATGTACATATATAAAGCGCATTATATTTCAAGAATTTATTTAACTGTCTTTCCGATTTAATTTTGAGCTGAAATTTTGTATACATAAACCAGACTTGATGAAGAACATTCCAAAAATATGTCATCAAAAAATTCCATCGGGAATCACCTCAAACAGTGGAGGACCTAGGGAGGGGCCTAAGGGGCAAGTGCCCCCGCTTTCGACCAGTAATTTCACTACTAGTACTTAGAGTAAAATCAGTGCCCCGCTTCCGGACAAGAATTTCACTACTAGTGTGCCCCTACTCTGACAAATTTCTGGGTCCACCACTGCCCTCAAATAGTGAATTTTGTATGACGGTTCCGGTCAGGAGCTCCTGATATGATTTCAGTTTGAACTTATTGTATAATGATTTCAGTTTAATTTAAATTGATTCAGCAAAGTTATTTTATGTATACTAGTTTGACAATTCAATCTCATATCATTTCTTTGATATCACTTGCTCCAATTAATCAAAGTCTTATATGCTTACATTGCACTGAAATTTGCTTTTTTAATTCCATTTATAGCAAGTTTTTGTATTATATATGCAAACTTAACTTCTGCCTTATCACTAAATCCTGTTTTGTAGCCTACATATCAATCACAAATTCAATTGGCAGCATGTGGAACACATCGCTGATTAATCAAACGTAGAAAGTGTACCCTTAAAGTGCATCACAATATCTAATAAATATGCACTAGTAAAAAATGTGGACCACTTTTTCCACTCGCGGTTGCACTTTTTTTCATCACCTATGCACTTTGTACTACAAATAATTCCCTATTTGTCTGATCTATAGCAGTTTCTGGTCAATACATTTCATATAACCCATCTATTTACACGCCCAATATTTCTTCTCACTTTGCATTGCAAGAGTATTCTTTCATTTCACCCAAAATTGTACACTAATTAATGGAGTTATTAGCCTTCCTCAAATCCTATGGTTGCTTATCGTGTAAAACTACTCTAGAAAAAACCAGCATTTGAAAACCAATATTCCAAAACCAAAATAGCATTAATCCACTAAAAGTTATCACAAACCCAGACATATCTCAAAGTCCATCGAGTGACATAAGTTTTTTGAGAACACCCATCCTTTGTGCATTTGAATATTCTTTCCAATAGCAAACATATAACGGTATGAGTATGTTCAATAATTTATAAAGTTATCAATAATCACCAAATTCTTTCATTCCTTGTTATTTATAATTACTAAAAACCTGCACATCAAGCACACCATTGAAAGACCAAAATAAGATAAATCCACTAAACAATTTTAATGTATCCTTGAAAATAAAAAAAAAAAGTGAACTTTTCACAAACCCAAACATATCTCACAATCCATTATGTAACATCAAAATCTAAAAAAAAACAAGTTTCCATACATTTCTTCTACCATTTCACTCTCCCTTTGCATATTCTCATGCTTGTTTCAGATTCTCCAATTTTTGAACATAGATCTCTGATAGCACAATTGCAGTTACATATTTCACTCTCAATGCACCTATCTGCTTCTTTTGTTTTTTTTTTCAGCCCACTCTCCAATCCTTATATTTCTTCTCCCTTATAACTTATAAGTCTCCATGTGCCTCATTGCAAAAACTCCAGAGTCATGCACACTTTTCTTCTCTTACCATGCCATGTTCAATGGTCTTGGCTTTAGCTATGCAATCATCTCTACCTTTGCTTGAAGGCCTAGGGCTCTCATTTTGTGAACAAAATACCACTGTTGCACATTTATACACAAAATCAGCAATTTCATAATATACATTCATTGGCATTTCACACAAATTTTCATTCTTACAAAAATTTATAAACAGTCTCCATACTTATCCGCCATACTTCCCTTTGCCACTACATAGTCTAGAATGTCAAAATACTAGCATGCCTTTCATAAGACTTGTTTCAATTATTGAAACACACAAAACAACTATTTGCATATATCTTTGCTATTATTATTCCCTTTAATGCACCTTATTGTATTCTACCGACTCTTTAAGTATTTAAATCATACAATATTATTTACACAATATGCACATTTTAACAATCCACTTACGTACTTATTCGCATACATGTTAATAAAACAACTAATAATGTAACTACCACTCAGGTTAAAACTAGATGCATTCTCCCTCTCTGTATTTCAATGGTCCTACTGAATATGCATCATTTATGGTCAAAATAGTAATACACATAATTTTATCTACTACACTCCTCTACATGCCTATGTGCTAATTTACATTCCTATGCATCACTTTTGTTTGATTCTATTACACCCTAAATCTATTGCAGTTTAGAATACACATTCACGTTTTATGCAACCCCATTACAACTCAATCCCAATTTTTATCAACTCAATTATTGTACATCTCATTTTTCCTCCCACACACAACAAACTTTTGTAAAGTCAAATGTTGTAGCTGCACATTTTCTTTTTCAACAAAACGGGACAAAAGTCACAATGACAAGGAACATAACATTTGGTGTCCATATTGTTAGAACCGGTAAATTTCCAACACATATTTTTCTACTCCGTTCAAAATCTTTAACTGCAAAACTCAAATAACGACAATTTCAACAATCGCACATCAATTTTATTATATTATCATTCTACTTTCGAAGTTTTATAGCGTCTATCATACAAATTTCATGTTTTACAGAAATGTATATCACTTTTTTTGCTTACCTTTTGCTGCGATAACCTTTTTTCGGCCACTTTCTCTGCAATTCCAAACTATCAGCAAATTCTCTGAATTGCTTTATGTTAGTCCATGTTTCTGTAACAGCAATGAATAACGATCTAACAATGAAGATTAAACGTAAGGATGAACACAGAATGAATCAACGTAAAACCCTCTTTGATAAACCGTGAACTCGTACAACACAAAAGTATGCGCGTAAGGCTATGAAGAATAAGTATGACGTTAACATATTCCTAAACCCTCGGCTCCCTTTTTATAGGCGAGGTTTAGGTTAGGCGTACAAGGCTTTTAGCCTGTTTATATGGGCCTAACACTTGGCCCGATTGCTATCAAATTCATGCACTAATTAAATACAAGGATTAAATATAAAGCTAATCTATGACAAACTTGATTCACAATTAAATATCTCCAACACTTTACTGCTCTCTTCGTCTGCTTTCTCTGCAATTTCGAACTATCACCAAAAGTGAAAGGTTTTTCATAAAGGGAAATGGCAGAAATCTGGGGAAGATGGATATCGTGCAGCGAAATTAACTGTAATGAAAGCTTCTTAATTTCCAAAAAAGCCCTTGATATGTCTCCAAGCGTGTTTGAAGTCCGATAAGAACGTATTCGATGTTTGCTTCCTCACTTTAATCACGGTGGAACTCATAATCCCAGCCCTTATTTTTTGGTTTTGCACGGCTTGGATGTCTTCTTATTTTGCACCTGGAAGCCTCTTTGTATTGGAATCCATCCATACATACATACATACATACAAACATACATACATACATACATACATACATACATGCATATATATATATATATATATATATATATATATATATATATATATATATATATATATATATATATATATATTTAGGTTCATGTGAGAATATAATCTTAGAAGAGAAAAAAAGAATGAATGAGAGCCCTTAGATTTAACTAGCATTTAAATCATTAAAATAGTTCGTATAAGGCTACACCACAAGTCATTTTGACTACTTTCCTTCCTAGAATTGTTGTGGCATTTATGCGACTTCCCTATCGTATTTAAGCTAAGAAATTATTTCTGTAACTATTACTACTTATTATATTACTAGTTTTATACCCGTGCGATGCACGGGAGAATATATTTTTCAAATGACAAAGTAAGTTTTTGAATCATATGAACAATACATGTAGTTTAATATTTTCCAACATCTAAATTAGATTGTGGTAGTGTAATTGTTTAGGTTAAGTCCTCATGGTTCAAAGGATGAATACAGTGCTTTGGCCCAGGCTTTCGTATGATCCTTTATCGTTTAGAATATTTTTGGTGTTTGATTAAGCAGTGTGAACATAAAAGTGAATAGCAAGAAGAATAAGAAGCAAAGTAGACCAAGTTTTCTATTATGGACTTATAACGATTACAGTGCATCCTTCTCGAGCCAATCTCAAAGGAGATGGTGTCAAACATATATATTCTAGGTATTAACATCTTTTCACCTACACTTAATTCCGTCAAAACTTTTGCTTGAGATATATTTTCTCTCTAAAATTTGTTGTTGTATTGTCTAGATTAAATAATGGAATAGTAGACAGTACGTTGAGTTTATAATATTAAAAAATGAAAGTTGTATATATCACTTAAAGGTGTTTCTAACAAGGAAGGTGAGCCCAATATTTTCTTATTCCTTTTTAGTATTGGTTTGCTGTTTTTCTCTGAAATTGATTTAAAATTTTTAATATGTTTTTTGTGCTTAAATTTCTTAAACATATAAAAATAATCTAACATAGTTGTGTGTTTGTGTGTGTCATAATACATGTCAAATATTCACAAAATTATATTCTTAAACATTCATTTAGGAGACATGGCTCATATTTTGAGAAGTTCTATTGCAAGAAATAGTTCTCATCAATTTAACATTGCTTTGAAACCCCATTTCAAAAATTGTATAATTCATTATCCTTATCCTTATCTAAAATCATGCTCCCTCTCTCATAGCATTTTTCTCATTTTGATTTGACACGCTGGTTAAGAAAGTGAGAATAAAGAAGACATGTATTATTGTGGTTGATTAATAAAAAAGTAAATGAATGATAGTCACACACACAGAGCCTGTTTGGTGACCATATTTTTTCGTTTATCGGACTTATCTGTGAACTTTTTCACCAAACACTTAAATTTCAATAAAATATAATTTTTTTAATTGTAGATGATCATTTTATTTTTTTTCATATATTTTTTTCTTTGTTTTTTAATAAAATATATTTTAATTTTTTTTTCCAGAAATCAGCAAAACAAACCAATCCAACCACTTCAGCCATAATTTCGTAAATTTCAGCAGAATCAGCCAATACAACCGATTTGACTACTCCCTCCGTCCCATTTAAATCTTTACATTTTCTTTTGTGGACGGCCGATTTAAATCTTTACGTTTCCTTTTTAAGCAACTTCTTTTTTATTAAGTGTCCTAACTACCCTTCACTACTTACCCACTTTTTACATTGGAGGAGATAATATTAATTCACCCGAAAAGTCAAAGAGCATGAAAGACATTTGTTCTTCTATTAATTGGGCTCCTAAAACACCGAGCCAAAAGCAAACGTGAAGATTCAACCTGGACTAAGGGAGTATTACTCAACAGGCTCAAACTTTTTTAAAGAGATGAATTTTTTACGATATTCCAAAATAGTAAGTAAGAAGAATTTTATGACGCAAAAAGAGTATCTATCATTGTATATTACTCTGTATATCATAGAAACAATCACTTATTAACATTAATTCAAAATCATGCATTTTATAATATTATTTTTGTTGACCAATTAATGTTTTTTTAAATTATTGTTCATATGAATAATAATACATTACTTTAAATTACTCTGATTTCATGAAAACTTACTTCAATTCCTACCTATATTATACAGAATACATGCTTTCCAACTATTGTTAGTAGTTGTTGAACGAGAACAAAATACATAAAAAATGCCACATCCCAAAGCCCAAAGCCTAAAGCCCATTGTATAAAGTACTACTCCAAACCTAAACTCCTTTTCGAAGAATTGGCAGTAGCGTCCTTAGCCAAAAAACACCGCCTCTTATCTCTCACACCTCACCTTTGCATCTGTGTGGTGTAATCGTCTCACCCCCTTGACCTCTCAGAGTATCCTAAAAAATAGCTACTAACTGTTCTTGAGTCCAATTTCTTTTCATTTGGCCTATAAGGCCTTGCCTCAGCTGGACAACCCCAAACATGGAAATGATTTATACAGAGTTTCTTTCCAGTCCAAATTTCATAAGGGGTTTTAGTTGTAGCTTTAGTGGGAGCTCTGATAAGTATGCAAGCTGCAGTTTTCAGTGTCTCTCCCCAGAGGGAATCTGGTAAAGTAGTATGACAAATCATACTCCTAACCATGTCCTTCAATGTACGGTTTCGTCTCTCAGCAACACCATTCATGCTAGGAGTTCCTGACATGGTGTATTGAGGAACAATTCCACACTCCTCTAGGAATTTAGCAAAGGGCCCTGGACGTTGTTCACCGGAACCATCATATCTACCATAGTATTCACCACCACGGTCAGATCTAACGGTTTTTATTCTTTTGTCTAATTGATTTTCAACTTCGGCCTTATAAGATTTGAACACGTCTATTGATTGGGACTTTTCATGAATGAGATAAAGGTAACCATAATGAGAGTAATCATCTATGAATGTGATAAAATATGTTTGGCCATTTCTACATGGTGTAGGAAATGGTCCACAAATGTCTGTATATATCAATTCTAATAGATCTGAAGCTCTCTCGGCACCTAATCTCCGTTTGTTCGTTTGTTTTCCCTTAACGCACTCAACACAAATATCAGAATTTGAGGAGTCAAGAGAATCAAGAATTCCATCTGACACGAGTCTCTGAATTCTTTCTTTAGAAATATGTCCTAGACGCTTGTGCCAAAGTGAAAACGAATTCTCATTGGTTAATTTTCTTTTAGTACCATGAGTACTTACATGCAAGGTTTCATTATATGAGGTATTTATATCAAGAGAATATAGATTATCATAAACTGATAAAAGACTAGTACCAATAAGTTTTGAATCTTGAAATAGACTGAACTGACTATTTCCAAATGAACAAGAATAACCAAATTTGTCCAATGCAGAAATAGAAATTAAATTCCGCCTAAATGACGGCACAACAAATGTCTCTTTCAAATCCAAATAAAAACTAGTCTTTAATAATAATCTAAAAACACCGATAGCCTCAACTTCAACCCGCTTGCCATCACCGACATAGATGTATCTTTCACCATCAATTGGTTTTCGGCAGCTCAGGCAACCCTGCATAGATACACTTATGTGAGTAGTAGCACCAGAATCTACCCACCAAGTGTCTTTTGGTACCGAAATTAAATTAACCTCAGAACAAACACGAGCAAGAGACATACCCTTTTTCGCACGCCAAGCGTGGTACTTAGTGCAGTTCTTTTTCTTGTGATTAGTCCCTTTGCAAAAGAAGCATCCAGATTCCTTAGTTTCCTTATGATGCTTCCTGGGAGGCCCTGAATTTGCAGCTTCCTTAATTTTCCTTTTCTTGCTACCCTTAGAGGTAGATGCCAAATGAGCACTTTCTGTCTTATCTTGCTTTATTCTCTCTTCCTCTTGAACACAATGAGAAATGAGCCCATTGAGAGACTTTAAATTGAGAAGGAAGAGAGATCAAAACTAAATACACAAGCAATTCCTCAGGTAAAATAAGCTTTAGTGCACTTAGTTTTGAAGCAATGTGAGACATTTCGAAAATGTACTCTCTTATGTTCCCTTTGCCTTTATACTTCATGGAAACAAGAGTGCTTAAAAGAGTACTAGTTTCCGCCTTTTCGTTTTTAGCAAAACGCTTTTCAAGTTCGGCAAGGAACGATTTGACATCAGCCTCATCAGACATTGTGCCCCTGAATGATTCTGGAATTGCACGTTTCATGATCATTAGACTCATGCGATTTGAGCGTTCCCACCTCTCCATCTCCCTCTTTTCATCAAGGGTAGATGTGTCCTTAAGAGCGGCGGGTTTCTCAGTCCGAAGTGCAAGGTCTAGATCCATGCAACCGAGAACAATCATAACGTTCTCTTTCCATTCCTTAAAATTCGTGCCGTTAAGCACTGGGATGCTATTAATATTAGCAGATATTGTAGCAGCAGAATTGTTGACTGAAAGAGAACAAAAAATAATATAAATGATATGCTCTAGGAACTTAAATTAATTTGATAATTAATTTTAAATTTAAATATTAGCAATCCCCATCACAAGATACCTAACGCAACATCTAATCTTATCTTTGGACATAAATTAGACTTGCAAGTGGTACTCTTGGCGTAATAATAAAATTTTGATAATAAAATCATGTCAAATACTAAGCCTTTCTTTGGACCGACTTAATATTCACACGAAAAACTTCATAATCATCACAAATTTTATTATCACAAATGTACTTAAATTTCGGCCAAATAATAATCTTTCTTTGGGCCGATTATTATCCGCATGAAATAAGAAAGTACACAATCATCTTAATATATGAGTTAATTAATTTCAACAAGAGAGGCTACTTTGGCAGCATGTTGTATCAATTAACTAACTCAAATATTAGACATGCTAATATTAACTCGAAAATCTGAAAAATAAAATTGGGCAAATTTTTCTGAATCACATGCAAATGTATTATGTATAACGATAATTTTTTTTAATTCGTACCCAATCACCGTGTGATCGCAAAATAGGGTTTATACATCCCATAACACATACCGGAGTAACACATACCGGAGAAAATATGAGGGAAAATGGAATGCATAGTGGGAAAGAACCGAACGGTATGTCGTGGATCAGCATTCAATCCCCCCTTTTCTCATATTGAATGTTGATCCATGACATACCGTTCGGTTCTTTCCCACTATGCGTTCCATTTTCCCTCATATTTTCCCCTTTTTACTTGTTTAGCAATAACAAGTCACTTAGGATCAATATGAGAAGGCCACATATGAATTTGGTATTATTTTAGAAATTCACATATTTGGGTTAGTATGAGACAACCACCCATAGTTGGGATTATTAGTGTGATTTTTTCGGAATCAAAATAAGTATGATTGAAGTAACTTTTATGGATGAATTGGTTGGAGTTACCGTAGAGGATGAGTTTAGCTAATTTTTTATTTAATTTTTTCTTAATAAAATATATTATAAATATAATTATTCCATAATTCAGCATATTTAACCAATTCAGACACTTCAGCCAGAATTTCATCAATTTCATCAAACTCATTAACTTCAGCCAAAATGTCATCAATTTCATCAAACTCACTAATTCACATCCAATTTCACTGTTACCAAACGAGTTCTTAGTCTATTTATTGAATTAAATAGTGTGGAAAGAGTTTTAGTTGGGCTATTTTTCAATAGTTCAGTTATTACGTACCACGTCTTAGATATCCTATAGCTTTGGGATAGAGTGGTATTCTATTAAAATTAGGAATCCTGAATCTCTAAATTAGTTATGGGAGTCAGCTTGTACTCCTACCTATACCTTATATAAGGAGAGTACAACAATAACATCAAAGTCTTGGTTCCAAAAGAGTGTGGGGTCTGCTAACATGATTTATGAAATCACAGCTAAAAGAGATACATAGAGATCAATCTTCCACACATATATTGTCCCTCCATTTCGCTCTCCCCACTCTCATTGCTTTTAAAATAGGTGCTACTCTCATTGCTTTTAAAATACCGTATCATTCTACTCTCATTGCTTTTAAAATAGGTGCTACTCTCATTGATCAACCTACTCTCATTGATTTTAAAATACAGTATCATTCTTGACCCACTCTTATCCATGTCTATTTGGGCCATCCCCTCCGTCTTCTCTCTACCTATTCTCCCCACCTCTCAACTAATCTAACAACTGTACTACCTGGTTTTCAACGCACATGGCCAAATCATTGCAATCGAGAGTCTCACATCTTATCTTCAATAGGTGTTACATTCACCTTTTACCTAATTGTCTCATTTCTCAAGCGGACTTTTCTAGTATGTTGATGTGAGTTTTCTCGCACTTTAAAAGATTGTAGAATAGCGGTGAAAGTACGAGTATCGTCTCCACAGGGACGGACAAAAGGGAATCAAGGATTAATTAAATTCAGCGATTAAAAAAAGGAATAAAATAAAATAAATGTGTCGTGCGAGATTGGTTGGTTGAATTAAAATTAAACTAATGCGAATGAACGATTAAAATAAAAGATTGTGTTCTCTCTGATTAACGACGAAGGGAACAGGGATTGATTCCGGGGTAATCAGATTTCTGGCAGATCAGGCCTAATTACATGAAATTAATTTAATTGAGCCTAGCTAATCAATACTAAGTTCTTACCGCTCTCGCGGCGTAGAGTACAATAATTTAGGGGACCAGGCTGATCTCTCTTGCGACAGGATCCTAAATTATTGCCAAGACGAACGAGCTTACGGCCCCTTAATCGCTACTAATCTCTTAGCAAACGATTAAGTGTGTGTGAATGTGTCCTAGAATAAACTAGATCTCTCTTAATTTATTCTATGTGCAATTGTAATTCTAGCCGCGGTTCCAGGTTACAAAAAATATCAGTTAAATTATTCAAACACAAATTAAACGGCATTCATGCAATTAAAATGAAAAGAATCTAGCCATCAATCATGATTAACCCCTTCATCAATCCCAAATCCCTAATTAAACTACTCACAATTCATAATTGAAGAATCGACAGAATTGGGAAGAATAGAATAAATTGTCATTAATTAAAAAGATGAACTTACAAATAATCCCAGGATCTTGGAAGAAAATAGCGTAAAAACGGTGTTAAATTCGTCCCTAGGCCTCTCCGTAATGTTCGTGACCACTAAAAAGGGTTAGGGAGGCCTTATTTATAGAAAAGAGGGGGAAAATCACAATTCTGGTCGATGTGGGAGATTTCCGCGCGTAACTCGGGGCTACGCACGATCGTGCGTCCATGGCTACACACGATCGTGCGTAGCAGGCAGTAGCTCCTCCACGGTTTTGGCTCTTACGCACGATCGTGCGTCCGTGTTCTTCAGACTTTTCTCTAGTCCGAATTTGACAAAACTTCCTTCATGAAAGTTTTAGATAATTAAGTCATCTATCCACCCCAACTTGCCGAATGTGATTTGAATCATCTAATCAAGAGGTATGATCAAAACGGTGGAAGGTGTCATTCTGAAATCGTAGCAGAGATCATCTGACTTCGTCATCTGTTTTCACCTTCTTTCTCTCCTATTCTCATAACGGTGTCTTCATATGATTTATAGACCTTGAAGTTGTCTTTCATATACAACTTGAATCATGTCCATTAGTTGTTTCTACAAAGAGATATTCTTGAATGATTGACAGAAGGTCATCCTGATCGTCGTTTTCAAGCTTCATTCATCTTCTTTTGATCCCGAAGCCAATCCTTGAGCTCTTTTGTCATCAAATCTTCATCGTAAACCTCCCGCTGACCTCCATAGCTCTCAAATCAATATCAAATGCTTTTCAACTCATCCCGATTTCTCCTCAAGCGCCAGTGCCGAACTCTAAAATCCTGATTTTGACTCCAAATGACACAAAACTCGAACCAACGCCCGGTAAACATAACTTGAGCTAAAATTGAGACTTGCAACACCTTAAAGCTAGGAAAACTATCAAAATGCAACCCCAACACGCATCAAATGCGTGTTGTAATATGTAATTATCAGATTCCCCCACACTTAAGCTTTTTCTTGTCCTCAAGCAAACAGAACAACGGGACTTACGATAATCACCACACAGATTCAAAATAGTTAGCAGGCACACGTAGCTAAAGGAATATTCACAGAACAGACAATCTAAACCTAGAAAATTCTTCCCTAAACTACATCTTTGTACTCAATCTAACTATTTGACAAAATTATTCACAACATCCTTAAAGTAATGACAGCATACACAAATAAACTAGCTATTGATCAGAAGGACTTGTGAAGGTGATGGTGGATGGTGGATGGTAATAAATAGTCCCTTTCTTTTGAGAGATTTGGAAATTCAAACAAAGACTCAATGCATTCAGGAACTTCAGGGCTATTCTTAGGATCAAGGAACTCAGTAGGCCACAATTTAGGAACAATCAACTAAACCTATGCAAAGAGTAGACATGGTGTACAACTAAGCTAAACCGCCGCGGCACGTTGGTGCTTTGACGTATACTTGAAGTACGCGGAGAACTAAAGCTAATTTTCAATAGCCTCCAAGTTTATTAATTATGTTTAGTTTTCCTTGTCATGTTGGCACGAGAACGCCATTTCTTCCGAAAGATACCCAAGTCTCATCTTATTGTGCAAAACACTTACGCTTTTTGACCCGGGCTCCCATTCTCTTTTTCGCAAGGTAAGAGGTCTAGCTATATTAATTTTTCACCTTTCGGATTCTTACTTAGACATTACCCCATTCTAATCTCGGCCTCACCAAGGAAAAATAGCAGTTAAAGTTCATTTGTTTTAGAAGTGAATCCATGCCTACAATGCAATCCTCGAAAATATCAAGATCCTAAAAAGTGACTGCTCTTACCCCATTTGGGGCATAGGAACAGTGCCAAAATTGGCTCCTACACAAAATTCCATAAACTTAGAAAATTCACTCCCTAGTTCCCTAAACATGAAGACTACGTCAGAAATATTCACGGGTAAGAAAACAGGCCATTTGGCTATGGAGCTCAATTAATTGGGTAGACAAGGAATAGTCAGGCTCAAAATGGCTTCTCCTAAAGGACTTTTTCAGGTGGGATGGAAAATTTATGAATTCATTCAATGGGTGACTAATGCCTTCATCCTTTCAACAACTAGATTATAGTGCAAGCAATTTAAGCCTAAACACTTCAAGGACATTTTAAAAGCATAGTCAAAACGCTAAGCAGCTCACAAAGACACAGTTTAAAGAAACAAATTCAAAAATTTTGACATGACTTTTCTATGAATATACAACTAACACCTGCGCATGCTAACTCTAAAAAATCCCATGTAACAACTACTGCCCGAATGCCTAATTCACTCCCCCACACTTAAACTTTGGCATCGCCCTCGATGACCAAAAATGCACTATGCACAAAGGGGTAAAGAGGAAAGGGTCACGCGTGCTCAACTTCAACTCAAGTCAACAATTAACACATGCGAGTAAGAGTAATAGGAACTTCCCTAAGGCGTTGGTTGGTGCAGAATTAAACTGAGTCAATGTAAACTGTGGCGCATCATCCAGAAAAGACCTGAGCTACAAAACAAACACAGAAACACAAAAAAACACACAAAACAAAAACAAAAAACATGCAGAAAACAAAAGTGCAGAAATAAGCTTGGGTTGCCTCCCAAGAAGCGCTATTTTTAACGTCGTTTGCCCGACGATACCTCGTAAGCTTTCAAATAGCACAGACTGTAGTGGGGCACTAATTTTCAAAGTATCCAGCTTTCTCTCAACAAATGCCCTTAGGTGGCGCAAATTCTTAAACTCTTGAAACCATGTAGGAATCACATGGTCTTCAAAAAACTTATCAGCACAGAACTGGAGGATCAACCTCACATCCTCCTTGAGTGGACATAAAACATGAGTCAAAAATTTGATTACTCCAGGCTCAAAAGATGTTTCGATGCAAGGATCTGTAGCAACATCAAACTCGAAGTGCAACATAGAAAAGTATTTTTCTTCCTCACAATTATACTGAAAATTCACAGCATCTCCTCCGGACTCCATATCACTCCCCATGTGAGCATCCCAACTCTCGGTAACACCGTTCTTATCAATGTCGTCTTGGAAAGTGTTGTTACTCTCGCCCCCACTCTCTTGGAACGTGTGATCATCATTTTCAAACTCATCTTCAATACCCAAACCTAGCTCAGTAGCACCATCATCATGACTGATCTTCTCCTTGCCCTCCTCAGGTGTTGAGATTAATGGTAAATCAAACGACTGGTGAGTTTCTGTATGGAAATCATAGTGATTTGTGACTTCATCTGTTACATCTTGTGTCGTTACAAACTTTTTCATGTATTCTTCGAAAAACAACTTGACACTATTATCTTCTTCACTATCTTCAAACATAGGTGAGTCTTCAACATCATCAAGAAGTGTATCATCCATCGTATTCCCACCATCATTGTCTGACTCACTTATATGATCATCCACATTGATCTCCTCGGATTGGGCTTCTGTGTCGCTAGGATGGGATCTCTCGGACTCCTCAGATAGGGCATTAAACAGCTGATCCAAGTGATTTTCCATGTTTTGCATCCTTGTGTCCGCTTGCTGTTGACTTTGCATTTGTTGTTGAAATTGCATTAATTTCTTGAGTGTTTCTTCCAGGTCAGACAGCTTCTCTGAAATTATCTCTTTTGATTCATCTTGTGGCTCATAGCTCGGCAAAGACGTAGGAGTGACTGAAACATTTGTGTTCGTAAATTGTGGGGAGGAAGAAGTTGGGTATGCAGTTGCCCAGTAAGGATGATCATTTGGAGGTTTGACGGGGCAAAAGGTTATATGGTGACATCCTCCACAAAAGGAACAAATGCTATTCTTCGGTAGAATATGATACACTTCCTCAAGAGTTTTAGTTTGGAGAAGAAATTCAAGAATGGAGCCTTGTTTTGTCCAAGGGAATTGTGGTGATGATAGATAATGATGAGAATTTTGAGATTGGAAGGGTTGTGTGGTTGGAGAGTAAGAATAGGAAGATGGAATATTTTGTGGTGCCAGAGAGTAATATTGTAGAGGAATGTAAGTTGGGCATGGCGTATATGAGGAATATCCCGTGGAGATTTGAGGGAATGGTGTTCCTCCAGGAGTTGAGCTTAATGGGTTCATCTCATGCCTCTTAGAAAGAAAACCTGAAAGGTTAGCACAGAAAAATCCTACGAGAAACTAAAAAAAATCTAACTAAAGAAAATCTCGCTGAAATTAATTAACCCTTAAAACCGACACCGTCCCCGGCAACGGCGCCAAATATTGATGTGAGTTTTCTCGCACTTTAAAAGATTGTAGAATAGCGGTGAAAGTACGAGTATCGTCTCCACAGGGACGGACAAAAGGGAATCAAGGATTAATTAAATTGAGCGATTAAAAAAAGGAATAAAATAAAATAAATGCGTCGTGCGAGATTGGTTGGTTGAATTAAAATTAAACTAATGCGAATGAACGATTAAAATAAAAGATTGAGTTCTCTCTAATTAACGACGAAGGGAACAGGGATTGATTCCGGGGTAATCAGATTTCTGGCAGATCAGGCCTAATTACATGAAATTAATTTAATTGAGCCTAGCTAATCAATACTAAGTTCTTACCGCTCTCGCGGCGTAGAGTACAATAATTTAGGGGACCAGGCTGATCTCTCTTGCGACAGGATCCTAAATTATTGCCAAGACGAACGAGCTTACGGCCCCTTAATCGCTACTAATCTCTTAGCAAACGATTAAGTGTGTGTGAATGTGTCCTAGAATAAACTAGATCTCTCTTAATTTATTCTATGTGCAATTGTAATTCTAGCCGCGGTTCCAGGTTACAAAAAATATCAGTTAAATTATTCAAACACAAATTAAACGGCATTCATGCAATTAAAATGAAAAGAATCTAGCCATCAATCATGATTAACCCCTTCATCAATCCCAAATCCCTAATTAAACTACTCACAATTCATAATTGAAGAATCGACAGAATTGGGAAGAATAGAATAAATTTTCATTAATTAAAAAGATGAACTTACAAATAATCCCAGGATCTTGGAAGAAAATAGCGTAAAAACGGTGTTAAATTCGTCCCTAGGCCTCTCCGTAATGTTCGTGACCACTAAAAAGGGTTAGGGAGGCCTTATTTATAGAAAAGAGGGGGAAAATCACAATTCTGGTCGATGTGGGAGATTTCCGCGCGTAACTCGGGGCTACGCACGATCGTGCGTCCATGGCTACACACGATCGTGCGTAGCAGGCAGTAGCTCCTCCACGGTTTTGGCTCTTACGCACGATCGTGCGTCCCAGACGCACGGTCGTGCGTCCGTGTTCTTCAGCCTTTTCTCTAGTCCGAATTTGACAAAACTTCCTTCATGAAAGTTTTAGATAATGAAGTCCTCTATCCACCCCAACTTGCCGAATGTGATTTGAATCATCTAATCAAGAGATATGATCAAAACGGTGGAAGGTGTCATTCTGAAATCGTAGCAGAGATCATCTGACTTCGTCATCTGTTTTCACCTTCTTTCTCTCCTATTCTCATAACGGTGTCTTCATATGATTTATAGCCCTTGAAGTTGTCTTTCATATACAACTTGAATCATGTCCATTAGTTGTTTTTACAAAGAGATATTCTTGAATGACTGACAGAAAGTCATCCTGATCGTCGTTTTCAAGCTTCATTCATCTTCTTTTGATCCCGAAGTCAATCCTAGAGCTCTTTTGTCATCAAATCTTCATCGTAAACCTCCCGCTGACCTCCATAGCTCTCAAATCAATATCAAATGCTTTTCAACTCATCCCGATTTCTCCTCAAGCGCCAGTGCCGAACTCTAAAATCCTGATTTTGACTCCAAATGACACAAAACTCGAACCAACGCCCGGTAAACATAACTTGAGCTAAAATTGAGACTTGCAACACCTTAAAGCTAGGAAAACTATCAAAATGCAACCCCAACACGCATCAAATGCGTGTTGTAATATGTACTTATCATATGTTCACACATCCATCACAACATGCTCATCCAAGTCATACTCAACTTTTGAATGTGACATTATTTTCTTATAAAACTTGCATTTTGGTCTAGTCAGTATTTCTCGATCAAATAGAAAACGCACCCTTCCATTTCATCAACCCTATTATGATTTCATGGGATACATCTCCATCTACTTCACCGTCCTTCTGAATTTTGTAGCCCAGGTAACACAACATATCAATACTCAGTATCTCCTTACCATTTAAGGTAATCCCATTATTACTATTGCCTCTACCTCTACTAAACGTGCATGTCATATACTTAGTTTTGCTTTAACTTAGCCTGAAACCCTTGTTCTCTTGAGTTTGTTGTCATACTTCCAAGTTTACTTTAATACCGGATCTTGTCTCATCAATCAATACAATATCATCGACAAACATCATACTCCATGATATGTCTTATTGAATTGAATTCGTGAGTTCATCCATGAGTATTGCAAGTGTTAAATGACCCAGAGCCGATCCTTAGTGCACTCTGATAGTAATAGGAAACTTTGTAGTCCTCTCTACACTAGTACGGACATTTGCAGTACGATCCTCGTACATATCCATGATGATGTTGTTATAGTAACGTGATATGCATTTTCTAGATAAGGCATACCAAAGGACTTCTCGAGCATTCAAGCTACCCTACAATACGCCTTTTCGAAGTCAATGAACACCAATGTTTTTATACTTCTCCGCAAGTTGCAAAGTCAATGGCCTCAGCCCTCAGTTGTTGAGCGCTTAGACGTAAGACATATAAGGAGGGTCTTGGAATAATATAAGCCGTAATTTCAGAAAGCAGAAATTTGGGAGTTTTGGGCCTTGACAAAATCCCAGATTCTCTATCCTGTCTTCCCCCGTGACCTTCTATTAAATAACACATAACAGTGGTCTTGTGGGAGACACTAAAATGGGCGCTGTGATTTTCTTTGAAGTGCTTTTTCACACTTGAAAAGGATTTTAGAACTACTCTAGCTCTATTCTAATAACATTTTATGAGAAAAAAATAAGGATTTGCTCTTTTGCAAACTAATCATATTGCCATCATTCTCAGAGTGTAACATTGGGGGATGAAGAGGCAAGCCGTAGGGGTGTACAAAAGTCTGTACTGGAGAGGAAAGGGTCATTGGTTTTCAGCTGTGGAGTCGAGATAATTTCCAAGACAGAGTTGCGAGTTCACCATAACTTAGAAGCTACAGTAGACGCTATTCTTTCAGGTTCAGTCAGTGTAACCCCCTCTATTCCTACTGGGGCCGTGTTTGGTTGGGGGATTCCAGCGGGAAAGAAGGATGGAGAGAGGTGGTGTGTATTATTAGTTTATTCTTTGTATTTAGATGATTGATAAGAATGCATAGGTGAAATTAACGATAAAGAATTAGTGAATTACATGATTTTACTAAACAAATATTCTTTTCGTCCCAAACTAAACTTCATCCTTTTCTTTTTGGTCCTTTCCATAACAATATTATGATACACGTCGTTTTGGTGTGTGTACCAGAGGCGCATAAAAGGGGCCTAGTTAATTAATTGTCCACAAGCTTTCCTAATTATTTCCCTTTAGTTATTCTAGTTGTTTCCTTTAATTATGCTTTCCTTATCATAGTTTTTTCCATTTATTTAGCCTTCCTTATTTTGGGCACTCTCTTATTAATGAGTCTGTAATAGTTTGGATCTGTTTCCTAATATTATTTAGGAAACTTATTTCTGCCTATATAAGGCTTATCAGTTTGAATAAAATATTAAGTTTGGATTAATTAATCTCTTGATTTACCGGTGGAGCCAGGGATCACCTTCATTGCCCAGGGTAGGAAGTTATTTTTTATTCCAACATCATAGCTTCAGATCCCGTCTTTCATTATCAACGGCCTTGGACGAGATCCTGTACCAAGGCCCTTAACAATTTGGTATCAGCATCCAGGACGATGGGCAACAAAACTCTTAATGCTGAAACCTTCAAAAGTTTCATGGCAGACATCAACTTGAGATAAGGGACTCTCGAGGCAAAGATTACCGATATGATGAATTCGTTTTCTCCGCAACTCACAACGTTGAGCAGCAGATCCACAAGCTCAAACGATGACACCAGCTGCCAGAGCAGTTCGAGCTCGCTCCATGACAACTAGAATCACGACCGTGGTGATTCCAGTATGGTCCCTCGCTATTCCAAACTTGAATTTCCATCCTTTGATGGTACAGGTGACCCTCTGAATTGGTTGAAATGCTGTAGCGGTTCTTTGCGCACCAGCAAATAGCTCCAATGGCACGTGTGGGCTTGGCTACCTTCCTCATGGTGGGCGATGCTCAACTTTGGGCTGACAAAATCCAATCAGGCATCTCATGGAAAACATTTTCAGAGAATTGTCTTCTCCATTTTGGCCCTCCATTAAGCTCTAATCCTTCGGGAGATCTTTTTCAACTCAAACAAACCAGCATCGTTGACGAATACATTAGTTCGTTGCAACGACTTATGGCACGAGTTGAAGGCCTACCCAGGCAATTTGAGGTCAACGCATTCATGGCAGGACTTTGTATTGACGTCCGTTTAGAACTTGAATTTCAAGCCCCTGGTAGCTTGGACGTTGCAATGAATGTGGCTCGACAAATTGAATGGAAGCAACAAACTGTGACACATC
This sequence comes from Cuscuta europaea, assembly GCA_945859875.1. Classification (NCBI taxonomy): domain Eukaryota; kingdom Viridiplantae; phylum Streptophyta; class Magnoliopsida; order Solanales; family Convolvulaceae; genus Cuscuta; species Cuscuta europaea. The sequence goes on along the minus strand of CAMAPE010000068.1, from coordinate 1,717,108 downwards.
TTTCAGTCGCGTTCCACCGACCCCAACCACGACAGAACCCACCTCATATAGTGTCTCAGTGCGGTTCCGTAACTTCTGAATCACGGCAGACTGTTGTCCGCACCCAACAGGCTCCTCCTTGGCCTCGACGGATTTCTAGAGCCGAGGCAGCCAGCCGTCAAGCTAAAGGCCTTTGCTATCATTGTGATGAACAATATGTTCGTGGAAACCGTTGCAAGCAACTCTTTGCATCGGAGATATTAGATGACGAGGAGGACATGACTATTCCCGTAGTAGCTAAACACGACATGGCCTTATCATTGCATGTTATGAGCAGCTCAGGGTCTGCAACCACCGTGCAGATTGCAGCAACTATTCAAGGAACCCCAATCACGATCTTTGTAAACTCTGGCAGAACCCATAACTTTATTCATGAGCGTGTTGTCAAGCAATTTGAGTTTCCTACGCTTCAACCGTCTCACTTATTTGTTCTCGTGGCCAATGGCGAATGAGTTCCGATTGTGGGCAGAATCCTTGATCTGGAATTGACAGTCCTCAACATCAACTTCCGGGCTGACTGTTATGTCTTATCCTCAGCCGGCTTTGATATGATTTTAGGGGTAGAATGGCATGTTTGGGATCTATTATATGGGACTTCGCCCAGCTCACAATGAATTTTTCCTGGTCCAACAAACGCGTTGAATGGCGTGGCCAAAACCCTAGATCTGAGCGGACCAACATGGCCTTATCACCGGGCACAGATCGTGCTATACTGGAAGCAATTTTGGGCAACTTTACTGACCTCTTCCGCGAGCCCGTGGTTCTGCCCCCTTCTAGATCATGCGACCATCGTATTACATTGATTTCAGATGTTGAACCTGTGGTAGTGCGGCCATACTGATATCCTTACTTTCAGAAGGATGACATCGAACGACAGTGCACCTCAATGCTGGAACAAGGAATTATTCAACGGGGTCGGTCCCCTTTCTCCTCTCCAGTTCTTTGGATAAAAAAGCACGATAATACATGGCGCTTCTGTGTGGATTGTCGTGAACTCAATGCTCGAACTATCAAAGATAAATATCCAATTCCAGTGATAGATGAGATGAGTTACTGGACGAACTGCATGGGGCCCTCTTCTTCACTAAATTAGACCTTCGTTCTGGGTATTACCAGATACACATGGCTCTTGAGGATGTGCCTAAAATAGCATTCCGTACACAACACGGCCACTTCGAATTTCTGGTAATGCCCTTTGGTCTAACTAATGCGCTTCCACCTTCCAAAGCTTGATGAATGATATTTTTGGACCATATCTTCGCAAGTTTGTGCTTGTCTTTTTTAATGATATTCTCATCTATTGCAAGACTCAGGTAGAACATGTACATCACGTACGGTTGGTCTTCGAACTCTTACGCGCCCATGGTTTATTCTTGAAACATTCCAAATGCAGTTTTGGGGAAGTAAGAGTAGATTATCTGGGACATGTTATCCATAATGGCGGTGTTGAAGTCGATCAAACCAAGGTCACGACTGTACGTATTTGGCCTGTACCAGGAACCCTAACTGCTCTACGCGGTTTTCTTGGACTCGCAGGTTATTATCGCAAGTTCATCTAGAACTATGGCACCATTACAACCCCTCTCACACAACTCTTGAAGAAGAACTCTGTTGGGTTAATGGCCCAACCAGGGCTGACCCATCAACTCCGGGGGACGCACGTAACCCAGCATGACCAAGCTCAAGGGTTCAAGGGCCAGGGGACGTGCATAGCCCAGCATGACCAAGCTTCAGGATCCAAGAGCCAGGGGACGTACGTAGCCCAGTAGGACCAAGCTTCAGTGTTCAACGGCCGGGGGACGTGCGTAGCCCAGTAGGACCAAGCTTCAGGGTCCAAAGGCCAGGGGACGTACGTAGTCCAGCAGAACCAAGCTTCCGGACTCAAGGGCCACGGGACGTGCGTAGCCCAGCAGGACCAAGCTTCAGGACTCATGGGCCAGGGGGCGAGCGTCTTGTGGGTCACCTCCAAAGGGCCCAGGATGCCGCCAGAGGGCTAAGTCTGCCTTGGGGACGAACGTCCCCACTTCATGGTGGGAAGCCAAGATCTTGGCAAGAAGCGCATTAAATGCAGGAGATTTGGTGGTTGGGATCATGTCGCCCATAGCCAGCCACGTCAGCCTCTCCAACCACATGGGATACTATAAATAGTCGCATTTATTTCAATGGAAAGGGTTCGCACCTTGACTCTCTAGTATTGTAATAGCATCAACAGCACGTAGCATAGCTTAGTACGTTCGGCCCCTCGGCTTGTAATCACTAGAGTGAATGAAATACAGTTATTAGCCCATTCCCCGTTGTCTAGTGATCTTGTTTTTCTTTCCACCCATTCGAACCCCTCGGGTTACGTGAGGGGAATAAACCTCAACACTGGCGCCGTCTGTGGGAATCAGACCAAAAAGTTCTTCTAATCAAGCTCTCCATTAAAAAAACTCTAAGACAACCGCAAGGCAAGTAAAATGAACACTAACAACGCGGGTAACTCTCAAGACCTCTCCTCACGACTGGCTCACAGCAGGAGGAGCCGCAACCAGGCAACAGGGGCCCAATCCACCAGTCTGTGGAGTCGGGGAGATTTCGGGATACTCACTGGCCTGATTCCCCAGGAACTCCGTAGGGACCCCAACGCACTACGGGATATCGCGGATATCATCCTCCGACTAGCGGACCAGCGGGAGGAAGAGCATGTGCATACTGCCAACACCGAGCGGACCCCGCTCTCACCCATCCGCCCCATGCAGTCTTTCGCCGAGCATACCGGTGAAAATAGCCATCCCCGCCGTTCGGTCCATTCCAGGATAACTCAGAACACCCGCTCTCTGGGTATAGGGGGCGCCGCGGGGGCCAGGCCTTTCAGGGGAACGCAGCGCCACATGGTCCAGGACCCCACGCCGGTCATGCCCCGCGATCGACGGGTGGCTTGGGAACATACTCCCGTGGTGGATGGCATGATGGCGGAGGCCCGGGTATACCATGGTCAGCATAATCATGGCATCACGCCAAGGGGGAATACCTTAGCATTGGTAACTTCCGCGCCCGCTGGGGCCGATCCGCGAGATGCCATGCTCATGGACATGCAGAGAAGATAAACGAGCTGAATCGATGTACGGAGAATACACAGGCACAACACAGGATTACACTCTCACCCCCTTCCACTGACAGGGTCATGGCAGTAGACATTGCACGGGACGTTCGGCCTCCTGGAACACTGACTTATGATGGGGCCGGGGACCCCAAGGCCCATTTACTATCTAATCAAGGAACGCTCTCTATGTTGGGAGCCTCCGATGAGGCTGTTTGCAGACTTTTCTTCAGCACCCTCAAGGGACCAGCGCAAGAATGGTTCGCGCAGCTCAGGCCCGGGTCCATTGACAACTTTGAACAGTTATCCCGGCAGATCATGGCTCAGTTCGCATCAAGCACCACACCCAAGAAACACTTCAGTTGGTTGACGAACCTCCGCCAGAACAAGGGAGAAACCTTATCTGCTTTCCTGGTCAGATGGAAGGACGAGACCCTGAAGGTGGAGGACCTTCCGGAGAGCACCGACATCACTTTCTTTACCAATGCGTTGGCAACCGGGGACCTCTATCTGGACTTGAAAAGGAACCCCGGGAGCAACTACGCCGAGGTGCTGGCCCGTGCGCACAAGTTCGCTGATATCGAGGAAGAAGTTTCACAGCGGGATGGGGCAGCGGCCCCCGCAGCACGCAAGACATCAGACCGATTGGGTCCCAGGCCGGTAGAGTCACCGGCACTCAAGAAGAAGACGATTGGCGGTTACGCCCCTTGGGCCGCACAGGAACGCCCGGGGGACGACCCCCGTGTAGGCATGGGGCCTGCTCCCTTGGCCTACCCAACCAGTCATTTTTTTGGGGCTATCAAGGACAAGGGGCTGCTCAAGGAGCCGGTACCCACCAAGGGGCTCATGATGGGCCGAGACACGGGAGCCTACTTTGAATATCACCGCAAGCAGGGACACCGTACGGACGATTGCCAAAGTGTGAAGTACGCCATCCAGCAACTTATCGAGAGGGGGTATCTGGGTGAGTTCACCACAGGAGGAGCATATCAGGGCCCCCATAGCAGCATAAGAGGCCCTATAGCTTGCGCCGGGATGATCGGTTAGAGGCTGGGGTCAAGGAGGAGGATTTCCGTCATAACAGCAAGCGGCCAGAGGCGTCCCTCAGGCCGGTCGGCACCAAAAAGAAAATGGAAATCAAGATGACTTTTGGAGGGGCGGAGACTAGGGATACCCCGACGGAAAGAAATAAGTTCGAGAGGGCCCTCCGGATAAATTCCATCTCAGCACATCCCACCAAAAAACATAAGGCCGAACCCATCACTTTTCGGGACAGCGGATCTACCGCAATCACCAGGACCGCACAGGGATGAGTTGGTAATCAGTATGGATATCCGGGAGTAGATAATCCGGAGAGTCCTGGTGGATACGAGAAGCAGTGTCAATGTCCTATACTGGGATGTGTTCGAGAAGATGCATCTGAGCAGGGCCGATTTGAGCCCCCTACGGACACCCCTGGCTGGTTTCCCCGGCCACAGCATTGATGCAGAAGTGTTGCGGCTCAAATGCGCCCACAACGCCATTCTAGGATGCCCCGGATTGGAGGACCTCGAGGCCATCTGCTCTGTACGGCACTCCTGTATAAAATTCCCCACGGAAACTGGGGTGGGCGTGGCCCGTACGGATCCAGACACAGCAAGAGCATGTTACAAAGAAGCGGTAAAGAGGATGACCGAGAAGGATATGAGGGTCAATAACATTGCAGAGACAGCCCGGCAGGAGGAGGCCATGTTCCGACCAGAGCCGGCTACTTTGCTGGAGGAAGTGGAACTGGACGATCCCTCCGATCGGAAGGTGTCCATTGGGACGGGCCTGGAGCCAGAAATCCGGGAAGGGGTGATCTTGATCCTCCAAAGGTTCAAGATCTTGTTTGCCAGAGGACCAGAGGATATGCCAGGAATTGATCCAAACATCATCTGTCACAGATTGGCCGTTTGGCCAGATGCCAAACCCGTACAGCAGAAGAAAAGGTACATGGCGGTCGAACGGAGGGACTTCATCAGAGTGGAAGTCACTACCCTGCTCGACATACGCCACATACGGCCCGTCATGCATGTGGAGTGGTTGTCCGACGTCGTCTTGGCACCGAAGGCAACTACATGGCGGATGTGCGTCGATTACTCTGATCTCAACAAAGCTTGCCCAATGGACCCCTACCCTGTTCCAAGGATTGATCTGTTGGTGGATGAGACCGCGGGATGCGAGCTGCTCAGTTTCATGGATGCCTTCAGAGTGGTATCATCAAGTATTCATGCATCCGTACGATGCTGAGAAAACTGCCTTCGTCACGTCAGACGAGGTGTATTGCTATGTGGTCATGTCGTTCGGCTTGAGGAATGCAATGGCCACCTTCCAGAGGATGATCGAGATATTGTTCAAAGACATCCTCGAGAAGATCATGGAGGCGTACGTGGACGATATCCTGATCAAGAGCAAGAAGAAGGAGAACCACGTACAGGATATGGAACGGGTTTTCACCATCATGGAGGGAGCAAACATGAGGCTTAACCCGAAGAAGTGTGCCTTTGATGTCAAAGGATGGAAATTTCTTGGTTACATGATGAGCGAACGGGGAATCGAGCTTAACCCAGAAAAAGTGAAAGCCATCATGGACATGGAGGCCCCCAAAAATTTGAAAGATGTGCACAGACTTACTGGGCGCTTGGCGGCACTGAGCCGGTTTATGTTAAAATTGGCTGATCGGGCGATCCCCTTCTTCCAGATCATGAAGAAGGCCAACCCATTTGAATGGACCCTGGAGTGTCAGAAAGCCTTTGAATACTTCAAGGCGTACCTCTCCTCGCCACTTTTCCTGACTAAAGCGGATCCCGAGGAACCGTTATACATGTATCTAGCAGTAGCTGATCTGGCGGTAAGCTCTGTCTTGCTGAAGGAAGTGGAGGGTGTTCAGCGGCCTATATACTTCGTTAGCAAGGCATTGAACGGCCCGGAGACAAGGTACACACTGATGGAGAAGACGATCTTGGCGCTGATCGCGACAATAAAGCGCTTGGCGCCGTACTTCCAGGCACACCCGGTGACGGTGTTCACCACTCAACCATTGGCCACTATCCTCAGGAACCCAATGGCGAGTGGGAGGATTAAGAAATGGTCCTTGATGATCGGGCAATACAATGTGGAATTCAAGCCAAGGCCGACGATCAAGGGGCAGGCGCTGGCCGATTTCATTGCTGAGTGCACAGCACGTACGGAGACTGGGGAACACGGCGGCAACGACCTGGACAACTGGTGGGAAATGTACACCGATGGGGCAGCAAGTGCAAAGCGATGCGGGGGGTGCGGTCATCACTTCCCCCGAGGGATTCAAGGCTTATTACTCCATGGAATTCAAGTTCAAAGTCACCAACAACGAGGCCGAGTACGAGGCGCTAATCGCAGGATTGAGATATGCAAGGGCCCTCGGAGCAACTCGTCTGAAGGTACGGATGGAACGGCAGATGAATGGTACTGCTGAGACTCGAGAGGAACGGATGAAAGCTTACAGGGAACTGACAGAGGAGCAGACTGCGCAGTTTGAGCAAGTGATCATAGACCTGGTACCTCGGGTAGAGAATGTCGAAGCTGATATCCTATCCAAGCTAGGCAACCCCCTATCCGAGGATCAGACGCCGGCCGTCCCAAAACATATCCGGAATTTCGCTAGACAGGAGGCACTACCCCGACCGGCGACGGAGACGATCTAGGTAAACACTATTTCTTATGCAGATCCCAACTGGGTGAAGGAGGTGGCAGATTATCTCAGGGATGGAACCCTCCCTCTCGAGAAAGATGGACGCACCTCCGGAAGGGCCCCGTGGATAAAAAGACGGGCGGCGAGCTTTGAGATCATCGGGGGTGAACTGTACAAGAAGACGTTCGGCGGACCATATCTCAGATGCTTACCGCCGGACTTGGCGGCATCAGTCATGGAGGAAATCCATGAGGGCATCTGTTCTAGTCACCAGGGACCCCGAACGCTGGCAAGAAAGATCATCCTACAGGGGTACTATTGGCAACCATCCAGCGGGACTGCTTCAACCACACCCAGAGGTGTGCGGTATGCCAGCAGTACGCACCTATGTCAGGGAGGCCGGCCAGCTTCTACACCCCGATGACCGTCGCCCTACAATTCGCGAGATGGGGGATAGACCTGCTGGGGCCCCTTCCCAGGATGACTGGCGGCAAGAAGTTCATAATAGTAGCCATTGACTATTTCACCAAGTGGGTGGAGGCCGAGCCATTGAAGAACATCACTGAGTTCCAATGCCAACGTTTCGTATGGCAGAATGTATTATGCCGGTTCGGCATCCCAGAACAGATCATTACGGACAACGGCCGGCAGTTCGTTGGCAAGGGATTCGAGGCATATCTGGCCAAGTGGGGCATCCGGCATTCCAGGGCTTCAGTCGCGTACCCACAGGCGAACGACCAGGTGGAGAATATGAACCGAACCATCATGGATGGCATAAAGAAAAAATTGGAAGATTACTCCTCAACCTGGCCGGAGCAGCTCAATTATGTCCTATGGACGTATAAGACAACTCCAAGAACGGCGACCGGGGAAACACCGTTCGCACTAGCATACGGGTTCAGGCCAAAGTCCCCACCGAAGTACTTGTTCCCACACACCGGACTCTGCACTTTGACTCGGGACAGAACGAGGAAAATCTAAGGGCGGAATTGCACTTTATCGAGGAGAGAAGGGACCTAGTCGCACGGCGCATGGAAGAATATCACCGGACAACCGAAAGGTATTTCAACAAGGCGGTGAAAATCAGAGAAATCAAGGTCGGAGACCTGGTACTACGAAAGCGGGAGAAGAGCAAGCCGCTTGAGGGTGGCAAGATGGCCAAAAACTGGGAAGGGCCGTACAGGGTATACGAGAAGAGATTGGCGGCGGGGACGTTCCTCCTACAAACCATGGAAGGACGTTCCGCTGGCATATGGAATGTGGAGCATCTGAAGAGATTCTACCAGTAGGACCCCCCCCCCCAAAAAAAAGAAGGGGGGGGAGAGACAAGAAGGAAGTTTTTTCGTTCATACAATGTAACAGCAGGAATTAATGAAAACAAGAAGGCTTGGACATTAGCCCAAAAAGTCCCGTGGTTTTTCCCTTTCCGGGTTTCCACGATAAAATCACGGTGTATATCATCATCACAAGAACACTACGAACCTCCCGAAGGAAATTAACATTCCCCGCCGAGCGGGTACCAATCATCCAGACGGTATAACCACCTAAGACCTCTCCAAAAAAAAGAGAGAGAGGGGCACCGGGGAATCCCCAAAGGGGATAAACCCGTTCCGCATCACAATCGCGGCCGAGCCCAGCTCAGGATCCAAAGGACCGGGCCAAATGGGCAGGTAAGACGAATGGATGACGGGACGAAGACCGGGGAATCCCCAAAGGGGATAAACCCGTTCCGCGTCACAATTGCGACCGAGCCTAGCTCAGGATCCACAGGACCGGGCCAAATGGGCAGGTAAGACGAACGGGCGACGGAGCGAAGCCAAAGCCCTCTCAAAAAAAAAGAGAGGCATCGGGGAATCCCCAAAGGGGATAAACCCGTTCCGCATCACAATCGCGGCCGAGCCCAGCTCAGGATCCAAAGGACCGGGCCAAATGGGCAGGTAAGACGAACGGATGACGGGACGAAGACCGGGGAATCCCTAAGGGGATAAACCCGTTCCGCGTCACAATCGCGGCTGAGCCCAGCTCAGGATCCAAAGGATCGGGCCAAATGGGCAGGTATGACGAACTGACGACAGAGCGAAGCCAAAGACCTCTCCAAAAAAAACAGAGAGAGACACCTGGGAATCCCCAAAGGGGATAAACCCGTTCCGCATCACAATCGCGGCCGAGCCCAGCTCAGGATCCAAAGGACCGGACCAAATGGGCTGGTAAGACGAACGGATGACGGGACGAAGACCGGGGAATCCCTAAGGGGATAAACCCGTTCCACGTCACAATCGCGGCCGAGCCCAGCTCAGGATCCAAAGAACCAGGCCAAATGGGCAGGTAAGACGAACGGACGACAGAGCGAAGCCAAAGACCTCTCCAAAAAGAGAGAGAGAGAGAGAGGAACCGGGGAATCCCCGGAGGGGATAAACCCGTTCCGCATCACAATCGCGGTCGAGCCCAGTTCAGGATCCAAAGGATCGGGCCAAATGGGCAGGTAAGACGAACGGATGACGGGACGAAGACCAGAGAATCCCTAAGGGGATAAACCCGTTCCGCGTCACAATCGCGGCCGAGCCCAGCTCAGGATCCAAAGGACCGGGCCAAATGGGCAGGTAAGACGAACGGACGACGGAGCGAAGCTAAAGACCTCTCAAAAAAAGAGAGAGAGAGGCACCGGGGAATCCTCAAAGGGGATAAACCCGTTCCGCATCACAATCGTGGCCGAGCCCAGCTCAGGATCCAAAGGACCGAGCCAAATGGGCAGGTAAGACGAACGGATGACGGAACGAAGACCGGGGAATCAAGGGGATAAACCCGTTCCGCGTCACAATCGCGGCCGAGCCCAACTCAGGATCCAAAAGACCGGGCCAAATGGGCAGGTAAGACGAACGGACGACGAAGCGAAGCCAAAGACCTCTCCAAAAAAGAGAGAGAGAGAGGCAATGGGGAATCCCCAAAGAGATAGAATAAGTTAAAAGACAAACGGGCGACAAGTTTAAAGACGATCGCAGCAAGCAAGCAATACACTTTATTCATCGGCTCTACCGGCCGGAAAGTACAAACATACACGAGTTCGGAGTGAAATCAAGAGTACAAAATAACCGAAGCCGTCACGCCTCGGGGAGCTATCCTTGAATATAGATGTGCCTGCAAGAGCTTTCTATGAACCCAAAGGCGTGAGGGGTGAAGTAAGCCATCTTCAAAACATTAGCCGCTTTGGGAAGAACGGCCTGCTAGCCAAGAGCAGCGGCTGGCAAGCAGAATTTGACAAGCTCACTCAGCTACAGGGGGGCGTCCTTCACCTGAGACTTCCCCTTCAAAGCCTCCCCATAAGCCTCAACAAACGAAGCATTGAAACGAGCAGCCTCAGGATCAAACGGGGCGAGGAGATAACGCTGGAGAGCCGGGAGGTTTCCGGCCAAAAGGCCGATCATTCCTTTAGCAAAAGCATCATCGGCAAGCTCTGCAAGGAACTCCTGGCCAGCGGAGGTCCCCGATACCAGCTCAATGCCATCCTTCAGCGCGTCAGAGCTCTTGGCCAGGAACTCCCTGAAGCTCTGGGCAAGACGCTCCTTCACACGGACATTCACGGCATCGACGTAGGCATGGGACTTCTGGAACTCAATGGAGCCAGCTTCCTTGATTTTGGAAACATCAGCCTAAAAAACAGGAACGGCCCCCTCCGTACCAACCTGCCGAAGCTGCACGTCGGACTTCTCCACGGCGGCCATTTTGGCACGAAGCAGTTGCAACTCCTCGACTTGTTTCCTCACCGTCTCCTGAAGAGACGTGCTCCCCTTAGCGAGCCCAAGAGCAGCGTTCAAATCCTGCAGCATCTTGTGCAGACGCTCCTTGGCCTTCTTCACCAGATCATCGACTTCACAACGCACCTGGGCAGAAGCACGCTCCTGAGCTTCATAGGCAAATCATGCCTTGCAGAAATAAATGGCGGCCTTGTTGAGTGTGCTAAGGCCGCACTCATGAAGATCCACCGCACTATCACGAGCAGCAAAATCACAAGGGAGTTTTAACCCCAAAGAGCACCAAATGGAAGAGGCCGTCTGCCCAAACAACCTTTTCGACTCCGCACGGGGGCCCAACCCGGAGAACTCAATGATATCGGAGAATGAATCCTCTGAACCGGGCGGACGAGGGTCGCTTGAACCTTTTCCCAACGATGAACCTTTGCCCAACGAAGTAACGGGCGACGGCTTGGGAGGATAGGCGGCCTCAGTATCTGACCCATCAAGGACCACCACCGCCTTGGAAGATCCTTCCCCATGGCGAGACTTCTTGGGGGCCATTCATCCCCAGCGGGTTCGGCTTTGGGTCTCTTCTGGCCCTGATCCTCACCGACGATCTGCTTCCCCTTGCTAGCATCAGCACGACCGGAGGAGGGAGTGGCGCGGGGGTGGGGAACCATGGCAGAAGACCCGGGGTAAAGCCCTGTGCAAAGGAGATAAAAAAATTAGAACAATGTTTGGGATTCACAAAAAAGAGAGTCCAAAACCCGGGCCACAGCGAGGACGTACATATGTCGGCCTTGCCCAAGTTGGTGTCATTCACCAGCAAACGCAGGTTCTGGACCCCCTCACCGGCAATGCGTGCGGCCTGTTCCAGCTCCGCCGAATGGAGAACCGGAGGCTCAAACTTAAAAGGGAAAGCATTCCACCGGTTGGAGAAGGGGGGAGGGGAATCAACCCCGGCAAGGAAGAATCTCTCCTCCTAACCGTTCGGATTGGGGGGTTGTTGTAGAAGAGAACCCTCCATGAACGGGCCACTATGCTGAGGTAACCTGTCTGGCCGTACGGGGAGAGTTGGAAGAAATGCAAAAACAATTTCACCGTGGGGGGGAAGCAATTGGGGAATCAGGTTCTTGTCGCTGAGGAGCAGGCGTTGGCGCTGATGCCGAACGAGATGGAAGTTAAGGGAGAAACGAGGAGGCTGGGGGGGCATCCCACGCTTATAGATCGGAAGGTCATCCCCTGAATTACAACCGTCATCGGACGAGCTTCCGAGACGGCCATGGGCAGACGGCCTAGGGACAATGGAAGACATAGAAAGTACGAAAGAGAAAATATGGGACTTACAAGGAAGAGATGGAGATCTAGAGAGAGAGAGAATAGTCTGACACAGTAACGGAGTAATCCCCCCGTTTTGGCAGTAGGGTATTTATAGGCAAAAACCACCCCGGCTCCCGAATTGGGGGAAGACACGTGGCGGACCATGTTTGGTGCATCCTACGGCGGAGAGACGCTTCGAGATCCACGCCGCCGGTGGCACGTGCCAAAATCACCCCCCTCAACGAGACGTACGTAAAATAAAAAGAGAGTTTAGAAGAGGAAAAGAGCCCATGAGCAAAAGGAACAGGGGTCGTTCCTCATCAGAAGAAGAGGAAAAGAGCCCATGAGCAAAAGGAGCAGGGGTTGTTCCTCGTCAGAAGAAGAGGAAAAGAGCCCACAAGCGAAAGGAGCAGGGGTCGTTCCTCGTCGGAAAAGAAGGAAGAAGAGTTCATGAGAGCGAAAGGAGCAGGAGCCGTTCCTCGTCAGAAGAAGAGGAAAAGAGCCCATGAGCGAAAGGAGCAGGGGCCGTTCCTCGTCAGAAAAAAAGGAAAAGGAGTCCATGATAGAAAGAAGGAAAAGTTGTCCCTCGTTAAAAAAAACGTCCCTCATCATGTAACCAAGAAATTTCCCTCCTTTGACAGCAAAGGCACACTTCTTCGGGTTAAGCCTCATGTTTGCTCCCTCCATGATGGTGAAAACCCGTTCCATATCCTGTACGTGGTTCTCCTTCTTCTTGCTCTTGATCAGAATATCGTCCACGTACGCCTCCATGATCTTCCCGAGGACGTCTTTGAACAATATCCCGACCATCCTCTGGAAGGTGGCCATTGCATTCCTCAAGCCGAATGGCATGACCACATAGCAATACACCTCGTCTGACATGATGAAGACAGTTTTCTCAGCATCGTCCGGATGCATGAATACTTGATGATACCCCTTGAAGGCATCCATGAAACTGAGCAGCTCGCATCCCGCTGTCCCATCCACTAAGAGATCAATCCTTGGAACAGGTTAGGGGTCCATTGGGCAAGCTTTGTTGAGATCAGAGTAATCGACGCACATCCGCCATGTAGTTCCCTTCGGTGCCAAGACGACGTTGGACAGCCACTCCACATGCATGACGGGCCGTATGTGGCGTATGTCGAGCAGGGTAGTGACTTCCACTTTGATGAAGTCCCTCCGTTCGACCGCCATGTACCTTTTCTTCTGCTGTACGGCTTTGGCATCTGGCCGAACGGTCAATCTGTGACAGATGATGTTTGGATCAATTCCTGGCATATCCTCTGGTCCTCTGGCAAACAAGATCTTGAACCTTTGGAGGATCAAAATCACCCCTTCCCGGATTTCTGGCTCCAGGCCCGTCCCAATGGACACCTTCCGATCGGAGGGATCGTCCAGTTCCACTTCCTCCAGCAAAGTAGCCGGCTCTGGTCGGAACATGGCCTCCTCCTGCCGGACTGTCTCTGCAATGCTATTGACCCTCATATCCTTCTCGGTCATCCTCTTTACCGCTTCTTTGTAACATGCTCTTGCTGTGTCTGGATCCGTACGGGCCACGCAAACCCCAGTTTCCGTGGTGAATTTTATACATGAGTGCCGTACGGAGCAGATGGCCTCGAGGTCCTCCAATCCGAGGCGTCCCAGAATGGTGTTGTGAGCGCATTTGAGCCGCACCACTACAAACGTCATGGGGATCGTTGCCCTGTGCTCGCCGTCCCCGATCTCTAGTGGTAGGACGATTGTCCCTTCTGCATCAATGCTGTGGCCGGTGAAACCAGTCAGGGGTGTCCGTAGGGGGCTCAAATCGGCCCTGCTCAGATGCATCTTCTCGAACACGTCCCAGTATAGGACATTGACACTGCTTCCCGTATCCACCAGGACTCGCCGGATTATCCACTCCTGGATATCCATACTGATTACAACCTCATCCCTGTGCGGTCCTGGTGATTGCGGTAGATCCGCTGTCCCGAAAGTGATGGGTTCGGCCTTATGTTTTTTGGTGGGAGGTGCTGAGATGGAATTTATCCGGAGGGCCCTCTCGAACTTCTTTCTTTCCGCCGGGGTATCCCCAGTCTCCGACCCTCCGAAAGTCATCTTGATTTCCATTTTCTTTTTGGTGCCGACCGGCCCGAGGGACGCCTCTGGCCGCTTGCCGTTATGACGGAAATCCTCCTCCTTGACCCCAGCCTCTCGCCGATCATCTCGGCGCCAGCTGTAGGGCCTCCTATGCTGCTGTGGGGGCCCTGATATGCTCCTCCTGCGGTGAACTCACCCAGATACCCCCTCTCGATAAGCTGCTGGATGGCGTACTTCAGACTTTGGCAATCGTCTGTACGGTGTCCTTGCTTGCGGTGATATTCGCAGTAGGCTCCCGTGTCTCGGCCCATCATGAGCCCCTTGGTGGGTACCGGCTCCTTGAGCAGCCCCTTGTCCTTGATAGCCCCAAAAATCTGACTGATTGGGTAGGCCGAGGGAGCAGACCCCATGCCCACACGGGGGTCGTCCCCCGGGGCGTTCATGTGCGGTCCAAGGGACGTAACCGCCGATCGAATTCTTCTTCTTGAGTGCCGGTGACTCTACCGGCCCAGGACCCAATCGGTCCGATGTCTTGCGCGCTGCGGGGGCCGCTGCCCCATCCCGCTGTGAAACCTCTTCCTCGATTGCAGCGAACTTGTGCGCACGGGCCAGCACCTCGGCGTAGTTGCTCCCGGGGTTCCTTTTCAAGTCCAGATAGAGGTCCCCGGTTGCCAACGCATTGATAAAGAGGGTGATGCCGGTGCTCTCCAGAAGGTCCTCCACCTTCATGGTCTCGTCCCTCCATCTGACCAGGAAAGCAGATAAGGATTCTCCCTTGTTCTGGCGGACGTTCGTCAACCAACTGAAGTGTTTCTTGGGTGTGGAGCTTGATGCGAACTGAGCCATGAATTGTCTGGATAATTGTTCAAAGTTGTCAATGGACCCGGGCCTGAGCTGCCCGAACCATTCTTGCGCTGGTCCCCTGAGGGTGCTGAAGAAAAGTCTGCAATCAGCCTCATCGGAGGCTCCCAACATAGAGAGCGTTCCTTGATAAGATATTAAATGGGCCCTGGGGTCCCCGGCCCCATCATAAGTTAGTGTTCCAGGAGGCCGAACGTCCCGTGCAATGTCTACTGCCATGACCCTGTCAGTGAAAGGGGGTGAGAGTGCAATCCTGGGATGTGCTTGTGTATTCTCCGTACATCGATTTAGCTCGTTTATCTGTCTCTGCATGTCCATGAGCATGGCATCTCGCGGATCGGCCCCAGCGGGCGCGGGAGTTGCCAATGCTAAGATATTCCCCGTTGGCGTGATGCCATGATTATGCTGACCATGGTATACCCAGGCCTCCGCCATCATGCCATCCACCACAGGAGTATGTTCCCGAGCCGCCCGTCCATCGCGGGGCATGACCGGCGTGGGGTCCTGGACCGTGTGGTGCTGCGTTCCCCTTAAAGGCCTAGCCCCTGCGGCGCCCCCATACCCGGAGAGCGGGTGTTCTGAGTTATCCTAGAATGGACCGAACGACGGGGATGGTTATTTTCACCGGTATTCTCGGCGAAAGACTGCATGGGGCAGATGGTTGAGAGCGGGGTCCGCTCGGTGTTGGCAGTATGCACATGCTCTTCCTCCCGCTGGTCCGCTAGTCGGCGGATGGTATCCGCGATATCCCGTAGTGCGTTGGGGTCCCTACGGAGTTCCTGGGGAATCAGGTCGGTGAGTATCTCGAAATCTCCCCGACTCCACAGACTGGTGGATTGGCCCCCCCCGTCGCCTGGTTGCGGCTCCTCCTGCTGTGAGCCGGTTGTGAGGAGAGGTCTTGAGAGTTACCCGTGTTGTTAGTGTTCATTTTACTTGCCTTGCGGTTGTCTTAGAGTTTTTTTAATGGAGAGCTTGATTAGAAGAACTTTTTGGTTAGTTTCCCACAGACGGGGCCAGTGTTGAGGTTTATTCCCCTCAACCCGCAGGCCCAACACGTAACATGGGGGTTTCGAATGGGTGGAAAGCAAAACAAGATCACTAGACAACGGGGAATGGGCTAATAACTGTATTTCATTCACTCTAGCGATTACAAGCCGAGGGGCCGAACGTACTAAGCTATGCTACGTGCTGTTGATGCTATTACAATACTAGAGAGTCAAGGTGCGAACCCTTTCCAATGAAATAAATGCGACTATTTATAGTATCCCATGGTGGTTGGAGGGGCTGACGTGGCTGGCTGTGGGCGACATGATCCCAACCACCAAATCTCCTGCATTTAATGCGCTTCCCGCCAAGATCTTGGCTTCCCGCCATGAAGTGGGGACGTTCGTCCCCCAGGCAGACTTAGCCCTCTGGCGGCATCCTGGGCCCTTGGGTGGTGACCCACAAGACGCTCGTCCCCTGGCCCATGAGTCTTGAAGCTTGGTCCTGCTGGGCTACGCACGTCCCCTGGCCCTTGAGCCCGGAAGCTTGGTTCTGCTGGACTACGTACGTCCCATGTCCCTTGGACCCTGAAGCTTGGTCCTGCTGGGCTACGCACGTCCCCCGGCCCTTGAACCCTGAAGCTTGGTCCTGCTGGACTACGTACGTCCCCTGGCTCTTGGATCCTGAAGCTTGGTCATGCTGGGCTACGCACATCCCCTGGCCCTTGGACCCTGGAGCTTGGTCATGCTGGGCGACGTGCGTCCCCTGGAGTTGATGGCTCAGCCCTGGTTGGGCCATTAACCCAACACAAGTCCCCCACTTCTGATGTTCCGAGCGTGCGCGGAACATAAAGAAGTAGGATACCTTCCGCCGTACCGCCCTCGGGCTGTTACTTCCTTTTCCTCTAAGTGACGGTTGCTTCCCGCCGTTGTTCGCGGGGCTCTAGGTACCAACTATCAGGCCGGTTCAACTTCCGATGCAAAAGTAATCATTTCGTACCAGCCCGTCTGTACACGACACGCGTCCCTGGATACGCTCCCTGCCATGTGTCGCCTGCGGGTTGGCCACTAATCCGGTGCTTCCCCATATAAATATCGGGAATACGGGAAGGGTTAGGGCTTTTCATCCTTTGCCTCCTCTTACCTCCCCAGTGCCGTTCAGTGATCATTTCGAGTTCCGGCGTTCATCCATCTCCCAAGTTTTAGCAAGGTAATTCTTCAATCCCAAACTCTTCCTTTCTTGTCGTAAACCTCCCCATGGCGTACTCCATGGTGATTTCTTCCGATTCGGAAACTGGCTCTGGCTCCTCTACCGGCTCTTCAGTTGGTTCCTCTTCGGCAACAGAACTCAGATCCCGTTCCCCGGCGGAAGCGAGCGGTTCTAGCCGTTCCAGCGCTTCTTCGATTGCGGTTCCTGATGCAGTAGCTGATGTCGCGATCCCGGACGTAGGGGAACATGTTGATATGGCCGTCGATCCCGAGAACGTCGTTGCGAGATGCTGCGGATAAGCTGAAGCTGGGCGGCGCTAGAAAGCTTAAGGACCTTCTGACCATCGAGGCACTCTCTGATGCAGGGATAGGTACCGCCCGTGATCTCTATGGCAGAGAACCACCCAAGCTTCTGTCTTATACACCAGGAACCGCCAAACTAGAAAGCATTGACCGTGAGCTCCTCGACCGCGATGCCATCCTCACTGCTGCCAAAGGTCATCTGACCCAAGCTCAACAAAGAATGAAGCTACAGTATGATAGAGGCCATTGTGAGGTAACATTTGCTCCAGGAGATTGGGTTTGGCTACGCACTCACCCTTACAAGCAACTCACAGTTAGCCGTGGTCACCACAAACTTTTGCCAAAGTTCTTTGGGCCTTTTCAAGTTTCAGAAACTATTGGGCCTGCAGCCTACCGCCTGACCATGCCACCGGTTACCCGCATTCATAATGTGTTTCACGTCTCCCTTCTGAAACCTCACTTAGGTCCCACACCGTCACAAATGGGTGAACTGCCACCACTCGCGACTGAACCACTTCCGGTTCATCCCTTAGCTGTTTTGCAGGTTCACCACAACAATGGTCAGTATGAGCTCTTGGTACATTGGGCGGGTAAACTGGAAGTTGAGGCCACCTGGGAGAACTATGCTATATTTCGGGAGACATTTCCAGATTTCAAGCTTGAGGACAAGCTTGTTGCTAACGTAGGGAGTAATGATACACGTCGTTTTGGTCGTGTGTACCAGAGGCGCATAAAAGGGGCCTGGTTAATTAATTGTCCACAAGCTTTCCTAATTATTTCCCTTTAGTTATTGTAGTTGTTTTCATTTATTCTGCTTTCCTTATCATAGTTGTTTCCATTTATTTAGCCTTCCTTATTTTATGCACTCTTATTAATGAGTTTGTAATAGTTTAGATCTGTTTCCTAATATTATTTAGGAAACTTATTTCTGCCTATATAAGGCTTATCAGTTTGAATAAAGTATTAAGTTTGGATTAATTGATCTCTTTATTTTTACTTGTGGAGCCAGGGATCACCCTCCTTGGCCAGGGCAGGAAGTTGGTTTTTTTTTATTCCAACATCATAGCTTCAGATCCCGTCTTTCATTATCAACGGCCTTGGACAAGTTCCTCTGCCAAGGCCCTTAACATATTCTTGCTTCCTTTTAAGGAATGAAATATGTAGTTCTATTCATTTTACTCATTTTTACACAATTCTCAACCACAACATTTCTTTTTTAACCACTTCTTTAATAAGGGTGTCACACCTTAAGTCATTAACAAGAACTATACTACGTGTCTTACTTGAGCAACTAGGCAAACAAAAGATATTTTCGATTGAGTTTTGATATTGTAACATTAAATTTAATACATGCTAGTAAAACCAACATAGATTAAAACAAGTAGTGGCATGAGTATTTAATTATAGCAGAATATGAAAAGAAAACACGCTAAGAACAATGAGAGATTGTTACCAATGAATAGTAACTATGATGGATAAAATGGGATAGAAATGGGGTAGTTATTTTCTAGTCTAAGTCTTAAAAGTGGATACTCCTGTATAATTTATTCAAACCAAAATCAATATGCCCCTCCCAAATTACTAGGCAGCATGCTAAAAGAGAGTGATTCCTAAAAAGGACTAAACAGTTTTTTATTCTTAAATTAATGGTGTTTTACATGTATCATATGCATTTTGATGCTACTTTTTCTCCCTTCAATTTAAGTATTCCTCATATAAAGACGTGTTTAAGTCATATACTAGGAATCTAAGAATGTTTTAGTCACATATAGATAAGTTTCCCAAATCTGCAATCATACAACTCTTACCACACTATGTGATTGTGATTGGCTATCATACCTTTCTTAGTTAATGACAACACTTTTGACATTTTGCTCTACCGGCCATCATCCCAGCTATGAAGTTCGCAAGATAAATGAGATATCTCAAGAAGTGGGACAAAGGATGACCATCCAGGAGTTTACTGACAGTAGAAGTGACACCGTTATTGTAGGCACTTCACAGTGATTTAATTTCCAAAACGGATCCAAGTGGAGAAGAGAATGTTAGTAAAACCGAGGATGCCTTTCGCTTATTTCTATATGGGGGGGGGGGGGGGGGGGGGGGTATGGCACTACCCATATTCACCCCCTTTACTGTGAAATGTCCGTATCAACCAAATAAAATCACTGCTATACAATAATAATTTAACCTTCTAATCTGGTGCTACTTGTATTATGAAAGTTCTCAAGAAAATTCTTCTTTCTAAAGCCTTTTCTTCCATTTATAACTCTGACTTCAGGGAATTTTTGGATTCCAGAAAATTCTTTTCTTACGTTTGACTTATAAAAGATTCAACGGAAGGCTGATATATGATAAGTTTTCAAGTCCTTTACACGTATTTAGGCTTCTTAGTCTTTATATGAACTAAATAAATAATATACAAAGTGTTTGGACAAATATCTTAAATAAATTTACTGAGTTTGAGCCTGTCCTGTGTCCTCCCCAAAGTTTTCTTTCCTTCCAATCCCTCTATTCTCTTTCCCTTGTGCTCTTAAGGTTTCAAACGGACCTTAGCGTAGAAATTCAGATGAACGCAAAAAGACTTACTTAACTTCCTACATAGCTTCTGTATGGAACTTATACATTGAGCAGATGATGTAGATCTTGGAGGCAAGTGTGGTTCAGGGGATTAAACAGTTAAAGATGAAACAGGCCTTTGAGTTTACTGATGACATCAGCGTGGCAGATGCCCTGCTAGTATTGCACTCCAAGCTAAAAAAAAATTCTGGAATTCAAGCTGCTGAAAGATCTCAAGGTGTTCCTATATACATCTCAAAGGTAGGTCTGTAAATTACTAAATTAGGCTTACTTGATGCATACATGAGACACCTCGAGAGTGGTCCTTTCAGAGATTGTGACTGATTGTGTAATTGATTCAAAGATACCTCATTATGATCTTTATAATGTATGAATGTTCTTGACTTTGCAGACAAGCTCCTTATCACAGATAACTAAGGTCTTGCAGGCGTTAGCGGAGGATTAGGCTGATGGTTTTTATTTGCTTGAATCTGAAGCTGGGGTCAAGGTGTCAGAAAACATGGATGCCTTGGAGGTGAACATCTTTTTGCCAATATCTAGTTTGAAGACCAATTATATACTCCCTCCATCCCAAATTGATTTGCAAATTGGACTTTTTTGGGTCAAACATTTTCATTTTATTAACTTAATTAGGATATCAATTCTTAATTTAATTTGAATTTTTCAACTTTATAGAGATTTTAATGTAGTTTCTAACTATATAAATTTTAATTATTAAAATTGAATTATTTATTTATAGAGAGGATTTAACTTAAACATTAGTTGACCAAAAAATGTTGACTTTGCAAAACAAATTTGTAATATATATTGGGTTTACCAGTTTGAAAGCATGCCTGTGTTTTGAAAGCATGTTTTATGATGAAAAATAGTATCTTCTTAGATGGTGTTTATGTTCAAAGTTAAAAAAAGACTTAAATCTGAAGTTTCATTTTGTTATATCTTTATTTAATGATTTTTTCTTTTATGGGAGCAATTTTAGTGTTTTCTTTGTTCATAACACTAAGTAGTACCAATACGTTTTTCAAATACTTGACGCATGGTGTTTGACTCAATATAGCAAGCATTACTGGAGGCAAAATGCTCCCAAAACATTTTTCCAAACACCTCTTTGATGTGTTTGGATAAAAGAAAACAAAGAGAAAGGGATTATTTGGCTAAATGTTTTTTGCAAAATGCTCCCATAACATTTAGCCAAACACTATCCAATCATGTTTTGGTAGCATTCTTAGCTATGATTAAATTATGTTGAAGTGGTTTTGTTAGAATCCGAGTTTCATGTTTAGTCAGTCAGGCATTGAATATTGTATAACAACTTGCTGAATATTACTCCGTGGATAGGAAAGGGACTTGGTTCTCTACAATCGACCCTGCGAACAAAACACCCCCCCTAGTCTCAGTTGTACCCATTCGTAATAGCACTCATTGAAGGCATTGATTGAACCTCTTATATCTTGTTGATAGGAGGCAAGAATCGCAGTCCAGAAAGTAGTAATCCCCAAAGGGGAATCCGTGGAGCTACTTCAGAAGGATCTTATTTCTTAGTATAATCTGAAATCGGAGAGAATAGGGACAGAATCAGAGGCTCACCTCTGCATAATTCCTTTTCCTTCACAAAAAATTGGCGGTAGCGAATTTGATAATTTGATGCAGCCAGTTACTGACTGTAATGGATCACCCTATACTGTGGATATATTGCCTCTATTACCAGAGTAGGTAACTAACTGATTGATGTATTCTTTTCCTCGAACATCCTACAATCTGAACAACCAGAAAAAACTGATACTCATAGTCATATATTTCTGGCTTGAATATGTAAAGGCAGTTGATTTAATTCCAACTACGAGAGCTAATCTAGGAAGAGTAGAGAAATTTAGGCAGCGTAGCTCAACTGGTACCGAGGGAGTGACACAGGGGTTAGGTCCCGGGTTCGAATCCCGGCAAGTGCGATGAGAGGTTACTATGCTAAAAAATGCATAGAGCCTCTGTAAGTATCGGGGACAGCTCCACTCTCTATCTGTCAGATTATGATTATAGTCCAATTTACATCCTCCAAATGTACTGTCTGGTCGGTGTTGGGGGCCCTGAGGGATGGGATGTCATCCTTTTTTATTATTATTTAGAAGGTCGATCCCTTTTAGGATAAGTACAAGAAGTATTTCTAGGCCCAGAGCTACAGTAGCCTAAGGAGATAAAACCGATACATTTAATATACTACCTCCGCTCCTTAAAATTTTGCCAAGTTTGACTAGCACGGGGATTAATAAAGTAAAAATTGTATGGTTGAGGTTTGTGTAAAGGAGAGATAATTAACTGGAACCACAAATTGTTTACTCAAAGGGGAAAGTGACAAAGTTAGTGGGACATCCAAAAAAAGAAAGTGGACAAAGTTTTAAGGGATGGAGGAAGAATTTAGTCTCTAATTATTCTGCAATCATTACTTCTTTAGGTCTACGTCTCTTCCGTTAGTTCCCTTCTGTTGCCAGATAGCTATGCTCAATAGATACTCTGCCATGTGAGTCATAGGATAAGTCTGACCTCGCTAGAATCCTGCACATGCTCAAGGTTTGCTATCCAGACTTGGTCCGGTTGTGGGTTCCTCTCGCGTGTCGAGATCCTTGTTAGGCTCAATGCTATTATTAATTTTTTTTTTATTAATGTGCTTGGTTCGTTGTTCCTGAATAATGGGCTTCATTCAACTTATTCTTGGGCCATGGTTGTGATACATGGCACCATCATGGTGCATTTGTGCCTAACCACTCTTGTATTTTGAGTTTCTACCCTTGCCCTGCATGGTTTATGAAACTGTATATTAAAATCCAAGAAACCAACGATGTTACAAGTTGTTCAATACTAAGTAGCACCGTGCTATCAGACTCACCATAACTCAAAAGTCCTCTCAATGGGATTGGACCCGGTTCTGGACTCGGGACTGGTTAGTTCCAGTTCTTGTGGCGTTCGGTACCGATCCGGTATGGTACGGTATCGGTTCCGGTCTGAGTACTCGGACAGGTCACGGGTCGGGTCGGGTCGGATTTGTTTTTTTTTTTACCTTAATTTATACAACAAGTGGTAGACACTAAAAATTAAATTTAGATTTATTTGAAATACAAATTACCATTGAGAATAATTTAAAACATCAATTACATTTGCTAATTTAGTATACTTATATTTAATACTTTAATATACGAGTATATACTTAATATATGTAAGTAGATATAAAGTAGATAATAAATATATAAGTAGATATAATATATGTAAATATAAGTAGATAATAAGTATATAAATGGATATAATTTATGTAAATATAAGTAGCTAATAAGTATATAAGTAGATATAAGTACATAACTAATATAAATAAATAAAAAAGTGGACGGGAGGCCTCGTGCCTAGGGTTGGAGCGGCGATTTTAGATCGTCCGCATCTTTCTTCTTCGCACGGCAAACGCGGCTGGGACGGAGGCTTGCGACCTGGGAGTTTGTGACCTGGGCGAACGACATGGAGCAGAACGACAACGGAGTGGAAGCACTGGCCAACGCCTATGGACAGTTGGATCTGGAGGAAGAAGAGGAGGTTCTCGTGGTGGCACCAATGGCTCAGCCTTCAACGAAACACAATCTGACCATGGTGGGGACCATTACATAGGAAAAGTCAATACGTTTTTCCCAATTTCGAGATATTATGGCATCTGTATGGAAACCAAAAAATGGTGTTTCCATAACTGAAATTGGTACTAGGAGATATGTTTTTCAATTTTACAATGAGGAGAATGTCACTAGGATTGAGGAGGAAGGCCCGTGGCTGTTTGATCAGAACTTAATTGTTATGAGTAGGCTTAAGGAGGGAGATATCCCCATGTCTGTTCCACTTAATAAAGCAGTTTTTTGGGTACAAGTTCATGATATCCCAGTGGGATTTTTCACTATTGAGAATGCGGAACACATTTGGAATTTTGTAGGAACTTTTATAAAAGCTGATGATAATAACTTTTCTGAGAAGTGGGAATCCTGTATGAGGATTCATGTTTGTATTGATCTAGGGAAACCTCTGAAAAGGAAATTGGTTTTGCAAAAGGAGGAAGGAATCACTTTAGGTGTCAGGTTTTGCTATGAGAAGCTACCTAGCTTCTGTTTTCTGTGTGGAATAATAGGGCATGCAGAAAGTCATTGCCCACGTAAACAACGGGGCTACGAAGTCTCTGGGGAAAAACCTTTTGGTCCTTGGCTTAGAGCCACAAAAGGGGCAAAACCGTGGAAAGAAAATAAATGGCTTGTTCCAGCGGGGAAAGGAATCAGATCTGACAACAAGCCTACCAGTGGAAACAAAGAGGACAGCAGGCGACCAAGTACTGGGGAGGGTGGGCTCTTATCACACGAGAGGGACACATTGAGCAGAAACGAAGGCGTGTGGAGGATTCAGCAGAGTACCAGAACGGGGAAGATATGGAGATTGCTCAGAACGAAGGAAAAAACGGGGAGGAGGCGAGCTACGAATCTGTAGCTCGCCAGGCACAGCAGTGAGGGACCCTGGTCTGAAGCTTATGGAATTTAATAAGGCTGAGGGCCACGTGAACTTTATTTATTTTTGCCGGTTTTCCTTTTATGGTACTCTTGTTGCTTTTGTTTGTGTTTGGAACTCTAGCGGTAGGTTGAGGTTTACCTTCTCTTTTTTGCTTTGGGATACTATTGTTGGTGGAAGAGATAAGGCTTGTTTTGCCGTTAAAAGCTTCGAAACTCTCACATGGTTCACGAATAGTCTCGCTCTTTCGGGGGTGGTCTATTCTAAGTCTGGCCAGAGAGTGGGGGCCTTTGGGCTATGCGGAGCCTCAAGAGGAGGTTTGATGAGGTAGGGAAGATAGTACTTTTAGAGGTTTGTGTGAGAAGGTTGGGCATTGTAAGGGGGAAGTACGTTGCTATCTTTGATTAATACGTAGTATAATATAATCAGTTTCCTTTCAAAAAAAACTAATATAAATAGTTATTTTAATACTTCGTATAAGAGAATATAAGATTATGGAATTGTGTAGAGAGAATTGGAGAGTACAAAGACGAAGATGAAGATGATAATTAGAGAGTAGTGAGAATTGGAGAATAGGTGCAACCACCCTCAAACGGTCAAATAGCCGTTGTCGCCACCCCAACCACACCTTTCATTTTAAAAAAATAAATTTTGACCGTTGGGACCAGAACCGGCTGGTCTGGTCCAAAAATATACAGCTCGAGCTAGGGATGGACTGGTCCGGTTTGTCGGGACTCTGTTCATGACTACCTCTAACTTTGTGATTAGAAATAGAAACGACTGCTTTAACAAGAGAAGACCGAAGTGTGAACCATGCCGGAGATTTGAAGATTATATCCGTTTGTGAACCTTCTTACTTCTTACCATCACAGACCTACCCACCATAGAAACGAAACACACACAAATAACAAAGGTACCAACATAAAAAAAAACTGAAAGATGAAATTGTTAAAATGCAAACTAATTGTGAAGCTCTATTATTAAATATGAGTCTTGGCGAGCCGGTTCGTTCCGACCCTCCACACTAGCATGTTTTTTGGTATCCTCCCCCCACTAGCCATTTTTGAGCCGCCCCTCTCCTGCCTGCAAAACATTATTCACCTTCTCCATAACATCTCCCAATTCCTTTAGTTTGGATGTGGGAGCAATCTTTGTCAGATCTGTGAAAGATAATTTGGTTCTCCCGCTGCTACTTGTCAATTGTGTGACAAACCAGGCCATACCGCTAAGTAGATGAACGAGCAACGGTAGTTTGCTTTTTTGAGCTCCAGCTAATGGGATTACGGCCAATGAAGATGACATAAGCAGAAGTAGAGTGACGTGTATCAGTATCACCGGCCCAGTCGGCATCAGCAAATGCATGCAAAGAGAGAGGAGTATGAGCAGATATATAAATACCAAAATGAGTTGTGCCTTTGAGATATCTAAGGACACGTTTAACAGCCTGCCAATGGAGCGTAGAGGGACAATGCATAAACTGGGCTAATTTGTTGACTACAAAACTGATATCTGGACGGGTGAAGGCCAAGTACTGAAGAGCACCTAAAACACTACGGTACTCTTTGGGATCGTAAGGGGCAGCACCATCTTTCAATGATAGATGGTCATTAGGGGAGATAGGTGTAGGTACAGAACTGGCATCTTGCATGTTGGTACGACTAAGTAAGTCACGGGTATACTTGTGTTGACTGAGAAAAAGTCCTGATGATGAGCGTAAGGCTTCCAAACCAAGAAAATATGATAAGGAGCCCAAATCTTTGAGAGAGAACCGACTGGCCAACCGGGTAATAAATGATAGAACAGTACATTCAGAGTTACCCGTGATGATGATGTCATCCACGTAAACCAAGAGGAAAAGAAGACAGCCCGATGTATGATGGATGAAGAGGGAGACATCACTTTTGCTATTAGTAAAATCAGAGGCGAGGAGATAGGTGCGAAGTTCACAGTACCATGCCCGGGGTGCTTGACGCAGACCATAGAGAGCTTTGTGGAGGAGGCAAACATGGCTAGGATGATTTGGATCAACAAAACCGGAAGGTTGCTGCATGAAAACTTTATCAGATAAGGTGCCCTGTAAAAAAGCATTATTAACATCCAATTGTCTAATTGGCCAGTGATGAGTAACCGCTAAAGTGAGAACAATTCGGACGGTAGTCGGCTTAACAACCGGGCTAAAAGTATCAGTAAAATCAACGCCAGGGCGTTGGTGAAAACCTTTGGCAACAAGCCTTGCTTTATATCGTGCAACAGAACCATCAGGATTTTGCTTAACCCGAAAAACCCATTTACAACCAATAACATTTTGTGTGGAATCAGGAGGTATAAGAGACCATGTTTGATTTTTATGAAGAGCAGTGATTTCTTCCTGCATAGCAGTGCGCCAATGAGGAAGGAGATTTGCTTGTTTGAAGGTTGTGGGAGCAACTGGTGCAGGGGTTTGAAGTGTAGTATGCAAGGCATATTTTGGATTAGGCTTGAAAATGTTGTTTTTAGAACGGGTGATACGGGGAGAGAGAAGAGGCTTACTTGATGCATGAGAATTCATGCACGTAGATGGATGTTGGGTGGAATGAGTGGGAGGTGGGATGTTGGGTGAGGATATGGGTTGACTTGGGGGTGCATTAGAATTAATGCACGTAGATGGGATATTGTTATTAAGTGGAGATGTTGGTGGAGTATTATTGAGTGGAGAGGTTGGTGGGGTATTATTTAGGTGAGGTGGAGAGATAGAATTTGTGGGGGAAGGTGGATCAGTAGTGGAAGGATAAGGGATGACAAGGTGAGGAGATAAGTGTTGACTAGGTAAATGTGGCGCAGATTTGCTGGAGGAATTAGTGGTGGCCGTTTGGGGGGTGAGAGATGGATAGAATTGTTCAAGTATATGTGGAGGAACGGTGAGAGGAGTATTAGCTGATTTACAGGGTAAAATATGTTCATGAAAAATTACATGCCTAGAAATATACATACGATTTGTTGATAAATCAAGACAGTAATTTGCATGATGTGTGGGGGAGAAACCGAGATATAAACAAGGACGAGAACGAGGTTGTAATTTATGATTACTATATGGACGGAGCCAGGGATAACAAAGACATCCAAAAATACGAAGAGTCCGATAATTAGGAGTGTCTCCGAATAATTTGGAAAATGGACTTTGGTGAGATAAGAGTGGAGTTGGGAGACGATTTATGAGATATGATGCATGTTGAAATGCATAGGTCCAAAATTTGAGTGGGACCCCGGCATAAAATAAGAGGGTAAGAGCTGTTTCTGTAACATGACGGTGTTTACGTTCAGCAGAACCGACATGTTCAGGTGTATATGGGGGAGATTTGAGATGCTCAATTCCATGTTTGGAGAGTAGAGGTGTGAGAGCTTGAAATTCACCGCCACCATCACTATAAAGAGTTTGAATTTTTGTGCTAAAATAATTTTCAATGAGAGCACGAAATTTATCAAAGACAGAATAAACATTTGATTTATATTTGAGCGGAAATAACCAAGTGTATTTGGAATAGTAATCAATAAATAGAACATAATATCGTTCATTATTAATTGAGGTAACCGGGGATGGACCCCATACATCGGTATATAAATACTGAAATGGACGGGTACATTTTATTGAGGAAGAAGAGAAAGGTAATTTATGCATTTTTGCTTGAATACATGAATCACATGAGTCAACAGGTTTATTTTGGGGACATAATTGACGATGGACTTGAGCAGATGGATGACCGAGGCGGTAATGCCATAATTGAGAGACTGTGAGATTGACTTGAGGACGAGTGGAACGAGGCCAAACATAGAGATTGTTTTCACTCCGGCCGCGGGCCAAGGATTCCCCCGTGAGTAGATCCTTCACAATAAAAGAGTCGGGTGAGAATTCAATAGAGGTACGGTTTTGTTTACAAAACTGATTGACGGAGATGAGATTAGTATGAATATGTGGAGCACACAAAATGTTATTAAGTTTAAAATGAGAGTGGGGAGAAGAAATAACCGAGGAACCTGTATGAGATATAGAGAGACTTTTACCATTACCAAGCATTACTGAGTCAGGGCCACTGTAGTCAGAGTGAACTTGAAGGTTGTTGAGGTCCGAAGTGATATGGTGAGTAGCACCAGTATCCAGGAGCCAATTGGAAGGGGAAGAACTAGTAGTAGTACTGGAGGCAACATTAGCAGCAGGGGGGGAACGACTGTAGCATGTCTTAGCGGTATGGCCTGGTTTGTCACACAATTGACAAGTAGCAGCGGGAGAACCAAATCCCTGGGAATGAGGTATGGATGCAGAATACGGAGATCGACCACGACCACGACCTCGTGGTTTAGCAGATGAACCACGTCGTTGAGTGTATTGCGCCGTAATAGGGACATCAAAGCTAGTGGGCTGATCTCCGGCAAGAATTTCAGCTTCAATAAGAAAGTCACGTAATTGCTCAAACGAAGGAGGAGTAGGTTGGACACGGAGTGCGCCAACCAGGTCTTTGTATTCGCCGCCTAATCCAGTGAGAATATAGGAAGCAATCTGACCAGTGCTTTGAGGGTGACCTATGGTGGCGAGATCGTCGATGAAAGTGCGCATGGTGGCCATATAATCAGCAACGGATTTGCCAGCCTTTTTTGTGGTCATCAAAGAGGAGAGCAAAGAGAGCATTCGAGTTGTGGAGCTGTTAGCAAAGCTGGTCTCAAGCTTTGTCCATGCCGAGGAAGAAGAGGTGCAGGAATTGATGATAGGGCTAATAGTGACAGCCACAGTGGACTGAATAGTCAGTAAAACTAGTCGATCTTGACGTAACCATAAGGAGCGATTGGCATCGGAGGAAGTCGGGCAGGGGGTGGAGCCGTCGATGTATCCCAGGAGATCATAACCAAATAATAGGTTAGTGAGTTGTGATTTCCAAGATGAATAGTTGCTGCCATCTTTAGATAATTTGATTGGAATTTGGGAAGAAGCATTGAGAGATATGAGCTGGGAAAGATCATGTTGGGTGGGTATGAGGTGTGAGGCAGAGGTAGTAGATGATGGCATCGTAAATGGATCGGAGATCAATCAAAAGATTGAGGCGTCTGATACCATGAAAGATAATAAATGGCAAAAAAGCATAGATCATCATATTGATGTAGCTAGATATATATACGTAGTATTAGAGCTTGAGAAGCTCCAGGTTGTTACAAGTGATAAGGTTTGATATACAAGGATAATATCCTAATACAAATAACCTACGTAAAGGATAATTATACAAAGAATATAATTGGATAATACATGAATAATAATATAGACATTATATTCTATCAATCTGGAACCAGTGAATCAACCTGAGCCAACCACCACCACCAAGAGAAAATCTTGAGCAGCATCTCATTTGGTAGTGGGCGCGCGGCACTGTACTCCCTGCCTTATGCGAGCAACTGCCGTTGTTGCCTATTGGATTTGACCACATTAGTGGCTTGCGGTGAAGGTAACATAGATTACTTTTCAACCATTCTGACTAGATTGATGTAACCTGCGGCTTCCTCCCTTTTCCGCTTTGAGAAGTGCAGCAGCAGCAGCAGCATAGTTAGATGTAGCAATGGAAAAGGTTCGTCGCATCTGCGAGCGAGGGTCGACCGAAATCGATCAGAGAACTATTCAATGTCAATACAGTCGTAATAATAATATCCCAATGACAAAACTGCGCAAATTGAATATTACGTTTGATTTTGATAGCATCCACTCCATGCGCGCAGAACTGTACGTGGCTGGCTACTAAATGTATGTTTCAATTTCTCTATTTTCGATTTTTTTGCATTCTTGTACTTCCTTATCAAATGAATCGAGAGAAGAAGCTACAATGTTCGAAGCCCAGCCAAAAGAGAAGTCCCCCTTCCCCGTGTCCACAAGTATAAACTAACGACTATTGCTTCACCCACTTCTCCTCTTCATCATCAACCTCTTTCACATACGCATAGTGGAATATGAAATGATGCTTTATCCTTTGGGTTTTCTGTAGGTTATTGGTAATAAATAAATGTATATTATTACAAAACCATCTTGTCCATCTGTACACTCTTATAGTCTTATATAGTGTAATGATATTCGTAATTCTAATCATGAATATGAATATGGAAAAACAAATTTAAATGCGTACATTGTATTTTGTTGATATAGATCAATGTCTCGCTTTTATTTTTTTTCTTATATTTGTATTTATGTTTATGGTTATTTTTTCTATTTCGGTACAAATACAGTTTATCCATGTGTATCTGTAGTGACAAAATAAACAGCAATAAGAAGCAAATAAAAACAATAAGAAACAAAAATAAACAAAAGACAACACAAAGTAACCAAACAAAAAAATAATACAACAAAAGGCAATATAAAAACAGCATTAATAGTAATAATAGTATTAAAATACTTTCTTAAAAAATAATTATTTACAATCTAAAACAATTTAACTTTCTTAAAAAATAAAATGTGACTAGTTTAAAAAAATTACTTAAAAAAATATCGTGCTGATATCGTGTTGAAACGCAGATGATGCAGAATAGATTTATAAGACAAATATATTAATAATGAGCTCCAGATATTCTTCTTCTAAATCTTAAAATATTATGAATGAATTTAGAGGATTTTATGAATTGAAGCCCTTATTTATTCTACGTATTTTATAGTGATTTGGGTTTGATGATGAATCATCCCTAACTGTTCTACACATTTTGAAGCCACATGTAAATGACGAGTAGTGCTTCACCCACTTCTCCTCTTCATCATCAAGCACTTCACACATGTGTCTTTCATCATTATCTTACCACAAGTTTGTTCTTCATGCATAGTGGAGCATGAAATGCCTCATCACAAGGACTTAGCTTTATCCTTTAGGTTATTTCTAAATGTATACTCCGTATTAGAAAACGATCTTGTCTGTATACTCTTATATATTGGGTATGTTTGGCACAACTAGCTGAAAAGATACTTTTATGAGCTTTTTAATAACTGTTAGCTTTTAGAAACTGAAAAGATCGTAAAAAGAAAAGGCAATAGCTGTTTGGTAAAAAACCGACTGTTTGATTTAGCTCTGTTTGGTATACAAGCTGTTACGATCAATTAATGTTAGAAGCTACGGACTTATCTGAGATGCTACTCACTGTAGCATCACAAAAAAAATCTTTTATTTTTATAAAAGCTCTTAAAAATTGGCGTGCCAAACATACAACTAGAAGCTTTTAAAGACTTTTTAAATAGTACAAAAGTTAGAAGGCAGGAACTTATGCCCGCTAAACATAGCCATTGTGTAATGATATTTGTAATTATAATCATGAATATGAAGAAAACAAATTTAAAATTACACTATCCTATGTTCTTTAATACTCCCTCCGATTCCAAAACAAGTTCCACATTTGACTTCACACATATTAAGAAAATAAATTTGACTTTACTGTGTAGTGCACTGTTTGGCACTGTTTGAACACTGTTTGGCACTGTTTGACACTGTTTGACACTGTTTTGATGTAGATAATAAGGAAATGTTTGAAAGTGGAACTTAATTTTGAATCTGCCCGAAAAGGAAAGGTGGAACTTGTTTCAGAAAGGGAGGGAGTAGTTGTAATAGTTTGACTTTTACCGTTTGCCAACACACAAATTTGACTGTAATTATATTTCATTACATATTAGTAAACATTATAATAAGTTAATATTTTGAAAATTCACATTAATAGATATTTAATAATATTTCATACACAATAATTTGATTGTATATATTAGTAGAAAATTATGGCCAAAGTGAGGTTTGTGAATAGTGCAAAAATCATAATGTTATAACTATTAAAGAACGAAGGAAATATATTGTATGCTGTTTTTCCTTTTTGCTTCTCTTTGTTTTATTGTGTTGCTTTTTGTTGCATCTTGTTGCTTTTTGTTGATATTGATCAGTGCCTGCTTATTAATATTTTTATTAAATTTGTATTTATGTTTTTAGTTATTTTTCTATTTTGTTACAAAGACACCATGTATGTGTAGTGACAAAATTGCATATAATAAAATCACAAGAAACACAAATAACAAAGAAACAAACTATAAACAATAAAAAATAAAAAGAAACAAAAAGGCAACAAAAAGTAACCATATAAAAAAATAATACAACAAAAGGCAATATAAAAATATCAATAATAGTATTAAAAATACTTTAAGAATGATTTAAAAATTAATACTCCCTCTGTTCTTTATTAACTGTCTCGCAATCCTTTTTTGAACGTTTTTAATTATTTGTCTCTCTTTCCCTTTTTGGTAAGTTTTTTCAATCAAAATACCTTTATACCCCCCACTTTTATTACCATTGCCCCTTTCTCTTTCCTACTTTTTTATTTACCCACAACTCACTATACCTTTTACACTACCCTTATTATTTTCCTCTTAAAACACGTGCCAAAGCCTAAGAGGACTCATATTTAAGAACGAAGGGAGTATTTACAATCTAAAATAATTTAACTTTTTTAAAAAATGTGACTACTTTAAATAAAATTATAAGATAGATATATTTATAATGAGCTCAAGATATTCTTCTTCTTAATATTAATATTTTCTGGATTAATTTCCAGAAGTTCATGAACCCCTATTTATCGTGATTTGGGCTTAATGACTGGGACTAGCTTGGTGTCGTAATGATCAAGATGAATCATTCACACTTGTAATTCTCAGAATTTTACAAAACCCCTTGAATGTTCATCCTTGGATATGTATTTGTAATGTTAAAAACTTATTGTGAAAAATTAGGGTGAAAAATCAAAGTTAAGGGGTAAGGATTACGACTTATAATGTCATAGTATTTGGATGTACTATCTCGTTAAAAACCTTATAAAAAAAATCCAGTCGAACAAAAACTCGATGAAGGAAAAGAGTGCAATTCATTCAAGTAAACTTTGAAGACGGCGCATGGCTATTTTCTAGACAAGTTCTATAAATTTCTTCGGGGGCAATGGCTTGATGAAGAGATCGACCGAAATTTCACTTGGTTTGATATATTGAATGTTAATTCTCCTTACTTTCTCTAGATCGTGAGTAGAGAAAAACTTTGGTGATACATGCTTCCTTCTATCTCCTTTGAAGTAGTCTTCTTTAATCTGAGCTATCATGCTATGTTATCTTCATAGATCACAATTTTGGATATGTAGAATCATTGATTGCAACCACACACATGTTTTCCAACTTCATACAGGGGAAATCAACTCTGCGTGATTTTGTTATTTCACCTTTTGAGAATCTGATAAGTATCTAGCATCTGCATATCCGATTAAAGTGACTTGTGAATCTTTGTTGTAGAATAAGCCAAGATCAACGATACCACGGAGATAACATAATATGTGTTTCATTTCGTTCCAATGATGCCTTGTTGGACATGAGATGTACCTAGCTAATAAATTTACAGAAAATGCAACATCTGGTCTAGTATCATCAGCTAAATACAATAAAACTCATGTTGTTATTCATTCAACATGAGTGTTATGTATTCAATCAGAAAATTCAACGTTCTGCAAAAAGGATGATTGATCGTTGAATATTTTCCGCTATTCATTCAATCTATGATGTGATGTTGTTATGTATGTTTACTTACTCAGTATGGTGCGAACAATGCTCATGAATGCCTTGTGTGATTAAGTGAGGTTGACTTGCGAGTGACGTCACTTGATCACACGGCGGTTGTACACGCGCTTAGATGCGGTCTGGGGCGTGACATATGGCCTGCACCTTCTCCGGATTTGGTTCAATTCCACGATGGCTTATCATGTAGCCCAGGAATTTGCCCTCCTGAACTGCAAATGTGCACTTCTTGGGGTTCAGGCGGAGGTTGATCTTGTTCATGATTTTGAAATTTTCCTCCAGATCCTCTGTGTGTGTTGGCTTTGTGGCTTTTGACTATCATGTCATCCACGTATGCTTCCATTGTTCTGTCGAGCACAGCTTTAAAGACCCTGGCCACCATGCGATGTAGTGGCGCCTGAGTTCTTGAGCCCGAACGCCATGACCAGGTAGCAGAAAATGCCTTATGGAGTCATGAATGTTGTTTTCTGGGCGTCGGACTCGTGCATGAAAATCTGGTGATAGCCTCGGAAGGCATCCAGAAAGCTCATGAGCTCACAGCCGGCTGTCTCATCGACAAATTGATCTATGTTCGGCAGTGGGAATGGATTCATCGGGCAAGCCTTGTTGAGGTTGGTGTAATCGACGCACATACAAAATGTTGGTGGGTTGGATGTCAAGACAACATTCGCTAGCCAATTTGGGTATTCTACCTCGGCGATATGATTTATGCCAAGGAGCATAGTCACCTCAGCCTTGACGAATTTCCGCCTGTCTGTAGACAGGTACCGCTTGCGCTGTTTGACAGGCGTCGCATTGGGATCCACAGTCAGCTTGTGCGTGATTATGTCACGACTTATCCTCGGCATTTCATCAGGACCTAGGGCGAAAACGACTTTGTATTTAATAAGAACAGAGATTATTGCTTGCCTCAGCCCTGCCTTCATATTTGTCCTGATCTGAACAGCTCTTTCCGGATTGGCCTGGTCTAGGATAACCGTTTCCAGTGTATCCACGGGTTCGGCTCTGGGAGTTTCCTCCTCTTTAAGTATAGCCTGGGAGATAGTGTTGATTCGCATGTCTCTGGCAGCCATGTGCTTGATCATCTTCATGTAGCAAGATCGGGCTATTTTATGGCTTCCTCTGCAATAGCCGACCCCGGACTCAGTCGGGAATTTCATGCAGAGGTGCCGCATAGAGATTACTGCTTCTAAGTCCTCCATTGTTGGCCTTCCAAGTATGACATTATGAGCGCACTCGATTCGCACCACCACGAACTCCATAGGGATCTTAGAGTGATGAGATCCATCCCTGAATCTAAGGGTGAGCTCGATAGTGCCCTCGGCGTCTATGGAGTCACTAGTAAATCCGGAGAGGGGAGTTCGAATGGGCCTCAGAGAGTTGAGGTGGAGGTCCAACTCATGGAACGTCTGGATGTACATGATGTTGACAAAAGAACCGGTATCAACATAGGCGCGGTGGATGATGGTCACGTCCACCTCGCATTTCACCACCAGAGCATCTCTGTGAGGAGAAGGGAAGTCCGGTAGATCACGGTCGGTGAACGAGATCACATCTGACCTTGCCTTCTTGGAAGCAGGTGGGGGGTTTGTGATCTCCCCCACATAAAGTTTATTGTTCCACTTCTTCCTCTGTGTGGCGGTGTCACCGCCTGTGTTTCCTCTGACGATCATCCGGACCTCAAGTCTTCACTGCTGATTGCGCCTGTTATCCTCGGCCGAATCATCATCGGAGATCAATCCAATGTCCTTCTTTCTGGGAAACGGTCAAGTTCTCGTTCCTCGTCCCTGGATCTGCGCTCATGGCCGCGCTTCTGGCCAGCTCCTGGCTTCCGGACAAACCGTGTCAGGTAGCCTCGGCTGATCAGTTTCTCAATCTCCAGCTTCAGTGTATGGCATTCGTCTGTTGTGTGACCATGGAACCTGTGAAACTTGCAGTAGGGGCCCGACTTATCCCCTGGCTGGACTTCGTTGATCCGCGGGTCCCGAACCACCAGCCCCTCTTGATCAGCGGCCTCCAGAATGTGGCTGACAGAATGGGTTAGTGGCGTCAGGATCTCAGGTACATAAGTTTGGGGCCATTCCAGGGGCGTCTGCTTCTGAAGTTGCCTCTGCTCCGGTTTTTGTCGCTACCATCGCGGGGGTTTTCCTCCCGCAGCTGCTTTGGCTTTTCCTGTTGCTTTTGCTCCTGTTTAGGGGGCTTCACAGCATTTTCTTGCACTCTTTTGCGGTAGTGCACTTCCTCCGCTAAGGCATAGTTCTGCCCGTGATGGAGTGCCCGCTGATAATCCCGAGGGGGTCTATGATAAGGCTCCTCGAGAAGCCCCCGATCCAGCGTTCAAGGAACTTGCTTAGTGGCTCATCCCTGCTCTGTTTTACCGAGAACAGATAGGAGAAGTGTCTCTTTGTTTTTGTCCTGGCGGCAAAGTGGGTAAGGAAGCTTGAGTAGTTTGTGATGCTTGAGTGGGCTCACTCCTTTCTTTGTGCCTCCCTTCGAGGCCGATGTGAGCATCCGGTGCATTGATGTTGATTCTGTTGCGGAGGTCGATCGTGGGGTCAACCATGCTCGGGAGTTCAGCCTCCTCACCACCTTCTCGGCTATGGCGTCCCTCGGCCTCTCCTGCTGGGTTCGAGGGTCCTGGAGAGGCTGAAGCATCGAAGGCATCTTCCCAATTAGAGGCTGAAGAAATAATACCCACGGCAGCACTTTTGTTGATGGAAAAAAGGGTCTCCAATGTTTTGCAGAAAGGGTAGGCCGTAGGCTGAAGCATCGAAGGCATCTTCCCAATTACTCAATTATGGGCACCTTATAAGGATGTTTAGTAGGTCGCTGGTTACTTCAATTGTTTAGAAAAGATTTCCGAACAAGTTTAGGTTATAACGACATATCCACATTTGGGATTAATTAATAATAATAGGAGGGCAGAGCACTAATAGTTAGGATTATTCGTATGAATGTTCCAAAGAAAAAAAAGACAAAAAACAATTCTCGACTTCAAAGTTTAACCCTACAAGGATTTTGATGCAAAATAAGCTTAAATATCTGAACTAAAATAATTATTTTGCAACACACTAACAACTGTTTTTTTCTAAAATAAACGAAAAGCAATAAAACATAAGGACAATAGGGCGAGCAAATTATGAAGAGCAAACACTTCTTCACATTTCCAATAACATTTGGTTTGCTATTCTGCTACAGAGCACTAAGCCGTCAAATATTAGCATATCCATGAGATTCACCAGTTTTGCATTGTTAAGCTAATACTCATATATGTTAACTAGTCATGGTGAGGAACAGTTCAAGAACTGGTGAGGGAAAGAAATCTGTTCAAAGGGATTGCCTGTTTTATTTTTTTGGACGATATTCATAAGTCTTAACCCGTAGAAGCAAGACTTCACAACCTTCCAAGAGCTATGCAGTCCCCGGTTTGTCAGGTTTTACACATTTGATATATACATCATCAAATGTGATCATTATAGTTTAAGGGATGATAGCGATGCAACATCCTCTGAAGCCATCTTCTACGTGGCTCCGGGTTCAAACAGACAAAACATTCCCTTTCTTCAGGATCCCTTAGGATGTCAAGGGCATCTAGATACATGGCGCTTGATTGGGGGATGTCTTCCATCTCATTCAAACACTTTATGGCAGTAAATATCGAAGTGTCAGGACCACCTATGTCCAGTGAAGTCTTTAAGCACGTACCTTTTGGAAGATGCTCATTAATGAGTTTACTGATGCTACTTAAACAAGCCTTCAACTCATTCATCCATGCATCTCCTCCACTAGTTTGAGACTTCCCAGATGGTGTCTTGGGACTTTTACCATAAGAAGGGCCCACAAATTCACCATTTGAGCAAACATAAGGCATCCCCACGGGCAATACCTCCTCATGCGTATCAACTGACTGTTCAATGGGTGCTTGATGATCATACTTCCATGGTAAAGAAACCGCCTTCCGCTCTGAGCAACCCTTTTTGTCGAGCTTCACGACCGGGCAGCCACCCTCAGTTAGGTGGCGTAATAAATTGGTGGTCCCAGACCTGCTTGAGCAAGCAAAAACCTTGTTACAGTGGCTGCACTTGCATTTCTCATATGTCCCGTCCTCCTTCATGAGCTTCGTGAAATGCTGCCAGACAACTGATCTCGACTTCCCCTCCCGCTTTTGTTTCTCGTCTGTATTTGTGTCTGTCTGGTAAGCAACTTCCATAGCGCTTTCATCATTTCCATCAGCCATCTAGAGAAAAATGGAAACCAAACTGTCATTTCTTCCATCAGCCATCGTCAAAAACTTGCAAAATGAATGGCATGGGGCACAAAAGTCACTTTTTATGCATGAAGTGTTGAGTAATTTTAGATATTAATTACAGGGTCATGTCTAACCATAGCCTTTAGAGCTATTTTTATGATTAAGCATTAATGAGAAAGGACAATATTTTTCATGATTTTTGTAGATACTCTAAATCATCAAAGTAAATTCTTCATACTCAACAAGCCAACAACAAGTAACTCATTGAAGGATCTCTATCAATACTTAAAAACTTTATGTATCTTCAAATCACAAATAGTATTCTAATCATCAATTCATCATTAGTACAACAGTGCATAGATGGTTAACATTTCCTTATGCCCTTATTTGAGACTGTTATTGAAATGGCTGAAAATGACTCTAATTATATACACGTGTATATAAGGTATACACATGTTTTTCCAATTATATACATGTGTATATATACGAGTGTGCACATACACACACATATATATGAATAAGTTATCTAAATCAGCAGATTCAGCCATTTTAAAGTATTACTTCAGCAGCTTTATCCGATTCAGTCATTTCATATTTTCAATTCCTACCCAAAGGCTCTAAACAATGCATTTGATGCCACTAATTCCAACTAGTTGCGCTGGGATTAAGGTGCTGATAATGATGACGATGATAATGATGAATAATAATAAATGATAAATCAGAGTTCAATCTGAGCATAAAACTATAAATTTCAAATTTTCAAGTCGATGACACCTATTAGTTGGAATTATAGTCCCAATAAGGATGATGATGATTCAAGTATAGAACATAAACCAAATTTATGAATCTGTGTGGGCCACATATGTGCAACTTTACACAATGATACCATATGCTTCTTTTCTTCCTATGATAGAAAATAGCTGACATGTTCCTACTTACCAAAGCCACACTAAGTTTAATCTGCTATACATTTAAGTGTTTAATCATTCAGATATTTCATGTTCTCATAGCGCGCAATCGCACATAAAATTATTAAGCATCTGTGCAACACAGAGATGGGGAAGCAGAAAACTGGGACGAGATACAGGAAAAAAAACACTAGAAGAAAGTATGAGACAAAATATTGATACAACAACATCTAAGGCTTAATCCGAAAAGAGTTAGGGGCCGGCTAACCGACAATGACATTAGAGTTATAAATATAGTAATTTCTCTAAATAGGATTAAAAGTTAACCAAAGTGCGTTAATAGGACTATATGTTCATAATTCCCTAAATAGGCCTTATTTGATCCTATTAGAAGTATAAAACTTCTTCAATTAGGAGTGAATGAGCCTTGTTTTGGTGAGAAAACAATGGTGGTCCTATTTGTACACTTTGTCTATGTTTTAGTCCTATTTAATGAATTTTCCCACAAAAAATGTTAAGTTAAAAATGATATACTCCGTATATCTGAAGAGACAAAATACTAATGAAAGGTGTAAATTAACAAACTGCAGGGCTTCATTAAAAAACTGTAGAGCTAATATTTGCAATCATTTTACAAACATATATTAATTCATTATATTGTTAAATTGTAGTATATGAATAAACTGAATCAATTTAAAAAAGAATTGCAATTTTATACTTGCGCAGCTGGCAGCTTCGAGTTTCATCATTCTTCGTACCATTAATGAATATCAGCTCCATTTCAAACACATGTAAAGATATATACAAACATATATTAGATCATGGAAGCAATGGAAACGGAGTATACCAAGTGAAGACCAACACAACAGTATCACATCTGAATAAGAAAAGGATACTGATCCAACCTGAATCAGAAATTTTCACTATCCTAAGTTCTACACTGTGATCGTTAAGCGTTTTCTCAGCCAGTGACTCTTCTCACCGATCACTTCCGACTCTTAATCACAAACCTATCATTCCTATGACAACGGAATATGAACGCTAGGATTTGGAAAACTTGCCGGGAAGTTGAAGGAGACGCACTCCGCGGCGATGGCCTCAGCTTGCATCTGATAGATGGTGGTCGGGCTCACCGGAGTCCAGAGGGTTTGAACTGACCGGGTCTGGACGTGCAGCATGCAACTGAAACGGGCCTGATATGGGGCGGGTTTGGGATGGACATTATGAATATCCGATCCTGTGTATATTTAAATGAAATAATGTCAATTTTAATTAATGTCAGGTTTGGACGGGTTTCAAATTGGATTTCAGGTTGAATCAGATAAACAATTGCAGGCTAAACTAAACTCATAGAGACTATTACACATTTGGATAGTTATAAAAATATACATAGTTCAGACTATGGTTATGTTTGGTAGACATAAATTCATGTCATCTAGTTTTTACATTATTTAAAAAATCTTTAAAAGTTTCTAGTTCTATGTTTGACATGCAAATTTTTAAGAGTTTTTATAAAAATAAAAGATCTTTTTTGAGATGCTATATTGAGTAACATCTCAGATAATTCTGTAGCTTCTAACATTAATTAGTCTTAACAGCTTGTATATCAAACATAATTAAATCAAACAGTCAGCTTTTATCAAATGGTCGCTATCTTTTTCTTTTAAGATCTTTTCAGTTACTAAAAACTAACAGTTACTAAAAAGCTCATAAAAGTATATTTTTAACTAGTTGTGTCAAACATATTGTATACCTGACCTAACTGACAAACAAATCGGATCAAAAAAAGTTCAATCCAGTTAATAACCAAAACAACCTCCATGATTGTGCAGAAATTTCAAAGTTTTTTCCGGATTAATGTGATTTAATTAAGTATTTACCGAAATAATGTTGGGTTAAAAGAATTTACGGATATACTGTTGGGCTTAACCCGGGGGGGAAAGTTGCCAAACCCCGAGATGACGACTTATAAATTGCCAAACGGTTTGTCGACTTTCCCTATTAATAACATGTGCACAGACAGCTTCAAAAACAAATAGAACGAGTGCAGGCACAAAAAACCCTCCAGCGAAGAGCAAGTGCAGCAGCCCACTCCGGCGACTACAGCTACTAGGAGGTCATTCTACCTACCAAGGATACTCCCCAAACATCTTCTTCAACCTCTAGGTACATCAAATCCCCAATTTCATCTCATTTTTCAACTTAGGGTTTGAATTGATAATTTTCGAATTTGTAGAGGAGGATGGGCGGTATTTGCACAATGGGGCGAGGAGTCGAGGACCCTCTGGGACGCCGGTATGTTTTATTTAGAAGATTATATTTATGTTATTGTATGTTCTGAATAATTATATTAATTATATTTATATTAATATATACTACATGAGTGGTTAGATGGCTATTTGCAGATCTTTGTCGCGCATCATCGGCTACTGGACTCGATTTCTCTATGGATGCATTTGATCGCATGTGGGGTGATCAGGTTTGTTGTACATAATATAACATTAGCTATCATATGAAAAGCAGTAAGACTAATTTTATTGCCTTTTCAAACAGATTACATAGATGTCATATACAACCCAGATGTTAGAGGGGTTGCCCCCGCCAGGACGAGAGCATATGATATATGGCGAGCACGTGTCCCGTTGAAAATGTTTTGACATTGTTGAGCTTCATTTGCCAGATCGTGTACTGCGGTAGTTTGACTATGAGCAGGTCATTCCAACACTTGTCGACACATGTGTAGATCTCCATAAGCTGGATAGACGTGGGAAGCCTACAGAAGATTGGTCGTTCAGACATGTCAGATACGTGACTATATGAGAGAGGCGAGTAGAACTTGTTGTGACTGGGACGCCTACATTACTCTCATCTGTTTCTATAGACTACATGAGATGGTATTACAGCATCACACAGTTGTTTGTCTCTCCTTCTTTCAGACTCCCTACTCATCATTACCAGCCTGGTTCCATGGCTTTACACTTAACGGTGAGTGTGCTACTAATTACTAAAGTATTTCATGTTCTTTATTTAATATTTTTATTTATTTCAAAATAATTATAATTCATGTTTCACAATTCTGATGCGGGCTTTGCAGCGTTTACATGAGCGAGCGACTGCCACAGTGAATGATACGCATGACGTGGATACGTACGATCAGGTTCTGACGGGCATTGCTTCGTTGTGTTCAGATGTGTTGGACTGAGTGGACTATGGACATCTTATACGTATGACTCCCTCTCATGATTATATGACATAGACATCATCAGCAACAACACTGATGGGTTATACATCTCAGACTCAGCGTGACAGAGTTGTTCTTCAACCATGGCAATGGCGTAGGCGTATGCATCAACAGCCACATCTCCATGATCAAGACGATCAAGAAGACCATGAAAACTTGTAGTCTGTCTTTATTATTGGACTTACTCATGTACACCAAATGTTGTAGAAACACTTTACTTTTTTTACGTATTTCCACCTGCAACCTAATGAATATTGTGTTATTAGTACTTTTTCATTTGTTTATGATGTGTTGATGTGTTTGGTTATACATATTGGATGTCTATACCGTGTTTTTATACTGTCTTTCTGAGCATGTGTGTCGTTTTGTATCATTTTTACCAATTTGCGTTTTGTATGTGTTCTGTAAGTCGCCAAACGGTGAACTGCGATAATCGTGATCAATTTAAGACAAAAAATGAAACTTTTCGCCATCGGGGGTGCCCGACCGACCCTGATTGGCCCATATAAGTGTCGGTCAAAAACAAAACGTTTGGGTGTGTTTTGACAAGGAAAAAGTCGTCAAACGGTTTGATGAGTTATATGTCGTCATCCCGGTTGGCGACTTATAAATCGACAAATCGTTTGGCTACTATGCCTAACACGGATTAGGTCTAACAATACATCCGTAAATACTTTTAACCAAACATGATTTCGATAAATACTTAATTAAATCGCATTAATTCTGGAAAAAAACTCAAAATTTCAATAGGAGTGGTAACTCGGATGGCCTGTAGTAATGACTTGGTCAATTCTCCATATCGTGAAGTCAATCGAGAGCACCATTTCTTCGGTTCTTCACGACACTGCTTCGCATCTCGTTGCCGCCTTCAATTATCCAGCTGCATGAGCCGTATCGGGCGAATCTTTCTCGAATTATCTCTCTATCCTCGGCCATCGTTAATAAATACTCCGTGATGATCTTAGATGTTCGAATGAGCCAAAAATAGTTTTTTTTCGATTGGTATGTCTGAATTTTGTAATTTAGTGGTTGAGTAATCAAGGGTCCTCTGTTGTTCTCCAAGCATTAATCTGCAGCCACTGACATTCTAATGTTTTGATAATTATATTCATCCCTGTGTTTTGACCTTTCTCTTTTATTGACTTGAACATTGAAAAACAAAGAACTTCTAAGATTTGAGCCTCTTAATTAATAAATTCAACTATAAGTTAGATAAAGTGAGAGTTGAGGCAAGATTCTCTGATCTACTAAAACTTCAGCAGAGTGGGAGGAAAGGATATAAAGCTAGGTGATTGTTCTGTATTATTGTCTCCTCATATCTTTTTGTGATTATTCTCATGGTAGTTTAGGATTTTCTTTTTCTTGGACTTTTTAATCCCCCCCTGGAATAAGTAAACTGCAACTACCCTTTACACTTTTATACCCTATATGATAAGCAAGGCTTGACAATAACATTCACAATGATAACTGTAATTTCAAATGTGTTTCACACTTATTTACCTGATACTTGAAATGTTAGTGTCTTCTTATGTTATATAGCTAGATCGATCTTGTAAGGCCGTGATATCTGTGTGAATTAAAGATTGTTCCAAACTGGTGGTATGACTTTTTTCGGTTGCTGTTCTGGAACAATAGCATCTCCCCCAAGGCATCAAATAGACATTGAAGAAGGTAGAAAAAAGACAAAGAATCTGATTCAAACATGATGTTCTTAATCCTGGAAGTAGAAATACAATTCATTTGTGTTCTTCCTTCACATTTAGATTCTAAATTGGTTAAGAAATTGGTACAGAAGTTTCAAGCTGTCAGCATGTTAAGATATACAGTTATAGGGAATTGCGGATGGCAACTGA
Organism: Cuscuta europaea; assembly: GCA_945859875.1. Taxonomy (NCBI): domain Eukaryota; kingdom Viridiplantae; phylum Streptophyta; class Magnoliopsida; order Solanales; family Convolvulaceae; genus Cuscuta; species Cuscuta europaea. The sequence goes on along the minus strand of CAMAPE010000068.1, from coordinate 1,672,890 downwards.
AGACTTTAGCCCCTCAAATATGATTGGGAAAGGAGGGTTTGGATCTGTGTACAAAGTATAATATTCTAATCTTTTTCTTCAATAATTGTCTATTTTTGGCCTTATAACATTAGGTCATCCTCATTTTCAGCCTCCAACTTTAATATTTTCCACTTCTGATGCGGACCAGTGAATTCCTTGGCACTTCATGTCCTTTCCAGCCACATCCTTGAAAAATAATCAGAAATTACCCTGGAAGGACCAAAAGTAACAAGAAATATATGGTCATGCACCATAAGTGGATATATTGAAAATCGGGGACCAAAAGATGGAATTGTCTAATACTCTTGGAACCAGAAAAGAATATTTTAAAATATAATTTCATTTAGTTTCTGTAGATTTTTCATATATTGTATTGGTACTGAAGTTTATATATGGACTCTTAGGGGCGACTAAGAGATGGAACTTTGACTGCGGTTAAAGTTCTCTCTGCTGAATCCAAGCAAGGTGCTAAAGAATTTTTGACAGAAATAGTTGTTATCTCTGGCTTAGAACATGAAAATTTGGTGAAATTGTATGGTTGTTGCCTTGAAGAGGATGCTAGGATGCTAGTATATGCCTATATGGAAAACAATAGCCTCGCTCAAACTCTTCTTGGTGATTTTCTCTTCCTCTTTCTCTCTCTCTCACTATGCCCTCATTTGGTTTTTTATTCAAGATCTATGGAGGATCTAACAAGAAGATCAAAACTATCAATCTTTAGGACTTGAGTAAATGAAATTATGAATTCATAATTATAATTTTAATGATGAACTTCATTTCATTTTTATTTTATGTAATTCTTTTATTAAAGAAATTCATGATTTTTGAAGTGTTAGATTGATGGTTTCAACCAAGGTAATCAAGTGATAATTTTCATTTTCGAGGTTCTTTATTGATAGGTAAACCTATATTTCAAATCCTAAATCCATAAAACTCATACTTTATATATATGGTGATTTTCCAATAAGAAGAAGCCTTTAGGTGAGAATTTTAGAATGAATCTCAGTCGTCGGATTCGATTATATTGCAATAAAAGAGCTTCATGTTGCGTTGAAATATGCATCCATGCGCGGTGGCATTTTCGTAAATACTTTTGAAAAATCTGTGTCACACCTCTTTAGTGCAACATGTAGCTGTATTAGGATGTTTTTACTTGGCCTAAAATTTGCTGGTTTGGTCTGATTTGGTTTGTTTAAGTCTGGTCTAGTTTGAACTGGTCTAGTATGGTAATGCCTGGTCTCTGTGTATTTTATAACTACGGAAGTCTGATCTGGTCTGATCTGGAACTGAAGACAATCCAAGTAAAAACATCCTTAATGTAACATCATCCCTAATGCAATTGGAAACAGTTTTGGTGCAACATCGTAAAATTTAAATCCTAGTGCATCATGAAGATCTTTAGTGTAACATCGCAAGTCCAATACTCAGGTATATACAGAAACGATCTTGTCCAGCCGGAGGGACAGGATCCTTTGTGTGGCAGCTGCCGCTTGGGGCGGTTCCCGATGAAATTTTTTATGAATTTTTTTGAGCATGTTCCTTACCAAGTCTACTAGTCTAGCTCATCTACAAAAAAATTCAGCCAAAAAATCGATCGGGAAGGCAGTTAAATAATTTTTTGAAGATAAATGCGCCAATATATATTTATTGGCTGAAATTATTTAACTGCATTCCCGATCGAATTTTTAGCTCATTTTTTTGTGTATGAGCTAGATTTGATGAGGAACATGCTCAAACAAATTTATAAAAAAATTCCACCAGGAACTGCCCCAAACGGCGGACAGACGAAGGGTTCTGTCCCTCCGGCCGGACAGGATCATTCCCCGCTCTCTCTGTATATATATGTAGGACAATGTTCAGGTAAGGTAAGCATAAAAGTTACAATTTTCAGATAAAAATTCAATGGAGAAGTCGGTTAATTTAATTATTGAAAACAACTGCATGTTATATGTATAAAAAACTGCTCAATTTTCAAAATTTTATTTAAGTGACTTCCTTATTGAATTTTAAGCTGAAATTTGATATACATATTATACACTTCATGAAGAACATGCTCACAAAATTTCATCAAAAAAATCATCTTGGAAGCACCTCAACCGAAAGAGACCTAAAATTGTTACTTTTAGGTCCAACCTTAAATGAATATTTTCCTATATATATAGATAGATTTTGGTTCAAGTGAGAAATAAGAATGAATCTCAACCATTGGATTTCCGATTTTGCACTAAAAACAACTTCATGTTGTAGTAGGATTTAATTTTTGTAATGTTGCACTAAAACAGTTTCATATTGCAGTAGGATTTGACGATGTTGCATTAAAACAGCTTCATGTTGCACTAGAGGGGTGTAACACAATTTTTTCAAAATTATTTATGAAAATGCCATCACACATGATTGTATTTTCAGTGTAATATTGAAGCTCTTTTACTACAATTTAGCTGAATCTAACAATTGAGATTCTTTCTCATTTCTCACCTACACACCTCTTTCTATTAGAACCTCACCTTATATAAGAGCGGTTCTAGTGAGAAAGGACTCCCATGAGAGAAATGAAAATGAATCTTGACCGTTGGATGGTTTTATGTAGAACTGAAATGTGCATTGTGTGAAATTGAATGTGCATAATAAAAGGTAAGACTCAAATGTGCATTAGGTGAAATTGAAATGTGCAGAATAAAAGGTACCAAAATGTTACTGCATTGTACCTTTTATTCTGCACATTTCAGTTTCAGCTAATGCACAATTCATCTTCACATAATGTCACTATGTCGTACCCTTTGTGATGCATATTTCAATTTTCACTTAATGCACACGTCAGTTTCACTTAATGCACCTTCAATTTTCACATAACATAATCTAATGGGGTCCAGATTAATTATCATTTCTCTCCTAAGATCGTTTTCTCGTTTGAACCTAACTATATGTTTGTGTGTAAGGGATCGAATACAAACACCTCCTAATTTACAAACTACAAACTCATCTTGATGATCCGATGTGTTGATCTAAAGGTTATAGAAGCACAGTGGCATTTTGGTAATAAAACCAAACCTTTTCGGATGCAACACTTTGAATGTTAATATGCAACTGCTTATTTCATTGCAGAATAATATGCAACACTTTGAACGATAATATGCAAAACAAATAGCGTAAAGATGCATCGTGCGAATATTTGCACAATATACCTGATCCGCCCCCTATGCGCGCGCACACACACATATAAACAAGGGTTTCATTGGTTTATAGGTTCGAGGCACAACTTCATTCAGTTTAATTGGAGGACCCGTGTGAAAATATGCATGGGTGTGGCCCGGGGACTTGCATTTCTCCATGAAGAAGCACAACCTCGGATTGTCCATAGAGATATTAAGGCAAGCAACATTCTTCTTGACAGCGACCTCAATCCAAAAATTGCTGATTTTGGTCTTGCAAAGCTCTTCCCCAATGATGTGACTCATATCAGTACCCGTGTTGCCGGCACTCAGTAAGTGTTTTTTGTAGTTTCAGAAAGGAGGAAAAGGTTACATACACCCTTCATATTTGCTCCAAAGTATAAATAATATCCTAAAATCTATTTAGCTACACATAGACCCTTTATTTGGTTGCATGATTCGGGCGTGGAGGAGTTGTGTGTGTTTGGTTGGGAAATTAGTGGGATGGGAAGGCTAATGAAATGTGGATGAATTATTGTGGTCTTCATCCTTCGAAGCAACATTTATGTCGGACCTTTGGATGCAAAGATCCAACGGTCTGCAAATGTGGTGGGGCCATGGATTGGAATCCATGCTGTCTGTTCTTTATTGGACGGTCTTGAATCAACACACATGTTGCTTGTTTGGGGAGACAGGGAGCATAATGGAACCCACCTGTCAAGTAGAACTGTCCTGTTGTCTTTAGTTCCAATAGAGTATGCACTTCAATCCATTTGATTCTCTGTAATGGTCTATGCTGATCTATTACGGCGTGGTTGGGAGATGAAGAGAAAGTGTTGGTCGGTTACTTTGGATGCACGAGAAGAGTACTTGTTACTCCAAAAGTTTTATGATATTATTAATGAATGGAGCACCTACGTTCTCGTACTAGTCCCAATAGTCCTCGTGAACAAGTATTAGAGCTATCGTAAACCTATTACTAGCACTGGCAATAGGAATAATATTAACTAAAACAAAATATCAATCCCAATATGAGACTACTACTAATAATAAAATGAAGCTAATGCTTTTATTAGTAAGGAAACTAATAATAATAGTTAGAGTTCCTCATCCCTTTTGCTTGCATTTCCTAACTGTGGTAATTTAGGCCCAAACTCACCATCTCGAATTTCTTCATATACCTGATAGATCATCTCTCTGCCAGTTTGAAGTGACTTTTGTCACTGAAAGACTAGAGTTTTATAGCATTAGCAGCATTTGTGTGTATTATTATTGAATTCAGCGTTTCTAATGCATTTAATCAGTCGAGAAATTTATCATGATCACTGAAAAAATCAAAGGCATATCTTAAGTGCAATTTAATCTGAAAATCCTTACTAGTTTCTACTAATATCATTATATCTTATCATATTTCACTGTCATTTGTAGAAAGTTAACTAGTTAAGGGGGCTTATTTGTAATCTTCAAAAACCTTGAGAGCCATTTGGTAATATGACCAAACACCAAGGGAAGTAGAAGTAACTAATCCTATCATATGTATAGTTCTATCTGTTTAGTTCTGTTTTAATTTCTGCTCTAAAAGAATGCATGTAGACTTTGCATAGCCCCCGCCTGGGCACTGCCGCTGTGGGCTCCTGATCCGACCACCTGCCCAGACCCTTGCGCTTTTCAGAATAATAGTTTTTTTGTTCTTTAAGATATGTGGATTAAGAAATGGTTTTTGTTGTTTCATTTGAATATCCATTTGTATGTGTGTGCAGAGGCTATTTGGCCCCGGAGTATGCAATGCTTTCCCGACTGACCAGGAAAGCGGATGTTTATAGTTTTGGCGTTCTCCTTTTAGAAATTGTCAGTGGGAGATGCCATACCAACACACGTCTCCCAGTTAATGATCAATATCTTCTTGAAAGGGTAACTAATTATTATCTGGATACACTATTTTCATCCGTAGCAATCTTACCTAATTCTTCAAAATCCACCCTTACCTAATCCTTTCTTAATTTTACACTTGAATAAAATTGTGTAGCAGTAAAACTGGAGAAGAATCCCAAAGATTTACTAGTATATGATTATAGGCCGCCGTTCATCTTTTTACCGCCTCTCATTGGTGAAGTTACTGCCGTTGCAAAATTAAGGCGGCATGTAATAAAATCAATTCTTATCTCTTATGTACAACTAGAAATATCTCTTAAGGCGGCATGTCTTGCCAAATGTAATGTAAATGCTTGCTGAAATAAATTTATTGGTAGGCTTGGAGATTGTATCAAAGAGGGGAGGTTGTTCAGGTGGTGGATGCTTCACTAGGAGAAGACTTCAACCGTGATGAAGCTTGTAGATATGTAAAAATTGCTCTCTTGTGCACCCAAACGATGCCGAAGAACCGTCCATCAATGTCAACCCTGCTGAAAATGCTGACTGGGGACGTAGCCATGGACGACTCGGTCATTGCGGAACCGGGCTTGTTAACTGAACTAATGAGTCTTAAGGGTCAAAAGAGAGAGAAATTATTTACACCATCTACTGGGTCCGGAAATTCCTCTTCGTCAGGGAACATGATGATGGCTACATCACAGGCTACAATGACTTTCTCCTCATTCAATGGTGTAAGGTGATTTTTTTACTTGCATTTCTTTTATTTGTTTTAATTGATGATGGCGATGAGTTTAGCTTAGCTGTAGAGTGGGTGGGGTGGGGGGTATACGGACTTTGTGCTTCTAGCACCCAATTTTAGTACTTCCATTTTTTAAACATAATTCATATAAATAGATTGGATTGAAGTTCAACATTGTACGGACCTACAATGTGACCTGACATTGTTATAAATAACTTGCGCGACACACTCCACCTTTTGTAATCACTGACCCCGTGATCCGGAACTGGGTATGGAAAAAGACCGAATGGGCATTAGGACTGGAATTGATTTTGTTTCATCCACAATCAACTGGAAATGGCCTGTGGTTCAACCCTTTACCCTTCTTATTACTTGGATCGACCGGCCGGTACAGAATGGTTGTCGTGAGTAACAAAAGTTGTAATGTTGTGTGTCCATGGCCCGGCCCCATCAGCGATGAATCGCACACCTAATGGCGAATGCCATTTGTATACCTCAAATTAAGTGCCCGCACAAAACATGGCAGTGAAGAAAATCCAACTCAACACACGACCGAGTCTTATTTGTGAGCAAATTCTACACACGATATAAATGACTCACAGTCTCAGACTCATGGTTCAGACGTTTCTTTGGTGTGAAGCGTGTTCAAATGGTAATAAAATGTTTACCAAAACTCAAATCTATTGACTACATCCGATTATACATCCGATTTGTTCTCACTATTTCTACAAAGCTAACCCTTTACTCAAGTTTGGAGTGAACGTGACTCCTTTAACGCATTTACTCTAAAAACAAGAATCAGTTAAGCCAAATTACCTGAAGATAACAGGACACTTTTTCTCTCTCGTGTTTTTTTATTTTATTTGTTATCCTTATTTAATACTAGACCTGTACAAAACTGGCCTGGCCCACCCGCACAAATCGGCGGGCTTGGGCATATATATATTACCCACCGCGCCAGGCCTGGCCCGGCCCGCAATAAGATATGGGCGGGGTTGGGTTAGGGTGTAGGCCCGTTCGGGCCGATAAGCCCAGCCCGCTACATTTAGTATATATAAATATATATAAATATACATATTTATATATATATACTAATTTATTTATTTACATATACACATGTATATTTATATTTACTAGTTTTTCTTTATACATATTTAGAGTTTATTATGTTTAAATTTAAATTTTAAGTTCTTAACAACTAGCCCAACCAGTATAATATCTATTTTGTACTTAAAAATAATACTTTGTGCTTAAATTTTAGATATAGTTTGTCATTATTATTTTTGTGTAAGTATTTTTTGTATGTGGTGAAAGACCTATAAATATTATAAGTGTATTAACAATTTTTTAAAAGTTGTAATATTATTTTTAAAATATTAAAAAAATCATATAATTTTAAAAAAAAATTAAGTTTTCCGCTAGACCCGCTCTTACGGGCAGGTATGGACATGGGGTTAGGCCCGTTTTTGTACAGGTCTATTAAATACTCCGTACTAGCAGATTAGCAGACCACCGTATGCCACCCACCCAAAACCTAACTTCTCCCCTTTTTCATAAACAATTCTCCTATTGAGGGGTTCGAACTTTTGACATGGAGTGGACTCTACGGACGGCATACCAGCGCGGCAACATAATTGTTTTGTAACATTGTGCCTGTAAATTTACTAGTAGAACATCTGTGCGACACACAGTTGGTGAAATTTCACGTACAAATTAAAATTTAATGTACAATGAAACATATTCAAAATGATTTATCAATGATTACGTAGTAGTATACAATTTTTATAACCCCATAAAATAGTATATAGCACGCATTCATGAAGTATAAATATAATTTTAAAACGCACTACATTTCATGCTAAATGTTATGAAACACTTCTTTATACACAACATTTTTTATTTCAATGTTCATTCTTCTGTCGTTGTACAATGTGATTTTTTAATGATAGGAGATTGGTTACTCTAAATACAATCATGTAAAGTTGATCATGACTAAAATATGTTTTTTCAACAACAAAGCAACATGCGATAACGATTGTTTTTTACTTTTATTTATAGTCATGACATAATAAGTCATTTTGAGTATCATCGCATCTGGAATTGCAATGATAAACTAACATATGAAGGTGTTAAGCAATGTCTCGGAATTAACATCTTCTGTCCCACACTAAGCTTTGTTAAAATCCTTCTTTCTAGTAAAATGTTTTGCTAGTATCTCACACGCGCGATGCACAAATGATTGTAACAAAGATTTTTCATTTTCAAAGGTTTATATATATTAATTGAAGGGAAATTATTTATTTTGACTAAGTAATATGGTGACCTTACATTTATACGAATTGCATGTTTAGACGAATTGCCTTTGTAAACAGACAAAACAGGGGGTGTGCAAATATGTGAAAGTGTGTGTTATGTTATTCTTAAACTATACTCAAATACTAATATATGGGAAAATGTTCAAATATGTCCTTCGACTATTGTAGAAGGCAAATTTAGATATTTTTGCATATGATTTTTGAAATAACTACATAATTATGACTAAAATAAAGATCATTTATGACAACATGACCTCTTAAGTGTAGTGATTATAGTAGTTACTTTACTTATGTAATTTATGCTCAATTTTCGCATAGTAATTGTAGTCTTATTTTTCTAAAGTACTTTTATTTTAGTATTTTTTATAAATGTTTATTATCTCAAGAATAGTTTTAACAATTCCAATTTGAGTCGAACCCTTTTATTTTGATCTTGGCCCGCTCACCCCCACACACAACATCCCACAATTAATTTGGCCATATTGTATCTCCCCTCCCAAATAATATCCACCGCACACACCTCACCGCAATATTGTATCAAACCACACATTCCGCGTCACAATTGCTCTTCGTGAGAGTCAAGTAACTTGTGGTCTGATGACATCACTGGGACACTCTCAAGGAAGAGGTCACAGGTTCAAATATTATCCCAGTTCAAGGATGTTGGACTTAACATAGTTCAAGGATGTTTATATATATTAAGTGAACGTAAATATTTATAATGACTAAGTTATAGGATGAATTTACATTTATATGAAATGCAAATTTTTAGATGAATTGCCGGTGTAAACAGGCAAAACAGGAGGTGTAAATATGTGAAAGTGTGTTATGCCACTCTTAAATTATACTTAAATATGATAGTATAAATTTATGAAAAAGATGTTCAAATAGATCCTTCTAGCATTGTAGAGGACAAATTTAGGTATTTTACATATAATTTTTTGAAATAATTCCGTAATTATGACTAAAATAAAGATTGATATGAAAACATGACCTTTTAACTGTAGTGACTATAGTAGTAACTTTAATCATACTAGATTCTTACCCGTGCGATGCACGGATATAAGATTACCTTACAATTATTATCTTGAATTCGATTGAAGTAGTGTAGTATATTATATTGCATAAAATGGTATGAAAATAGACATGTGGATATATAGATAATTATGTCAATTTTAAGATAAGGAAATGTAAAAATTTCTTTAAGTTAAGCAATATAGATTACAATCCCAAAGTGACTTCAAGGCAAGTATATAATACTCCATTCGTCCTATAAAATTCTTCCCACATTGACTTGGCACGCATATTAAGGAGATGTGAGTAAAGTGAAAATGTATGATTATAGTTGTGTAAGAAAAAAGTAAAATGAATGTGTAGCACACAAATTATACAAAAACGGTAAGTGAGAAGAATTTTTTGAGACAGTCCAAAAAGGAAAATTGGAAGAATTTTATAGGACGGAGGGAGTAAGTTTTATGATTCCAATAAAAGATTGTTTAACGTAAAAACTACGAAGATGTAACTTTTAACTCTCTACATTACCTTTAGTCCTAAATGTAGGTTGCGCTTTTACGTGGAGATAAAAAAAAGTTCATTAAATCACGTCATTGCCACTACATTTTGGACCTAATTCGATGTACCATTAGCACTTTTAGAGCTGTTAGATCTCATATCCAATGTATTAGTCAATTCTCATTCTCGTGTTAATACTTTTTTTTATTTGATCGATACTACATGTGTTATTTCCATATCAGCACAAAAGAATTTCTAATCAAATTTAACTACTCGACTTAATTTCAATATAGAAGCATTTTTTTTGTAAAAACACGTGAGTAAAGTCATTACATTTTATCATTTCATTTTATCCATTGTTCTCTCCATCCCAAATTAAAAAAGTGGTTAAACTCATTTCAATATTGTACTTTTATTACTCACTTGTAGAAGAAATTGGGCAACTAAACACAACTTTTCTCTTTAATTTGTACTCCGTGTATAATAATATCCACAGAGATGTTGTTTAGAAACTTTTGAGTATGCAATTTCCTTTTTATAAACAAAACAAATAACAACCCTTTTAAATGGAGTAAACTAATATGTCTTCTCTTTTTTGAGCCATGAAAAAACTCATACAGACAACCCTTGAAAGATTTCTAGGCCAGCTCACCCCGAAAGAGAAATTTCTTTTGTTGATACTTCATATAAAATAGGTCTAATGCTTACTTACTCACTTCATAGAAAATAAAGTCTAATACTTCTTTCATTACATTTTATATATTAATGTAATGATAAATTGTTTTCAAATAAATTGTTAAATGTGTCTTATTATAAATTTGCTAAAATTGATTTTTTTACTAATACACTAGAATTAAATACTCTGTGTACTAATAATCAAAGTTATATATTGGCCGACAAACATGAAAACTGAACTATTGTACTTATTTAAGAGTTGAGTAGTATTTCTCATTTCAAATTTTCAGCCATGGCCGTTATTTATACTCAGCTCTTTAATTTTGTTAGTTTCTCAACGGCTCTCATATTAATAAACAATGTCTGAAAAACTGAAAATTATTGAAAGTAAAAAACTTATTAAAGCTAAAGTCATGTCAGTTTTCAAGTCTATTGGTAGTTTAGTACACAGACAGACAATTAAACGGGAGCATTGTTTAAAAAGAATGGATAGCGGATTTATCATTCCTAATAATCCATACAACTTTTTAGAGATCATCAATTACTGCTTCCTTATAGACATGAAAATTGAGGAAAAAATCAGCACGGGTGGGGAAGATAGGAGAAGATACAACACACATATGAACATGACTTGTAGATTGGAACAAAGAAAAGAAAGATGTGATGGACAATATATTAGGCTAATTACATGGTGTGTGAAGGCAGACACCGGGGCTAGAGAGGTACCACGTGAGAGACATATGATGGAGCATATGGCCCAGGGACTCCCGACCCATAGACTCCTACTACTCTAACACAGGTCCAACAAGCCCAGGAAGCACAAGAGGCCCAAAGCATAGCGACCCGAGTGTCAAGGAGCCCACGGTGCACATACGGGTGCCTTTGGCCCCACGGCCGAGGGCTCCAAAACTCACGGGGCAGCCGGATTGGATCATACAAAGCTACTGGGAGAAAAAGGCAGAAATCAGGAGCCTTCGGCTTCCAGGCGCCCTCGGCATAAGAGCAGCCTTCGGCCATAAGGGAGCTTTCGGCTACAACACAATCGTCGAAGATTCCCTTTGGGGACAGGCATCCACCGCATTTAATGCGGCGTCACGTCCACCCACCGCAATTAATGTGATGCACATGCGAATGCCGGTGCCACCCCGATTGAGGTGATCCCTCGGTCGTTAGATTGTTGACACGTGTACTCTCGTCGCATTTATGACTGCTATAAATAGCAGCCCTTATTCTCCTTGTAAGGCACACTGAGTTCATTAAATACATTTGACTCTCTCTCTTACTTGTTTGCTCTGACTTCTCTTTAGTTATTCTCCGCGATAACCCTCGGATAAGCTACCCCCCGGGTACACTCTCCATCATTTGGTGCTCTCGTTGAGAGGTCCGAACAATCAAGTAAGAAACCCTCCCCTTCACCAAACACAAAACACCTACCAAAATGGGAAGAACTTGCGGTCAATCAAAAACCCTTGAGGAAAACCACGTAGCCCTCGGAGAAACCAATGGGGCTGAGGCCTCCAACCGGATTCCCGAGGTTGGCACAATTGCCGAAATGGAGCAAGCCACTGCTGACCTCCGTCAGCAGATCCAGAGGGCTGCCCCCGATTCCTGAATCGGTCTGGATAATCGAAGGAAGGACCGAAGTGAGGACAAATTTTTAAAATACCCCTAAAAGAGATTTTTTTTTTATCAAAGTACCCTCATAAGGTTTATTATTATTAGGGGTATCCTTCACAAATCAAACCTTTTCTTCTCTTCCGACAGATGCCCTCCTCCTAGAGTATATCATCCTGGTTGAAGCGTTCGAACAAGCTACGCTTTGAACTTCGTTGGAACGCTTTCAAACCTTCTCTTTGAGTTTAACGTAACTCACCGAGGAATCAACATCTTCTTCTTTACACGATGGTAAGCCGAGGTGCTTCTAGTGCTCCATCTGGGGCATTCGGGGGAGACACGATGGTACGTATCTCCAAGTACCTCAAGGAGGCTAGATCCTTGGGGTGCAAATCATTTGATGGCAAGAGCGACATATCTGAGGCCGCCGATTGGATCAAGAAGCTGAATGACGCTTCTAGAGATATGCAAATTGGACTCGACGTGAAGTTGAGGGTTGCCACCAGGCTACTCGAGGGGGTAGCTGCTGTGTGGTGGGAAGGCGTGGAAGGGAAGTTCCACGCTGAAGCCACTTGGGAGAAATTCGAAGTGGAGTTTTATAATCAGTACTACTCAACTTTTGAAGTCAATCTCAAAAGAAGAGAGTACACAAACCTGAAATAGGAGGATGGTTGCTCGGTGAGGCAATTGGAACAGAGGTTCCGTGACTTGGCACGATTCATCCCAGAATACTTTTTGAATGAAAATCGTATGGCCAATCGTTTTTGGGATGCTCTACAGTTGGACATCCGTGACCGGGCTACTTATCATCATAACATGACATTTAGCCAGATCGTTGATCAAGGGCTCCTTGGGGAAGCCCAATGGAACGAGAGGAAGGTGAGGGACGCCGAGGAGGCGAAGAAGAGGAGATGGGGAAACTCTGGACCCCAAGACCACTCTCAGAAGCATCACGCTGGGGGTGGCAATTCATTCAGGGCGCCGGCACCACCGGCGAAAAAGAATAAGGGCTCAGAAGGGCAAGGGGCCAAACCAAGGAGTACGTGGTCACCGAGGTGCGCAAATTGCGGCAAGAACCATGCGGGGAAGTGCAATGAACCACCCCGGTGTTACAAATGTGGTAGCACGAGCCACCTCAAATCCTCTTGCCCAATGTTGAATGGAGGGGGGCCATCGGGGGCCATTGAAGGACCTACGGCTTGTAGGGGACGTGCGGGACCATCACAGGCCGGCACAGGAAGAGGCGGACCCACGGCTAGCAATGCTGCGTCCGTTAACCAAGGGAGGACCCAGGCACGGGTATATGCTGTGATCGAGGCTGATGCTCGGGCCAACCCGGACTCCATCGCAGGTAATCTCTTGATTACACACGCATTTTGTTCACGTATTTGAATTAAAAATCTTCAAAAAATATAAAGGACTCGATCGGGTATCCCTATAGACCCGACCGGGTATAGGCCATGCTTCGATTTTGAAGTGTGTACTCGTTCGAGCAAGTTTGGCAGAACCGTTCACTTTTGGCAATTCCAGCCATACCCGATCGGGTATGGTTGTATACTCGATCGAGTATGAGTAAAGTTTTGTTTCCGAGGCGTGTACTCGATCGACCGTTGGTGGCAGGAAGCTTTTTGCTAAAAACTTGGAGTGATACCCGACCAGGTATTGATGGTTTGTTCGGTTCGAGGTGTGTACTCGACCGAGCAAAGTCAGCAGGAGACTTTTGTTTAAGGATTCGAGTAATACCCGATCGCGTATATGTATATACTCGATCGGGTATAGGTAGTTTGAACGGATTCAAGGTGTGTACTCGGCCGGGCAAGGTTGACAGGAAGTTTTTCCTTAAGGACTCGAGCTATATCCGACCGGGTATAGGGTCCTACCCGACCGAGTATAGAGTAGCCCTAAGCCGGAATTTTTTCGCTAAGTCCTTTTCAGTCGGGGCATTAAGTAGTGTGTCTTACATGGCTCATATATGTAGGGATACTAAAGATCAATGGTAGACACGTGAGAATCCTCACAGACACCGGGGCGCAACGTTCATTTATGAGTGAAGCGTTTGCCGAGGGATTGGACATGCCATTAATAGCGATGACGCAACCCTTGTTGGTCTCTACACCGTTGGGAGACAATGTGGAGAGGAAACACTACTATCCTTCATGTAATGTGGAGATGGAGGAGCACCGTCTAATGGGTGACTTTGTACCGTTAGGCATGCTCGAGTTTGATGCTATACTTGGCATGGATTAGCTTGAAAAACACCATGCGAAACTAGATTGCTACACCAAGGTGTTAGAACTAAAAGATGAGGAGGGAAATACTCTATGCTTCGAGGGAGATAGAGGAAAATTCAACCCTTGTATTATATCGGCCATAAGAGCAAGACGTATGATGAGGAAAGGGTGTCAGGCTTACTTAGCCTACGTCATAGGCAAGGAAGGCAAGGGGAAGAGTCTCACAGAGGTGAGACAAAGGGGCATTCCTACCCATCCCCCTCCTCACTAGTTCGGTCAGCACTGAGGGAAAGGAGGAAAGAATCTCTACAACTTCATCTTTCATAGCAAAACTCGAGCAGAGCTCAAACAAGAAAGTTGGGAGGAAGTTAAAGAAGGAAAAAGCTAGGAAAAAGTGTGAAAATTAAGGTAATGACCTTATCATAACTTTTCCTTGGTTTTTCTTCTAGAATATAAGATATATATCATATGAAAGACCTTTAGGATTGTTCTACATGATTTACGTGTGGAATAATGGGTTGGAAAGTGATTCTAAGTCCAAAAACGGACTTAGAAGCCAAAACGACCGGTTCGCCGGAAAATAACCTTTTAGAGGTTATTTGTATTAATATGGGTTTTATGATTATGAAACCTTGTTAGGAACTTGTCTAAGGTGTTCCCATCACTTCTACGAAGTTGGAATACTTCGCCGGAGTTTCGCCGGAGTTCAACAAAACTCGTCGGAGTTTCGCCGGAGTTCAACCAAGAAGGGTAGAACGCATTAAAGCTTCATTTAAGGTGAGAAGACGGCTTTATGCTTTATAACTTTTGCGTGAGGCGTGAGATTACCTAAAGTAATCAAAAATATGTTTTATGGAATGATTAAGGATAATCAAGTATTTGCTTATGCCATGATTATATATAAAACATAGTTGAAAAGCATGTTATTTACGTTTGATGATTAAAAATGTGATAAATTATTATGTGCGATGTTCCAGGGATCCAAAATGTTATTTTTGGATTGAGGACGTCAAGAAGTACATGTGTGTAAAATTTCACGTTAATTGGACTCCGTTTGGGTGGTCAAACGGGCATTGACCGCCAAGTCAACTGCCATACCCGACCGGGTATTGACAAGTACCCGACCGGGTATTTGCTGAAAATTTGCCCCGGGGGGCTACTGCCTCCTATACCCGATCGAGTATGGGTAGATACTCGATCGAGTATATATTGAAAATTAGCCTTACGGGCTACTGTCTCCTGTACTCGACCGAGTATAGATGGGTACTCGATCGAGTATTGGGTTGTACTCAAAACGGGCAGTTTTTGAGTAGGTTAACGTGGGTCGTTCAGGTGGGACCCGCCCACGTTGATTACTAAGGATGTTTATATGACTATAGGGCTAGGTACTGCCCATAGTTAAGGGAATGAAAGGTTAGCCATATCCAGGTTAGGATTTGGTAGAGAATAGACTGGGGATTGAGTACCCTTGGACGGTAAATGATCCAGAATACTCCAGGTGGGGTTGAGTACCCTTGGACGGTAAATGATCCAGAATACTCCAGGTGGGGTCGAGTACCCTTGGACGGTAAATGATCCAGAATACTCGAGGTGGGGTCGAGTACCCTTGGACGGTAAATGATCCAGAATACTCCAGGTGGGGTCGAGTACCCTTGGACGGTAAATGATCCAGAATACTCCAGGTGGGGTCGAGTACCCTTGGACAGTAAATGATCCTAAATACTCCAGGTTGGGTTGAGTGTCTTGGATGGTAAATGATCCTAAAACACTCGGTAGTATGAATCGAAGGTAGACTATAGCTTGTGAGCTAGGCAACCGGGAAAAGAGTGAGAAAAGTCAAGTAAGAACTTTATCTCTAAAAGACTCTTTAAAGTAAATGACCTACGGGTTGAGTATTTTATGAGTATATATACAGTATGTATCACCGGGTGGATGAGAGACATCTATATATATGTATCACCCTATTTTTGGGTCTCGTGTCTGAAACATTAGTTATTCTTCATATAGCCTGCTTGTCACTAGTACTTCTATGGAGTACTGACCCCTTCGGGGGCCCTCACATTTTCAGGTTAAGGCTAGAGTCCTACTACATGCACCTTTGCCTAGGGTGATCGTCCAAGGAGGAAGACATGGTTCGTGCTTCCATTCATATTTGAAATTTATAAACTGCTCATGGATATTTGGACAACGTTTTCTTCCAAAAAATAGTTGGGAGCCTGCGTGCTCGTGTTTGCCATGTGTGGCTAATTATCAAACATATTATATTTTCCGCATTTGTTTGATTATGATATTGATGTTGATTGTATGTTTTTACTAATCGGTTTGGCAATAGAATCTATCGGACACCTTGTATCAAGTAAGAACTTTATCTCTAAAAGACTCTTTAAAGTAAATGACAACGGAAAAACGGACCCCCAGGAACATTACAGCAAGTACCAGAACAGCATGATGATGGTGGGGGCGTCGGACGAATATTTGTGTCGTTGGTTCCTCTCTACCTTAGAGGGGCCGGCATACGAATGGTTCAACAGGCTGCCCGAGGGCTGTATTGATTCATGGCAAGAACTCGCCCAGCGGTTCTTGACACAATTTGCCGGGAGGCGTCGCACAAGGAAGCACTTCTCCCACCTCCTAACAATACGCCAGAAGAGGGATGAGACCTTTCGGAACTTCCTAGAGCGCTGGAGGACGGAGGCCGACAAGGTCGACGGTGCTGATGACGGGACCCTCCTGGCCCTCCTACAAACCGTCCTCCGCACCGGTAACTTTTCAAGGAGCCTCATCATTGAACCCCCCCCCCCCCCCGCGACTACATAAGGGCTTTGCAGCGGGGGGACCGATATGCTAAGGCCGATGAGGTGGAGAAGTATCACCAGCATCCGGACCAGCAGCCCCCGAGGGCTGACAACAAGCATAACCGAGGGCCGGGGGCTCCTCCAAATCGCCCCAAGGCTTCGGGACCCTCTGATGACCGCCCTCGGCAAGGCCAAGCCAAGCCCGGGGGAGGATATAAGAGCAACCCCAAGACTTGGGCACAACCCATTCTCCTGGACCGCCCTCGGACACCATTGATGCACCCCGTCAGCATCATCCTCGATTTTGCCGAGGAGAGGGGCCTCATTGAGCGTGATTCTCGCGCACCCCCGGAGGTACACGCTATCAACCCTCAGTTCCCCTACTGTCGCTTCCATCGGCACCAGGGGCATAGGACCGATGACTGCCATCAGCTGAAGACGGCCATCGAGAGATTAATACAGGCGGGGCACCTGTCCCAATTTGTCCAGAGCCCTCGGTAGGAGGGACCTTCTCATCAGGGACCTCCCCGAGGGCACCATACGAAGGTAAATGTCTGGGTAAATCCGAACACCATCCCCCTCGGCAAGAAGAGGGAGATCGGGAACTTGGAAGAAGAGGAGGAGGAGTACCCCCACTACCAGGAGAAGAAACGCCACATCCTCATGATCACCGGTGGCAATACAGGGGGCGATTCCACCAGCCAGCGAAAGAAGTGGGCTCAATCGCTTTACGTAGGGGAAGTCACTCATATGCCCCCGGTAAAGCGACTGAGGGAGGAACCCATCACCTTCACCAACGCAGATCTCCCCTCCACTTCTTCTCCTCACAGGGATGCCTTGGTGATTCGGACGGAGATAAACGACACCATCATTCACCGAACTTACGTTGACACGGACAGCTCCGTCAATGTAATGTACCTCAGCACCTTCAGAGAGCTGCATCTGGAGAGGGGGTCCCTTCGGCCCATTAAGACCCCTCTTGCCGGCTTCACCGGCGATACTGTTGATTCCGAGGGGGTAATAAACCTCTCGGTGATCTTCGGCGACGGGCTCCATAGAGCCCAGCTCGAAGTGGAGTTCGTCTCCGTCAACATTGACTGCGCCCACAACATCATCCTTGACCGGCCAGCCCTCGAGGACCTCGAAGCCATCATCTCCATGAGGCACCTCTGCCTCAAGTTTCCCGCCGAGGGGGGCATTGGCTACTCCCGGGGGAACCAAAAAATTGCCCGCGCCTGCTATCTTCAGGTCACTAAGAAGGTAAGCAAGACGGAATTCCGTGTTGACACCATCACCGGAGCCATCAACCAAGAGGAAAGAAGGCCGAGGGCTGAACCGGCCGAGGACGTAGAAGACTTTGCGCTCGATCCAGCCCAGCCGGAGAGAGTCGTGAAGATTGGAGCCCAGCTCCCTGAAGATTTGAAGACCGGTATCACCGACGCCCTCCGCGCCTACTCCACTGTCTTTGCATGGGGGCCGGAGGACATGCCGAGAATCAGCCGAAGGGTCATCACCCACCGCCTCTCGGTGGACCCCTCGGAAAAAGCAGTACAACAACGAAGGAGACCCCTCTCCGCCGAGAGGAGGGAATTCGTGAAGAAGGAGGTCGCCATGCTCCTCTCAATTAAACACATCAAGGAGGTGAAATACCCCTCATGGCTAGCAAATGTAGTCCTCGCACAGAAGCCCCCTACCTTCCGCATGTGCGTGGACTACACCGATCTCAACAAAGCATGCCCCATGGATCCATTCCCTCTACCAAACATTGATCAATTGGTGGATGAGACCGCGGGGTGTGAAATCATGTCCTTCCTCGATGCCTTCCGAGGGTACCATCAAATATTCATGCACGAGGAGGACGCCGAAAAAACTGCCTTCATGACTCCCGAGGGCATCTTCTGCTACCTAGTGATGGCCTTCGGCCTAAAGAACTCGGGGGCCACTTACACCCGGATGGTGGCCCGGGTCTTTCAAGCCGTCCTAGGGCGCACCATGGAGGCCTATGTTGACGACATGATCGTCAAGAGCAAACAATCTTCCAGCCATGCTGACGACCTACGGGAGATCTTCGCCATCATGCAAAAATTCAACCTTCGGCTAAACCCGAAGAAGTGCACCTTCGGCGTCCAAGGGGGCAAGTTCTTGGGCTACATGGTGAGCCGAAGGGGTATTGAGGCCAATCCCGAGAAAATCCAGGCCATCATCAACATGGAGCCCCCACGCAATGTGAAGGAAGTTCAACGGTTGACGGGCCGCCTGGCAGCCCTCAACCGCTTTCTATCTAAATCAGCGGAGAAGTCTCTACCCTTCTTCCAGATCATGAGGAAGACGGCTGGCTTTCTATGGACTCCGGAATGCCAGGGGGCTTTCGACGAACTCAAGCGGTATCTATCTTCACCCCCCGTGCTCTCAAAACCAAAGGTAGGGGAAACCCTCTATCTCTACCTTGGGGTCAGCCCGGCGGCCATCAGCTCTGTGCTCATCCGGGAGGAAGACGACATCCAACATGTCATCTTCTACGTCAGCAAGACCCTAAGGGAAGCCGAGCTCAGGTACTCCCCTGTGGAAAAAACGGTGTTGGCCATCGTTTGGACTGTCAAGAAGTTGGGCCACTACTTTCAGGCTCACCCGGTTCAGGTCCTCACTCATCAACCCCTCGGCGCCCCCATGAGGAGCCCCACCAGCTCCTCCCGCATGGTTAAATGGGCTATCTTCTTGAGCCAGTACAACATTGACATCCGTCCAAGGCCTGCCATCAAGGGCCAAGCCCTGGCGGACTTTGTGACGGAATGTACCGCAAGGGCAGCCACGGACGGGGAGCCCTCGGCTACCTCGGACGACTGGTGGACCCTCTACACTGACGGCTCCTCCGCGACCAAAGCATGCGGAGGAGGGGTAGTCCTCATTACTCCCGAGGGTTTCAGGGCCTACTATGCAGTCCGCTTCTCCTTCAAGGTCTCCAACAATGAGGCCGAATATGAGGCCCTCCTATGTGGCCATCGGCTGGCTGCCAACATGAGGGCTCGGCAGATCCACATCAAATGCGACTCCAAGTTGGTCGTTGGCCAAATCTCCGAAGAATATGAGGCCAAGGAGGGGAGAATGAAACATTACAAGGAAGCGGCCAAGGAGTTGCTTAAGGTATTTGAGGCACACTCTCTCACTCAAATACCGAGGGCTCAGAACTCCGAGGCCGACATATTATCTAAGCTCTCGGCCGACTCCCCCGATCATATCTCCAAAATTGCCAAAATCAAGGAACTCAGCCTCTCAAGCATCCATGCAAGCCCCGTTATGAACATACAACAACGTCGGGAGGATTGGATCTCAGATATCACCGCCTTCATCTCCACAGGGCAGCTACCCGAAAATGAGGCCCGCGCTAAACTAGCAAAGCTGAGGGCTCCCAGCTACATCATCGAAGATGGAAGGCTCTACAAACGATCTTACAATGGCACGCTACTTCGGTGCCTTCATCCAGATGAAGCCGAGGTCGCAATGGAGGAAGTGCACAGTGGCACTTGCTCAGCTCACCAGGGACCCTTCTCCATGTCCCGAAGGCTCATTCTCCAGGGCTACTTCTGGCCAACCATGGCCAGGGATTGTGCTGACCTTGCCCGGAGGTGCACCGCATGTCAACATTTCCAGAAAGCTCCCGGCAGGCCAGCGGTCAACTATGCCCCCATCAGCACCTCTGTCCCATTTTCTCGATGGGGGATAGACCTTGTGGGCCCTCTGCCGAGGGGTACCTCCAACAACAGATACATCATTGTGGCCGTCGACTATTTTACCAAGTGGGTGGAGGCTGAACCCCTCGCCAGCATCACAGAGGCGAAGTGCCGTCACTTCGTCCTCAAGAACATCCTCACAAGGTTTGGCGTCCCCCAGCAGATCATCTCCGAAAATGGGACACAATTTGAGGCAGCCCCCTTCTGTGCCCTTCTGGAGGCATGGGGCATCAAACACAACTTCTCCTCCGTTGCCTACCCTCAAGGCAACGGGCAAGTAGAGAACGCCAACCGGACCTTGCTCGAGGGCCTCAAAAAGAAGCTGAAGGCCGAGGGTGGTGGCTGGGTGGAAGAACTCCACAACATCCTTTGGGCCTACCGCACCACCCCTCGGCGAGCAACATGAGAATCACCCTTCTCCCTCTGCTACGGTTTTGAAGCCAAAGCTCCTACGGAAGTCACCCTTCCTACCCGAAGGGTGATCCAATATGATCCCGAGGTCAACGACAGCAACATGGCCCTCGACCTCCACCTCATTTCAGAACGCCGGGAGCGGGCCTTCATCCGGGCAGAAAACTACCGAAGGCAAGTTAAAAGCTACATCGACGCCAAAGTTCGCACCCGAGAATTTCAAGTGGGGGACTATGTCCTCCGGAGGAGGGAAGCCAGCCAACCAACCGAGGGAGGAAAAATGGCACCAAAATTCGAAGGCCCCTACATCATAGCAGCCATCATCAAACCTGGGACCTACAAGCTCAAACGCCCCAACGGGAAAGAAGTCCCTAGGCATTGGAATGTACACCATTTAGTTAAGTTTTATCAATAATGTAAGAGCGGCCAAGCCCTCATAACTAGTGAATGTACTATCCTATGGCCCAAGGCCTCTAATTTCGAAGAATGAAGATACATTCAAGACATCAAGCCCTCATACTGACTACAGGCCCCCGGCCTCACCACGAGAGGAACCCCCTCCGGCACCAAGTGCCGAGGGCGGACACCATCAACACCTACAACAACAGTGAAAACACCACGAGTTTTCTCTCAAGACCCCTCGGTACCAAGTACCGAGGGAGGGAACTCCTATCACCAACAACAAAGAACGCCATGTAATTCATTTCCCTTCGGCACCTAGTGTCGAGGGTACATCCCCCCCTTCAACATCAAAAAAGAAAAAGATGAGAACACCAAGTGTTCCTATAGAAGACCCTTCGGCACCCAGTACCGAGGGTACACCTCCGTCATCAAACATCGAAACGAAGAAAAAACACCAAATGTTTCAAAGAAGACCCCTCGGCACCCAGTGCCAGGGATATGCTCTCCTATCAACTTCCAAACATCTGTTGGGAAACACCAAGTGTTTCATTTGGAGACCCTTCGGTACCAAGTACCGAGGGTAGACGCCTACATCAACTACAACAAAAGAGAACACCAAGTGTTCCTACAGAAGACCCCTCGGTACCAAGTACCGGGGGCTACACATCGAAACTAACACCAAGTGTTGTTTCTAAAAGCCGTACCCCACGAGGACGCATATACCGAAGGCGCCACCATCGGTGCCGGCGGCACGTAGTGCCCCCGGCCATTTGCAACTAGTGTGCAAATGAAAACCCTTCCTTGAAACGCTTTCCGCGTCACTACCCCCAGGGTATGACAGGTATGAGAAATGCCCAGAATTCGACTTTCAAAAACGGAACGCTATCCGCGTCACTACCCCCAGGGTATGACAGGCATGAGAAATGCCCAGGATTCGACTTCCAAACCGAAACGCTCCCCGCGCCACCACCCCAAGGGTGTGGCAGGCCACGGACTATGTCTAGCGCCGAGGGGACGACTTTCAAAAATGAGGCGCTTTCCGCGCCATCCCCCAAGGGGAGGCAGGTTACGGACCACCATATCTTGTGCCCAGGAAACGTCCCTCGATCCCCTCGGAACTCGGAAGGTTAACCCGAGGGAGGAGAGCCATTGGTGTATTCTGATGGTCTCCTAATAGGCCCAGCCTTACCAAGAAACCATGTTTCTTGATGCCTTCCCTTCACCACCAACCAAAAAAAAAAATAGGGGGTGAAGGGGAGTAGACTCAGCGAGAAATCAAAGAGTACACTCCAACAGATCACAACATGCCGAGGGCTCCCCACGGGAACACCTCCGGTAACTGAAGGCTCCTATTTCCCGAAGGATACTACTCGAACAAATAGCATCGAGAAACGGCTAAGTCCAAAGTACACTAAGACGATACCTTCAAACATATACCAAAGGCATCTGTTACGCACTAGTATCGAGGGCCCTTTCCCCATGACAAGGGTCAAATTCTACAACTTTTAAAGTGTATGCCGAGGGCACACACTCCTCATTGGCTTTCTTCACAGCAACAGGATTCAACATCAATGTATGCTTAGAAAATATTCTAAGTCCTGAATGAGCAGCCCCCGGGCATCTCGCAAAATAATGTAGAGTCAGAAGCCACCTATCACCCGAAGGCTCTACATCCGGAAGCTTGACATCACTTTACACTTGCAAAAAATTCTAAGTCCTGAAGATTGGGCCCCCGGCCCAATCAATATTACTGCCAAGGGAATATGGTAGCCGAAGGCCAGGCAATACAACAACGCTTAAAAAAATATTCTGTCCTAAATGAGCAGCCCCCGGGCATCTCGCAAAGTGATGTGGAATCAGAAGGGATGCCATCTCCCGAAGGCTCCCAAGGGAAAATCTACACTTAGAATATTTTCTAAGTCCTACATGTTTTTCCCCCGGTCAACTACTCATGCACCAAGAAGGGATGCCATCTCCCGAAGGCTCCCAAGGGGAAATATACACTTAGAATATTTTCTAAGTCCTACATGTTTTCCCCCCGGTCAACTACTCATGCATCAAGGAGGGATGCCATCTCCCGAAGGCTCCCAAGGGAAAATATACACTTATAGTATTTTCTAAGACCTACATATTCCCCCCCCCCCCCCCCCCCCGAACAACTGCTCATACATCATGGAGGGTCCCATCTCCCGAAGGCTCCCAAGAGAAACTGCACTTAGAAATCTTTCTAAGCCCTACATGTTTCACCTTCAACTTATAAAGGGACCCAATAGTCGAAGGCTGCCTATCAACGAGGGCTACAATACACAAGGAATCAACGTTGAAGAGAATTTTCTAAGTCCTAAAGAATTGGCCCCCGGCCTAATCAATATTTCAGTTGGGGCTCCACAGTAGCCGAAGGCTACATGACATGCTGCACTTGCAAAGATTTTCTAAGCCCTGAACATTGGGCCCTCGGTCCAATATTCACACATCAGAGGGTGCCCAACTACCGAAGGCTTCCAAGGGCAAGCTACAATCAGAAAATACTCTAAGTCCTACAACATACATTCAAGAAGTAGAAGGCATACATTCAAAACATAAGGCGCATTCAAATGTAAAGAGCCCGAGGGCAGCATGCATTCATCAAAAACAAAGTGAGTGTGAAATTTACAAACAGGCCGAAGCCGAAGGATCAATGTTGTTCATTACAAAATATGTTCAAGGATTTCTAAGTACAAAATCACTCTACAACTACAACAACATCATTCACCGGGGTGCCCTCTGCAGCCGGCCTCGATGATGCCTCCGCTCCGGCCTCGACAGCGTCGTCCTCGGCCTCATTCTTCAACTCCGTGTCCTCAAGGTCGGGCCTCTGTACACCTTCCGGGAGCGACTCACGGACATCAGGCTGCAGGGGAGGAAGGCCATACGCCGAGGGGGGAGAAATCCTTTTGCTCAATGGCCAAATGCCGAGCCATCCTCCGGTAGATGAGGGCCTGGGTGAAGAATTCGCCGGCCTCATAATATTCTCTGCCCTTCCGGGCCATCCATTCCCACCCGGGGCCCTCGGCCCATTCCTCGACGTATGCCTCCACGACCGAGGACAGCCACATCTTGCGTCCCTCGGCCCTCCAGCCCTCGGCGACGAAGGCATCAACGACTTCCTCCCGAGCCTTGGCGACGGCTAGCGCCTTGGAGTCCTCGACCTCTTTGGCAGCTCTCCTGGCCTCCTCAGCAGCGGCCTCAGCATCAGCCTTGCCCTTCTCTGCGGCCTCCAATCTCAGCTCCATTTGCCGAAGCTCCTCTTCCAGCCTGGCCCCCAGCTTCACCGCCTCTTTATTTTTGAGGATGCATTCCTTCATCTTGGCGTCCTGCTCTGCTTTATGGAGGCACCATTCTTGAAGCCTCCGGGCATGTTCACCGAGGGCTAGACAAGCCTGCAGACCAACAACCAAAACGGTTAAAGGCAATTGCACAGTATAATCAAAGGAGAAAAGGAAGAAAGCCGAGTAAACACTTACAGAAAGGGAGGAGCGGAGAATGTGGTCCTCGAGGGCCGCATCGTTATAGGCCCCGAGGGCAGCCCTATCAGTCTCAGGGGTTATGCCCCTCAAGATGGCCCCCGGGTCAACAGCGCCGCTGGCCAGGGATGTCCCCCTCGGGAACGAAACTTGGAGGACCTCAGGCAGCAACTCCTCTGCCCCCGCCGGCGTTTCACCCGACGGCTTCTCCCCATGCACCCCGGAGGCGGGGTGCTCATCAGCAATGATGACCGGGGGCTCCTTCTCGGCGATATCCCCCTTCTTCGGCTTTTTGGTAGCCGGGGGGACCCCTTGATCGCCGCCTTCCTCTTGCCGGCAGCAGCATCGCCCTCGGCTTTCTTGAAGAGGGCAGTGGCGGGCTTCTGGCTGCCCTGTCCCGACCCCTTCAGGTCCTGTTTCTTCAGGCGAGCGAGGCCCTTCACGTTCACCATGGAGACGGGGATACCTGCAAAAAATATGACAAAGGGTTAGGCCGACGGGTCTAAGAGAAGGGACAATGACATCCAAGCAAAAAGAAAACTAAGTACAGAATTCTAAAGCCCTCGGCTCCTACCTCCGGCTCCTCCGAAGGCCTTGTTGAAGGGAGGGTACTTCTCATCGGTCTCCCCTATGAAGCGGTACCTCCGGACCCGAGGGTGTATAAATCCTCCTCGAGGGTGCAGTCTTTGATCGCCACGTTCTTATTTTTCCCCTCCGGGAACTTGGCCAGCTTTAGGCCGTCTTTCTCGAGAGCAGCACTCCTGATTTTTTCGTGCCTTCGGAATCGATCACGCAGCTCCCTCGGGAATGGGCTCTCACCCAACTTTACGTAGCACCAACGTTCCCTCCATCCTTTGTTGGAAGAAGGAGCATCGGAGAATAGCTTGAAGCGGGCAATCTGCTGCAGGTTTGCGTACCCCTCGCCGTTTTCGTGCCCCCCCCCCCCCCCCCCCCGCACAAATTAAAGCTCTGGAAGAATAGATCCAGGCTGGGCTTCACCCCTCGGGACTTGCAGAGCTGGAGGAACCCCGCAATGTAGGAGTGGCTGTTGGGCGTGAGTTGGCAGGGGACCAAACCAACAAACCTCAAATACTCCCGGAGGAACGGGTGCAGAGGGAACCTAAGTCCCATAGAAACCGAGAGGACGTGAATGGCGATACACCCCTCGGGCGCCCTGGACAACACGTCGTCGGGACCTGGCTCCACCACTTCGGCCGAGGGCCCCACGTGCAGCTGAGTCACGTACATATCTGCCCTATCAGCCTTCGACCTAATCTCGAGGGCCTCAGTGTTCAGCCAACTGTACCCCTCGGGCATGTCCACGGGCTTTCCTTGATCGACGGCCCTCTCCTTCTTCTTGGTAGCGGCCTTCTTCTTCTTCAAACCGGAAACCGCCCTCAGAGGTATCGGATCTAGCGGCCTCGAGCTACTGGCCTCCCCAGAACCCCGAGGGGGGAGAACAGCAATCGTAACCTTCGAGCTCTCATTATGCGCCTCATCCTCCGCTGTTTGCCATGCGAGGGCTAAGTCTTCATCCTCGCACTCCTGCTCGAAGCCCTCGGCTTCGACCTCAGCAATGAGTTCCTTCTGGACCTCCCGGGCCAGGGCGGCATCAGCACCGTCCGAGGGCTCTCTCACGGACTCCACATCTGAAGCGTGCTCCTCATCAACCGAAGGGTCCCCCGATATGTTTTGGGAATCGCTCTCGAACGACATTCCTTGCCACGAAAAGCACCTAAGGTTTCGAAAGATTTCTACGGGACGCTAACCCTAATCTAAGGCCAGAGGGCGGAACTTACAAAAAGTGCTGAGGGGAAAGCGGGACACTGACCTTGAAAAGAGTTTGACCGAAGGCTTGAGTTTCTCTCTCTAGAATTTTTTTGCAGAGCTTCGCTGGGGATGTTGGACGCGTAAAGGAGGAATGGCCCTGGCTTGGGGTATTTATAGGCTCCCAGATCCGGGCTTGGGCCGAGATCCGGGCTCCCAGCCATCAAAGCCATCATTACGCACCGTCGTTTCACCCAACCGGTGACGCCCGCCCGCGAGCAGCCAATGGCTACATGACACGTGTACCCCCCCCCCCCCCAACGACTATAAACCTGACGTTAGGTATTCCAACGGCTATATTCCCAATGGCTATATTCTGGAAGCCCCCGGGTTTTCTACTTCACTCCACTTCATCAAGGATAACCTCCGGGTACACTTACCCAGAAGTGCCCCCGGGTTGTGCCCCACACAGCACATAACAGACGCCTTCAGGATCACTCCTTCAGAAACCCAAGGCTTCATATCAGGGCACCCCTCGGGAATTCCCCCTCAGCACTGCAAACCCGGGTAGCCCCCGGGGAGTTGCCTTCATTGACGGATAACCCGTCGCACACAGGTAATGGGAGCCCTCGGGTATCTTCATCACCAACTAATCAACAAACAGTGGACCCCCCGGTAACAACTTCGCTGCCGCCCTCATCCAGCAGGCCCTCGATCCCCGGATTGAGGGGCTCCCCTTCGACATCCCCAGGATATCAACGGCAAGCCTTCGGCTGATCAATACATGAGCCCTCAGAAAAAGAAGAGCCTTCGGCATTACCGTTATTCTCCATTTTTGACCAAGGTTTGACATTTTCGATTCATCATTGGGGGAATTCGGTGCACTCTTTTTCCCTCATTAGGATATTTTCCCCCAGGGTTTTTCCTAATGAGGTTTTTAACGAGGCATCCTGTAACACCCCCAAATTTTCCACCCAAAATAATTATTTAAATAATTATTTATGCAAATGAAAATGAACTTAATTTGAAATATTGAAATGTTGCAGCGGAGTAACATAATTGAAAATTGAAGGTGTTACCGCCACACTTAGCAAGACCATCGCTAAGTGCACAGGCTAACAGAAGTACTTGTTCAAATATTCTAGAGTGAGGAAATTAGAGTAGTAAAGATGTCTATTACATGATCTTAAATCAAAAGTTCATAAATAAAGTCTTATTACTAGTAATATCTCTAGCTAGCGCTCTCAAGAACCGTAAGCATGCATGTCATCATCCAAAGCATATCCATCTGTACAAACAAGAAGGAAAAGAAAACAAAAGAGACAAAAATTAGCTTTCGCTAAGTAAGCCCCACCCAACCCCGTAAAATAATAGGTTTGATGAAAATAATGTTTTGTATATAGTATAGGTAAATGATTTTTGTCAAATAAAATTCTCTTGTCTTTGCTTTCCTCAAAATCTCATTATAGCTAAACTCCCTAGTAGATTCGAAGGGCGGTGCTCAAGATCATATTGAGCCCGGTGGACCGTTGTTATGTACGGCCACCCCGGAACTTTTGCCGGTACCACAACTCCCATGGAAACTGAACTTCTACCTTAAGTGTGCACACCCCCAAAAGGGATTCCAAGCCCTCCGAGTAGTAAGAAGCCCAAGTAGTCCGGACGTCAACGTCCCCCTACCACACCAAAAAGGGTTTACCCCTTAGATGACTAGGTTACTGCTACTACTAACATAAAAGGGTCTGATGCCCAAAGATAAAATTCTCAATTTTTCTCGGATTGGTTACCGAGCCTCCCAAATATTTCCAAAATTTCTCGGATTTGTTACCGAGCCTCCCAAATCAGTAGTAGCAGCCCTAACCACCCCCACAGTCAAGGTCGTGGAGATCACCGACACCGCGGATTTCTCCCGCGATGCCCTTACATTGAAAGGTTCATTTTATCTTGAATTATTTCCCAAAAATTTCTATATCTATTATTCATAGATATAGTTTTAGAACAAGAATTTCTATTCACATTTCTCCAAAACGTACAACATAACATACTTTACACAAATAGTTCACAATTCATGAAAATCCACATAATCATAATCTCAACAACAATTACTCAAATAAATAAATAAAAATACATATCATATGTAATATACGAGGTAAAAGCATTTTGGTTGACATAGGACTTACCTCAAACTCCAAATACTTTTAGTTAGGTCTCCTACTTTGCTCCTCACTCAAATCACCTTCTATTTAAAATTCACAAATCAATATCTATCCAACTTATATTCTAATTCTCCTATCCTCTAATATAATCTCCCGTTTTTACTACTCTTCTAAGGTTAACTTTTATGATATATTTTATTCTTATTTTATTTATTATTATTTCTTTTTGCATTGAAAATTCCTTCTCTTAATTAACTCGATATGTGTAAAATAGTATCAACATTCTACTTCTTTTTATAAAATAGTCTACATGAGCCCAGTTTACCTCTAATTCATTCAAAATTTTATAATCGGCCACTTATAATTATCCATTTATTTTATTGCCATTAACTTAATCCTTCTTATTACTTTTGATCTATTAAGCCATTCAAAGTAGAATAACTTCCATCTTACTTTATAAATTTCCAAATCGTTCAATTTCATTAGTTAGCCCAATTTGATTTACATCGTAACTAGTTTCATTATACTTATTATTATTATTCTTATTATTATTATTATTATTATTATTATTATTATCATTATTATTATTTTATTATTAAACTTTTGCTATTTTTATTATCAATAGAGTTGGAGGTTGAGCCGAATAGTCTAGCTAAGAAAATACGTAGTATAAGGATAGTACCAGTTGGCCGGCGAAGAAAAAAGAAACAGAGACGTGCGTCTTTGCTATACGTGATATCGGCGACGCAGGTTATTGACGGTGGGTCCCTTCTCTCTGCTCCGGCAAGTTTCGTACCAGCCCCTCCAACGTTGATCGTTCCTCACTAGTCGCTCTCCTCCTCTCTTACTCACAGACCGGAGTTTTTAATTTAGGTGCTTTGTATGTATTTTATTTTATCTTCTTCTTATGTTATGCAGCCAGTATACATGCGCATGGAATGTATTTATAGGAGGTCTTGGTTGCTCGTTTAAGCTTCTGCGAAGGATCTAGTAGCCTGGTTATACGTCGTTTGGGTTGCTGCACTTATTGCTATTATAATTGTCATAAATGATTCGTATCATTCACAAGAGCATGTATATGGAAGGTCTTATGTGTGTGTGTGTGTAAATGATGTACATACATACATGTCCGCATGTGAGTATGTGTATAAGGATAGACACGTATGTATGTTTGACCAGCCCCTAATCCTTTTCATTTATTATTTTGTTAATATAAATTTATGTGTGTGTATTGCCCTGCCCGTATATGCATGCTCCTTATGAGCAAAGCACTATCTTTTATGTATGTGTGCATATGTTATGTATTATTTTATATTTGTCTTTAATATTTCTTTTTATTTCATTATCACACTAATTGTATGTAATTTATTTTATTTTTATTTTTATTTTATAAAATTTTAGGGTATCACATTCCATCTCCCTTAAAGAAATGTTTCGTCCTCCAAGCACAAGATAAGACAAAAGATCCAAAATGTTTTATTAATATGGAGTATTATAACTCACCCCCTAAAGAGAGGTTACGTCCTCGTAACCTAGAACATACCTCAATTGAAAAGTTTCGGATATTGCCTACGCATATCCTCCTCCAACTCCCATGTGGCATTTTCGGATAAGTGATTTGACCACAAAACTTTGACCATATTTACGGTCTTCCTCCTAGTCTCACGTGCCTTAGTGTCTAGGATCTTCACTGGCTTTTCTTCATACGTGAGTGTCTCATCCATCTCAATCACCTAGTAGTTTAAAGTGTTAACTCACAGATTGTTTATTCATGTATTGACTATTTAGCGTTAAAGGTCTTACCTCGGGGTTAATAATATGTGACCCATCATGAATGTACTTCTTTAGTTGGGATACGTGGAATACGTCGTGCACCTTGTACATGTTAAAGTATCGTTAGATTGTATTCCAAACTGCTAAGGACTGTAGAAAAGATTTCGAGTGAGTTCTCACCTTGCTCAAATCGGTGGGTAGAGCCAATCTGTAGGCTACCCGCCCCACCCTCTCCAAAACATCATAGGGGCCGATGAATCTAGGGCTTAGCTTGCCTTTCTTCCCGAATCGCATTACGCCCTTAGTAGGAGACACTTTGAGTAGTACTTTCTCTCCTACCTCGAACTCAGCTGGTTTTCGCCCTAGGTCCGCATACGACTTCTGTCTGTCTTGTGCTGCTTTCATCCTCGCTTGTATAAGTTTGACTTTCTCTATAGTATCTTGCAGGTATTGTGGCCCCAAAACGACCTTATCCACCATATCACCCCAACACAGTGGGCTTCTACACTTTTGACCGTAAAGCGCCTCGTACGGAGCCATCTTAATGCTTGCTTGATAACTGTTATTGTACGAGAACTCTACAAGGTCTAGGTGCTCGTCCCACGCTCCTTGCAAGTCCAGCACACATGCTCTTAACATATCTTCAAGCGTCTGAATAGTCCTCTCGGTCTGACCATCCGTAGTCGGGTGAAATGCAGTACTTAGCTTCAGCTTAGTCCCCATAGCAGCTTGTAATTCCTTCCAAAATTGTGATAGGAATCGGGAATCTCGGTCGGACACAATGTCTCGGGGTATACCGTGATATTTGACCACGTGTCTGATGTAGGCTCTTGCCAACTTATCCATACTCCAGGTCTCATTCATGGGAATGAACCTAGCAGTCTTGGTCAACCTATCCACGATCACCCAAATCTTATCTTTCCCGGACTTCGTTACGGGTAAACCTCCAACAAAGTCCATCGAGATCGAGTCCCATTTCCACATCGGTACCTCCAAGGATTGCACAAGTCCCTTGGGTTTACATCTTTCGGCTTTGACTTTTTGGCAGTTCAGGCATTTAGACACAAATTCGGCTACTTCTCTCTTCATCCTCGGCCACCAAAAGTTCTTCTTCAGATCCTTGTATAGTTTATCTCCTCCCGGATGTACCGAATAAGGTGTGTTGTGTCCTTCCTCCATGATTTGCTTTTTGATATCGTCACATTTCATTGGGACACACCACCTTCCCTTATAGCGGATACTCCCGTCTTCGTGAAGTTGGAATGGTCCATTGACCCCGTCTTTCATTCCCGCTTTGACTCGCTCCAATTTAACATCTCCTGGTTGACCAGCCTTGATTTCATCGAAGATAGAGGGTAAAATGGTCATATTGTATAACTGAATCTCACCCTCCACTTCACCGCGCTCCTTGACTTCCAATTTTAGCCTCTGAAACTCTCGGTAGAGCTCTTCTGGTAATATCCACGTTGCTCGGCTTGTGTGCTCCGCCTTTCGGCTTAAAGCATCTACTACGACATTAGCTTTTCCCTCGTGATATTGGATCTCCAGGTCATAGTCTTTGACAAGCTCTAGCCATCTTCTTTGTCTCATGTTGAGTTCTTTCTGCGTGAATATGTACTTGAGACTTTTATGATCTGTGAATATCTTGCACGGTGGCCCGTACAAGTAATGCCTCCATATCTTCAAAGCAAATACAACTGCGGCTAGCTCTAAATCGTGTGTTGGATAGTTAACTTCATGCACCTTCAACTGTCGGGATGCATAAGCTACTACCTTCCCGTTCTGCATGAGCACACAGCCCAGGCCATTTTTGGACGCATCACAGTAGATTTCAAATCCTTCGGTTCCCGATGGAAGTGTCAATACCGGTGCAGTCGTCAATCTCTTTTTCAACTCTTGAAATGCCTTCTCACAGTCTTCACTCCAATGGAATCTCGTGATCTTCTTCATCAAATTGGTCAACGGTCTAGCTATCTTGGAGAAATCTTTGACAAATCTCCGATAATAACCTGCTAACCCAAGGAAGCTTCTTACTTCTGTCACTGTGGTAGGTGCACGCCACTCGGTTATTGCCTCAATCTTCGACGGGTCCACAGAAACTCCCTCCTTAGTAATGATGTGACCGAGAAATGCAACTCGGTCCCTCCAGAAATCACACTTGGAGAATTTAGCATAAAGTTGGTTCTCTCTCAAAGTTTGCAGCACAATCCTCAAATGCTCTTCGTGGTCTTTTGGACTCTTGGAGTATACAAGTATGTCGTCAATGAACACCACCACAAATGCATCAAGATAGGGGCGAAATACACGATTCATTAAATCCATGAACACCGCTGGTGCGTTGGTCAGACCAAACGGCATCACGGTGAACTCATAATGCCCATACCTTGTGCGAAATGCGGTTTTGGGTATGTCCTTTTCCGCTATTCTCACCTGATGGTAGCCAGACCGAAGATCTATCTTGGAGAATACACCTGCACCCTTCAGTTGATCAAATAAGTCGTCAATGCGGGGTAAAGGGTACCTATTCTTGACAGTGACACGATTTAGCTCTCGATAGTCGATGCACAATCTCAAGCTTCCGTCCTTCTTCTTTACAAAAAGAACCGGAGCGCCCCAGGGTGAGACACTCGGTTTGATGTAACCTTTCTCAAGTAGTTCCTCAAGTTGCTCCTTCAGTTCTTGCATCTCCTTCGGAGCCATCCGATATGGTGCCTTGGAAATAGGGGTGGTTCCGGGCATCAGTTCAATGGAGAATTCAATCTCTCGTTCCGGAGGCATCCCCGGGATTTCGTCCGGAAAAACATCAGGAAACTCATTGACTACCGAAATTTGCTCAATTGTCTTGTCCTCAACGTTGAGATCCTTCACCATGCATAGGTATGCTTCACATCCCTTTCGGACGTATCTCTTCATTTGTTGTATCGTCATTAGCTTAACTCCGGGATTGTCGGTCGCAGCTTTGAATGACACTCGCTTACCACCGGGGCCCTTCATGATCACTTTTTGTTCACCGCAAAGGATCTTTGCTTTGTATCTCCCTAGCCAATCCATGCCAAGCACCACATCTATGTCTTCGAGGTCAAATTGCACCAAATCTCCCGGTAGGTTGATTTCAGCTATGGCTATGGGTACATCTGTGTATACCTCCCTACAAGCTACGACTTTATTGCCTGCTGTTTTTACATTCAATTCTATACTAGTCGTAGGTTCTATTTTTAACTTCTTTACAAAACTAGAAGAAATAAAGCTATGTGAAGCACCAGAATCAAACAATACATAAGCAGGAGTGTTGTTAACATTAATGATACCTGCAACCACATCATGTGCACGTGCTTGTGCTTGATTCATCACATAGATGCGACCTTGGTTAGGGGCATTGTTTTTGTTGTTATTGCCCCCATCGTGGTTCTGATTCGGGGTTCGGTTGGCATCTCCCGCTCCGTTTCCACGATTATTATTGACACGATTCGCCCCAGCTCCAGGTTGATTCCCACCTCCTCGATTATTCCCCTGGTTTTGAGGGCCTGTCTTCAATTTACTCAGGCATTCGAATGACCGATGTCCCATCTTTCCACAATTGAAGCAATTCACGAGCTTGCCGTCACAGTCAACACCCGGATGATCCCTCTTGCACTTCCAGCAATGAAAATGCCTATCACCTGTCCCACTTTGATGGTTTTGCTTCGGGCCTAGCCCAAAGAATCTCCTCCCCTCATGCGGCCGATTGTCCCTCTTCCACGGAAGTTGTTGTTCCTCATGATGAGTTTTGAGCCTCTTCTCCTTTGCTTTATTCTCCTCCTCGTTCTTTCGGATTTTCTTATGGGCTTCTCGTTGTAGTTGAATAACCCGATAGTGCTTCGCAGCTCTATAATAGGCATCATCCAATGTTTGGCATTCTTGCACACTCAAGGCCTTCTGTGTGTCATAGTTAAGTCCCCTGACGAACTTCTCGACCTTGCTTTCTTCATCAGGCACTAGTGATGATGCAAATTCTGCCAGTGAGACAAATTTAGTGTGATACTCTTGCACCGTCATTTCTCCTTGTTTCAGATGCAGGAATTTGTCATAATTTTCTGCCTGCACGTGTGGTGGGTAAAACCTCTTTCGCAGTGCTTGCTTGAACCGTTCCCAAGTGAAGTCCGGTTGTGCGCGCAACCCTGGTCCCGCATTAACCCACCATTTATCTGCTTCTTCATGCAGATAATAAACAGCAATGTCGATTCGTTGTTCCACAGGACAATTGATTGCGTCAAATAGCTTATCAAAGGTGCGTATCCAATTTTCGAGAATGATTGGGTCCTCTTGCCCAAGGAAGCTCGGTGGATTTCGCGCCGCTACACGGGTTTCCATGTCACTGCCGTTATTACGTGGCTGGTTGTTTTGGAGTACCGCATTCGCAATAGTGTGGGTGAGTTGAGTAAGAAGCTGAACAGTTTGGGCCAATTCCGCATTGGTTGGCACAGCATTCAGATCACGTCTTGGTGGCATAATGTCTTCATGAAAGAATAAATATTTAGGATTAGTACATGAAATTTTCTAAAATGGTCCATAGGTATCCTAATCTAAGGATTTCACTAGGATTATATGGCCACCTACGACTTTTGCATATTGATTTCACATTCCAAAAACTTCACACGTACCACACATAAGAGGATTTACATACCTTAGCCATGAAGTTTCCTTTTGAGGCTTCCCACCATTTTGGGTTCCCATTTCGCATATGGGTCCCCATACACATATAATTTCAAATATTCATATAACAACAAACACAACAAGTAGCAGAATAACCACACAATCCTCACTGCGTCCATATAGTCCTATTTTATTTTTCTTTCCTAGCTAGTTAGTTTAAAATAATTCAGAAATCCTTTTAAGAATAAAAATTATTTTAAGAAAAAAAATGAACCCAAAAAAAATTATTTAACCCAAAAATAATTCAAAAATAATCATTTTAAGAATAAAATGAACCCAAAAATAATCATTTTAAGAATAAAATGAACCCAAAAATAATTCAAAAATAATTATTTTGCTCTGATACCAACTTGTAACACCCCCAAATTTTCCACCCAAAATAATTATTTAAATAATTATTTATGCAAATGAAAATGAACTTAATTTGAAATATTGAAATGTTGCAGCGGAGTAACATAATTGAAAATTGAAGGTGTTACCGCCACACTTAGCAAGACCATCGCTAAGTGCACAGGCTAACAGAAGTACTTGTTCAAATATTCTAGAGTGAGGAAATTAGAGTAGTAAAGATGTCTATTACATGATCTTAAATCAAAAGTTCATAAATAAAGTCTTATTACTAGTAATATCTCTAGCTAGCGCTCTCAAGAACCGTAAGCATGCATGTCATCATCCAAAGCATATCCATCTGTACAAACAAGAAGGAAAAGAAAACAAAAGAGACAAAAATTAGCTTTCGCTAAGTAAGCCCCACCCAACCCCGTAAAATAATAGGTTTGATGAAAATAATGTTTTGTATATAGTATAGGTAAATGATTTTTGTCAAATAAAATTCTCTTGTCTTTGCTTTCCTCAAAATCTCATTATAGCTAAACTCCCTAGTAGATTCGAAGGGCGGTGCTCAAGATCATATTGAGCCCGGTGGACCGTTGTTATGTACGGCCACCCCGGAACTTTTGCCGGTACCACAACTCCCATGGAAACTGAACTTCTACCTTAAGTGTGCACACCCCCAAAAGGGATTCCAAGCCCTCCGAGTAGTAAGAAGCCCAAGTAGTCCGGACGTCAACGTCCCCCTACCACACCAAAAAGGGTTTACCCCTTAGATGACTAGGTTACTGCTACTACTAACATAAAAGGGTCTGATGCCCAAAGATAAAATTCTCAATTTTTCTCGGATTGGTTACCGAGCCTCCCAAATATTTCCAAAATTTCTCGGATTTGTTACCGAGCCTCCCAAATCAGTAGTAGCAGCCCTAACCACCCCCACAGTCAAGGTCGTGGAGATCACCGACACCGCGGATTTCTCCCGCGATGCCCTTACATTGAAAGGTTCATTTTATCTTGAATTATTTCCCAAAAATTTCTATATCTATTATTCATAGATATAGTTTTAGAACAAGAATTTCTATTCACATTTCTCCAAAACGTACAACATAACATACTTTACACAAATAGTTCACAATTCATGAAAATCCACATAATCATAATCTCAACAACAATTACTCAAATAAATAAATAAAAATACATATCATATGTAATATACGAGGTAAAAGCATTTTGGTTGACATAGGACTTACCTCAAACTCCAAATACTTTTAGTTAGGTCTCCTACTTTGCTCCTCACTCAAATCACCTTCTATTTAAAATTCACAAATCAATATCTATCCAACTTATATTCTAATTCTCCTATCCTCTAATATAATCTCCCGTTTTTACTACTCTTCTAAGGTTAACTTTTATGATATATTTTATTCTTATTTTATTTATTATTATTTCTTTTTGCATTGAAAATTCCTTCTCTTAATTAACTCGATATGTGTAAAATAGTATCAACATTCTACTTCTTTTTATAAAATAGTCTACATGAGCCCAGTTTACCTCTAATTCATTCAAAATTTTATAATCGGCCACTTATAATTATCCATTTATTTTATTGCCATTAACTTAATCCTTCTTATTACTTTTGATCTATTAAGCCATTCAAAGTAGAATAACTTCCATCTTACTTTATAAATTTCCAAATCGTTCAATTTCATTAGTTAGCCCAATTTGATTTACATCGTAACTAGTTTCATTATACTTATTATTATTATTCTTATTATTATTATTATTATTATTATTATTATTATCATTATTATTATTTTATTATTAAACTTTTGCTATTTTTATTATCAATAGAGTTGGAGGTTGAGCCGAATAGTCTAGCTAAGAAAATACGTAGTATAAGGATAGTACCAGTTGGCCGGCGAAGAAAAAAGAAACAGAGACGTGCGTCTTTGCTATACGTGATATCGGCGACGCAGGTTATTGACGGTGGGTCCCTTCTCTCTGCTCCGGCAAGTTTCGTACCAGCCCCTCCAACGTTGATCGTTCCTCACTAGTCGCTCTCCTCCTCTCTTACTCACAGACCGGAGTTTTTAATTTAGGTGCTTTGTATGTATTTTATTTTATCTTCTTCTTATGTTATGCAGCCAGTATACATGCGCATGGAATGTATTTATAGGAGGTCTTGGTTGCTCGTTTAAGCTTCTGCGAAGGATCTAGTAGCCTGGTTATACGTCGTTTGGGTTGCTGCACTTATTGCTATTATAATTGTCATAAATGATTCGTATCATTCACAAGAGCATGTATATGGAAGGTCTTATGTGTGTGTGTGTGTAAATGATGTACATACATACATGTCCGCATGTGAGTATGTGTATAAGGATAGACACGTATGTATGTTTGACCAGCCCCTAATCCTTTTCATTTATTATTTTGTTAATATAAATTTATGTGTGTGTATTGCCCTGCCCGTATATGCATGCTCCTTATGAGCAAAGCACTATCTTTTATGTATGTGTGCATATGTTATGTATTATTTTATATTTGTCTTTAATATTTCTTTTTATTTCATTATCACACTAATTGTATGTAATTTATTTTATTTTTATTTTTATTTTATAAAATTTTAGGGTATCACATTCCATCTCCCTTAAAGAAATGTTTCGTCCTCCAAGCACAAGATAAGACAAAAGATCCAAAATGTTTTATTAATATGGAGTATTATAACTCACCCCCTAAAGAGAGGTTACGTCCTCGTAACCTAGAACATACCTCAATTGAAAAGTTTCGGATATTGCCTACGCATATCCTCCTCCAACTCCCATGTGGCATTTTCGGATAAGTGATTTGACCACAAAACTTTGACCATATTTACGGTCTTCCTCCTAGTCTCACGTGCCTTAGTGTCTAGGATCTTCACTGGCTTTTCTTCATACGTGAGTGTCTCATCCATCTCAATCACCTAGTAGTTTAAAGTGTTAACTCACAGATTGTTTATTCATGTATTGACTATTTAGCGTTAAAGGTCTTACCTCGGGGTTAATAATATGTGACCCATCATGAATGTACTTCTTTAGTTGGGATACGTGGAATACGTCGTGCACCTTGTACATGTTAAAGTATCGTTAGATTGTATTCCAAACTGCTAAGGACTGTAGAAAAGATTTCGAGTGAGTTCTCACCTTGCTCAAATCGGTGGGTAGAGCCAATCTGTAGGCTACCCGCCCCACCCTCTCCAAAACATCATAGGGGCCGATGAATCTAGGGCTTAGCTTGCCTTTCTTCCCGAATCGCATTACGCCCTTAGTAGGAGACACTTTGAGTAGTACTTTCTCTCCTACCTCGAACTCAGCTGGTTTTCGCCCTAGGTCCGCATACGACTTCTGTCTGTCTTGTGCTGCTTTCATCCTCGCTTGTATAAGTTTGACTTTCTCTATAGTATCTTGCAGGTATTGTGGCCCCAAAACGACCTTATCCACCATATCACCCCAACACAGTGGGCTTCTACACTTTTGACCGTAAAGCGCCTCGTACGGAGCCATCTTAATGCTTGCTTGATAACTGTTATTGTACGAGAACTCTACAAGGTCTAGGTGCTCGTCCCACGCTCCTTGCAAGTCCAGCACACATGCTCTTAACATATCTTCAAGCGTCTGAATAGTCCTCTCGGTCTGACCATCCGTAGTCGGGTGAAATGCAGTACTTAGCTTCAGCTTAGTCCCCATAGCAGCTTGTAATTCCTTCCAAAATTGTGATAGGAATCGGGAATCTCGGTCGGACACAATGTCTCGGGGTATACCGTGATATTTGACCACGTGTCTGATGTAGGCTCTTGCCAACTTATCCATACTCCAGGTCTCATTCATGGGAATGAACCTAGCAGTCTTGGTCAACCTATCCACGATCACCCAAATCTTATCTTTCCCGGACTTCGTTACGGGTAAACCTCCAACAAAGTCCATCGAGATCGAGTCCCATTTCCACATCGGTACCTCCAAGGATTGCACAAGTCCCTTGGGTTTACATCTTTCGGCTTTGACTTTTTGGCAGTTCAGGCATTTAGACACAAATTCGGCTACTTCTCTCTTCATCCTCGGCCACCAAAAGTTCTTCTTCAGATCCTTGTATAGTTTATCTCCTCCCGGATGTACCGAATAAGGTGTGTTGTGTCCTTCCTCCATGATTTGCTTTTTGATATCGTCACATTTCATTGGGACACACCACCTTCCCTTATAGCGGATACTCCCGTCTTCGTGAAGTTGGAATGGTCCATTGACCCCGTCTTTCATTCCCGCTTTGACTCGCTCCAATTTAACATCTCCTGGTTGACCAGCCTTGATTTCATCGAAGATAGAGGGTAAAATGGTCATATTGTATAACTGAATCTCACCCTCCACTTCACCGCGCTCCTTGACTTCCAATTTTAGCCTCTGAAACTCTCGGTAGAGCTCTTCTGGTAATATCCACGTTGCTCGGCTTGTGTGCTCCGCCTTTCGGCTTAAAGCATCTACTACGACATTAGCTTTTCCCTCGTGATATTGGATCTCCAGGTCATAGTCTTTGACAAGCTCTAGCCATCTTCTTTGTCTCATGTTGAGTTCTTTCTGCGTGAATATGTACTTGAGACTTTTATGATCTGTGAATATCTTGCACGGTGGCCCGTACAAGTAATGCCTCCATATCTTCAAAGCAAATACAACTGCGGCTAGCTCTAAATCGTGTGTTGGATAGTTAACTTCATGCACCTTCAACTGTCGGGATGCATAAGCTACTACCTTCCCGTTCTGCATGAGCACACAGCCCAGGCCATTTTTGGACGCATCACAGTAGATTTCAAATCCTTCGGTTCCCGATGGAAGTGTCAATACCGGTGCAGTCGTCAATCTCTTTTTCAACTCTTGAAATGCCTTCTCACAGTCTTCACTCCAATGGAATCTCGTGATCTTCTTCATCAAATTGGTCAACGGTCTAGCTATCTTGGAGAAATCTTTGACAAATCTCCGATAATAACCTGCTAACCCAAGGAAGCTTCTTACTTCTGTCACTGTGGTAGGTGCACGCCACTCGGTTATTGCCTCAATCTTCGACGGGTCCACAGAAACTCCCTCCTTAGTAATGATGTGACCGAGAAATGCAACTCGGTCCCTCCAGAAATCACACTTGGAGAATTTAGCATAAAGTTGGTTCTCTCTCAAAGTTTGCAGCACAATCCTCAAATGCTCTTCGTGGTCTTTTGGACTCTTGGAGTATACAAGTATGTCGTCAATGAACACCACCACAAATGCATCAAGATAGGGGCGAAATACACGATTCATTAAATCCATGAACACCGCTGGTGCGTTGGTCAGACCAAACGGCATCACGGTGAACTCATAATGCCCATACCTTGTGCGAAATGCGGTTTTGGGTATGTCCTTTTCCGCTATTCTCACCTGATGGTAGCCAGACCGAAGATCTATCTTGGAGAATACACCTGCACCCTTCAGTTGATCAAATAAGTCGTCAATGCGGGGTAAAGGGTACCTATTCTTGACAGTGACACGATTTAGCTCTCGATAGTCGATGCACAATCTCAAGCTTCCGTCCTTCTTCTTTACAAAAAGAACCGGAGCGCCCCAGGGTGAGACACTCGGTTTGATGTAACCTTTCTCAAGTAGTTCCTCAAGTTGCTCCTTCAGTTCTTGCATCTCCTTCGGAGCCATCCGATATGGTGCCTTGGAAATAGGGGTGGTTCCGGGCATCAGTTCAATGGAGAATTCAATCTCTCGTTCCGGAGGCATCCCCGGGATTTCGTCCGGAAAAACATCAGGAAACTCATTGACTACCGAAATTTGCTCAATTGTCTTGTCCTCAACGTTGAGATCCTTCACCATGCATAGGTATGCTTCACATCCCTTTCGGACGTATCTCTTCATTTGTTGTATCGTCATTAGCTTAACTCCGGGATTGTCGGTCGCAGCTTTGAATGACACTCGCTTACCACCGGGGCCCTTCATGATCACTTTTTGTTCACCGCAAAGGATCTTTGCTTTGTATCTCCCTAGCCAATCCATGCCAAGCACCACATCTATGTCTTCGAGGTCAAATTGCACCAAATCTCCCGGTAGGTTGATTTCAGCTATGGCTATGGGTACATCTGTGTATACCTCCCTACAAGCTACGACTTTATTGCCTGCTGTTTTTACATTCAATTCTATACTAGTCGTAGGTTCTATTTTTAACTTCTTTACAAAACTAGAAGAAATAAAGCTATGTGAAGCACCAGAATCAAACAATACATAAGCAGGAGTGTTGTTAACATTAATGATACCTGCAACCACATCATGTGCACGTGCTTGTGCTTGATTCATCACATAGATGCGACCTTGGTTAGGGGCATTGTTTTTGTTGTTATTGCCCCCATCGTGGTTCTGATTCGGGGTTCGGTTGGCATCTCCCGCTCCGTTTCCACGATTATTATTGACACGATTCGCCCCAGCTCCAGGTTGATTCCCACCTCCTCGATTATTCCCCTGGTTTTGAGGGCCTGTCTTCAATTTACTCAGGCATTCGAATGACCGATGTCCCATCTTTCCACAATTGAAGCAATTCACGAGCTTGCCGTCACAGTCAACACCCGGATGATCCCTCTTGCACTTCCAGCAATGAAAATGCCTATCACCTGTCCCACTTTGATGGTTTTGCTTCGGGCCTAGCCCAAAGAATCTCCTCCCCTCATGCGGCCGATTGTCCCTCTTCCACGGAAGTTGTTGTTCCTCATGATGAGTTTTGAGCCTCTTCTCCTTTGCTTTATTCTCCTCCTCGTTCTTTCGGATTTTCTTATGGGCTTCTCGTTGTAGTTGAATAACCCGATAGTGCTTCGCAGCTCTATAATAGGCATCATCCAATGTTTGGCATTCTTGCACACTCAAGGCCTTCTGTGTGTCATAGTTAAGTCCCCTGACGAACTTCTCGACCTTGCTTTCTTCATCAGGCACTAGTGATGATGCAAATTCTGCCAGTGAGACAAATTTAGTGTGATACTCTTGCACCGTCATTTCTCCTTGTTTCAGATGCAGGAATTTGTCATAATTTTCTGCCTGCACGTGTGGTGGGTAAAACCTCTTTCGCAGTGCTTGCTTGAACCGTTCCCAAGTGAAGTCCGGTTGTGCGCGCAACCCTGGTCCCGCATTAACCCACCATTTATCTGCTTCTTCATGCAGATAATAAACAGCAATGTCGATTCGTTGTTCCACAGGACAATTGATTGCGTCAAATAGCTTATCAAAGGTGCGTATCCAATTTTCGAGAATGATTGGGTCCTCTTGCCCAAGGAAGCTCGGTGGATTTCGCGCCGCTACACGGGTTTCCATGTCACTGCCGTTATTACGTGGCTGGTTGTTTTGGAGTACCGCATTCGCAATAGTGTGGGTGAGTTGAGTAAGAAGCTGAACAGTTTGGGCCAATTCCGCATTGGTTGGCACAGCATTCAGATCACGTCTTGGTGGCATAATGTCTTCATGAAAGAATAAATATTTAGGATTAGTACATGAAATTTTCTAAAATGGTCCATAGGTATCCTAATCTAAGGATTTCACTAGGATTATATGGCCAC
The DNA here is from genome assembly GCA_945859875.1 of Cuscuta europaea. Classification (NCBI taxonomy): domain Eukaryota; kingdom Viridiplantae; phylum Streptophyta; class Magnoliopsida; order Solanales; family Convolvulaceae; genus Cuscuta; species Cuscuta europaea. Next base: position 1,629,614 of record CAMAPE010000068.1, on the reverse strand, counting down.
CTACGACTTTTGCATATTGATTTCACATTCCAAAAACTTCACACGTACCACACATAAGAGGATTTACATACCTTAGCCATGAAGTTTCCTTTTGAGGCTTCCCACCATTTTGGGTTCCCATTTCGCATATGGGTCCCCATACACATATAATTTCAAATATTCATATAACAACAAACACAACAAGTAGCAGAATAACCACACAATCCTCACTGCGTCCATATAGTCCTATTTTATTTTTCTTTCCTAGCTAGTTAGTTTAAAATAATTCAGAAATCCTTTTAAGAATAAAAATTATTTTAAGAAAAAAAATGAACCCAAAAAAAATTATTTAACCCAAAAATAATTCAAAAATAATCATTTTAAGAATAAAATGAACCCAAAAATAATCATTTTAAGAATAAAATGAACCCAAAAATAATTCAAAAATAATTATTTTGCTCTGATACCAACTTGTAACACCCCCAAATTTTCCACCCAAAATAATTATTTAAATAATTATTTATGCAAATGAAAATGAACTTAATTTGAAATATTGAAATGTTGCAGCGGAGTAACATAATTGAAAATTGAAGGTGTTACCGCCACACTTAGCAAGACCATCGCTAAGTGCACAGGCTAACAGAAGTACTTGTTCAAATATTCTAGAGTGAGGAAATTAGAGTAGTAAAGATGTCTATTACATGATCTTAAATCAAAAGTTCATAAATAAAGTCTTATTACTAGTAATATCTCTAGCTAGCGCTCTCAAGAACCGTAAGCATGCATGTCATCATCCAAAGCATATCCATCTGTACAAACAAGAAGGAAAAGAAAACAAAAGAGACAAAAATTAGCTTTCGCTAAGTAAGCCCCACCCAACCCCGTAAAATAATAGGTTTGATGAAAATAATGTTTTGTATATAGTATAGGTAAATGATTTTTGTCAAATAAAATTCTCTTGTCTTTGCTTTCCTCAAAATCTCATTATAGCTAAACTCCCTAGTAGATTCGAAGGGCGGTGCTCAAGATCATATTGAGCCCGGTGGACCGTTGTTATGTACGGCCACCCCGGAACTTTTGCCGGTACCACAACTCCCATGGAAACTGAACTTCTACCTTAAGTGTGCACACCCCCAAAAGGGATTCCAAGCCCTCCGAGTAGTAAGAAGCCCAAGTAGTCCGGACGTCAACGTCCCCCTACCACACCAAAAAGGGTTTACCCCTTAGATGACTAGGTTACTGCTACTACTAACATAAAAGGGTCTGATGCCCAAAGATAAAATTCTCAATTTTTCTCGGATTGGTTACCGAGCCTCCCAAATATTTCCAAAATTTCTCGGATTTGTTACCGAGCCTCCCAAATCAGTAGTAGCAGCCCTAACCACCCCCACAGTCAAGGTCGTGGAGATCACCGACACCGCGGATTTCTCCCGCGATGCCCTTACATTGAAAGGTTCATTTTATCTTGAATTATTTCCCAAAAATTTCTATATCTATTATTCATAGATATAGTTTTAGAACAAGAATTTCTATTCACATTTCTCCAAAACGTACAACATAACATACTTTACACAAATAGTTCACAATTCATGAAAATCCACATAATCATAATCTCAACAACAATTACTCAAATAAATAAATAAAAATACATATCATATGTAATATACGAGGTAAAAGCATTTTGGTTGACATAGGACTTACCTCAAACTCCAAATACTTTTAGTTAGGTCTCCTACTTTGCTCCTCACTCAAATCACCTTCTATTTAAAATTCACAAATCAATATCTATCCAACTTATATTCTAATTCTCCTATCCTCTAATATAATCTCCCGTTTTTACTACTCTTCTAAGGTTAACTTTTATGATATATTTTATTCTTATTTTATTTATTATTATTTCTTTTTGCATTGAAAATTCCTTCTCTTAATTAACTCGATATGTGTAAAATAGTATCAACATTCTACTTCTTTTTATAAAATAGTCTACATGAGCCCAGTTTACCTCTAATTCATTCAAAATTTTATAATCGGCCACTTATAATTATCCATTTATTTTATTGCCATTAACTTAATCCTTCTTATTACTTTTGATCTATTAAGCCATTCAAAGTAGAATAACTTCCATCTTACTTTATAAATTTCCAAATCGTTCAATTTCATTAGTTAGCCCAATTTGATTTACATCGTAACTAGTTTCATTATACTTATTATTATTATTCTTATTATTATTATTATTATTATTATTATTATTATCATTATTATTATTTTATTATTAAACTTTTGCTATTTTTATTATCAATAGAGTTGGAGGTTGAGCCGAATAGTCTAGCTAAGAAAATACGTAGTATAAGGATAGTACCAGTTGGCCGGCGAAGAAAAAAGAAACAGAGACGTGCGTCTTTGCTATACGTGATATCGGCGACGCAGGTTATTGACGGTGGGTCCCTTCTCTCTGCTCCGGCAAGTTTCGTACCAGCCCCTCCAACGTTGATCGTTCCTCACTAGTCGCTCTCCTCCTCTCTTACTCACAGACCGGAGTTTTTAATTTAGGTGCTTTGTATGTATTTTATTTTATCTTCTTCTTATGTTATGCAGCCAGTATACATGCGCATGGAATGTATTTATAGGAGGTCTTGGTTGCTCGTTTAAGCTTCTGCGAAGGATCTAGTAGCCTGGTTATACGTCGTTTGGGTTGCTGCACTTATTGCTATTATAATTGTCATAAATGATTCGTATCATTCACAAGAGCATGTATATGGAAGGTCTTATGTGTGTGTGTGTGTGTAAATGATGTACATACATACATGTCCGCATGTGAGTATGTGTATAAGGATAGACACGTATGTATGTTTGACCAGCCCCTAATCCTTTTCATTTATTATTTAGTTAATATAAATTTATGTGTGTGTATTGCCCTGCCCGTATATGCATGCTCCTTATGAGCAAAGCACTATCTTTTATGTATGTGTGCATATGTTATGTATTATTTTATATTTGTCTTTAATATTTCTTTTTATTTCATTATCACACTAATTGTATCTAATTTATTTTATTTTTATTTTTATTTTATAAAATTTTAGGGTATCACACATCCCCCCAAAATGAAACGAAAAACGTCAGCCTTCGGTCCACAACAGCAACACAACTACTCTACTCCTTTTCACCACTTTACAAGTGCCTCAAGGAATGGGGGACTGGAGGACCCCCTCGGGAAAATCATTAAATTACAAAATTAGTGAAATTCCAACAAACGACAAGGCAAGCCCTCAAGTCCTGACATGTGGGTAACTGAGGGACTGCCTTCGGCGGGGACATAAAAGCAACAACTCCTCACCAACTTCAGAGATCACGATGGGACAACATAAAAGGGCAAGCACAAGTTACTCCTTTTCCCTCAAGTACCTTTCGGCAAAAGGAGTGAGGGACTCCTGATGGAGTATATGGCCCGGAAACCCCCGGCCCACAGACTCCTACTACTCCAGCGAAGGCCCAACAGGCCCAAAAGGCCCAACAGGCCCAGATCACAGCGCCCAGAGTACCAATCAGCCCGCACTACGCGCCAGGGGTGCCTTCGACCCCCTGGCCGAAGGCTCTAAACTCTCACAGGACGGGCTTCGCAAGCAAATTAAGAAACTGGGAGAAAACGGCGAAAACAGTAGCCCTCGGTACTGTGAGCCCTCGGCACCAGAGTGCCATCGGTTGGAGGAGCCCTCAGCCATTGCTCTATAGCCGAAGGCATCTCACTCGACAAGATATCCGCCTCACATGCGTGCAGATCACCGTACCCTGCACAGACGTCCCATCTCACAGCCGCATTAAATGCGGCCACATGCGGCTGCCAGCGCCAACCAGTTGAGGTGACCCCTCGGCCAATGAGCGCTTGACACGTGTCCCTGTCCGGCATTTATTGCTACTATAAATAGCACCCCGTTTCCTCATTTGTAACCACGCTGAAAACGGCATTCATACTGAATACACTCTCTCTCTACTTTTACTTACTTGCTCTGACTTCTCTCTAAGTTATTCCCCGTAATAACCCTTCGGATATATACCCCCGGGTAGACCATCCATCACAACCGTTTTTTCTTTTTTATAATTTCAAATGGCAAATAGATATCTCTCTTTTGCATCAACCCCTTTGGGTATTCTTGTTGTTTAAATCCATATCACCCAACAAAACAGTTTACATGAAATCTTTGAAACATTTGAATTGGGGAAATTTTTACTTAACACAATTTTGTTTTGAATACTTAACTCACAGTCTCACATCCACACACACTCACACAAACCGAAGTATAAAGAATATTGAAGTATAAAGAATGTTTCTTACATTCAAAGTATCAAGATTGTTTTTACATTCAACAAACCTCTTTGTTTTCCACACATGATTTTTGAGTAAAATGGTAGAAGTATGCTTTTATATCCAAATTTGTGAGTAACAATGGGTGTAAAATAGAAGTAAAATGGGAGTAAAATGTTTGAGAGAAAAACTCTAGAGTTTGCAATGGGAGCTTTGTGCAGCGAGCCAGTGTAAGGAACCATGATAGAAGTATGCTTTTATAGCCAAATTTTGCTTTCAAGAATATGGTTGCCTAAAAAGAGACGCAATGTTGTATGGGCAACCTGCGAGTACTGTATGTTGCCTAAAAAAGTTAAATGAGTAAACTACACACATAAAATTCATATTCATTTTTCCATAACATCTTATCTTTTTCTCCAAAACTGCACGTCATCTCCCAAGCATGGGCTTTGTAAATCTTTCTCAAGATATTTCTCTTTTTATATTCATTTTAACATTCTCTGGGACTTCCAAAAAAAATATTTCTCCTAAACGAATGGGTTGCCCGGCAGCATGTGCATGTGTAATCAACAATTCAACGTCACTGTACATATCCTGTCAACATGGGCATGTGTAATCAACATCATCACTGTATCTATAGGAAATGTAACACCCCACCTGGATCGACCCCGCCGACCCGAGCGGTTTGTCACGTACTAGAAAACCGAAACAGATTTATTAAAAGACTTATTAAATTAGATCGTATTTAAACACTTTTTTTTTACAAGCATAATTTATTTATTAAATAATTCACAACTAACCCAAAATGAACATGAGTTTATTAAACAAACATAACGCCAATATCACGAAATTCATATAACTGCAGCGGAAGGTTTTTACAAAATATCAAAATGTAAATTTTAAGTTTATTTCAGAATCCCACAAAACACACCATATGCACATGAGTCCTATGCCTCCTTCCATCCCGATGCTTCAAGTTGATTCTGCGCTTGACCTACGGGTAGGAAAAACAACTACCCGCTCAGCAATGTGCTGAGTGGTACGGTAATACACATATAACATATCGAAACATATAATGACATATTATAATTAGCACGTGATCATTAGAACAAATAAACATATCTGAATGACTAATGTAATTCAGAATATTCATATAAAGAACAGAACAAGTTCAGATATCTGACTATCAGATAATTCATGTTTTTAACATGTATCATTAATCAGACATATTCATTTAATTAGCCTTAAACTCAAGAAACTGGACCTAGACAGAGGAATACTAACGGTAAGGAATACAGTCATGAAGGCTGTACCCACATTACCCAGGAAGGATATGGAAACGTAATCGCCGGAGCTACACGTACCAATCCCTAACAGAAGCTAGCTGAACAGAAAAGGACGAGATCACCAAAGAGACCCGAACCTTAACAGGAGAGTAATAGTGTTCTAAAAATATTTCAGGAGTGTACGAAGTACACTAAACATGAGAACACTAATTCCTCTAAAACAGAATTTCAGGAGTGTACGTAGTACACTAAACAGAACAGGAGTATTCACGTCAAAGTGCCAGACCAAGAGTAAGGCATTTTCCAAAATAGTACTTATCTTTTATTTTAAATTACAAAAGAAATCGTGTATATAAATCATTTTCATATATAACTCTTTTTTTTTCAGCCAAAAAGCATGTGCCTTTTTAATATATATACAGTAACCAATGATTAAAAAAATATATACTACGTACTTAATATTCCATTTCTTAATAATATTATTCTTAATTCGACTTATTATATATAATAATATTTCCTCTAAAATGATTTTTAAAAATTTAATAAAACACTTTTACTAGAAAAACAAAACTAGTTATATTACAATCAAACTAGTAATGCCATCACGTAAATACATGCATGCATATCTAAACATATTTTAACAAATGTTCCATTCATAATTTCAAGTAAGTGAATAAAGGTTGTTAGCTAAATAACATCTAATTATGTAAAGTAAACACATGTATATACTTAATACTAACATAATACATAGATAATTCCCTTACTGGGACAAAATATATCGTACTCCTATATCTACGTATTATATACTTTATAGTTTCGTAAATATTAATTAATGGTCATGCATGTTCTAATATATTTAAATACTTACGTACATATTAAAAGTACATATCATGCATCCTATATTGCTTTTCAGTAGTGTTTGTTTAAAATAATGGTATTACGTATACTTATATATATACATAGTATAAGTTACGTAGTATTAAATATAAACTACATACATACAGGTCATATATAAAAAGAACATTAACTTTATTATACTTAATATACAAATATGTGTTTAGCTAATGTATTCATGTTACGTAGATCATATATTGGCCAGTTACATAAAAGCATCTAAAAACCATTTTACTAATTACACTATGTATGACTGATTTTAATTCTGCCAAATTTTACATACGTTAGTATGTATTCATCCCCATATAAAATATTAGTATAAATTCAAAGAATACACTTTAAAGCAGATAAGATAACACTAAATTATACAATGTTATCATCCCCATAACATAACAGGAAACGGGGACGGAAAATAATAATATTAATACACATTAATCTAACTGGGGCGGAAACGTACTGACCTTATAGATAAAATTTATCTGAAAATCCTTGGAGATAATACTCAATACGGACAACTATTTTTTTGCAAGCTCTTAGAATAATATTTATTTGGTTAGCTTGATTATGTAAAATTCAATGGAAGACATTACCTATTTATATGGTAAATTTTGATCCTAGTCATTCTTGAAAATGTCCTATTGAAGCCAAGTGTCCCATGATGATGATGAATTCTTGCTGCATCACTACTTCTTAGAAGTTCTTTAAATTGTTAGTCACCAATAGGTTTATTAAATATTAAAGAAATTCCTAACGTATTGTCATCCTAATTTAACTTGCCACTTTAGATGCTATTTATTTATTTTTTTAACTATAACTCTCACATTCATGTATAGTACAAAATAAATTTAAGGTTTTTTTAGTAAAATTAAGAAGAAATAATTAAGAAGAAAATTCCCAATTTTTGATTGAAAATTTATTCCTTTATAAATAAATTATTCATATCTACTTATCAATTAGACCGGATTTTGGGGCGTTACAGGAAATCTCTATGGGAAATCTATACGCATAAAAATATCCCACCACTAAAAACTGATGAATATATATTTGTTGGGATATTGGCCCGGAAGCCCAATACCCGGATTAAAGGCCCAGGATATCCAGCCCAAACAACGAGTCCACTACCCTATGATAAGTAGGCCCGGTGAGATATTCATACCGAACGGGGTTCGGATCATACATCATACTTGGGCCAAATCAACAATGTTTTACCCAGGGCCCATTATCCCATTCGGGCAACGGACAACCAGCAGGTGGCCAGACGCAATCAATGCCAGATTGTGACATCAGCAAGTGGAGGCATGGGTGATCAAGTCGGTGGAACGTCGGCCAATCAGTATAAAGCGTCCCATACTCTCCATTAGTATAAATAGAAGGTTTAATATCATTGTAAGGGTTAGCATTTTAATACTCAAGCCCTAGAATAGCCTTATTACTCTTGTTTCTTGTATTAAGCACAAATCTGGCGTGCCGTTCGGGAAATTTCCTTGTAATCAAACATGTTAATTAATACAAGTGGGTTTTTGAGCATTCGGTTATCCATCTTTTATATTTCTTTTACGTACTTGATTCTCGACCAATTCCTAATATATCCAAAGTTCGTGTTGGGCTTTCGGATCTGCGGGATCAAACCTCAACATTGGCACCGTCTGTGGGAAACTGTTCAAAAGGTTTCACATCAATCACTTATCCAAAACAACTATTTTCAAAATGGTCAGAATCAGTTCTTACCACACCAATGATGGTTCGTGCCATCATGGAAAGAGCCAGACTCCGAGGAGCCAGACATCTCAAGGACAATCCAGCCGAGGATCATATCCTCATTATGATGGAGATTTCTTCATCCCTGAAACAATAAGGAGGAATCCTCGAGCCATGCGAGATCTGGCCCAAGCCAGGGGACCCACTCCGGTTGGTCGCCATTTCCAGCACGACGAACAAAATGATACTAGGGCCACACGGAGGCACTGGGATCGGGAGTATGCAGATTCGAGAACTCCACCACTGCCCCCTTTGACGAACCAGGAGGAAGAAATGGCCGAAATGAGGAGGCAGATGAACGATATGAGGGATCAGATGAACAGAGCACCTGTACAACCTACCCCGGTTCAAATTGGGATCACTTCCCCCTTCACCCGGGAAATAATGTACACTGAAATCCAGGGGGTGCCAAACCGCCGACTGATCAAATATATGACGAGGTGGGGAACCCCATGTTCATTTGAGGAGTTATCAAGGAGGACTCATGCTACTGGGGGCGACCGAGGCTGTCATTTGTCGATTGTTCTTCAGTACGCTCAGCGGGGGCGCTCAAGAATGGTTCGGGACCTTGCAACCTGGGTCGATCGGCAGCTTTGCCGAACTATCAGTTTTGTTCTTGGCCCAATTTGCCTCCAGTACCAACCCAAAGTGGCATTTCAGCTACCTGACTAGCGTTAAGCAGGGCCCCAAGGAGACCCTCAATCAATTCCTGAAAAGATGGAGGGATGAAGCCCTGACGGTCGGAAACATGACGGATGATACCGTCATCACCCTATTCACTAATGCTCTCCGAACGGGTGAATTATACAAAGACTTGAAAAAGAATCCGGGCACGGTGTATTCTGAAGTTCTGGACAGATCCTGAAAGCATGCAACTCTCGAGGAGGAAATCATGATCAGGGATAGGGTGACTGCACCCCCTGCTCTAACAAAGTTGGCCGATCGGTTAGGTCCTATTCCAGCGGCCGCTCCTCCTCCAAAAACATGGTGTTTCACCCCGTTGGTCCTATCTGTTGCAACCATTTATCAGAACGAAAAGGACAGCATTCCCCTTTCCGACTGATACTACAAATTATATGGGAACAGATGAAGCTGCTTTTTGTAAATATCATAATAGGAAAGGTCACTCCACCAATGCCTGTCGAGCATTACAAACGGCCATTGAAGATTTGATTCGGCGGGGTCATCTGGGCAAATATGTAAATAAGGACCCAAATGCTATAGGCACATTGAAACCGGTCACGAGACCCAACAGCTGGCGACAGGATGCCCAATGTGATGCCCGACCCCAGAATGACGTGTATATTCCTCCCAGAGACGAATCAGAAGGTTCGGGAGGCCCCGGAAAGAAGCCTCGGATGGAGGTTAAGGTTATATTTGGGGGCGGGGAAACAGGGGATTCGAACGCCGAACGGAAAAGGTTCGAACGGAGCCTCTATGTGGGATCCATCTCCACTCCCCCTCAGAAGAAAGGAAGGACGAACCCCATCACGTTCGGGCCGGCAGATTTGCCTAACTCGCCAAGCCCGCACAGGGACGAGTTGGTGATAAGCATGTGCATCGACAATGCCTTAATCCACCGGGTACTGATCGATACGACGAGCAGTGTGAACGTATTGTACTTACAATCGTTCGAGAAAATGGGTCTACAGAGAAGTCAACGGACCCACCTAAGGACACCGTTGTCAAGCTTCACAGGGAATTGCATTGAGGCTGAGGGCATCATTCAATTGATGGTCGAGATTGGGGATGAAACACATAAGGCATCGGTCCAAATGACATTCGTAGTGGTGGACATCAAATGTGCCCACAACGCCATTTTGGGTCGACCGGGATTGGAAGATCTGGAGGCAATAGCCTCTGTCCGCCACTGATGCATCAATTTCCCCACGGACACTGACGAGCACTTTGACACGGTGCGTCAAAATAATTTTCAATACTAACACTTATACGTAGTATAGCGTAGTAGAGTTCGTATCCACAGGGAAAGGAATAATTATCTTTTTATGATACTTGTAATTAAAAGGGGGGTTTTGGTTTTGAGTGATTTAATTTAATTAAGAACTAAGATGAACAACCTATAAGTGTTTAATTCAAAGATAAAAAGGACTTGGCATTGCTACTTTCCACTTGTTGATATATTTTAGTCGATCATTGTTATATCTATAACTTATTCCCTCTCGAATACTCAATCGGGGAGTATATCCACTTCATCGAGGGTAGTTATTAACAACGACCGTTCATTAATAACCCTTACTATTAATCAAATATAGAACAACGCCTTATACCGATTTAATAGTAGCATTTAATCTTTCTAACTCCTTGATGAAATCAATTGAGATTGATAACCTCAACACAAGAGGTTTAGATTTAACCAACAAAATTAATCCCTCTTAAGTTTATTAACCACGACCGTGCATTAATAAACCGAAGTTACTTACTTGTGAAACCATCAACGATTAACCATCGGTTCGTTGATCGTTTCTAGTAATAATTAATATATGAAACAAAACTAGTTGATCCTTTAAGTAATGTTCAAAATATTAATATGAAATAAGAGTAGGAATTAATTAATATTCAAGGAAGAATATTATTAATGAAGATGAATCCTACTATAATTAATATCAAGATGTTAACTAATTGTCATCTTAGCAACACTCCTCAATATTAATATAGAGGAAGAAAATACCATTCTAACTAATGTCGAGATGTTAACTAATTGTCATCTTAGCAACACTCCCCAACATTAATATAGAGATGATATTAAGGAAAGAACTATTAATTAATATTCAAGGAAAGAAGTTAAGAAAATAACTCACAACTTTAATAATCAACAAGATTCAATGAGCAACACCAAGAATGGAAGTTTAGCTCCTCATTTGGAGACTAAACATAGCTAGAAAAAATATAAAGAAATTCTATTCTAAACTGAGCTAAAGAGTGTGGAAGAAAGGATTCTTCTTTTGTGAAGAAAAAGTGTGCTATTTATAGGTGTTTTTCAACACCTTTGGCCGGGTACCCGACCGGGTCAAGTACTCACCCGACCGGGTCCGGTCAAAATCAGATATTTCCCCACGTTCTGGTGATCTTTGGCATGTTAAAGTGTCCGGGTCAAGTCAGACCCGACCGGGTCAAGTAAGGGACCCGACCGGGTGAGTGCAAAAATTGGATTTTCTTCACGTTCGGGTGATCTTTGCACATCGGGTTGTCCCCGGTCACTTCTCACCCGACCGGGCCATGCACTTTCTTTGCATTTTCGTTTTTCACCTCTTACCCGACCGGGTTAAGTGTTATACCCGGTCGGGTATTTGCTCCTGGGTAGCCAAATCTTCTTTTTCTTCACTTCAAAGTCTTCCTTTCCAACACCACAAATCCTAACTAAACTTTACAACTGACAAATAAAGACTAAAATACAATTACAACTGAAATCACATAAATGTTTACAAACTAAATAAAACGTCAAACAATTAACATAAATCAAACATAAAAACATGTAATTATGCACTACTAATTAGTGTGCATCAAACACCCCCACACTTAAACCTTTACTCATCTCGAGTAAATCAAATCAAATCCAAGAAGTCCTAAATGACAAGATTATCAATACAAAACATCCAAGAGTGTTTTTACCACAATACAAAGCATCCCCAAATAATAATTAAAGTAAATTGGGGTCTTCAACCTCATCTTTATCTCCATTTCTCTTTTGAACTTATCACCTTCAGGATCCTGCAAAATAGACATTTCTCTCATTCTCTCGTTTTGCCTAGGTGCCTTTTCAGGTTTTCATCCCAGCTTCCCACATTTTTTTTTATTTCTCACAATCTCACTCTTTATTTTATTGCTTTAATTTTTGCTTGAGTTGCCCTTTGTGGGTTTTCAACTCAACAAGCTCTTTTTTTATTTTTATTTTTATTTTTTTTTATTTAGAAAATAAAATAAAACAAGTAGGATTGTGAGCATACCAGAACAATCTCTGCACCCCCACACTTAGGATCTGACACTGTCCCTAGTGTCCGCCTAGACCTCCACCTTGGTGTCCGTCCTCATCCATGTGATCCCCGCCATAACCACCATCGTAGCCTCCACCACCGGAGCTCGATCCTCCAAAGAAACCCCACTGAGAGGGGTCATACCATGATGGTGCAGGAGGTGGAGTGGTCATAGAAGAAAAGGAGCCCTGGTGTGCTACATAGGAGTATATTGGACCAAAGGTTCGCCGTTGGTCCTCTTCATATCTACGCCAGTCTTCCTGCCGTTGTTCCTCCAACCTCTCAAAGCTATGCCTCTGTTCAGTTCTATACTGATCAACTCGCTCTTGAAGCTGGATGTAATTGTTGTTGATCATGTTCATGTTATTGAGCATATGTTGCTCGAATGGTGAGTATTGGTAGGCTGGGGCATCAGGTTGTTGTTGTGGTGGGTTAGGTATCAAGGGTGGGTTTTCTTCAGCATGTTCTTGATCCTGTTCATCCTGTGCATAGTGTGCCGGAATTGCCCCGGGGAGACAGTAGTGATGACCATCACCGATTTCATGGCCCACGATATCTAGGGGGATGTCAGGTGACGGGATATGGATAGTTATGTTTTGGCGTGGGATGATAAACCAGTTGTAGATTGGTGCCCCGGTAGGTGTCATGTGAGATAGAGCCAAATCTTTGCTCTTTTGCACAAGCCATGACGTGCAAATGAGCTGTTTCGGGGTAATGGGACCTAGGTCTACAAAACCATATAAAGTGGCTAGATGTGTGATTAGGCCCCCGATCACAATTTGTCCGGATGACGTTGCCACATTTTTGAAATGGGTCCATAAGATAGAGGCAACGTCAACTGGTTCTGGTCAGGGTAAAACAGCTTGTGCCAGAATGCACACATCCCACATTCTTGTGTGGTGATTGTTCGGTCTTCCGAGGAAACAATTTGAACAGAATTTTAGAAAAATACGGAAGACCGGGTGTTGAACACAGTTCACACTCAACTTAGAGAGGTCCACCACACCTTGTCCTCTCATTCTTTTCCATAACTCGTACCCCAAAAGCGTATCATAAGCACGAGCTTCATCAAACAGAGGGAGGCCAAAATGATGTGCAAATTCTCTTTTGGTCAATGAACGATTTTCATTGAGTAAACAAAAGGTGATGGTGTCATTTGCATGATCATCATCATCCTTTGTATACACATATGAACTAAAGAATTCATAAACCAAATGAGGATAAGTCACATATTGCATTTCTAGCAACCTAGTCATTCCAATTCTTGCAAAAATATCACGCATGATCACATCAATCCAAAGGAGGGCTAGAGTAGTAATGCACATGAATCGGGATTGTTTTACCTCCCTTTGTGCTTGTCCCTCGAATAATCGCTTTTGTGCCTCCGTCGCAAATTCCACGCTTTCATAGCCCGCTACCGGTGGGATTGCCCTTGAAGAAGAAGCTTTGGATTTTTTTGGAGCCATTGGAATTGAATTTGTTTTTAGGGGATTTTCGGACTTTGGGGTAGGGTGGGATTTGGATGGCTTTTATGGGTATGGGGTTGAAGAGGATGGTGAGGAGAGTAAGAATATGGTATTGGTTGAGAATTTTTGGGAAGATTTCGGACCTTGAATGTCCAAGAATGGGGATTTTCGAATTTTGGGTAGGGTTTTTGGGTTTGGTTGATTGGGAAGGTTTTGGGGGATTTTATGGGTATAGAGATGGAGATGGAAGTGAGGAGATGAAGAAAATGGGGGTTTTTAGTGGATTTGGTTAAGGGAATGGGGATATTCGAAGGTTTGAGTGTTTGAAAATGGTGAATTTTGGGAATTTTGGTGTTGGGAGGAAGAAGAAGTGGGAGGGGAGGGGTTGAGCCCGACCTGGTAATGTGCTGATTTCCCGTTCGCCCGGTCGGGTGGAGTAGTTTACCCGGTCGGGTGAACGGTATTTGCCCAGGCAGAAAGTTTTGTGTTCAGTAACCCGGCCGGGTAAAGTGGTGTACCCGGTCGGGTGTAACTTGTTCACCCGAGGCAGAAAAATTTGGCTGGGTTGCCCGGCCGGGTGCAAACGTCTACCCGGTCGGGCAAAAATTTAATTTTTGTTTTTCTCTCGCCTCGCCCGGGTGGTTGCCCGGTTGTTTAGTTTATAGAAGTGACCCGACCGGGTTAGGGTATTTACCCGGCCGGGTCCAATCCCAGTTCAATTTTTTTTTTTTTTTAATAAAATGTGTAAAAAAAAAACTAAAACAAGTAAACGTACCTTGCTTGGGTTGCCTCCCAAGAAGCGCCTTATTTAACGTCGCGGCACGACGCCATCATTGTGTTCAATCATTTAAACTTGGATCGTGATAGTTTTGCTTCGCCACATTTTCACTCCTAGGGCTTCCATAGGAATGCTTGTTTCTCTGACCCTTCACTTTGAAAATCCCTCCATGATCAAATATCCAATTTTTCATTGATTCATGTGGTGAGAGTGAGGGAAAGAAATTATCATTTAGGATGGTCAATGAAAAGTGTTTTGATCTTGGTGGCATGAGAGGGGGTATCAAATGTTTACTTAACTCCACTGTCATTTCCTGCATATTGATGAATGAAAAGAAATCCAAATGATATTTTCTCGGTTTATTTTCAACCGCGAAAAGTACATTTGAATTATCCTCAAATTTGCTGAGGATTTCATCTTTGTCCTTCTCTACCCTTTCTGTTTCCCTTAGAGCCTCAGGAAATGGTGGCATGTTCTCAGGAATGGTCGGTGATGGAGTTGGGTTTTGAAGTTTCTCCTCCTCTGGTTGAGCTCCCTTCGTAAGCTCCTCTTCTTCTTCCTCCTCGCCAATGTGGTTCACAATGTTTGGCACTTGTTTCGATTGATTCTCCAAGTTCAGTTCTTTGAGCACTGTTTCTTGCGGGTAATGCGACATATCTTGTTGCATTTGTGTCACATTGATAGTGAGAGCTCGGATCATGTCTTCAGTGGACATGCTGGAATAATAACTTGAGTATGGATTATATGTGTTGGAGAATGAATCATACCTCTCTTGGAAAACAACATCATCACTCTGTTCAAAGTATTCTTCTTGCAGCTTGGGGCAAAAATCCGTAAGATGCCTTTGTGACATGCAACTGTTGCAGCCTTGGTATCTTGAACGTTTGAGCATAAGAGAAACTCCTTTACTAAAAATGTTAAGCTAGAAATTTGACTCTCTAGCGATGATGTGTTGGTATCCATTTACTCATATAAGCTCAGAAGATAGAAGAGCAAGAGATTTTTTTTTTGCTTTTTTTTGTTTAGATTTTTATGAGATAAAATAAAAATAAAAATAATTGCCTTTCCCCGGCAACGGCGCCAAATTTGACGAGCACTTTGTCACGGTGCGTCAAAATAATTTTCAATACTAACACTTATACGTAGTATAGCGTAGTAGAGTTCGTATCCACAGGGAAAGGAATAATTATCTTTTTATGATACTTGTAATTAAAAGGGGGGTTTTGGTTTTGAGTGATTTAATTTAATTAAGAACTAAGATGAACAACCTATAAGTGTTTAATTCAAAGATAAAAAGGACTTGGCATTGCTACTTTCCACTTGTTGATATATTTTAGTCGATCATTGTTATATCTATAACTTATTCCCTCTCGAATACTCAATCGGGGAGTATATCCACTTCATCGAGGGTAGTTATTAACAACGACCGTTCATTAATAACCCTTACTATTAATCAAATATAGAACAACGCCTTATACCGATTTAATAGTAGCATTTAATCTTTCTAACTCCTTGATGAAATCAATTGAGATTGATAACCTCAACACAAGCGGTTTAGATTTAACCAACAAAATTAATCCCTCTTAAGTTTATTAACCACGACCGTGCATTAATAAACCGAAGTTACTTACTTGTGAAACCATCAACGATTAACCATCGGTTCGTTGATCGTTTCTAGTAATAATTAATATATGAAACAAAACTAGTTGATCCTTTAAGTAATGTTCAAAATATTAATATGAAATAAGAGTAGGAATTAATTAATATTCAAGGAAGAATATTATTAATGAAGATGAATCCTACTATAATTAATATCAAGATGTTAACTAATTGTCATCTTAGCAACACTCCTCAATATTAATATAGAGGAAGAAAATACCATTCTAACTAATGTCGAGATGTTAACTAATTGTCATCTTAGCAACACTCCCCAACATTAATATAGAGATGATATTAAGGAAAGAACTATTAATTAATATTCAAGGAAAGAAGTTAAGAAAATAACTCACAACTTTAATAATCAACAAGCTTCAATGAGCAACACCAAGAATGAAAGTTTAGCTCCTCATTTGGAGACTAAACATAGCTAGAAAAAATGTAAGGAATAATTGTATTTAGATTTTGATGATGCTATATTAATTAGGACTGTAGAATACCCCTTTAGATATTATGTATTAGAATTTTCCCTTGTAAAATTCTTAGCATATTCGACTACCAGAAGGCCTCTCTACCAGAAGTCCTCCAGACAGAAGATCTTGGTTCTCTGTCTAGGAACAAAAAACGTCAGGGTCTCTGTTACCCTTTAGCGTGACAGAAACCCTCCTGGTTCTCTGTAAGCTACCAACAACAGAAGTGCTCATGATCTTCTCTGATTCAGTTCTCTGTTAGTAACACCAGAAGGTCTGACACTTGGAAGAAATCCACAAAGCCGGGAAGTCAACATAAAGATTCCTTCAAACGGCTAGGAGTATGAAACGGAAAAGCTACAGTGCTCGCATTAAATGCTCATTTAATGCTCCCCATGCTCCGTGGAGTAATTGCAGATAATTGGCCGCAATGTCAGGATTACTTTATCCCAAAATAGTAACCCGCCAACTTTACCGGGTCCTACTGGTCAAGTCAACTGCTCGCGCATTAAATGCAGTTGTCCTCCTACTCCTCCAACGGAAAGACAACCTCAGTATAAAAGATACACTACGAAGAACAACCAAAAAAAAACTTGGCCATAACTTTGCTATCACATTGCTAACCAAGCAAGATATTCAAACTCTGAAAAGCAAAAGCCTCCTTGAGATTCAAACTTACTATCCTCTACAAGAGAAGGCAGAAGTCGGAAAAATACTCTTTCCTACTCAAGCAAAGTTCCAAGTGTTCTTCAACTCTTCAAGCTCTTCACATACATACATTTTGTAACGAAGCTAGTTGGAGGAACCTCTGTTTCAACAGAAACTCTTCTTGCTACAAGAAGGACGTCCGAATAACTGGAGTAGTGAAGTGGTGATACTTCAAGGAGACTCAGTGAAAGGACCAGTGTTAAAGGAAGCCAGGCTGTGCATCCCAGGACACATCTAGGCTTGAAGAAGACGTGGAGTGCTTCTTAAGTACTAGGACTAAGGCTTTGTAAACGGCAGCTTTTACAGCTTAGTGGAACAGTGGATTAGAGGAACGAGTTGTTCCTTGAACCACTATAAAAATCACTGGTGTCGTTTACTTACTGCTTTTAATACTTGCATTTAGTTAGAACCGTTTAACTCCCGGAACTTGGTATCTGTGTTCAGCAGAACTCGTTCTACGAGTTAACAGAAGGCCTTCTGCCTTTGCTTCTCTGAGGCTAACAGAACTCCCTGCCAGAACCCCATCCGCTGCCAGTCTGTTCTCTCAACAGAACAGGCTATTCTGAAAAACTGGTACTTAGTTTTAAAAAGCTAAAAACCAATACAGTCTATTCACCCCCCCCCCTCTAGACTGTATCCAGTATAACCGGGACCAACAAGTGGTATCAGAGCCTCCTTGTTCTAATAATCTTTTAGGTTATTCGTTGAACAAAGATCCACTTGTTTTTCTGTTTTACCTCATTTCTATCTGATATAATGGATCACTCCTTGTCCAAGAATCTTATGTTTTCAGATCTTAAGTTTGATGACTGGAGGATCCGGATGAAAGCACATCTCTGTGCCCTGCATGATGAGATGTGGGAAGTTCTTGACATTGGCCCCTTCACTAGCTTCCAGAAGGTCAATCCTGAACATGCCATAGACAACACCACACCCCAGATGATCAGCAAAGCCAAGTCTGAATGGACCACTGAAGAGAGGAGAAAGTACAACTTAGACAATATTGCTAAGGACATCCTCTACAAGTCCATTGATGATAGATACTTCAACAGAATCAAGAAGTGCAAAACTGCTAAGGAGATCTGGGATACTCTTGAGCTCATTGGAGCTGGTGATGAGCAAGAGAAAGACAACAAACTAACCATAGCAAACAAGAAGTTTGATGACTTCAAACTTCTCCCTGGTGAAAGCATCTCCAAGATGTATGACAGGCTCCTCACCCTCACTGGAGAGATCTCTGAGCTTGGGAAGGATCTCACAACCAAGGAGATCAACCTGAAGGTGTTGAGGGGACTGCCCTCAGCATGGAAGATGAAGGTAGTTGCTGTCCAAGCCAGCAAGGATGTAAAGACTTATCCCACTGATAAGCTCATTTCAGATCTCAAAGCTCATGAGTTTGAAATGATTGAAGAGAAGGAAGATGTACCAGAAGAGAGGACCACTACAGCCCTCACTGCCAGCACATCTAAGGTAAATGATTTTGACCCTTCAGTACTTTTATCTGATGAATATATGGCTGCCTTTGCCAGGAGATTCAAAAAGTGTATGAAGAATCCCAAAGATGGAAGGAGTCCATCTTTCAACAGAAAGCCATACCAGAAGGTCAAATCAACAGAAAGCAGTGGAGAGCTTCTCTGTTACAACTGCAGACAACCTGGTCACTTCAAGGCTGATTGTCCCCATCCTAGAGTGTCCAAGAAGCAAGGACAGGATGGAGAAAAGAAGAAGTACGAGGACAACTCCAGAAGGAGAAAGGCATTTGTGACAGAACAAGTGGAGAAAGACCCTCTGTCAGAAACAGAATCCAGTTCTGACTCAGATTCTGATGAGGCCTTCTGTTGCCTGGATACTGAGACAGAAGACCTTTGCCTCATGGCCCATTCTGATGATGAGGTAACCTCTACTTCTGAATCTAGTTTTTCTTCGGTAGGTTTAGCTTTTAATTCTGATTCAATGTCAGAATTTTGGGAAGAGTTTAAGGCCATACAAGCCACTTATTCTTCTGTAACAGAAGAAAACAGTAAGTTAAAAGCTGAAATTCTTGACTTGAAAAAGGAGGTTGAGATCAAAATCAATCTTCTAATTGAGGAAAGAGATCAACTGGAGACTGAAAATGTTTCTCTTCTTAAGAGAATAAGAGAAATAGAGCCTCTCGAGATTAAGTACAAAGCTTACCAGAAGGCCCAGTCTTCCATGGAAAAGATTGTGCTTGATCAACAGATTGGCACTGGCTTTGGTCTTGGTTATGGCTCAACAGAATCAGGTGAGCCTTCTGTAATGCCTAGCACCAGAGTTGCTAAGGCAGATAAGGTCATAGAACCACTGATTTCTAGCCCCATCTGTCAAGCTGGTGTATCTGGCACCAAGGTTGTTCATGAGGAAGTCAGACCAGAAAAGGGTAAGATAAAGGTTCAACAGAAACCCTTTTTGAAAAATAATGAACCTGGCAGAAAACCTAACATCAGAAGAGGTTTTCAGAATAACAAAAATGAAAGACCATTCATTGACAGACAACCTCATGTCAATCGTGCCAGAAATGATCACCAGAAGGGCAAATATCAAGAGAGAGTTAACTTCAGGCAGAAGAGGTTGGCTGGTCAACCTCAGAAGCCCAAAGTTAACCGTCCCTCTGCTCTTGATAGTATATGGGACTTCTTTCCAACAAAGAAAGCTATGCAAAAGTATGTAAACAGGAAGCATGACCCTCACAAGCATCTGCCCAAAGTGAATCACACTTCAGTTTACTATAACTACCAGGTGGACAATGGGTACCACCCACCAAGGTTTCACTTGATGAGACCAAAATGGTACCAACTACCCAGACTCCATGACCCCCCAGGACCCAGCATTGCTTGGGTACCTAAATCCTTCTTTTGATCTTGCAGGAACTGTGTGCTGGAGCCATCTCTGAGCAAGAATGGTTTATTGATAGTGGATGCTCCAGGCACATGACAGGTGACAGAAGTTGCCTAACAGAGTTCCAGAAATGCAAAGGACCTAGAGTTACCTTTGGAGGAAATGACAAAGAAGGTCAAACAAAAGGTAGAGGAAAGCTGATCAAGAACCAGATAATCATTGATGATGTCTCATATGTCAAAGGACTGAAGTTCAACTTGCTAAGTGCTAGCCAATTCTGTAACAAAGGCTACACTGTTGAATTCACAAAGGACTTCTGCTATGTGAAGCATGAGACCACAAAGGAAGTGGTTCTTACAGCATCAAGGAAAAAGAACATCTATGTAGTTGATTGGAACACTGCAAAAGATGGAGTTTGCCTGATAGCCAAAGGAGATTCAAAACTGAGCTGGGACTGGCACAAAAAGCTCAACCATTTGAACTTCAAAACAATCAACAAACTGGCCAGAAAACACCTTGTAGAAGGGCTACCAGACATTATGTACAAGAGAGAGACCCTCTGCGGTGCATGTCAGAAAGGCAAACAAGTGAAGAATTCATTCAAACCCATTGCTGGAGATCTTTCTACAAGTCCTCTAAATCTGATTCACATGGATTTATTTGGACCTGTTGAGACTTCAAGCGTTGGTGGTAAGAAATACACCCTAGTCATGGTTGATGACTACTCCAGATACACATGGACTGTTTTTCTGACTAAGAAAAATGAAACTCTTCAGAAGTTGCCATCTCTGTTAAAGCAACTTCAGACTGAGAAGAACTTGAAAGTGAAGACAATCAGATCAGACAGAGGAACTGAATTTGTCAACCAAGTCATAAAGGACTTCTGTGATCAGAATGGAACTTTTCATCAACTCTCTGCCGCCAGAACCCCTCAACAGACAGGCGTAGCTGAAAGAAGGAACAGAACTCTAAAAGAAGCTGCAAGAACAATGATTGCAGAATCTGGATTGCCTATGAGATATTGGGCTGAAGCAATCAACACTGCATGCTATACTCAGAACAGAAGCATGATCAACAAGAATCACCAGAAGACCCCTTATGAACTCTGGAAGGGAAGAAAACCTTACATCAGCTACTTTCATGTATTTGGATGCAAGTGCTACATCCTCAATAATGGAAAGGAGCATCTGAAAGTATTTCAAGAAAAGGCTGATGAAGGAGTCTTTATAGGCTATTCAAACACCAGTAAAGCCTATAGAGTACTCAACAGAAGAACCCTACATGTTGAAGAATCCATTCATGTGAAGTTTGATGAAAGCACCTCTGTTGAAGAGGTAACAGAGATTCTCAAGGATGTCAGCATAGAAGACAGAACACCAACAGGAGAGGTGGCAGACAACCCTGCATTTCCAACACCTGCACCAAACCCCCTTCTGTTGAATGAAGATGAAGACTCTGAAGATGAGGAACCAGAGAGACCAAGACAGCAACTGACAGAACCAGATCTGACATGGTTAAGAGATCATCCTCCTAACCAAGTAATTGGTCAAATCAGAAGTGGAGTTCAAACCAGATCTACATCAAGGAGAGAAGCAATGCTTGCCTGCTATATATCTCAGATGGAACCTATGACAGTTGAAGAAGCTCTTGCAGACTCAGATTGGATCAATGCTATGCAAGAAGAACTCACTCAGTTTGAAAGGAACAAAGTGTGGGAACTTGTTCCTAGGTCAAAGCACCAAAAAGTCATTGGAACCAAATGGGTATTCAAGAACAAAGCAGATGAAGACGGCAACATTGTAAGGAACAAAGTAAGGCTAGTGGCTAAAGGATATTGTCAAGAAGAAGGAATAGATTTTGATGAGACCTTTGCACCAGTTGCCAGACTTGAAGCCATCAGAATCTTTCTAGCCTATGCTGCCTACAACAACATCAAGGTCTACCAGATGGATGTCAAGAGTGCATTTCTGAATGGAGATCTTGAAGAAGAAGTTTATGTGGAACAACCACCAGGTTTTGTCATTCCTACTCAATCCTCTTGTGTCTACAAGCTTAAAAAGGCCCTCTATGGCCTTAAGCAAGCTCCCAGAGCCTGGTATGACACATTGTCCCTTTTCCTAGTGAACCATGGGTTTACTAAAGGAAAGGTTGACAAAACTCTATTTCAAATCTCTGTTGCTAATCATATTCTATTAGTACAAATATATGTTGATGACATTATATTTGGTAGTACTAATCCAGAACTGTGCAAGAAATTTTCTCAAGTAATGCAGAGTCAATTTGAAATGAGTATGATGGGAGAACTCAGCTACTTCCTAGGACTTCAAGTCAAACAAGTTCCAGAAGGGATCTTTATCAATCAAGGGAAGTACACCAGAGATCTAATCAAGAAGTTTGGAGTGGAAGGCAAATCATCAGTGAAGATTCCCATGAACACCTCACAAGGAATTGGTCCAGATGATGAAGGAAAGGATGTAGATGCAACAACATACAGAGGAATCATAGGATCTCTGTTGTATCTAACTGCAAGCAGACCAGACATCTCATTCTCTGTTGGAATCTGTGCCAGATACCAGTCAAAGCCCAAGGAAAGCCATCTAAGTGCTGCAATGAGAATCATCAGATATATCAAAGGAAACCCCAATGCAGGCCTATGGTATCCCAAGGGAGGTAACTTTGAACTAATTGGTTATTCTGACTCAGATTTTGCAGGTTGCAGACTAGACAGAAAGAGCACCTCTGGTCACTGCCAATTGCTAGGAGGAAGGCTTGCTTCCTGGTTTAGCAAAAAGCAGAACTCCATCTCAACAAGTACAGCTGAGGCAGAGTATATTGCAGCTGGGAGTTGCTGTGCCCAGCTACTCTGGATGAAGCAACAACTGAAAGACTATGGAATTCAAGCAAAGGAGATCAAGCTGTTGTGTGACAACACTAGTGCCATTGCTATCACTCAGAATCCAGTTCTTCATTCCAGAACAAAGCATATTGAGATCAGACATCACTTCATCAGAGACCATGTAGAGAAGAAGCACATCTGCATGGAACATGTACCAACAGAAGACCAACTTGCAGATATCTTGACAAAGCCTCTCCCTGAGGCTAGGTTCAACAAACTGAGAGAGGAATTGGGAATGATGGATGAGATTCCAAGGGAAAGATGAAAAGGAAGGCCCTCTGTTGCTCTTTTGCTGTTGACAGAATACCTGTAGCAGAACCCCTTCTGTCAACCCCTTCTGATTCCTACCCTGGCAGAACACCTCAGCAACAGAAAACCCCCCTTCTACAGAAAAATCCTCAGAAGGTTTTGGACTTAGAAATTTTCTGAAACCGGGTACCTTAGTAAACTATTAAAGGTCTTTTACCTTTTTACCCTTAAAACGGTATCAAGCCGTATAATATTTACTGCGCCCCCGTTTATTCACTCCGCTCCTTTTTTACATTTATTGGTTTCTTGGAACCATAAATTAATTCCAAACGTCCACTAACCCAAACACATAAATTCCCTTTTCGCAAACCTAAACCACTACCGCTCTCATTACTTTCAAACTCTCAAACCTCCATAGCTCTCAAGCTTTCTGCAACTCTTCTCTGAACAAATGGCTTTCATCAACATCAACGACCTCACCAAGGAGGAAATCAACACTCTTGTTTCGAACATTTACACAGGGATGAACTGCGACCTCTCCGCACTCCCTGAACTCGCTTCAAACCACGACACGATGATGAAGATCATCAAGGGAATGGAGGACTCCCAATTGAGCAAAGTGGTAGGCTATCACTTTGACTCCTACAGCACAAGGGACGTAGCAGAGTTCTATCTCAATGCTACATACGAAGGGGAGACCATTCGGTCTAATGTCAATGGTGAAGACATTACCCTCACTCCTGCAGACCTCAACGCTCTCTTTGGCGTGGTAGAGGATCCACAAGAAGAGGAAACTGAAGGCTTCCTCACTCTGGACAGTGTCAATGTCACTATGGACAACTTTGTCCAACTCTACTGCCGACCTGCAGTGGGTAGAGTTCCAAAGCTTTACATGAAGAAAAATCTTCTCCTGAGCGACTATGAAAAACTGGTCAACATCCTGCATAGGTGCGTCTGGAGCAAGAGCACCTCCACAGATGACATGAATGCGCTGAATGCAAAGGCTGTCTTTGCAGTTCATCATGGGATGAACATCAACTGGGGACAAGTAATTATCAAATCCCTTGTTGAGTTCATCAAGAAGAAAGACAAGGAGACAGGTCTTTTCAGAACCCCCATGGGTTATGGTCTCCTCATTTCTGAAATCCTGCTCACAGCAAGGATAGGACTGAGAAACTCTGTCGAGGCAGACTACACCAAGCTGCTCTTCCTCAACACCTCAAGTGACAGGAAGGTTGCTATCAAGGCAGAACAGAAAAGACTCAGAACCATTGAGTTCAACAGGGAAAGGCAACAACAGAAGGTTGTTCAACCAAAGAAAGTCTCAAAGAAGCAACAGAAACCCCCTACCCCTTCTGACTCTGAAGAAGAAATACCTTTGGTGAAGAAGGTAGTCAAGAAGGTTCCCAGGAAAAAGATCACACCTATCAAAGTCCACAAGTTGGTGGCAAAGAAATCTGTACTTAAGAGAAAGGCTCCTTCACCTATCTCTTCAGCAAGCACCCCTTCTGCCTCCCCCATTGCTAAGAAGGCCAAAATCTTGACACCTGCAGCACAGGAGAAACTGGAGGACTCTGTCACCTCTGCCCCAGCCAACAGAAATGCTTGGCACGGCAAGAGAATCATCTTTGAGTCAAGTGACTCAGAAGAAGAAGAAGTTGTGCAGAATGCCACTTCTCAGGGGGAACTACATTCTTCTCCTCCTGCCTCTGAAAATGATCAACCTATGGTGGTTCCTTCCCCAGAACATCAAGAAGGAAGCAGTACTTCAAACCCTGATAGGAAATTCATCAGGATTCTGGCATGGAGAAAGTGGAGAGTGGGACCTCTCACTGACCTCCTCAAGAACTTGTCCTACTTCATCTCTGAAGAAGAAGAAGTACTCAGATGGGCTGACACAGAAGATGTGGAGTCCTGTCTAAACAAGGATTTTCTTCTTTCTGTCCTACAGAAGAAGAAGGAGAAACTTCAAGGCAAAGCACCTCTGGTCAGAAACTCACCAGAAGACCATGTGAAGGCTCTTCAAGAGCATGAGATGGACGCATTTGATGCTTGGCTTGTTGAGAAGAAGAGGAAGGAGTCAATGATCAAGTTTCGACACAGTGCACATGGAGAAGGTGAACCCTCTACTGCAAATGACCTACCTCTGGTCATGGAAATACTTATCAAAGAATGGAGAGACTCTCTGTTCACTGAAACTGTTCTAGAGGTAATTCCCACAATCATTCCTTCTCCCCCTCCCTCTCCTAAAGTCACTTCACCCCAATCTCAACAGAAATCCCTCACACCCTCACAGAAGACCATCACTAAACAGAACACCTCCTCAACTCCTCAGAAACCCTCCTCTCCACAGAAAACCCCTACACCCCAGAAAACCTCAAAATCCAAATCCCCATCCCCTCAAGGACAAATTATCCCTTATCAACACCGACAGATCTTCTCCTCTACAACTTCACCCCAACAGAAAACCTCCTCACCAAAAACCAAAAATCCATCTCTCTGCAAATCCCAACCCTCAATCCGATCCAGATCACCATCACCTCCACCCTCTCCTCCACAACAACAGAATGCTCCCTCACAACAAGAAAACCCCTCCATCAACAAATCCAAAACTGCCTCTCCTCAGCATACACCACAAGATGCAGCCACACCTATCTCCCCTCAACATTCTGTGGCTTCCACCCCCATCAGAAAACCTATCTTCAGGGTGCCCTCCTCTTCCAGTGACAATGATGGATTTCTTACATCCTCCATTGCTGCTGATGAAACTTCCAAGAGGAAGAAGACACCTCCTCAGAGTGAAACACAACCCAGAAGGCCTCCTGTGCCTAAGTCAAGAGGTCTAGAGATGCCTCCATCTGTTGAACAAGAGAACCAAATTCCCTTCAACAAATTCGTTGAAGCAGCTGAAGACTTTGGTGGCCAACTCCTCCATGGCATGAATAAGTTGATACAGATCAATGACAAGCATTATGGGCACCTTGCTCATGTGGATGATAATCTCAACTCTGGGATGCAGTTTATCTCAGACCGCTTTGAGAATCTGACAACATCTCTCAACGACTTCATGGCCTCCTCAACTGCTAAAACAGATACACTGTCAAGGGAAGTGGAAGGTATCCATAAGACCCTCTTCACATTTCATCAGACTCTGATAGCTCAGGGACAAGCTATTGAAACAATCTCTTCCAATATTGAGGAACTTCAATGGGCTGATAGCAAGACAAAGGAACAGCTACTGGACATAGAGGAACTGTGCAAAGTCCATCGTGATCAAGCCAGGACTCTATTTGCCCAAGACAAAGAGAGATACCAGAAGATGGTTCTCTTAGAAGCCAGTAATAAAGATATCCTATCTGCACTTCAGAAGCAACATGGGCTTATTGAAGGTCTCACATCTGTGACTCAGACCTTACCAGAAACCCTGGAACAGATTGCCTCTACTCAGGCCTCAGAATTCCAGAAGCTCTCCCTTTTGCTTGGTGATCTAGATGATGCCAAAAAGGGGGAAGAAGGCCCTCATCTATCAAAACCCAAAACCTCCAGAACCTCAACATCTGCTGAACCAAGTGTGGATCCAACACATTACTTTGAGGCTGCTCTTCAGAAGAAAAGGCTAGCTGGTATTCCTAGACCTCCATCCCCACTGAAGAAAGGATCCAAGAAAAAGAAAGCTCTAAGTTTTAAAGAATGGAGAATGGGAGGTTCTCAGGTGATGACTACTACACAATTTGATGAAATGAAGCA
This sequence comes from Cuscuta europaea, assembly GCA_945859875.1. Taxonomy (NCBI): domain Eukaryota; kingdom Viridiplantae; phylum Streptophyta; class Magnoliopsida; order Solanales; family Convolvulaceae; genus Cuscuta; species Cuscuta europaea. The sequence continues at coordinate 1,602,579 of CAMAPE010000068.1, read as the reverse complement.
GAAGATGACCTCTACTCAACAACAGAATCTCTACTTGGACCATGATGGTCAAGTGAAGGTCAGACATGGTGGATCTCTGGAGGAAGCAGAATTCTGGTTTCACAACAGTATAGTACCAGGAAAAGATATCCATGAAGGTGTTCTTAACTACTTAGACTGCAAACTCTCACCTGTCTGGGCCTCCTACCAGAGAACTGGAAATCTGGCTGCAATCAGAAAAGAGGTGAATGCTGAATTAAAGAGACTACAAGGACTGGATGAACAAGCAAGAGCTGAAGCAGCCAAGGCTATTATGTAATCAGACAATCTTGTAATCCACCTTAATAAAAGAACATCTCTGCCTCACACGTTGTAAGGCAATTCCCCAATCTCTTTTTTTTTCCTTACTTTCTGTTTGTGTTTGTTTGTTTGATTGCTTTGTGATATTTTATCTGCTATCTGAATGTATCGTACTCTTACTATTTTCCTATGCCAAGTTGCCCACCAAGATTTTAAATGAAAAGTTTTAAACTTTAAATTTTTGTGGTGAAGGCACTTCTCTGGAAATAGTTAAAGGGTTTTTGGCATCATCAAAAAGGGGGAAATTGTAAGGAATAATTGTATTTAGATTTTGATGATGCTATATTAATTAGGACTGTAGAATACCCCTTTAGATATTATGTATTAGAATTTTCCCTTGTAAAATTCTTAGCATATTCGACTACCAGAAGGCCTCTCTACCAGAAGTCCTCCAGACAGAAGATCTTGGTTCTCTGTCTAGGAACAAAAAACGTCAGGGTCTCTGTTACCCTTTAGCGTGACAGAAACCCTCCTGGTTCTCTGTAAGCTACCAACAACAGAAGTGCTCATTATCTTCTCTGATTCAGTTCTCTGTTAGTAACACCAGAAGGTCTGACACTTGGAAGAAATCCACAAAGCCGGGAAGTCAACATAAAGATTCCTTCAAACGGCTAGGAGTATGAAACGGAAAAGCTACAGTGCTCGCATTAAATGCTCATTTAATGCTCCCCATGCTCCGTGGAGTAATTGCAGATAATTGGCCGCAATGTCAGGATTACTTTATCCCAAAATAGTAACCCGCCAACTTTACCGGGTCCTACTGGTCAAGTCAACTGCTCGCGCATTAAATGCAGTTGTCCTCCTACTCCTCCAACGGGAAGACAACCTCAGTATAAAAGATACACTACGAAGAACAACCAAAAAAAACTTGGCCATAACTTTGCTATCACATTGCTAACCAAGCAAGATATTCAAACTCTGAAAAGCAAAAGCCTCCTTGAGATTCAAACTTACTATCCTCTACAAGAGAAGGCAGAAGTCGGAAAAATACTCTTTCCTACTCAAGCAAAGTTCCAAGTGTTCTTCAACTCTTCAAGCTCTTCACATACATACATTTTGTAACGAAGCTAGTTGGAGGAACCTCTGTTTCAACAGAAACTCTTCTTGCTACAAGAAGGACGTCCGAATAACTGGAGTAGTGAAGTGGTGATACTTCAAGGAGACTCAGTGAAAGGACCAGTGTTAAAGGAAGCCAGGCAGTGCATCCCAGGACACATCTAGGCTTGAAGAAGACGTGTAGTGCTTCTTAAGTACTAGGACTAAGGCTTTGTAAACGGCAGCTTTTACAGCTTAGTGGAACAGTGGATTAGAGGAACGAGTTGTTCCTTGAACCACTATAAAAATCACTGGTGTCGTTTACTTACTGCTTTTAATACTTGCATTTAGTTAGAACCGTTTAACTCCCGGAACTTGGTATCTGTGTTCAGCAGAACTCGTTCTACGAGTTAACAGAAGGCCTTCTGCCTTTGCTTCTCTGAGGCTAACAGAACTCCCTGCCAGAACCCCATCCGCTGCCAGTCTGTTCTCTCAACAGAACAGGCTATTCTGAAAAACTGGTACTTAGTTTTAAAAAGCTAAAAACCAATACAGTCTATTCACCCCCCCCCCCCCTCTAGACTGTATCCAGTATAACCGGGACCAACAAAAAATATAAAGAAATTCTATTCTAAACTGAGCTAAAGAGTGTGGAAGAAAGGATTCTTCTTTTGTGAAGAAAAAGTGTGCTATTTATAGGTGTTTTTCAACACCTTTGGCCGGGTACCCGACCGGGTCAAGTACTCACCCGACCGGGTCCGGTCAAAATCAGATATTTCCCCACGTTCTGGTGATCTTTGGCATGTTAAAGTGTCCGGGTCAAGTCAGACCCGACCGGGTCAAGTAAGGGACCCGACCGGGTGAGTGCAAAAATTGGATTTTCTTCACGTTCGGGTGATCTTTGCACATCGGGTTGTCCCCGGTCACTTCTCACCCGACCGGGTGAGGTAGTGGGCCCGACCGGGCCATGCACTTTCCTTGCATTTTCGTTTTTCACCTCTTACCCGACCGGGTTAAGTGTTATACCCGGTCGGGTATTTGCTCCTGGGTAGCCAAATCTTCTTCTTCTTCACTTCAAAGTATTCCTTTCCAACACCACAAATCCTAACTAAACTTTACAACTGACAAATAAAGACTAAAATACAATTACAACTGAAATCACATAAATGTTTACAAACTAAATAAAATGTCAAACAATTAACATAAATCAAACATAAAAACATGTAATTATGCACTACTAATTAGTGTGCATCAGACACGGGGTGGGGGTGGCCATAACTGATCCGGCAACAACCCGAACGTGCTACCGAGAGGCCTTGAAGCAAATGAACACCCGTGGAATGCGGGTAAACAGTATTGAAGTGGAGACACGCCGAGCGAAGTTCGAGGCACATCCTGAGCCCGCTACTCTCCTCGAGCAAATCGACCTGGACTCTCCCCCCAACAGGAAGGTGGCCATTGGCGTGGATCTGGAATATGAGATTCGGGAGGGCGTAATTGCGGTTCTGAAAAAATTTCAGGTATTGTTCGCCCGAGGACCAGAAGACATGCCGGGTACTGACCCAGAGATAATCTGCCACAACCTGATGCAAAGCCAGTCCAGCAAAAGAAACGATGTCAAGCAACCGAACGGCGATACTTCACAAAACAGGAAATGGCTACCCTGCTGAGAATAAAATACATCCGTCCGGTGATCCATGTCGAGTGGTTATCCAATGTGGTGCTTGCGCCAAAACAATCAACTTGGAGGATGTGCGTGGATTACTCAGATCTGAATAAAGCTTGTCCAATGGACCCATATCCGGTGCCGAGGATCGATCTGTTAGTGGATGAGACAACCGGGTGTGATTTGTTGAGTTTCATGGACGCATTCCGGGGATATCATCAGATTTTCATGCACCCAGATGATGCAGAGAAAACAACGTTCGTTACTTCGGATGGTGTGTTCTGCTATATTGTCATGCCATTCGGATTAAAAACGCGGTGGCTACTTTTCAAAGGATAATTGGGATGTTGTTCAAAGAAGTATTAGGAGTCACAATGGAGGCTTACGTTGATGAAATCCTGATCAAGACCCAGAAGAAGGAAAATCATGTCCTGGACATAGAAAATGTGTTCGGGATAATGCAAAAGGCAAACATGAGGCAGAATCCCAAAAAGTGTGCCTTTGCCGTTAAGGGGGGCAAATATTTGGGATACATGATGAGCGAGAAGGGTATTGAGCCTAATCCTGAAAAGGTAAAGGCGATCATGGATATGGAAGCTCTTAGGAACCTCAAAGAGGTTCAGAGATTGACCGGTCGGTTGGTAGCCCTGAGCAGATTCCTATCCAAACTTGCCGATTGAGCTATTCTGTTCTTCCAGATCATGAAAAAAGCGAACCCTTTTGAATGGACTGCCGAATGCCAAGCGGCCTTCGAGGAATTCAAGACATATCTGTCCTCTCCCCTGGTCTTGACAAAACCCGATCCAAGGGAACACTTATACATGTACCTTGTTGTAGCTGATCTGGCTGTAAGCACGATATTGTTGAAAGAGGAAAATGGCATCCAGCGGCCAAATTATTTTGTAAGCAAAGCCCTGAATGGGCCAGAAACCAGGTACACCCTGCTAGAAAAAACGGTATTGGCCCTGATAACCGCCATCAAACGACTGGCACCTTATTTTCAGGCCCATCCAGTAACTGTGTATACTACTCAGCCGCTCGCCACCATCTTGAGAAACCCAATGGCTAGTGGGCGCATTACACAGTGGAGTCTCCTGATCGGGCAATATGAGGTGGATTTCAGACCTCGACCTACTATCAAAGGGCAGGCCTTGGCAGATTTCATTGCAGAATGTACCGCACAACCTTCGGAGACCGATTCAGAAAGCAATGCGCTGGATAACTGGTGGGAGTGTATGTGGATGGTGCATCAAGTGCCAATGGTTGTGGTGCCGGAGCTGTGATCACATCACTTGAAGGGTTCAAAGCATATTACTCCATTCAATTTGACTTTAAAGTAACCAACAATGAGGCCGAATATGAGGCCCTTATTGCGGGTTTAAAATATGCAAAGGCCCTGGGGGCCGATCGGTTAAGAGTCTGATCGGATAGTCAATTGGTGGTCAACCATGTAAATGGCATAGCTGAGGCCAAAGAGGAAATGATGAAGGCTTACAAGGAGCTAGTCGAGGAGCAGATTAATAAATTTGAACATGTGATGCTTGACCAGATCTCCAGAATAGAAAATGTCGAAGCTGATATCTTATCCAAGTTGGAAAATGCAGCGCTCGACGATCGGGTACAGGAGATTCCAGCTCATATCCAACGGTTTGCCCATCGGGAAACCTTAGCAACCCCAGCAATCATGGTGCTCCAGGTTGAGGCCATATCTTATGCCGTTCCTAGTTGGGTCATAGATATGACCAACTACCTGAAAGATGGAACCCTCCCACAAGATAAAAATCCCGCTTATCAGATAAAGTGCATTCAGAGGAGGGACTTTATGTTCGAGCTAGTGTATGGGCAGTTGTACAAGAATACATTTGGGGGACCTTATCTAAAATGCCTTCCTCCCGGTCTAGCAAATGCAGTAATGGAAGAAATTAATGAAGGCATCTGCTCAAGCCATCAAGGACCCAGGACATTGGCCAGAAAAATCATCCTGCAAGGGTACTATTGGCCGGCCATCCAACAAGACTGTTTTGCTCATACTAGGAAATGTAAAGTTTGCCAGCTATACGCACCGATCCCCGGGCGGCCAGCCACTTTCTACACTCCGATGACTGTTGCTCTTCTTTTTGCTAGGTGGGGGATTGACCTGCTAGGGCCCCTACCTACTGCCCCCGGGAACCATAAGTACATCATTGTCGGGATAGATTATTTCACCAAATGGGTGGAGGCCGAACCACTAGCTAGCATCACAGACGTCAAATGCCAAAAGTTTGTCTGGAAGAATAACATTTGCTGTTTCGGCCTCCCCGAATAGACCATAACCGATAATGGAAGGCAGTTCGTAAGCCGGAGTTTTGAGAACTACCTCATTAAGTGGGGGATCAAGCATTCCAGAGCATCCGTGGCATACCCCCAGGCGAATTGCCAAGTAGAAAATATGAACCGTACCATCATGGACGGCATGAAGAAGAAACTGGAAGAATATTCCTCATCATGGCCGGATCAATTGAATTACATCCTATGGACATATAGGACCACACCCCGAACGGCCACGGGAGAAACTCCATTTGCCCTCGCCTACGGCTTCCAGGCCGAAATACCAACAGAGGTCCTAGTTCCCACACACCGAACGGTGCATTACAATCCAGAGCGGAATGAGGACAACCTACGGGCTGAATTACACTTCATAGAAGAAAGAAGAGATCTAGCGGCTACACATATGGAGGAATATCACAGAGCTACGAGAAGATACTTTGACAAGCAAGTCAAAGTTCGTTCAATCGAAGTAGGGGACCTGGTCTTACAGAAATGAGAAAAAGGAAACCTCTCGAAGGTGAAAAAATGGCACAAAATTGGGAAGGCCCGTATCAGGTCTACAAAAAGTATGCCTCGGGAACGTTTGGCCTACAATGTACCGAAGGTCGACCGGCAGGAACATGAAATGTGGAACATTTGAGAAAGTTTTATCAATAAAAACGGTTGTTGCCACCTCTAAAGAAATTGTGTATATAAAGAGAGGGAGACATAACTTCCAGAGAGTCTCATCTCAGCTTTTAACATGTGAAATCATTCTGAATGACCGAATGACGAACGGGTTAACAGTTTGGAGGGAGCCATCATCTCAGCTAACAGAATTTGACCCTGTGATCATAAGACGGGTCAAAACGGCTTGGAGTTCGATGCTCAGAGAGCCTCGTCTCAGCGGTTAACATGGAAATCATTCCGGACGACCGAACGAGGAACATGTTAGCAGTTTGGAGGGAGCCATTATCTCAGCTAATAGAATTTGACCATGTAATTACGAATTGATAAAGGGATCAAAACGGCTTGGAGTTTGATGTCAGAGAATCTCACCCAGCTGTTAACACGTACAATTATTCCGGATGGCCGAATGACGAACGGGTTAAGAGCTGAGGAGGGAGCCATCAACTCAGCTAACAGAATTTGACCATGTAATTACGACCGGACAAAGGGATCAAAACGGCTTGGAGATGGTGTCAAAACCATAAGTATGGACGAACCGAGCAACGTTCGGTAACATGGATTGTCATCCGGGGAATCAGAACTATGGTTTTGAAAAATCTCGCCTCAGTCATTAACTTGATTTGGAAGCGAGTCGCCATTTTAGCTATAAGTAAGGAATGACCCGATCCGGTGATCTTGCTTATAGTTTGAAAATGGTCACCTCATACCCCTAATATGGATGATACGAGTCAGAAAAAACTGTTCGGAATGCATCAGAATTATGGGTTTGGAAGAGAAAAAGTCTCATCTCAGCTTTTAATATGTGAAATCATTCCGGATGTCCGAATAACGAAACGTCTTAACAGTTTGGAGGGAGCCATTATTTTTGCTAATAGAATTTGACCCTGGCCTTACGAACGAACAGAGGGATCAAAATGGCTTGGAAATAATGTCAGAAATATAGATATAAACGAGCCGAGTGACGTTCGGTAACACGGACTGTTAAACGGGGAATCCTAACTATGACCCTGGAGAAAGGACAAGAATCAAAAAACAGAAAAGCAATGCATCAACACGGTTAGAGAAAAGTATCCAGTTTATTCTTCAACACTACTGACCGGAAGATACAAAAGAAAAATAAAATGCAAAGACCTATACTACTGGATGATCGCCGATCGGGGAAGATAGGGGTTGAGAGCTCCCAGCCTGCACCGCATCATCAGGCACTGCTTCCTTCCTCATATCCATAACCCGGTCGTAGGTATTCCCAAACAGATCGTCAAAACCAAGATCATCAGGATCGAACGGCTTGGGGAAATACTTTAACATCAGATCAAGGTTCCTGTCTAGAAGCAGATCCTGACTTTGCTTCACAGTCTTCTCGGTCAGAACATCCAAGAAAGACTTCCCTTCGGGCGTGCTATCCAGAAGATCGATCCCTGCCCTAATGGGATCTTCGCTCTCACGCAAGAATTGACCAAGATGAGGTCCCAAAAATTGTCGAGCGGTATTTTCCAGAGCGACGTTCAGCCCTTTTCCCCGCTGATACTCAATTACGGCTTGTTGACTGATCTTCGAGGTATTGGCAGTATATGGCTCGAGAGGATTTTCCCCTTTGGGCTTATCAAACTTTACCCCAGCAGATTCAGCCGCCCGCACCTTGGCCCTGAGCTCTTTAATTTCCCGATCATGACGTCGGGTCCTTTCTTCCATCGCAGCTAGAGCAGCTTTCACCTTCTCACCCTCAGTGACGTGATCTTGCAAATCTGCGGCCAGCTTCCGAGCGGCGGAAAGAAGGACCTGGCTATCTTCCCAATCACTTGTCAGGAGCTTCATCTCCTGTTCGGCCGCCAGAAAAGCCCGATGATAGGATACGCCGGCCTGCGGACAAGTGGCAAACAAAGTGAGATGAGATGAAAAAATTAAAAATAGAGAAGCATGAATCAAAACGAAATGTACCTTGAGTGCCTCTTGGTGACCTGCCTCGATCAGGTCAGACCAATGAGTCAAATTGGAGAAGCTGGGGGGAACCTTTAGAGCGGTACTGTACCACATAGAAGAGGGCATTTGCCCGAACAGGTATCGTCCCTCCGCTCGAGGCACCATGTTTGAAAACTCAATAAACATCCGATCATCGACTGGCATGTCAGCCAGAACTGGGGTTTTGGGTTTGGGAGGAAGGACATATGTTTTGGTTCAACCTCCGGGTCGGTCAGATCCACCACGTGATCGACCGGGATGAGTTGGCCACCATCATTACCCCGACGCTTCTTCCGGGCCTAATCGACATCATTCGAAGCCCCGACCGTTATTTTCTCCTTGCCTTTCACCATGGAAGTCGGCGGAGTAGAGGTAAGGGTAGATCGCCGAACGGCGGTAGAAGGAATCACACCTGCGAAAAAGGAAATAAAGTCAGAATAGTTTAAAATTGAGAACGAACGGGTTGAGATAAAACCAATCTTACCAATCCCAGCGGCTAGCAACTTGGAAGGAGTAATGAAAGAACGAAGATTCCGTGAACCTCCCAAACGCAGAGATTCAGATTGCGAAAGCAGAATTTCATCAGGTCTAGTTTCAGAATCCCGAACTGGATACGCATTCCACCGATCGGGGAATGGAAGTGGTGTACCTACACAAACAAAGAGGAACCTCTCCTCCCAGTCAGTCGGCGGTGTAGGGTTGTCCGTAAACAACTGACGATCAGATCGGGCTACCAGCTTGAGATACCCTATGGTCCAGTAGGGCTGATAGCAGTAGTGGTACAGGAACATGTCTACACTAGGAGCAATGCCCAACTCATGGCATCGGAGGATGAAGCCATTCAGGATCCGGGAAGAACTAGGTATGAACTGGGTCGGTAATACAGAGACCCGCCTCAGAAACTCTATGATGAATAAATGCAGGGGAAAACGAAGTCCGGCCACCAAGGAATCAAAGTGCACTAGTACGTGCCCCGGTCGATGTCTCATTGGGTGCTTTATGAATCCAACATAGAATTCCTTGGGAGGAGGCAAAAGTTGGCGGAGTTGCCGTTCGGCATCCTCAGGGAGACGTTGTCTCTGTTTCCGAATGCGGTGGAAGTGTAGAGGAATGCGGGGTAGCCGTTCGGGCATTCCCTTGTTATAAGTAGCCACATCATCGCCTGATAGACACCCGTCATCTGGGACAGGCTGTTCGAGCTGATTGGTTTTAAGACGGGCGGTATCAGGTACTTGGGATGATGAACCCCCAGATTTGTCAACAGATAAACCCTTCCCTCTAGGACGACAAATGAGCTGCATATCTTCTTCTTCTGAAGAACCGGAGGAAAAGAACATATAAAACAGGAAGCCTGAGAGTTCTAGAGAGAGAAAGCTTAGAGGAAGGAGAGAGAGAATTCGAGAAAAAGCATAAAAAATGAGAGGTGAGCACCTCTCTATTTATAGGGAAAGTGTCGCCCAAAACCCTAATCCATAAACAACATGTGGTGTTGTGTGGTTGTAAGTAATCATGGTGTATTTATGGCTAAGTATTAAGCACGTACCCCGAACGGGATACGGTTGCGAGTAATATGGTTAACCGAGCAAAGCGAATGAATGTCGAACAGGGATGTATGTTTTGAGGCTCTGAAAGTGATGTCGAATCCATAGAGAGAATCCGAGCAGTACCCGAAAATGAGGATGAACTCTTTCCTATGAGCCCGAACGGGTAATTACGGGTTTCGTCTATTAAAAAAACAAAGAAGAAGAAATGATGGATGAAAACGACTAAGTACAACAAAATATACTGCATCTCGAACATGAAATACACAAGAAAGACGAATCCCGCCTGGTGGACCGCATTCTGAACAATGTAAAGCAGGGTTTAACATGGAGAAGCAGACAAAGAGTGAACAAAACAGTATATCAACAACTAAGTGCTACAAAATCGGCCATATCTCGAACGATTACACAGGGAGGCAACAAAGGGCATGGAAAACAGTTAAGTACTACGAAACTGGCCGAATATCGAACGACTCAACGCAAATATACAAACTATAGAAAAACAAGAAAAAACAGATGCCTTATGAAGTGAACCGAATTCTGAATGAGAATGTGCCGAATTTAATATAAAGAAACAGAGAATTAGATAAAGCATTGGGCAAAAAGATTATATTCATCGGCTCTACCAGTCGGAAAGTACAAACTATGAGAACAAAGGGAAATTACAATCATCAAAAGATTCTAAATTCTACACTAATGTCCAGGGGCCTTTTCTTCTTCATCATCATCTTCATCATCGCTTCATCAGAGGGAGGTTCAGGCTCCCTCCCTGCAGCGCGATCAGCCTCCCGCTGGAGATCCCATTCGTACTTCTCAAATTGAGCTTGAATTATCTCGACCTGGGGAAGATCGGCAGCCTGAACTGGTCTCCCAAGCTGATTCTGAAGCTGATCCACGAAGGGGTGTAGAAGGACCTGACCAATCTTGGCGTAGAGATCTGAGACAATGGAATCATTCCACTTCTTACTCTCGGGATCCTTATCAAGGAGATCCACTCCTGCTTTAAGTCATTCGGCTCCTTTGGGAAAAGTCTTCAAAAAAGCACCAAAAGCAGCCGGGACTTGCTGCCTGGCATAGTCTTCCTTAGTGAGGGAGAATTCATCTGAAGATTTAAATGCTTCCCGAACGGCGGACAAATCCACACTCACCTCATATGGGTCGGCCGGGATGCTAGAGGGCATCTCCTCAAACTTGACCTGGGCGGCCTCAGCAGCAAACACCTTGGCCTGGGAAGCAGCCAGTTGAACCCGGAGGGTGCCGAGCTCAGTATCTAGCCTTTGCTTTTCCTCCGCAAAGGCTTTCCGTTCGGCCTCCAATATTGTAAGAGTAGCAGCAGCTTTTTGCTCAGCGGAGGTCTGGGCAACAATCAAACCTCGTTCCTTGGCCAGATGAGCATCTCTCATTTGCAAGGTGTACAATCCCACCTACAGAGCGCCGTTCGGGAAATAATGAATGAAATAATATGTAAGGAAGAATAAAATAAGAAACAAAGCATAAGGAAAAATATGATACCTTCAGAGCAGCCAGGGCCAAGCACTCTTCAAATTGCTCGACCGACAGTTGGGAAATTGCAAGGTTATTAAACCATGAGGATGTTGACTAGATTTGGCTCGGAGAGGAACCAGCTTTCTCCAACACCTCATGAACATGATCCGATAGAAAGACCCGTTCGACCTGGCCAGTGAGATTATCACTGTGAGTTTCGCCCATACTTGTGGTGGCACCCTGGTCAGCCTGAAAATGCTCAGTGAATTGATGAAGTTGGTCAGATCCGAACCGATCGACAATCATCATGTCTTCATAATGGTCATGATGGGGGACCTGTTGTATGGGTTGTGGCTCCTGAACGGCCTGAGAAGGCTCAGGGTTTTGAGCAGCATTAGTAGAGGGTTGAGGGTTGGGATTTTTCTTTGACTTCTTCCTTTTCCCAACCCCACCGGCAACAAGGACGCGGCTGTTATCCATGGTAGCGTCTGGATTGGGAGCTAAAAAATAACAAAGGAAACTGTTAGTACCGAGCGGCCTTATCACGTGGGAAACAAAGAAGAAGAGAACGTTTCTCGCACGGGAAGGACCGCCCGGACCATGGCACTTGATTCTCAAAACAAGTAAACCCAAGAGAACGGGCATTACCTATCCCGGCTTCGACAAGCCAATCGGGAGTCAAGTAACTCATGATATCACAACATTTGTCTTTCTCCACAGCGAACACATCCTAGTAAACTTCCTCAGTAAGGACTGGATCGGGAGATTTGCAAGGGAGGGCATTCCATTTGCGAGGGATCAGGCCGTCCGGGACAGACACAAAGAAGAACTGATCTTTCCACCCCTTGATTGAAGTCGGATTGCCCTTAAACAGGATATGTCTTGTTCGGGCACTAGTGGCCAGATATTTATGTGTTTGTTGGGGGGGCACTTTAAAAAATTGATGAAATAAGTCTAGGGTCGGCGAGGCACTGACATCTTTACAATGGAAAATAAAGCCCGCCATTGCCCGATAGGAGTTCGACATGACTTGGGCCGGCACAATTTCGTAGAAATTGAAAAATAAAATGAAAAAGGAATGCAATGGAAACCTAAGCCCGGCCCTAACTGAATCAAAGTGGACTACAACCATCCCAGGGGTATGGCGCATTGGGTGAAGCCCAACTCGCAATCGGAAGTCCACTGGGTCTGGGATTAGGACCGGGTGTAACACCGCCCCAAAGTATTTGTACTTTATCAAATTATGTATTGACCCCTGAGAAATGACTCAAAGCGTTTTTACGTGATTGTAATCTTTTTTCATTTCTTTTACGTGAATAGTAAAATTCATGTGGGGCCCACACCAGAAGTGGGGGCCGTCCGGTACTGTCGGGACCACATATTATATTATTCTTGGCCTAGATAATACGTATATGATGGTGGATATCTTAATTGGACCATGGCAGTGGTATTGGGTTGACCGGTTGGTCAAACGGGGCCAAATTATCAATATCGACAATTTATCAGACAACAACCCGAAAAGGGATTTAGGGGACTTATAAATTAAAGTTGAGGAATACATAATCCTTCTAAGGTCCAATAAGGATTGGGAACAAGTGTTATATTTTATTTGACCCGATAAAATAAAATATAATTAAAACAGTCCGGAAAATACAACTTCCGGGACCGATTGTACACTCCGGGACACAAAGGGTTGACCTCCCACATAAGTGGGGGCCAACCCACGTTTTTAAGCTTGTAAATGGATAGGGGAGCCGCACCTTTAGGCTACTGAAAGGGAGTGAAAAGGGATTGGAGACAAGGTGTGAAAGAAAAGGGGTCCCTCCCTCGTATCGATGATGAATAATCCAAAAAGAGCACTCTCAACCACCCCAGCCCATACACTGCGTCCCAACCATCATCCTAGAGGAGAGAAGCGCTGCAAAAACTCCATTTTCATCCACCATACACGCACCAAGTTAAGGGAGGAAGAAGAAAGGAAAAAGAGAAGAGAAAAGAGGAGTTTAGGTTGGAAAAATTGTGGTTAACAAGGTAATGTTGCCGTTAATCCCATTTCTTCTCTTTAATCATATTTCATACTCATGGGATAGTTCTACACGATTAAGAATGTAGAATGGGGTTTGGAAGGTAGTTCTAAGTCCAAGAACGGACTTAGAAGCCAAAGTGACCGGTTCGCCGGGAAATAACCTTTTAGAGGTTATTTATATTAATATGGGTTTTGTGATTATGAAACCTTGTTAGGAACTTGTCTAAGGTGTTCCTAGTACTTCTACGGAGTTGGAATACTTCACCGGAGTTTCGCCGGAGTTCAACAAAACTCGCCGGAGTTTCACCGGAGTTCAACCAAGAAGGGTAGAACGCATTAAAGCTTCGTTTAAGGTGAGAAGACGGCTTTGTGCTTTATAACTTTTGCGTGAGGCAAGGGATTACCTAAATTAATCAAGAATATGTTTTATGGATTAATTAATGGTATTAAAGTATGTGTTATGCTATGTTAAAGAATATAACATAGTTAGAAAGCATGATTTATAGATTTGATTGGTGAAATCACCATAAATTGGTATGTATGATGTTCCAAGGACCCAAACAGGTATTTTTGGATTAAGGACGTCAAAGAGTACTTGCATGTAAAATTTCACGTTAATCGGACTCCGTTTGGGCGGTCAAACGGGCGTTGACCGCCAAGTCAACTGCTATACCCGACCGGGTATTTGCTGAAAATTTGCCCCAAGGGCTACTGTCTTCTATACCCGATCGAGTATGGGTAGGTACTCGATCGAGTATACACCAAAAATTGGCCTTATGGGCTACTGTCTCCTGTACTCGACCGAGTATACGTGGGTACTCGATCGAGTATTGGGTTATGCTCAAAACGGGCACTTTTGAGTAGGTTAATGTGGGCCGTTCAGGTGGGACCCGCCCACATTGGTTACTAAGGATTATTATATGACTATAGGGCTAGGTATTGTCCATAGTTAAAGGAATGAAAGGTTAGCCATATCCAGGTTAGGGTTTGGTAAGGAATAAGTTTGGGGTTGAGTATCCCCGGGACGGTAAATGATCCTGAAACTCGGTTGGGGTTGAGTATCCCCGGGACAGTAAATGATCCTGAAACTCGGTTGGGGTTGAGTATCCCCGGGACGGTAAATGATCCTGAAACTCGGTTGGGGTTGAGTATCCCCGGGACGGTAAATGATCCTGAAACTCAGTTGGGGTTGAGTATCCCCGGGACGGTAAATGATCCTAAAACTCGGTTGGGGTTGAGTATCCCCGGGATGCTAAATGCTCCCAAAACTCGGTAGGATATTATGAATGTAGAATGTAGCTTGTGAGCTAGGCATTCGGGAAAGGAGTGAGAAAAGTCAGGTAAGAACTTTACCACTAATATACTTTTAAGGAAACGGACCCACGGGTTGAGTATTTTTCAAATATATATATAGTATGTATCATCGGGCGGATGAGTGACAGTTACATATATGTATCACCCTATTTTTGGGTCTTGTGTTTGAAACATTAGTTATTCTTCATATAGCCTGTTTGTAACTAGTACTTCTATGGAGTACTCACCCCCCCTTCGGGGGCCCTCACATTTTTGAGGTTAAGGCTAGAGTCCTACTACCTGCACCTTTTCCTAGGGTGATTGATCAAGAAGGAAGACGTGGTTCGTGCTTTCTATATTATTTCAAATCCATAAACTGCTCATGGATTTTTGAACAATGTTTTCTTTAAAACAGTTAGGGGCCTGCGTGCCCGTGTTTGCCACGTGTGGCTAAGTATCAAACATATTATTCTTTCCGCATTTGTTTGATTATGATATTGATGTTGATTGTATGTGTTTACTAATCGGTTTGGCAATAGAATCAATCGGACGCCTTGTATAATTCAATAGGGATGAACTGTTGTTGTTCTTATCGGGTTGTACGGCGGTTGTCTACGTGGCCCAGATGCGGTCTGGGGCGTGACAATTAAGTGGTATCAGAGCCATCGATTTCTAAACTATATATTTAACCTCTCGATATGGTTATCCTCAAAAAGTTTTGAATAAAACCATGAGCAAAAGTTTTTGTACTTAAGGAACCGTTGGAAACCAAATTATTGACCTCTTATTGTTAAGACGGTACCCTTAATAGTTTGTTGGCCATCATGTCGGACCAAATGGTGTCTTTTGTACTATTCCGTCAATCGACATTGAAACGATTTTAACAGCTCATTCCTGATTTTCTTTCAGAAATGGAGGGTGGACGCAGGGTTACTAAGGAAAACCCGACGGGTCGTGTACCGGGGGCCACCGGGAACGATACACGGGCTAAATCACGGACCTCTAGGGGTAGAGGTCGGGTCCAAGGCCGAGGAGGAGGCCGAGGCAGGGGTCGTGGGCGTTCCACAACGCCGACAGCAAGTAGCACACGTGTCGATTCGGTGCACCCGTCTTGGGCCACCGAACCGGACGACTTCACCTATGCTCCAAGCACGGAGCAAGAGGAGACCTCGTACAACGGGGAGGACTTTGAGGAAGAAGATGAGGATGATGATCCTCATTATGACTGTATGAGTGAGGTACTAGAATGGTACCTAAAGAATAAGGCAAAGAGAGAACATCAACGCCAAACTAGACAGGCTAGGCAGGCCATTGGACAGGGAAGCCAGGGAGCTTCTAGTGCTCCATCTGGAGCGTTTGGAGGAGACACGATGGTACGTATCTCCGAGTACCTCAAGGAGGCTAGGGCCTTGGGGTGCAAATCTTTTGATGGCAAGGGCGACATATCTAAGGCCGCCGACTGGATTAAGGAGCTGAATGATGCTTCTAGAGATATGCAAATTGGGCTCAACGTGAAGTTGAGGGTCGCCACCAGGCTACTGGATGGGGTAGCTGATGTATGGTGGGAAGGCGGGGAAGGAAAGTTCCATGGTGAGGCCACTTGGGAGAAATTCGAAGTGGAGTTCTATAATCAGTACTACTCAACTTTTGAAGTCAAACTCAAGAGGAGAGAGTACACAAATCTGAAACATGAGGATGGTTGCTCGGTGAGGCAATTGGAACAGAGGTTCCAAGACTTGGCACGATTCATACCAGAGTACTCTTTGGATGAGAATCGAATGGCCAATCATTTTTTGGATGCTCTACAATTGGACATCCGCGACCGGGCTACTTATTAGGATAACATGACATTCAGTCAAGTTGTCGATCAAGGGCTCCTTGGGGAAACCCAATGGAATGAAAGGAAGGTGAGAGATGCCGAGGAGGCGAAGAAGAGGAGATGGGGAAACTCTGGACCCCAAGACCACTCTCGGAAGCATCACGCCGGGGGTGGCAATACATTCAGGGCGCTGGCACCACCGACGAAAAGGTATAAGGGCTCAGGAGGGCAAGGGCCCAAACCAAGGGGTGTGGGGCCACCAAGGTGCGCAAACAGCGGTAAGAACCACGGGGGGAGGTGCAATGAACCACCCCGGTGCTTCAAATGTGGTAGCACGAGCCACCTCAAATCCTCTTGCCCAATGTTGAATAGAGGGGGACCATCGGGGGCTATGGAAGGACCTACATCTAGTAGGGGGTGTGCCGGACCATCTCAGTGTGGAACAGGGAGGAGCGGACCCACGGCTAGTAACGCCGCGTCCGTTAACCAGGGGAGGACCCAAGCACGGGTATATGCTATGACCGAGGCTGATGCTCGGGCCAACCCGGACTCCGTTGCAGGTAATCTCTTGATTACACACGCATTTTGTTCATTTATTTGAATTAAAAATCTTCAAAAAATATGAAGGAACCGATCGGGTATCCCTATAGACCCGATCGGGTATCCCTATAGACCCGACCGGGTATAGGCCATGCTTCAATTTTGAGGTATGTACTCGTTCGGGCACGTGGGGCAGGACCTTTCACTTTTGGCATTTCCAGCAATACCCGGTCGGGTATGGTTATATACTCGATCGGGTATGAGTAAATTTTTGTTTTCAAAGTGTGTACTCGATCGAGCGTTGTTGGCAGGCAGCTTTTAGTTGAAAATTTCGAGTGATACCCGACCGGGTATAGGCATATACCCGACCGGGTATTGACAATTTGTTCGAGTTCGAGGCATGTACTCGACCGGGCAGGGATAACAGGAAGTCTCTTCAGTAGGGATTCGAATAATACTCGACCGGGTATGGGGTCTTACCCGACCGGGTATAGGGTAATCCTAGACTGAAACTTTTTCGTTTAGTCCTTTTCAGTCGGGATGTTGAGTAGGGTGTCTTACATGACTTATATATGTAGGAACACTAAAGATCAACGATAGGGACGCGAGAATTCTCATCGATACTGGGGCACAACGTTCATTTGTGAGCGAAGCATTTGCCAAGGGCTTGGGCATGCCTTTAGTAGCAATGGCGCAACCTTTGTTGGTCTCTACACCATTAGGAGGCGGCATGGAGAGGAAATGCTACTATCCCTCGTGTAATGTAGGGATAAGGGAGCACCGTCTAACGGGTGACTTTGTGCCGTTAGATATGCTCGAGTTTGATGCTATAGTTGGCATGGATTGGCTTGAAAAACACCATGCAAAGTAGATTGCTACACCAAGGTGTTAGAACTAAAAGATGAGGAGGGAGATACT
Source organism: Cuscuta europaea (assembly GCA_945859875.1). Taxonomy (NCBI): domain Eukaryota; kingdom Viridiplantae; phylum Streptophyta; class Magnoliopsida; order Solanales; family Convolvulaceae; genus Cuscuta; species Cuscuta europaea. The sequence continues at coordinate 1,584,982 of CAMAPE010000068.1, read as the reverse complement.
CTGTGCTTCGAGGGAGATAGAGGAAAATTCAATCCTTGTATCATATCGGCCATAAGAGCAAGGCGTATGATGAGGAAAGGGTGTCAGGCTTACTTAGCCTACGTCATAGGCAAGGAAGGCAAGGGGATGAGTCTCACAGAGGTGAGGGTGGTGAGTGAGTATCCGGAGGTTTTTCCTGAAGAACTCCCGGGAATCCCACTAGATCGAGAAATTGAGTTCAGCATTGAAGTAGAACCCAGCACAAAACCCATCTCGATTCCTCCATATCGGATGGCACCGGTTGAACTTCAAGAGTTGAAGGTTCAATTAGAAGAACTACTGGATAGCGGATTCATTAGGCTGAGTCATTCACTATGGGGAGCACCGGTACTCTTTGTGAAGAAGAAAGATGGTACACTTAGAATGTGTATCGATTACCGTCAGTTGAACAAGGTCACGATAAAAAAAAAATACCCTTTGCAAAGGATCGATGACTTGTGTGATCAACTACAGGGGGCAACCATGTTCTCTAAGATCGACTTGAGGTCAGGCTACCATCAACTGAAGATCAAGGAGAGTGACATTCCCAAAAGTGCATTACGTACAAGGTATGGTCACTATGAGTTTCTAGTAATGTCATTTGGGCTTACGAACGCCCCCGCGACATTCATGGACCTCATGAACCGAGTATTTCACCAATACTTGGACCAGTTCGTTATAGTATTCATAGATGAAATTTTGATATACTCCATGAATGAGGAAGAACACGAGAAACATCTAAGGCTTGTGCTTGAAACACTGCGGGAGAAGCAACTCTTTGCCAAATTCTCTAAATGTGAATTTTGGCTTGGAGAGATCGGTTTTCTCGGGCATGTAGTGTCGGGCTCGGGCATTTAAGTTGATAACTCGAAGATTGAAGCAATCACTAATTGGGAAAGGCCCAAGAATGTGAAGGAGATAAGGAGTTTTCTCGCTTTAGCGGGGTATTACCGCAAATTTGTGGAGAAGTTCTCGGTGATAGCACCTCCACTCACGAAGCTCACTAAAAAGGGGGCTAAGTTTGTGTGGGATGACAAGTGTGAGAGGGGGTTTCTTGAGCTAAAGAAACGTTTGACTGAAGCTCCAGTGCTTGCCTTACCCGTGCAAGGGTTAGGGTATGACATCTACAGTGATGCTAGTATCCAGGGGCTTGGATGCGTACTGATGCAATCAGGGAAAGTAATTGCTTATGCTTCTCGACAGTTGAGAAAGCATGAGGTAAATTACCCCACACATGATCTGGAGCTGGGGGCTGTGGTGTTTGCATTGAAGATTTGGAGGCACTACCTTTACGGAGAGTTGTGTCACATCTATACCGATCACAAGAGTTTGAAGTATGTGTTCACTCAGAAAGAGTTGAACATGAGGCAAAGGAGATGGATGGAGTTGGTCAAGGATTACAACTTGATTATTGAGTATCATCCAGGGAAGGCTAACGTGGTTGCCGATGCTCTTAGTAGGAAGAGTTCATCGGGGGTCTTACTCACATGCTTATAAGCATTGAGGGCACGCGTGGAAGTATCCACGGATGGGGCATTGTTGGCCAGGTTTGAGGTGAGACCCACCTTATTAGATGAAATCAGAACATGTCAAGGCAATGACGAGGAATTTCAGAAACTCCGGGAACGGATGCTTGTGGGGCCCGTCGAGGGTTTCCGTGAGAGAGAAGATGGACTTCTACTGTTCAAGGAACGAGTGTGTGTGCCATCGGATGAGGAGCTCTGTAAATCTATCCTTGAGGAGGCTCACTCATCTGCGTATGCCATGCATCCGGGCGGTACAAAGATGTATTGGGACTTGAAAGAAAGTTACTGGTGGTCGGGGATGAAGAGAGAGATTGCAGAATACGTGAGTCGTTGCCTCACCTGTCAACAGGTTAAGGAAGAGCACCAACACCCAGCAGGGTTACTACAACCACTTACCATTCCAGAATGGAAGTGGGAGCATGTTACCATGGACTTCGTGGTGGGCCTACCACGAACGGTTAGGAACTACGACACGGTATGGGTGGTGGTTGATAGGCTGACCAAGAGTGCTCATTTCCTACCGATCAACACTACTCATATGCTTGAACGATTGGCCAAGTTGTACACATATGAGATTGTGAGACTGCATGGGGTTCCGGTTACTATAGTATCAGATAGAGACCCACGGTTCACATCACGGTTTTGTCCTAAGTTCCAGGAATCCATGGGTACGAAATTGAGGTTTAGCATCGCATTTCATCATCAAACGGATGGACAATCTGAACGGGTGATTCAGATTTTGGAAGACATGTTGAGGGCATGTGCCTTGGAGTTCCAGGGAAGCTGGGACAATCAGTTGGTTTTAGTGGAATTCGCCTATAACAACAGTTATCAGGCGAGTATAGGCATGCCTCCATACGAAGCATTGTATGGGAGGAAATATCGGACACCTTTGTGTTGGGACGAGGTCGGCGAGGCTAAGCTTGAGGGCACCGAGCTAGTCGAGATCACCAAAGAAAAGGTAAAGGTTATTTAGGATAGACTCAAGGCTGCCCAAGACCGGCAGAAGAGCTATGCAGATAAACGTCAGAGGGCGTTGGAGTTTGAGGTCGGTGATGAAGTATTTCTGAGGGTGTCACCTTGGAAAGGGATCATCAGGTTCCTCAGTCGAGGTAAGCTTAACCCACGTTATATAGGTCCATTCAAAATCCTTGAGAGGATTGGGGTTGTATCGTACCGACTTCAGTTTACTCCAGAACTAGAAAAAATTCACAATGTATTTCATGTATCTATGCTCAAGAAGTATGTACGGGACCCGTCACATATTCTTGAAAAACCGCCAGTGGAAATACGAGAAGATATGCACTACGAGGTGCAACCGGTAAAGATCATAGACCGACAGGTAAAGAAGATAAGGAGAAAAGAGGTACCGATGGTAAAAGCACTTTGGAAGAGTGATCGCGTCGAGGAGCAAACTTGGGAAGTGGAGACCCTGATGAGGGAACAGTACCCATTTTTCTGTTCGATTGGACACGTGGATTTCGGGGACGTAATCCCAAATAAGGGGGGTAGAACTTGTAACACCGCCCCCAAGTATTTGTACTTTATCAAATTATGTATTGAACCCTGAGAAATGACTAAAAGCATTTTTACGTGATTGTAATTTTTTATCATTTCTTTTACGTGAATAGTAAAATTCATGTGGGGCCCACACCGGAAGTGGGGCCACCCGGTACTGTCGGGACCACATATTATATTAATCTTGGCCTAGATAATACGTATATGGTGGTGGATATCTTAATTGGACCATGGCAATGGCATTGGGTTGACCGGTTGGTCAAACGGGGCAAAATTATCAGTATCGACAATTTATCAGACAACAACCCGAAAAGGGATTTCGGGGACTTCTAAATTAAAGTTGAGGAATACATATTCCTTCTAAGGTCAAATAAGGATTGGGAAAAAGTGTTATATTTTATTTGACCCGATAAAATAAAATATAATTAAAACAGTCCGGAAAATACAACTTTCGGGACCGATTGTACACTCCGGGACACAAAGGGTTGACCTCCCACATAAGTGGGGGCCAACCCACGTTTTTAAGCTTGTAAATGGAGAGGGGAGCCGCACCTTCAGGCTTCTGAAAGGGAGTGAAAAGGGATTGGAGACAAGGTGTGAAAGAAAAGGGGTCTCTCCCTCATATCATTGATGAATAATCCAAAAGGAGCACTCTCAACGACCCCAGCCCATACACTGCGTCCCAACCATCATCCTAGAGGAGAGAAGCCCTGCAAAAACTTCATTTTCATCCACCATACATGCATCAAGTTAAAGGAGGAATAAGAAAGGAAAAAGAGAAGAGAAAAGAGGAGTTTAGGTGGGAAAACTTGTGGTTAACAAGGTAATGCTGCCGTTAATCCCATTTCTTCTCTTTAATCATATTTCATATTCCTGGGATAGTTCTACACGATTAAGAATGTAGAATGGGGTTTGGAAGGTAGTTCTAAGTCCAAGAACGGACTTAGAAGCCAAAGTGACCGGTTCGCCGGGAAACAACCTTTTAGAGGTTATTTGTATTAGTATGAGTTTTGTGATTATGAAACCTTGTTAGGAACTTGTCTAAGGTGTTCCTAGTACTTCTACGGAGTTGGAATACTTCGCCGGAGTTTCACCGGAGTTCAACAAAACTCGCCGGAGTTTCGCCGGAGTTCAACCAAGAAGGGTAGAACGCATTAAAGCTTCGTTTAAGGTGAGAAGACAACTTTATGCTTTATAACCTTTGCGTGAGGCATGAGATTACCTAAATTAATCAACAATATGTTTTATGGATTGATTAATGGTATTAAAGTATGTGTTATGCTATGTTAAAGAATATAACATAGTTAGAAAGCATGATTTATAGATTTAATTGGTGAAATTGCCATAAATTGGTATGTATGATGTTTCAAGGACCCAAACAGGTATTTTTGGATTAAGGACGTCAAAGAGTACTTTCATGTAAATTTTCACGTTAATAGGACTCCGTTTGAGCGGTCAAACGGGCGTTGACCGCCAAGTCAACTGCTTAACCCGACCGGGTATTGGCAAATACCCGACCGCGTATTTGCTGAAAATTTGCCCCAAGGGCTACTGTCTTCTATACCCGATCGAGTATGGGTAGGTACTCGATCGAGTATACACCAAAAATTGGCCTTACGGGCTACTGTCTCCTGTACTCGACCGAGTATAGGTGGGTACTGGATCGAGTATTGGGTTATGCTCAAAACGGGCAGTTTTGAGTAGGTTAATGTGGGCCGTTCAGGTGGGACCCGCCCACGTTGGTTACTAAGGATTATTATATGACTATAGGGCTAGGTATTGTCCATAGTTAAAGGAATGAAAGGTTAGTCATATCCAGATTAGGGTTTGGTAAGGAATAAGTTTGGGGTTGAGTATCCCGGGGATGGTAAATGATCCTGAAACTCGGTTGGGGTTGAGTATCCCCGGGACGGTAAATGATCCTGAAACTCAGTTGGGGTTGAGTATCCCCGGGACGGTAAATGATCCTGAAACTTGGTTGGGGTTGAGTATCCCCGGGACGGTAAATGATCCTGAAACTCGGTTGGGGTTGAGTATCCTCGGGACGGTAATGATCCTGAAACTCGGTTGGGTTGAGTATCCCCGGGATGCTAAATGCTCCCAAAACTCGGTAGGGTATTATGAATGTATATTGTAGCTTGTGAACTAGGCATTCGGGAAAGGAGTGAGAAAAGTCAGGTAAGAACTTTACCAATAAAATACTCTTAAGGAAACGGACCTACGGGTTGAGTATTTTTCAAATATATATATATATATATATATATATATATATATATATATATATATATATATATATATATATATATAGTATGTATCATCGGGCGGATGAGTGACAGTTACATATATGTATCACCCTATTTTTGGGTCCTGTGTCTGAAACATTAGTTATTCTTCATATAGCCTGCTTGTCACTAATACTTCTATGGAGTACTGACCCCTTTGGGGGCCCTCACATTTTTCAGGTTAAGGCTAGAGTCCTACTACCTGCACCTTTGCCTAGGGTGATTGATCAAGAAGGAAGACGTGGCTCGTGCTTCCATTCTTATTTCAAATCTATAAACTGCTCATGGATTTTTGAACAATGTTTTCTTTAAAACAGTTAGGGGACTGCGTGCCCGTGTTTGTCACGTGTGGCTAAGTATCAAACATATTATTCTTTCCGCATTTGTTTGATTATGATATTGATGTTGATTGTATGTGTTTACTAATCGGTTTGGCAATAGGATCAATCGGACGCCTTGTACAATTCAATAGGGATGAACTGTTGTTGTTCTTATCGAGTTGTACGGCGGTTGTCTACGTGGCCCAGATGCGGTCTGGGGCGTGACACCGGGTTTTCGCCCCTGTTGTGAGAAGTCAGTTTTTGCCGCCTCCCCCTAATCAGTCTTAGGTCAAGCGTGTGACGAGGGAAATCGCTTGGGCGTCCGGCCGCCATGGAAGCCAGTTCATCATCAGACTTGGTGTCGTCAAAATCTTCACCGGAGTAAGAAGAACTGCCGGAGGGATCCTCCGTCTCTGCCCTAGTCTCCGCCGTCGCCGCATTGGAGTCGTCAACAAAAGGGACGGTGATAACCTCCACATCATGGTCTTCCCCTTGGGAAGTCATTTCCGAATCGAAACGCAGTTGAGAACTCATACCGATCGGATCAAAGAAAAGAGAGAATTGAAGGGATGAGAACTACCTGGATACGAAAGGCTTGAAGGGGGTGAGAGAAAAGGCAAAGCTAAGGCACGAAGAGATTGAAAATTCGAAACCCGGATTCGAGGAGCTAAAGGCTAATTTATAGCCTTACAAGCGCCATATCGAAGACCAATCAAATAGAGACACTTCACTTGAACCATTTGAAATAACACGTGTCGCATGGAAGAGCAAAGATCAACAATCATGACGAATATGGGAAAACTCAAACGACAGCCGTCAAATCACAGTATGGGGAACTGACCATTTTTGTATCCCAATCGCCATTCGGCATTTATATTATGGCACTTATACTTCCTAATGCACTCACTGTCATTCGAGACATCGGAAGCGGGGGACTCATGTTGGGATATTGGCCCGGAAGCCCAATACCCGGATTAAAGGCCCAGGATATCGAGCCCAAACAACAAGCCCACTACCCTATGATAAGTAGGCCCAGTGAGATATTCATACCGAATGGGGTTCGGGTCATACATCATACTTGGGCCAAATCAACAATGTTTTACACAGGGCCCATTATCCCGTTCGGGTAACGGACAACCAGCAGGTGGTCAGGCGCAATCAATGTCAGATTGTGACATCAGCAAGTGGAGGCATGGGTGATCAAGTCGGTGGAACGTCGGCCAATCAGCATAAAGCGTCCCATACTCTCCATTAGTATAAATAGAAGGTTTAATATCATTGTAAGAGTTAGCATTTTAATACTCAAGTCCTAGAATAGCCTTATTACTCTTGTTTCTTGTATTAAGCACAAATCCGGCGTGCCGTTCGGGAAAATTCCTTTTAATCAAACATGTTAATTAATACAAGTGGGTTTTTGAGCATTCGATTATCCATCTTTTATATTTCTTTTACGTACTTTGACCAATTCCTAATATATCCAAAGTTCGTGTTGGGCTTTCGGATCTGCGGGATCAAACCTCAACAATATTTATTTTCACAATTTGCTTTCTTATTTGCAATTTATGAAGTAACCTAATTTGATGTTGATAGTTTTGAGCGGGAACTCCACACCAAAAACATTTTTCTTTTAGATATTAATAGACGATTTATACCTTTCCCGCATCCTCTGCCACTACAAAACCAATGCCCACCTCGTTCGGAGAACAAATGTCATTTTGTGTAAAAAATGTCCTTTTCTCTCTGAAAATGCCATTAAAATTCACATTTTTACTTTTTGAAAATGCTTCTTTGTTAGTGGGATGGATGTAGTAATTCTTATTTTTCTAATTTTCATTTCTATTAATTTTATTTAATATTTCTTTTCATGTTTTTTTAAATTTATAATAAATAAAGTTATTTAATTACTTCTTTGAGCGAGGAGTGGGTATCCTTCTTTCCGGCTTCGGCCGAGGGGGTTGCTATTCCCTTGGCCGGTAGGGAGTCCTATTGGATCGTCTCATGATCTCGGAGAGGTCCCGTCATCTATTTACAGCGCGGCTAAAGCTTTTGGTCGATTACCGACGGCCGCCGTTTCCCAATCCCAAGCTTGGGGATTTTTGTCAGCTCGGCCATGCTTTCAGGCCTGTTGTCCTGTGATTTAGCGCGAGGACGACGCATTGAGCTTTCCATTTCAAGACGTGGGCCATTTTCGGGCCCCTCGTCCTGGGACATCGTCGGCCATGCCTGAGCGTTTCGCTCTAAGGGGTCGATATGATGTGATGTGTCGGCCATACCTGAGCATTTCACTCTAAGGGGTCGATATGATATGCAATATCTTTAACTTCTCAAAAAAATAAGCGGAACAAAATTTTCATTGATAAGTGGTTCGAGGCCGATTGTGGTAATCAATCAATAACCCGTTAAGGGGGTGAGGGCTTTGTCGGCTTCGCCTCCTTCGGATTATTGATAGAACTTCACCAAGTGATGTATATTCCACGTTCATGGTACTCTAGACCCATTTGGGTGTCTAAGTTTGAAGGTGCCGGGTTTCACCACGGCACTGCCGATGTAAGGACCTTCATACTTCAACTCTAGCTTGCCACCTTCCGTCGGCTTGCTCGCCTCCCTTCGGCGAAGGACGTAGTCCCCCACTAGGAACTCCCGGGAATGTACCTTGGCATCATAATATGATTTTACTTGACGCCGGTAGTTTTCTGCCCGGATGTAGGCTTGCTCACATCTTTCTTCGACCAGGTGGAGGTCGATCTTCATGTTTTCTTTGTTAGCCTCGAGTTCATATTGCTCCACCCGTCGGCTAGGTATGATGAATTCTGTGGGCGCTTTCGCCTCGAAACCATAACATAGGGCGAAGGGTGTCTCGCCCGTCGCCCTCCTCGGCGTGATGCGGTAGCACCATAGAATGTTGGGGAGCTCGTCGGCCCAACTGCCTCCTGCATCCTGAAGCTTCTTCTTCAGGCCTTCCAGTAATGTTCTGTTGGCGTTCTCAACTTGCACGTTGCCTTAAGGGTAAGCAACGGAGGAGAAACGGTGCTTGATTCCCCATTCCCGAAGGAGCTCCTGGAAGGGTGCGGCTTCAAATTAGGTGCCATTGTCGGATATGATCTCCTGAGGAACGCCGAAACGGGTAAGAATGTTTTTGTGGACGAACTTCTGGCACCTGGCATCTGTGATGCTGGCCAACGGGTTCTGCTTCGACCCACTTGGTGAAGTAGACTACTACGACGATGATGTAGTGATTGTTGCCGACGGCTCTCGGCAGGGGGCCAACAAGGTCAATCCCCCATCTTGAGAATGGGATTGCAGTTCTGACCAGGGCATAATTGACGGCTGGCCGACCAGGGGCCTTCTGAAGTACCTGGCATGCGGTGCACTTTCTTGCAAGGTTAGCACAATCTCGTGCCATCGTCGGCCAGAAATAGCCTTGGACGACAAGGCGGCGGGACATGCTGAAAGGGCCCTGCTGGAGGAGCAGACGCCACAGTGGGCTTCTTCCATGGCCATTTCGGCCTCATCCTGGTGCAGGCATCGGAGGAGATTGCCATTGTAGGATCTCTTGTAGAGTTTTTCGCCCTCAATGGTGTAGCTTGGGGCCCTGAGCTTGGCTAGTTTGGCCCTCTCCTCGTCCTGGGATAGCTCTCCCAAAGTGATGAAGGCCATAATATCAGAGATCTAGTCCTCCGGCCGTTGCCGAATGCACATGATCGGGCTGGCATGTATGCTAGACATGCTGAGCTCCTCGATTTTGGCCATTTTGGAGATGTGCTCCGAGGTGTCCGTGCTGAGCTTGGAGAGAATGTCAGCCTCGACATTCTCCGCCCTTGGGATCTGTGTGATATCACGGGTTTCAAATGCCTTGAGTAACTCTTCGGTCATTTGTCTGTATTGCCTCATCCTCCCTTCCTTGGCCTCGTACGAGCCCTCGATTTGGCCCACCACCAGCTTGGAGTCGCATTTGATTCTGATGTGGCACGTTTTGAGGCCGGTCGCGAGTCTGAGGCCGCTGAGGAGGGCCTTATATTCGGCTTCATTGTTGGACACCCTGAAGTTGAAGCGGATGGCATAGTAAGCTCTGAAACCCTCAGGGGAGATGAGGACTTCCAAACCGAGAAATGCCTAGGATTCGACTTCCAAACCGAAACGCTCCCCGCGCCACCACCCCAAGGGTGTGGCAGGCCACAGACTATGTCTAGCGCCGAGGGGACGACTTTCAAAAATGAGGCGCTTTCCGCGCCATCCCCCAAGGGGAGGCAGGTTACAGACCACCATATCTTGTACCCAGGAAACGACCCTCGACCCCCTCGGAACTCGGAAGGTTAACCCGAGGGAGGAGAGCCATTGGTGTATTCTGATGGTCTCCTGATAGGCCCAACCTTACCAAGAAACCAAGTTTCTTGATGCCTTCCCTTCACCACCAACCAAAAAAAAACAGAGGGGGTGAAGGGGAGTAGACTCATCGAGAAATCAATGAGTACAACGCTCCAACAAATCACAGCATACCGAGGGCTCCCTACGGGAACACCTCCGGTAACTGAAGGCTCATATGTCCCGAAGGTTACAATTCAACAATACAAAGGGATTAGACTGTCTCAAGGACATTAAACGACTAAGCTCACCTGTAAAAGGGAATGCAACTGACTAAGGCAGCTCAAGAACCCTTCAAATGAATGCCGAGGGTACCTATGTCCCACCAGCATTCACTACAACATCAACGTTCTGCAAATTTTCTGGAGGCTCACATATCACCCAACAACTGGAGGCACCTATTGCAAACCATCAAAGGCCAACCAAGGGGGCTTATTCCAAAATAATGTCGCCCTCGGGAAAACTTAATTGGAAAACGCTACTAACCGAAGGCTACACAAGGAAGCAACACTTAGAAAATTTTCTAAGTCCTGAAGATTGAGCCCCCGGCCTGATCAATATTTCAACTGAGGGACAATGATAGCCGAAGGCCACGTGATACAACAACACTTAGAAGATTTTCTAGGTCCTACATATTTGGCCCTCAATCAAGTAGTCACACATCAGGAAAGGAGGCTACCAGCCGAGGGCTTCCAATGGGAAACTACACTTAGAAATTTTTCTAAGTCCTAAGGATTGGGTTCTCAACCTAATCATCACACAGCGATTGAACTGCAGTCATCTGAGGGCTCCTACTTCACGCATACTACACTTAGGAAAATTTCCTAAGTCTTACATATTTTGGCCCTCGGTCAACTCTCCATACTACCGGAGGGGTCATACGATTGAAGGCTTGGTGAGACTACACTTAGAAGTATTTTCTAAGTCCTAACTATAGCTGGGCCCTCGGTCATACATCTAGCGAAGGGTGCCTAACTACCGAAGGCTATGACTGTATTCAAACACTCAGAAATATTTTCCAAGTCCTGAACATTGGGCCCTCGGTGAAAGGTTCAATTGACTAAAGATTACTAGTAGCCGAGGGCTACAAGAAGCACCGCAATTCGAAGAAAATATTCTAAGTCCTAAACATACATTCAAAACGAGACGAAGGTATACATTCAAAAGAAAAGAAGGACGACACATTCATATACAAAAGCCCGAAGGCTAACATTCATCCATCAATCATCAAAAGGAAAGTCAGTGTAACTATTACATACGGGCCAAAGTCGAGGGGTGACAAAGGTTCATTACAAAGAGTTTTCAAAAATCAGCTAAGTACGAGTTAAGATTTATCAGCCACTTCATCGACGGTCCCTGCGGCAGGTTTGGAGGAGATTTCTTCTTCGACGGCATTATCCCCGACGGTAGCACCATCATCATCGCCGCTCATCATCATAGAATCATGAATCACCGGGCGCTCGTCGCCCTCGGGGAGGGGGACTCTCACATCTGGCTGCAACGGGGGGAGGCCATACACCGAGGGGTCAAACTCCGCCAGGGGGGTGCCGAAATGCCGGGCGAGCCTCCGGTAAACCAGATGCTGGGTGAAGAACTCGCCGGCTTGATAATAGGTGTCGCCCCTCTCGTTCATCCAGTCGAGCTCGGGGCCTTTCACCCACTCCTCGATCGAGGCCTTCACCACAGAGGCCATCCACTCCCTCTGGCCCTCAGCCTTCCAACCCTCGGAGATGAACCCAGCGATGGCCTCTTCTCGGGCTTTGACAACAGCTTCGGCCTTGGCCTTTTCGACGTCCTCAGTCGCTTGCTTCCTCTCCTCGGCCGCAACCCTTTCGGCCTCCGCCTTGCCCTCGGCCTTGCCGTCATCTCTGGCCTCCTTTAGCTTCAGCTCCGCTTGCCGAAGGGCGTCCTCCAGCTTGCACACCGCCCGGAGGGAAGCGTCCTTGTCATGGATCAGCTCCTTCACGGACTTCTCTAGCTCGGCCTTATGACGGAGCCACTCCTCGCGCCTTCGGGCCTGCTCACCGAGGGTTATACACGCCTGTTGAATAACGGACAATGGGTTCAGACGGGCGTTGAGAATATACTAAGTGTTAAGATAAAAGCAAAGTAAAAATACTTACAGTCAGAGATGATCGAAGGGCCTTGCTCTCGAGGGCGTCGTCGTCGTAGGTGGAGAGGGTGTAAGGAATAATTGTAATTAGATTTTGATGATGCTAGATTAATTAGGACTTTAGAGTACCCCTTTAGAAATTATGTATTAGAATTTTCCTTTGTAAAGTTCTTAGAAGTAATCGACTTGACAGAAGACCTTCAAGAGCAGAAGGGATTCAAGAGCAGAAGGACTTCAAGAGCAGAAGACCCTCTTAAGGCATTATTGAAACAGAGGACCTTTGGTTCTCTGCTCCAGAACAGAAGTCCTCAGGATCTCTGTTAGTCTTGACTCTGACAGAAACCCTTCTGGGTCTCTGTTGGATACTCTCCCAACAGAAGTGCTCCAGACCTCCTCTGTTCTACTCTCAGACAAAGACGCCAGAAGGTCTGACACTTAGAAGAATTTCAAAGAACCGGGAAGTCAACTAAAAGATTCCTTCAACGGCTAGGAGTATGAAACGGAAAAGCTACAGTGCATGCATTAAATGCTCATTTAATGCACCCATGCTACGTAGAGTAATTGCAGATGATTGGCCGCAATGTCAGGAATACTTTATCCCAAAATAGTAACCCGCCAACTTTATCGGGCTCTACTAGTCAAGTCAACTGATCGCGCATTAAATGCAGTTGTCCTCCTACTCCTCCAACGGGAAGACAACCTCAGTATAAAAGATACACTACGAAGAACAACCGGATAACTTTGCAACTTTTGCTAACCATTGCTACAAACAAGATATTCAAACTCTGAAAAGCAAAAAGCCTCCTTGAGATTCAAACTCAATATCTTCTACAAGAGAAGGCAGAAGTTGGAAAAATACTCTTTCCAACTCAAGCAAAGTTCCAAGTGTTCTTCAACTCTTCAAGCTCATCACATACAAATCTTTTGTAACGAAGCTAGTTGGAGGAACCCCAGTTTCAACAGAAACTCTTCTTGCTACAAGAAGGACGTCCAAGTAACTGGAGTAGTGAAGTGGTGATACTTCAAGGGAACTCAGTGAAAGGACCAGTGTTAAAGGAAGCCAGGCAGTGCATCCCAGGACACATCTAGGCTTGAAAAAGACGTGTAGTGCTTCTTAAGTACTAGGACTAAGGCTTTGTAAACGGCAGTTTTTACAGCTTAGTGGAACAGTGGATTAGAGGAACGAGTTGTTCCTTGAACCACTATAAAAATCCCTGGTGTCGTTTACTTACTGCTTTTAATACTTGCACTTAGATAGAACTGTCTAACTCCTTGGACTTGGTATCTGTGTTCAGCAGAACTTGTTCTACGAGTTAACAGAAGGCCTACTGTCTTTGCTTCTCTGAGGCTAACAGAACTCCCTGCCAGAACCCCATCCGTTGCCAGTCTGTTCTTTCAACAGAACAGGCTATTCTGTAAATCTGGTACTTAGTTTAAAAAGCTAAAAACCAATACAGTCTATTCACCCCCCTCTAGACTGTATCCAGTATAACCGGGACCAACAAGTGGTATCAGAGCCTCCTTGTTCTAATAATCTCTTAGGTTATTTGTTGAACAAAGATCCACTTGTTTTTCTGTTTAACCTCATTTCTATCTGATATAATGGATCACTCCTTGTCCAAGAATCTTATGTTTTCAGATCTTAAGTTTGATGACTGGAGGATCCGGATGAAAGCACATCTCTGTGCCCTACATGATGAGATGTGGGAAGTTCTAGATATTGGCCCCTTCACAAGCTTCCAGAAGGTCAATCCTGAGCATGCCATAGACAACACCAGACCCCAGATGATCAGTAAAGCCAAGTCAGAATGGACCACTGAAGAGAGGAGATAGTACAACCTAGACAACATTGCTAAGGACATCCTCTACAAGTCCATTGACGACAGGTACTTCAAAAGAATCAAGAAGTGCAAGACTGCTAAGGAAATCTGGGATACTCTTGAGCTCATTGGAGCTGGTGATGAGCAAGAGAAGGACAACAAACTAACCATAGCCAACAAGAAGTTTGACGACTTCAAACTTCTCCCTGGTGAAAGCATCTCCAAGATGTATGACAGGCTCCTCACTCTCACTGGAGAGATCTCTGAGCTTGGCAAGGAACTCACCACCAAGGAGATCAACCTGAAGGTGTTGAGGGGACTGCCCTCAACATGGAAGATGAAGGTAGTTGCTGTCCAAGCCAGCAAGGATGTAAAGACTTATCCCACTGATAAGCTCATTTCAGATCTCAAAGCTCATGAGTTTGAAATGATTGAAGAGAAGGAAGATGTACCAGAAGAGAGGACCACTACAGCCTTCACTGCCAGCACATCTAAGGTAAATGATTTTGACCCTTCAGTACTTTTATCTGATGAATATATGGCTGCCTTTGCCAGGAGATTCAAAAAGTTTATGAAGAATCCCAAATATGGAAGGAGTCCATCTTTCAACAGAAAGCCATACCAGAAGGTCAAATCAACAGAAAGCAGTGGAGAGCTTCTCTGTTACAATTGCAGACAACCTGGTCACTTCAAGGCTGATTGTCCCCATCCTAGAGTGTCCAAGAAGCAAGGACAGGATGGAGAAAAGAAGAAGTACGAGGACAACTCCAGAAGGAGAAAGGCACTTGTGACAGAACAGCTAGAGAAAGACCCTCTGTCAGAAACAGAATCCAGTTCTGACTCAGATTCTGATGAGGCCTTCTGTTGCCTTGATACTGAGAAGGAAGACCTTTGCCTCATGGCTCATTCTGATGATGAGGTAACCTCTACTTCTGAATCTAACTTTTCTTCGGTAGGCTTAGCTTTTGATTCTAATTCAATGTCAGAATTTTGGGAAGAGTTTAAGGCCATACAAGCCACTTATTCCTCTGTAACAGAAGAAAACAGTAAGTTAAAAGCTGAAATTCTTGACTTAAAGAAGGAGGTTGAGATCAAAATCAATCTTCTAATTGAGGAAAGAGATCAACTGGAGACTGAAAATGTTTCTCTTCTCAAGAGAATAAGAGAAATAGAGCCTCTTGAGATTAAGTACAAAGCTTACCAGAAGGCCCAGTCTTCCATGGAAAAGATTGTGCTTGATCAACAGATTGGCACTGGCTTTGGTCTTGGTTATGGCTCAACAGAATCAGGTGAGCCTTCTGTAATGCCTAGCACCAGAGTTGCTAAGGCAGATAAGGTCATAGAGCCACTGATTCCTAGCCCCATCTGTCAAGTTGGTGTATCTGGCACCAAGGTTGTTCATGAGGAAGTCAGACCAGAAAAGGGTAAGATAAAGGTTCAACAGAAACCCTTTTTGAAAAATAATGAACCTGGCAGAAAACCTAACAACAGAAAAGGCTTTCAAAATAACAAAAATAAAAGACCATTCATTGACAGACAACCTCATGTCAATCGTGCCAGAAATGATCACCAGAAGGGCAAATATCAAGAGAGAGTTAACTTCAGGCAGAAGAGGTTGACTGGTCAACTTCAGAAGCCCAAGGTTAACCGTCCCTCTGCTCTTGATAGTATATGGGACTTCTTTCCAACAAAAAGGGCTATGCAAAAGTATGTAAACAGGAAGCATGACCCTCACAAGCATCTGCCCAAAGTGAATCACACTTCAGTTTACTATAACTACCAGGTGGACAATGGGTACCACCCACCAAGGTTTCACTTGATGAGACCAAAATGGTACCAACTACCCAGACTCCATGACCCCCCAGGACCCAGCATTGCTTGGGTACCTAAATCCTTCTTTTGATCTTGCAGGAACTGTGTGCTGGAGCCATCTCTGAGCAAGAATGGTTTATTGATAGTGGATGCTCCAGGCACATGACAGGTGACAGAAGTTGCCTAACAGAGTTCCAGAAATGCAAAGGACCTAGAGTTACCTTTGGAGGAAATGACAAAGAAGGTCAAACAAAAGGTAGAGGAAAGCTGATCAAGAACCAGATAATCATTGATGATGTCTCATATGTCAAAGGACTGAAGTTCAACTTGCTAAGTGCTAGCCAATTCTGTAACAAAGGCTACACTGTTGAATTCACAAAGGACTTCTGCTATGTGAAGCATGAGACCACAAAGGAAGTGGTTCTTACAGCATCAAGGAAAAAGAACATCTATGTAGTTGATTGGAACACTGCAAAAGATGGAGTTTGCCTGATAGCCAAAGGAGATTCAAAACTGAGCTGGGACTGGCACAAAAAGCTCAACCATTTGAACTTCAAAACAATCAACAAACTGGCCAGAGAACACATTGTAGAAGGACTAGCAGACATTGTGTACAAGAAGGAGACCCTCTGCCGTGCATGTCAGAAAGGCAAACAAGTGAAGAATTCCTTCAAGCCCATTGCTGGAGATCTTTCTACAAGCCCTCTAAATCTGATTCACATGGATTTATTTGGACCTGTTGAGACTCCAAGCGTTGGTGGCAAGAAATATACCTTAGTCATGGTTGATGACTACTCCAGATATACATGGACTGTTTTTCTATCAAAGAAAAATGAAACTCTTCAGAAGTTGCCATCTCTGTTAAAGCAACTTCAGACTGAGAAGACCTTGAAAGTGAAGACAGTCAGATCAGACAGAGGAACTGAATTTGTCAACCAAGTCATAAAGGACTTCTGTGATCAGAATGGAACTTTTCATCAACTTTCTGCCGCCAGAACCCCTCAACAGAATGGCGTAGCAGAAAGAAGGAACATAACTTTAAAAGAAGCTGCAAGAACAATGATTGCAGAATCTTGATTGCCTATGAGATATTGGGCTGAAGCAATCAACACTGCATGTTACAATCAGAACAGAAGCATGATCAACAAGAATCACCAGAAGACCCCCTATGAACTCTGGAAGGGAAGAAAACCTAACATCAGCTACTTTCATGTATTTGGATGCAAGTGCTGCATTCTCAACAATGAAAAGGAGCATGTGAAAGTATTTCAAGAAAAGGCTGATGAAGGAGTCTTTATAGGCTATTCAAACACCAGTAAAGCCTATAGAGTACTCAACAGAAGGACTCTACATGTTGAAGAATCCATACATGTGAAGTTTGATGAAAGCATCTCTGTTAAAGAGGTAACAGAGATTCTCAGGGAAGTCAGCATAGAAGACAGAACACCAGAACCAACAGAAGAGGTGGCAGACAACCCTGCATTTCCTACACCTGCACCAAACCCCCTTCTGTTGAATGAAGATGAAAACTCTGAAGATGAGGAACCAGAGAGACCAAGACAGCAGCTGACAGAACCAGACCTAACATGGTTAAGAGATCATCCTCCTAACCAAGTGATTGGTCAAATCAGAAGTGGAGTTCAAACCAGATCCACATCAACAAGAGAAACAACGCTTGCCTGCTATATATCTCAGATGGAACCTATGACAGTTGAAGAAGCTCTTGCAGACTCAGATTGGATCAATGCTATGCAAGAAGAGCTCACTCAGTTTGAAAGGAACAAAGTATGGGAACTTGTTCCTAGGCCAAAGCACCAGAATGTCATTGGAACCAAATGGGTATTCAAGAACAAAGCTGATGAAGATGGCAACATTGTAAGGAACAAAGCAAGGCTAGTAGCCAAGGGATACTGTCAAGAAGAAGGAATAGATTTTGATGAGACCTTTGCACCTGTTTCCAGACTTGAAGCCATCAGAATCTTTCTAGCATATGCTGCCTACAACAACATCAAGGTCTACCAGATGGATGTCAAGAGTGCATTTCTGAATGGAGATCTTGAAGAGGAAGTTTATGTGGAACAACCACCAGGTTTTGTCATTCCTACTCAATCTTCTTGTGTCTACAAGCTTAAAAAGGCCCTCTATGGTCTTAAGCAAGCTCCCAGAGCCTGGTATGACACATTGTCCCTTTTTCTGGTGAACCATGGGTTTACTAAGGGTAAGGTTGACAAAACTCTATTTCAAATCTCTGTTGCTAATCATATTCTGTTAGTACAAATATATGTTGATGACATTATATTTGGTAGTACTAATCCAGAACTGTGCAAGAAATTTTCTCAAGTGATGCAGAGTCAATTTGAAATGAGTATGATGGGAGAACTCGGTTACTTCCTAGGACTTCAAGTCAAACAAGTTCCAGAAGGGATCTTTATCAATCAAGGAAAGTACACCAGAGATCTGATCAAGAAGTTTGGAGTGGAAGGCAAATCATCAGTGAAGATTCCCATGAACACTTCACAAGGAATTGGTCCAGATGATGAAGGAAAGGATGTAGATGCAACAACATATAGATGAATCATAGGATCTCTGTTGTATCTAACTGCAAGCAGACCAGACATCTCATTCTCTGTTGGAATCTGTGCCAGATACCAATCAAAGCCCAAGGAAAGCCATCTAAGTGCTGCAAAGAGAATCATCAGATACATCAAAGGAAATCCAAATGCAGGCCTATGGTATCCAAAGGGAGGTAACTTTGAAATAATTGGTTATTCTGACTCAGATTTTGCAGGTTGTAGACTAGACAGAAAGAGCACCTCTGGTCACTGCCAATTGCTAGGAGGAAGGCTTGTTTCCTGGTTTAGCAAGAAGCAGAACTCCATCTCAACAAGTACAGCTGAGGCTGAGTACATTGCAGCTGGGAGTTGCTGTGCTCAGCTACTCTGGATGAAGCAACAACTGAAGGACTATGGAATTCAAGCAAAGGAGATTAAACTGTTGTGTGACAACACCAGTGCCATTGCTATCACTCAGAATCCAGTTCTTCATTCCAGGACAAAGCACATTGAGATCAGACATCACTTCATCAGAGATCATGTTGAAAAGAAGCACATCTGCATGGAACATGTGCCAACAGAAGACCAGCTTGCAGATATCCTGACAAAGCCTCTTCCTGAGGCTATGTTCAACAAACTGAGAGAGGAATTGGGAATGATGGATGAGATTCCAAGGGAAAGATGAAAAGGAAGGCCCTCTGTTGCTCATTTGCTGTTGACAGAATTCCTGTAGCAGAACCCCTTCTGTTAACCCCTTCTGTCAACCTCTTCTGATCCCTACCCTGGCAGAACACCTCAGCAACAGAAACCCCCTTCTTACAGAAAAACCCTCTCTTGTCTAACAGAAGGTGGTGGACTTAGAAAATCTTGTAAACCGGGTGACCTAGTAAATTATTAAAGGTCTTTTACCCTTTTACCCTTAAAACGGTATCCAGCCGTATAAAATTTACTGCGTCCCCGTTTATTTACTGCGCCCCTTTTTACATTTATTGATATCTTGGAACCGTAAATTATCTCAAACGTCCACTAACCCATATCCATAAAACCCCCTTTCGCAAACCTAAACCGTTACTGATCTCATAACTCTCAAGCTTTTGAACTCTTATCTCTCCAAAAACTTTCTAACCGCAGTAAACTCCATGGCTTTCTTGAGCTTCTCCGATCTCTCAAAGGAACAAAAGGCAACCCTCCTGAAGAATGTATTGACTGGCATGAGATGCGAACTGGAAGTACTACCCAGGTTCGCAGAGAAAAAGGAGCGGATGACCGCCATTGTTGATGGTCTGTCTAAATGTCCACTGAGCAAGGTCATCTCTCATGGTTATGAAGCCTACAGCAACGTGGACACCGTTGAGTTCTATCTCAAGACATCCTTCAAGGATGAAATCATCTCCTCCGTCGTCCAAGGAGAAGAGGTGTTGATTGATGCTGACGTCATCAACAACATCTTCAACATTCAGCAAGAGGAAGGAAGGGACTCTCTACTCGATTTGGAAGATACTGACATCCCTCTGCCAGAATTCAAGAAGAAGTTCTGCAGAAAAGGGGAAGAAGTAGATAAGGTCAACATCAAGAAGAACCTGCTCAAGAGGGAATTTGAGCTGCTCATAAACATTTTCCACAAATGTTTATGGTGCAAGTACACCTCCACAGATGATGTTACAACTGCCAATGCAAAGGCCCTGTATGCAGTGCATCATGGGGTGAACATCAATTGGGGACAAGTCATGGTGAAGTCCCTGATTGAAGTCATCAAGAAGAAGAACCCAAAAACTAGCCTCTACTCTGGAAAGCTAGGACACGGTCTACTGATTTCAGAAGTGCTCCTCAAACAAGGGGTACACTTGAGGAAGGCTTCAACTTTGGATCACACCAAGGTAATCTTCTTAACTGCTTCTCCAAATAGGGAGAAAGCCATAAAGGTTGAAATGAAGAGACAGCTTCAACTTGAGGCTAAGAGACAACAGAAAGAGAAGGTACAGAAACCTCTCTCTGTAGCCCCTTCTGCTGAGAAGAAGAAGAAGAAGAAGAAGAAGAAGAAGACCGAAGAGGAAGCACCTGTTGCCCCTTCTAAGGTCGGACAGAAGAGGAAAAGGACCACAAAACCAAAGAAGAAGGTTTCTAAACCTGTGGTTTCTGCATCTGAAGGAGTGGCAGACACTCAGGGGGAACCAGAGATCCCCACCTCTGCTGCATCTCCTGAACAGAACATGGTGTCTACTTCAACAGAACACCCCAGTCCTGTCAAAGATGGGTATCTGTCCTTGCTAGACAGACAGTTTACCCGGGTTCTTGAATGGAGAAGGTGGAGAATGGGACCCCTCTCCAAAATAATCCAGTATTTTGACCATTATGAGCCAGAAGAGGAAGCCATTCTGAACTGGGTTGGGACTGATGATGTCTCAAAGTGTTTTGCCCTCAACTTCCTTCACTCTGTTCTTGAGAAGAAGAAGGCGAGCTACAAAGGGAAGGCCATTCTCATCTCCTCACCCTCAGAAGAGGCTGTCAAACCTCTAGGAGAGGAAGAAATTGAAGCCTTTGAGGAATGGCTATTCACAAAGATGGCAAAAGATTCTGTGCAACCCCATCTCAACCCAGGAGAGCCCTCTGTACCCAAGACAGAAGGACAAGCAATGATGGAGAATATCCAGGAGTGGAGGACTTCTTTGCTCAAAGAGAACATCATTGAGGTAATCTCTCCAACCCCCTCTGTTAATATCCCAACAGAACCCCTCATTCCCTCACCTCCATCCAACACCAGAACCCCTCCACCAGAACACCCTGAACCTTTATCTCCTAAACAGAAAACCCCCACCCCTCCTCATTCACCTAAACAGAAATTGCATCTCCCTGCAGAGTAATTGTTCCATTCAGAAACCGTTCACCCTCATCTCCACCATCCCCCCCTCAACAGAATGCCTCACCTGTTCACTCTTCACCCCAGCACCAGAACCCCTCACCCCAACAGATCTCCTCCTCATCCTCTGAATCTGATCATCAATCCCCTCCTCCAGAATCACCTCCTCCTCAACAACCTACAGAGAACCTTAAACCTGTATGGTTTCTCAGAGACTCAGACCCTACAACTGTCTCCCCCATCTCTGCACCCAAAGGGTATTCTAGGGACTCTGTTGCCCCCAATTCTTCCCTCAGAAAGAAGAAGAAGATAGTACGCAACAGAAAACCTATCTACTCTCCGTATGAGATTTCCTCTGACATGGATGGATTCATGATCAGCAAATCTTACAAGGCCACATCCAAGAGACAGAAGACCCCTCCTCTGACTCAACTGGAACATGAACAGCTTGTTCAATCTCTGTCATCTGTCCAAGAACATCACCCCTTGCCTAAGGGAAGAGGTCTAGAAATGCCTCAAGCTGATGGACAACAGAACAACGTTCCCTTCAACAAATTTGTTGAATCTGCTGAAGAATTTGGAGGACAGATCCTCCAAGGCATGAACAAACTGATTGAGATCAATGACAAACACTATGGGCACCTTGCTCATGTGAATGACAATCTAAACTCAGGTATGCAGTTCATCTCTGATCGTTTTGAGAACCTCACAGGAACTCTCAACAACTTCATAGCCTCATCATCTGCCAGAACAGATGCCCTGTCAACAGAAGTGGTAGGCATCCACAACACTCTTTCTATCTTCCAGCAGACTCTCCTGAGTCAAGGACATGCAATCCACAATATCTCAGAGCATCTTGAAGCTCTGAAGGAATCTGATGCCAGGATAGAGAGGCACTTGACCTCTATTGAGGCAATGTGCAGAGTTCATCAAGAACAGGCTCAAGCACTTCTGTCTACTGACAGAGATCGTTATCAGAAGATGGTGCTTCTTGAAGCCAACAACAAGGACATCTTCTCTGCCATACAGAAGCAGCAAGGTCTCATTGAAGGCCTTACCTCTGTCACCCAGACTCTACCAGAGGCCCTGGAGCAGATAGCCTCAACCCAGGCTTCAGAATTCCAGAAGATCAGCCTAATGATAGAAGATCTGAATGATGCCAAAAAGGGGGAAGAGGACCCTCAACAGACCAGGCCTAGGTCCCACAGAACTCCTACCAGGCCACCCTCCTCTGATGAGCCTGCAGTAGATCCGGCTCCCTACTTTGAAGCTGCCCTACAAAAGAAAAGAGCAGCAGGCATACCTAGACCCCCATCTCTAGTAAAGAAGAGCACCAAGAAGAAGAAAGTTTTCAACTTCACTGAGTGGAGATTGGGTGGTTCTCAGAACATTGACAGAGCTCAATTTGAAGAGATGAAGGCTAAAATGACTCCTACCCAACAACAGCACCTCTATTTGGACAAAGATGGTGTTGTCAGAGTTAGGTATGGGGGATCATTTGAAGAAGCAGAAGAATGGTACAAGAAGAACATTGTCCCAGGAAAGACCATACATGAAGGTGTCCTCAACTATTTGGACTGCAAGCTTTCTCCAATATGGGCATCTTATCAAAGGTCTGGCAATCTGTTCAAAATCAGAGCTGAAATAAAGGAAGAAGCTCTACAGGCAGCTAATCTGGAGAATGTGTAAGGTTTAAACTCTGTAAAACCTATCTAATAAAATCACATCTCTGCCTTCTTACTTTGAAGTGCTTTTCCTCAATTTATTGTCTTTTTGCCTTCTGCTTGTGTTTGTTTATTTCTGTTATATTCTGCTATCTGAATGTATCGTACTCTTACTACTTTCCTATGCCAAGTTGCCCACCAAGATTTTAATGGAAGTTTTTAAACTTTATATTTTTTTTTTATGGTGAAGGCACTTCTCTGGAAATAGTTAAAGGGTTTTGGCATCATCAAAAAGGGGGAAATTGTAAGGAATAATTGTAATTAGATTTTGATGATGCTAGATTAATTAGGACTTTAGAGTACCCCTTTAGAAATTATGTATTAGAATTTTCCTTTGTAAAGTTCTTAGAAGTAATCGACTTGACAGAAGACCTTCAAGAGCAGAAGGGATTCAAGAGCAGAAGGACTTCAAGAGCAGAAGACCCTCTTAAGGCATTATTGAAACAGAGGACCTTTGGTTCTCTGCTCCAGAACAGAAGTCCTCAGGATCTCTGTTAGTCTTGACTCTGACAGAAACCCTTCTGGGTCTCTGTTGGATACTCTCCCAACAGAAGTGCTCCAGACCTCCTCTGTTCTACTCTCAGACAAAGACGCCAGAAGGTCTGACACTTAGAAGAATTTCAAAGAACCGGGAAGTCAACTAAAAGATTCCTTCAACGGCTAGGAGTATGAAACGGAAAAGCTACAGTGCATGCATTAAATGCTCATTTAATGCACCCATGCTACGTAGAGTAATTGCAGATGATTGGCCGCAATGTCAGGAATACTTTATCCCAAAATAGTAACCCGCCAACTTTATCGGGCTCTACTAGTCAAGTCAACTGATCGTGCATTAAATGCAGTTGTCCTCCTACTCCTCCAACGGGAAGACAACCTCAGTATAAAAGATACACTACGAAGAACAACCGGATAACTTTGCAACTTTTGCTAACCATTGCTACAAACAAGATATTCAAACTCTGAAAAGCAAAAAGCCTCCTTGAGATTCAAACTCAATATCTTCTACAAGAGAAGGCAGAAGTTGGAAAAATACTCTTTCCAACTCAAGCAAAGTTCCAAGTGTTCTTCAACTCTTCAAGCTCATCACATACAAATCTTTTGTAACGAAGCTAGTTGGAGGAACCCCAGTTTCAACAGAAACTCTTCTTGCTACAAGAAGGACGTCCAAGTAACTGGAGTAGTGAAGTGGTGATACTTCAAGGAAACTCAGTGAAAGGACCAGTGTTAAAGGAAGCCAGGCAGTGCATCCCAGGACACATCTAGGCTTGAAGAAGACGTGTAGTGCTTCTTAAGTACTAGGACTAAGGCTTTGTAAACGGCAGTTTTTACAGCTTAGTGGAACAGTGGATTAGAGGAACGAGTTGTTCCTTGAACCACTATAAAAATCCCTGGTGTCGTTTACTTACTGCTTTTAATACTTGCACTTAGATAGAACTGTCTAACTCCTTGGACTTGGTATCTGTGTTCAGCAGAACTTGTTCTACGAGTTAACAGATGGCCTACTGCCTTTGCTTCTCTGAGGCTAACAGAACTCCCTGCCATAACCCCATCCGCTGCTAGTCTGTTCTTTCAACAGAACAGGCTATTCTGTAAATCTGGTACTTAGTTTAAAAAGCTAAAAACCAATACAGTCTATTCACCCCCCTCTAGACTGTATCCAGTATAACCGGGACCAACAGAGGGCTTGCTTATCCATCATCGAGGTAATCCCCCTCAGGAAAGACATCGGTTCAGCTGAACCGTGCAACACAGATGCCCCCGGGGCGAGGGAGAGCTGAAGAATCTCCCGAGGCAAGTTCTCCGGGGGAAGATCTGTTTGAGCCATCGGGGTGTCAACGGCCGGGGAGTCAGCGGAGGGCTGATCATAAATTACTATGAGGGGGGCCGCCATTCCAACGGTGCCCCCGACAACCTTCTGTTTCTTGATCGGGGGCTCCACCCCCTTGCCTCCCTTCTTCTTCTTGGTGGCTACCTCGGCCTTCGCCCCCCCGGCCACAGTAGCAAAGGCAGCATCAACAGAAGGCTCCACAACCTCCTTCGGGAAGACCTCATAAATGGGCTTTTGGCCCGAGGGCTCCTTTTTCTCCTTTTTCTGGACCTGAGCCCTCTCCTTCTTCTTTTTCATGGCAAAGAGAGCCTCCATACCTACAAAAAAATGAAGAGAAAAGATTAACCCGAAGGATCCATACAACAGACAACTATCGGGATGCAAAATAAGAATGCCTAAGTACAAGACTAAGGGCCCTCGTAGACTACCTCCTGCTCCCCCGAAGGCCTCAGCAAAAACGGGATACTTCTCGTCCGTTTCCCCGATGAAGCGGTATCTCCGGAAGCCGAGGGCGAAGAGTTCCTTGTCGGCAGTGTAATCTTTAATAGACACTTGCTTCGTGCGACCCTCCGGGATTTTGGCTATTATCAAGCCATCCTTCTCGAGAGCGGCGTTTCCAACCTTCGGATGCCAACGGAAGCGATCCCGAAGTTCCGCCGGAAATGGGCTCTCAGCAACTCTGACGTAGCACCATCGCTCCTTCCAGCCCTTATTGGACGAAGGCGCCTCTGTAAATAGCTTCCACCTAGCTATCTGCTGCAGGTTGGCGAAGCCCTCGACATTTGCGTGACCCCCTCGGCAGAGGTTGAAGCTCTGGAAGAACAAGTCCAGGCTGGGGTCACCCCTCGGTCCCTGCAGAGGTTCAAAAAACCCGCCACGTAGGAGTGGCTATTAGGTGTCAGCTGGCAGGGGACCAAGCCAACAAACCTAAGGTACTCCCGGAGGAAGGGGTGCACAGGGAACCGAAGGCCCATGGAGACCGACAGTACGTGTACTGCAATACACCCCTCGGGCGCCCCGAGACAGCACATCGTCAACTCCCGGCTCGACCACCACGGCCGAAGGCCCTACGTGTAGCTGCGTGACGTAGAAATCCGCCTTGCCCGCCTTCGACTTTATCTCAAGGGCCTCAGTGTTCAGCCAAGAATACCCCTCGGGCATATCAACGGGCTTCCCTTGGTCGGCAGCCCCGACTTTCTTCCTGATAGCAGCTTTCGCCTTCTTCTCCCTCGATCCGGGGGCTACTCTCAAGGGCGTCGGGTTCAGTGGCCTCGAGCTGCTTGCTTCACCAGAGCCGCGGGGGGGGGGGGGGGAATGACAGCCACTGTCACCCTTGTCCTCTCCTTTGCTTCCTCCTCCTCTGCAACCTGCACGGCGAGGGCTAGGTCTTCGTCCTCCGCCTCCTGCTCAAAGCCCTCGGCTTCGACTTTAGCCGTCAGGTCTTTCTGTACCTCTATCGCCATCGCGACGTCCTCTTGGACCGAGGGCTGCTCACTTGAGGACCCAACGTCTGAGAAGCTCTCCTCTTCCACCGATGGATCCCTCGATATGTCGTGGGAGTCACTCTGGGAAGACATCTTGGCTATAGTCCGAGGGCTCGGAAACACTAGTGTTTTCTAAAAAATTCTATCTCCTAGCCTAAGGGCACAGGGCACAGCTAACTACAACGAGAAGAGCAGGGGGGAACTGACCTTAAGGTAGGGATTGATCGAGGGTTGCTGTTTCTCTCTCTAGAAATTTTGGCAGAGCTTCGCTATAGGGATTTCGCACAGGGGGAAGGGAGCCGGCCATGGGGTATTTATAGGCGCTGGAATCCGGGCTTGGGCCTGGAAACCGGGCCTCCGGTTGGACTATCATCATTACACGCCGTGTCTTCGCCCAACCGGTGACGCCGCCCACGGACGGCCAACCATCACGCACCACGTGTACTCCCCCCCAACGGCTCTATCCTGACGTTACATATTCCAACGGCTATATTTCCAACGGCTATATTCTGGGAGCCCCGGGCTTTTGCTTAACTCCACTTCATCAAGGAGAGCCTCCGGGTACACTTACCCAGAGACGCACCCGGGTTGTGCCCCACACAGTACATAACAAACGCCTTCGGGGTCACTCCTTCAGAAGCCCAAGGCTTCATATCAGGCCACCCCTCGGGGATCCCCCCTCAGTGTGCCTCATTGACAGATAGCCTACGGCACACAGGTAATGGGAGCCCTCGTAATGACACCCCGGTAACACCTCAACTACTACCATCATTCACTACGCCCTCGATCCCCATATCGAGGGACCCGCCTTCGGCACCTCCCAGGACATCAACAACAAGCCTCCGGCTAATCAACACAGGAGCCCTTAGAGCAAGGAGAGCCTTCGGCATCACCATATTCTCCATTTTGAACCAAGGTTTCACATTTTCGATTCATCGTTGGGGGAATTCGGTGCACTCTTTTTCCCTCATTAGGATTTTTTCCCACAGGGTTTTTCCTAATGAGGTTTTTAACGAGGCATCCCCCCAAAATGAAACGAAAAGCGTCAGCCTTCGGCCCACAACAGCAACGCAACTACTCTACTCCTTTTCACCACTTTGCAAGTGCCTCAAGGAGTGGGGGATTGGAGTCTGGAGGACCCCCTCAGGAAAAATCACAAAATTCACAAACATGACCCCTCAAGTCCCGACATGTGGGTAACTGAGGGACCGCCCTCGGCAGAATAAACAAACAGCAAACTACCCACAACTCTACAAGCTACTAACGGAACAAAGGCAGAGGACAAACACGATTACTCCTTTTCCCTCAAGTACCTTTCGGCAAAAGGAGTGAGGGACTCCTGATGGAGTATATGGCCCGAGAACCCCCGACCCATAGACTCCTACTACTCCGATCAAGGCCCAACGGGCCCAGAAGGCCCAACAGGCCCAAGTCACAGCGCCCAGAGTACCAAGCAGCCCACAATGTGCACCAGAGGTGCCTTCGGCCCCTTGGTCGAAGGCTCTTACTTTCACAGGAAGGTCAGGACAGCAAAACAAAGCTACTGGGAAAAACGGCGAAAATCAGTAGCCCTCAGCACCTGGAGCCCTCGGCACCTAGGGGTCCCCGGAACTCAGAGCCTTCGGCTAGTCCTCTACAGCCGAGGGCACCCTGCCCGACATGATATCCATACCACATGCGTACAGATCACCGTACCCTGTACAAACGTCCCTTCCAACGGCCGCATTAAATGCGGCCACATGCGGTTGCCAGCGCCAACCAGATGAGGTGACCTCTCGGCCAATGGACGCTTGACACGTGTCTTTGTCCGACATTTATTGCTACTATAAATAGCACTCCTTTTCCCCATTTGTAACCAAGTCATAAACGCTGCATACTTTCTGAATACACTTTCTCTCTCTACTTACTTGCTCTGACTTCTCTCTTGTTATTCCCCGCAGTAACCCCCCAGATAAGCTACCCCCGGGTACGCTATCCATCATTGATTTTATTAAATTTTTTAAAATTGCATTTTTCTTAACTAATGCATTATTTGAATTTTTCAACTTTGGTTTTTTACTATGCATTATTTGATTTTTTTTTTTTAATTTGATTATTTTATTATTTTTAATTTTATCGTATTTTTAATATTCTCACCATTTTCTAACTATATTCATCTTTTTTACATTTTACTCAATATTAGCCTTTTCTACTTAAAACATGAATTGAGTATTCTTGGAGTTTGTATAAATTTGACACGGTGTATTCTCAATATAAAATTGACAAATTGAGTACTGTCCGTGCATTTCTTTGGAGCGTACTACGTACTTAATGCTACGTATATTTTAGTGGGTTGAGCGCATAGCGTACTACGTATATTCCAGTGGGTTGATTTTAGGTAGGTATGGTCTATTTTTGAAAAAGAAAGTTCCATTGATCTAATTTTGAAAAGAATTTTAACATGTGATAAAAGTGATATTATTTTCCGTCTGTGTCTATTTGTGAAAAATTCCCAAAATGCATTATGAACCTTGATTGAGCTCAATCAAATCAAATTAGGGAATTCCGTTGATGAACATGAGCAAACTTTCCCACAAATGTACAAAACTAAACTAAAATTACGGAGTGAGAAGATAAAAGACAAAAATTAAGAATGTTTGTAAGGTGCAGTGATGCAGCAGCAGTGTTTGTAAACGAACAATGCCATGGGTTCATATCGAGGAGAAGGTAGATTGAAAAATTGAAGAACCCTGCTTCACATCTGGCAGTCCGGAGCAGAATTCTGCTTTTCCAAAGCCAAATCTAAACCATATCCGGTGAGCTTCGTGAGAAATGAGGCTCTGCGAAACTTTGGCTGTTTTGGGAAGGAGGATTTCATCTGTAGATTCAAAGAGAGCGAACCCTAATATCTAAGAGCAAAATGCGAAGGTCAGGGGTTCAATTTTCCATCAGCTATTGAATCAAGTTAGCTGTGATTTATCTTCTTTCCATTCCACACACATTATTATATCTTTAAGAAATTTTCTTCTATCTCTGCCAAAGTACTTTATTTGGAAAAATATTTTAGAAAATTTATTTTATAGGCATGTGGACCGCAGTTGAGGACACCTATAGATAAGTAAACCATTATGTTGTTCCCGAAAGAAGGTTTATGTGATGATGGATTCGAGGGTTCTACCAATGAACACCAGATTTTCAGGGAAGTATTCTTCGGGACTGAGGAATATAAAAAGAGGTGCCTCATTACTGGAGTTATCAATTTTGAATGCGACAGTGAAAGTCCAGCATTAATGGTGCATGATACTTCATATGGTACCATAGTGGATTCTGGTGGGGAAGGGCAAGAGAGGAGAGTGCATTCTAACATCCAGTTCTATATGGAAAGATGTTTGAACTCCGCAGCATCCTTGTATAATGACTCTCACATTCTGACTTTTCATGTGGTTGAGACAACTAACCAGGGCATCACCTCTTGTTCTTATCTGCAAAAGGGGCACAGTGAGCTTGACAGAGGACATGAATTGTGTGAAGGTGGTTCCTTAAAACTAAACTCACATAACTTGAATGTAAATGACGGGAAAGATGGTTGTAAAATAATACCATCTCCCACTTCTCAAGAGAGCAGTGTGACCAAGTTGTTGGTAAGCATTTCCCCACCTGTCACTGCAAAATACTCAAGGGATGTTCGAATAGCGAAGTCAAAGTGGAAGGATTCCTGCTTTGTGGAGCTAGATGAATCAGAGCTGTTGGTGGTTAAAGACGCTCCAAATGATCCTCGTCCTATTCTACGCTACCATATCAATCGCTTACTAAGAGCAGCAGGATGGGTAATTGGGAGGCGTAAAAGGAGTAATAAATACAATGGCATCGGGGAATATGTTTATAGGTCGCCTGAAGGAAGACCTATTCGGGAATTTCATCGAGCATGGCTATTTTGTGGTAAGAGTTTAGTTACGGAGGAAAACAGTGTCATACATGATGGGGAGCGTAAGGTGTGGGCTGACTTGGATCAGTTTAGGGCAGACCTAAGTAGTACTTTGGCAGAGATAGAAGAAAATTTGATTAACTTGGAAAACATATCATCATTGGCTGCTCTGTGGTGCCTTCTTGATCCGTTTGCAAATGCAGTATTCATTGACAAGATATTACACTTTCTTAAAGAAGGAAGATCTGTCATACCAAACAGAACATTTGGTTGGTATGTAGAAAACCAGCTAAGCGAGAGAAGCTTGAGTGATCAATCTATACACAAGGAGTTATGTTTAAATAGAAGCTCGCTGAACCTCAAACAGTCACAAATAGAGGAAGGCAAGTGCGTTAACAGTCTATCTTCTACTAAAAGTTCTTTCAATGAGCCGCCTCATAAATATAGGAAAGTCTCAGGCAATGAGAGTGGCATTTTAGATCAAAGTTCCTTTCCATCTTATGGATCTGATAGTACCTCTGAGCTAGATGGTAGTTGCTTGTTTGAAGTTCCTGTCAGTTTGGAAAAAAGGCCAACATTGACGAGAACTTATGAGGCAGTTTATAATAACCAAGATTGCAGCACAAGCTCCCTCATATGTAATGATAAAGAAGTAAAAAATTTTGATGTAAAAATTTCAATCCAGCCAAATTATTTGTTGCAGGAGTCTCTATTATTTGATTCGAACCAAGATCTGATGGATTTTAAATGTATTGAAGCAAAGACCGAGGGTTTATTTTGTGTTGCGAGCTCTATGCCTAGAAAGAAAGCCCACAAGAAATCAAAAAAGATATCTGAAATGAAACTTTCAAATTTGTATCAACCTGAAAAATTGGCATCTAATGCAAATGGACCCTGTGAAATCAATGGAAAGGGAACCTACAACAGAGTTCGACCAATGAAATATAAGAAATTTCATCCCGAGGATGACGATCTTCTAGTTTCAGCCATCGTGAAAAATAAAACCTTCAAATATGCAAAAAAGAGGCCCCGTGGTAAATCCAAGTCTATGAGGAAGACGAAGAGCCATAAGGGCAGATGCAAGTTGCTCTTACGTAGCCAAAATAGGGGTGGAAAGAACTTCATAGAGGGAAAGTGGCCTGCCTTTGCTTCAAGAACAGTTTTATGCTGGTTGATTCATTCTCGGGTTGTTTTTCTCAATGAAGTGATCCAATATAGGAATGTCAAGGATGGTTCTGTGCTGAAAGATGGCTTTATCACTAGAGACGGGATACTATGCAAGTGTTGTGATGAAGTACTATCAATCTCGACTTTCAAAAATCATGCCGGTTACAAACCAAATCTCAGCCAACCTTGTCTGAATCTTTTTTTAGAGTCTGGAAAACCATTTACATTATGCCAGCTTGAGGCTTGGTCAGTTGAATATAAGGCTAAGAAAGCTCCTCCCAGAACAATGCACGCTGATGAAGTGGATCAAAATGATGATAGCTGTGGGCGCTGTGGTGATGGTGGCGAGCTGATATGTTGTGATAATTGTCCATCTACATTTCATCAGGCATGCTTGTATGCACAGGTTACTTATCCTACCTAATACTTTTAATCAAATCCACTAGCTTTGTTTTACACTTTATTTACTTTGTAGTTTGTATAATAAAATCATCTCAGCCAAGCCCAAGTAATCCCTACTTTTATTTTCTAGGGGTGGGTTCGGTTGAAAGGGGTCCGTTTTGATCACGAACTGAACCGAACTAGAATATTCAGTTCAGTTCTGTTTTTTGTTTTACAACGTTGAACCGTGGTTGGTTGTTTTTTTCTTCTGTTTTTTCAATTCATATTGAAAATATTAGTCAATCGTTCAGAATCTTAGCCTTTGTTGAAATGGTGGAGAAATATGTTGTACTCATATGATTCAAGTATTGTTTGTTTATAATCTATCATTTTTTTTACCTTTTTGTGTAGTCAATTTTGTGCAAGTCGCTCTACGGTTTAAGTCAGAGTTTCATTAACATAATTTTTCCAGTAATCTTTTAAACAATAAAGGAGCTAAAAGAATATTTATCATTAAACAATAATTAAATAAGGTAATTTAGGTATATTTTGAAAAATGGTTTTGATGGATATATAATCTAACGGGGTCATTGATGATAACTGTTATGTTATAGATGTGTTATTTTAATATTTAATGATTAAATTGTCATTTAAGAATGCTAGCTATTTCCTAAAATAGAAACAGGAACCTTCAGTTAGGGAAGTCCAGCTGGGACGGAGGGAGTACTTATCTATCTTTCGGGTTAAAAATATAGCTCTTTTTATGTACTTAAGTTTCTTCATTAAATTTATATACTCGGGACATTTTGTGGTCTACAATTAAATACTATTTATGCAACTCTATGGTTAAAATTAATTTGTGCAAACAATATCGTTTTACTAGTTAGGTTCGGGTTTTCGGGAAATAAAACACAACCTATGAAGCACAACAACTTCCCACGGCTCCCATTTTCCGGTTTCAGAAACTCAGAAGCTTGTCGGGAACTTCAAATTTCCGTTTCAGGGCTGAGTTGTAACCACTGTTCTAAAAAATCGCTCTAGGCGCCTGACTAGTCCCTGCCTAGGCACTAGGCGGTGGCCGGGCGCTACAATATTTGTTTAGACGCCCCGATTTTTGTTTAGGTGCCCGACTAATTGATTTGGCGCCTAGGTGAATTAGTCGGCCACCTAGAGCGCCCAGTTGCTCGCCTAGAGCTCCTAAATTCCTAATTGCTTCCCTAGGGCGTTTGAATTCGCCGAACAATTTTTTAATTTTATTTTCTTTTTGTAAGAGATATATGTACTTTTAACTTTATTCAAGAATATGAAGTACAATATTTATAAATTAATATAAAAACTATATATGTTTGCATATATACTTAAATTTTATTAATATTTAATATTTATAACATAGTGTAGTTAAGTGATTAGTTATCATATATTATTGTATGTGACAATTCTATCATTTAAGCAGAAATATTGATAAAAATACAATTTATGTGTCTAGGTGAGCGAAAAGTGAAACCGTTCGCACTTTGCACGGGAACACCTCTTTTTATTTGAACTCTTCCCTATATATATATATTTACTCCAGGGGGCGTATGGGGGAGGGGGGCTGGGGGGCTGGAGTAATCAAGGCTGAAACTCACTCCATTGAGTTTCAAACCCTTATGTGCCTAGTCCCAAAAGAGTTTGAGGTCGGCTAACATGAATCGACATATGAAATCGGAGGTAAAAGACATGTATACAACAACACGAACAACAACTTTCAAGCCTTAGTCCCAAAAGAGTTTGAGGTCGGCTAACATGAATCGACATATGAAATCGGAGTTAAAGCAGGTATACCGTATACTAAATGTGGGAATGAAGAATAGTATGCAAAACGTTTTGTATATTGATAAATGGTAAAGAACTCTTGATGTGATGTTTTAATTTTTATCAACACAAGATACACAACTTGTGGAAAACTGCTTGTTGGCAATCCAATGTGGAAGTATTTCTCTTCAATAGAACCTTTAGGGGGGTGAATTTATTCTAGGAAAAGATGATTTTTAAGATTTACTCGTGGCTGATCTTTCCACCTCAATTTCAAAGATTTACTCTTGGTTGATCTTTCCACCTCAATAATGTCTATGTTACGGATGCATTTTATGGAACCGGCGGGAAGTTTAATTAGTAGAGGGAAATTATCCTGATGCTATTTTTATATTTTATATATTACTTCCTATTAGGAATAGAAGTATTAGAGGTCACAGTTTCTATTAGATTAGAACTCGTATAGGAATAGAAGCATTAATTGTTATAGTTTCTGTTAGATTAGAACTCAATCATGTAAAGGCAGGATGCATATTTATATTCTTTATTTAGCATAATAAAGGTATCGATCATTAGAATAATTAATCCGAGAGAGAAGTCACGGACTTTCCCCCTTCCCCTGCGCTCTTACTGCGTTCTTCCAGCCACGGGCAAGAAGAGGAGTAATCCTAGCAGGCAGGTTACCACCTCAACCGGGCACCCTGCTACCCCAAGTCGTCCCTTGACCCGTTCTCAGTCCCAGAACCCTAACAATTTGGTATCAGAGCCGTCACGATTAATGGCGCCACAGAATGATAATTTAGCCACCGTGATAGAGTTTATGGAGGCTATGACTGCTAGGATAACCGCCATAGAAGGGCAGATTGCCGCTCTATCTCTGGCAGTCCACATACGGGATTCCAAATCAACAGAAACACATGAAGAGCAACCTGATAACAGCCTGATATCACACAGCACCTTGAACCCCTGGAAACCACAGTATGCGAGGATGGAATTTCCTGTGTTTGATGGCACCTACGACCCTACCAGTTGGTTGAAAAGGTGCGAAAAATTCTTCTTGAACCAAGAAACTCCTAGTGTTGCAAAGATGAATATGGTCTCATTCCACTTGATAGATGATGCACAACTGTGGTTCGATCATATGATAGAGGAAGAAGGAGAAGTCAACTGGCAGAGGTTTAAAGAACTCTCTCTGGAGCGCTTTGGGCCCCCTTTGAGTTCTTACCCGATTGGAGATCTGAAACTTCTGATGCAGATCGGATCAGTTGATGAATATTGTGCCCAATTTCAGAAGGCCTTAGCAAGAACTTCACAAATACAGTCCACCCATCAGATTGCTTTGTTTGTCGCTGGTCTCCATCCCCACTTACGGGCTGATGTGGAGATAGCAAAACCAGGCAACCTGGGTTACACAATGAACCTTGCACGGACATTGAAAGCAAGGCAAACACTGACGCTTGCACTTGTAAAAGTCTCGGGTACCACAACAGATATGAAACAACGCAGCCCGCCACAGCTTTAGATAAGCGCTTGTGACAACAAAGGCAGGAAATCCCATTGTTAAGCGACTCACTAAGGATGAAATGGCAGAAAGACGAGCAAAAGGGCTATGTTATAATTGTGATGAACAGTGGACGATGAATCACCGATGCAAAAAGTTTTTCTTGATCGAGATAGAATATGAGCAGGAAGAAGATGATGGCTTCCCAGACTTGGAGTTGTCTGCCAATGCTATAAGTGGAACTATTAGTTCAATGGCAAGGCAGCACACCAGACAAGGCCACTTGGGGAACCGTTTGACACTTTTATCATTGCTTATCCAGGATATGAGCTTGGGGACAAGCTCAGTTTCGAGGGAGGGAGTGATGTGTTACGGATGCATTTTATGGAACCAGCGGGAAGTTTAATTAGAAAAGGGAAATTATCCTGATGCTATTTTTATATTTTATATATTACTTCCTATTAGGAATAGAAGTATTAGAGGTTACAGTTTCTATTAGATTAGAACACCTATTAGGAATAGAAGTATTAGATGTTATAGTTTCTATTAGATTAGAACTCTATCATGTAAAGGCAGGATGCCTATTTATATTCTTTATTCAGCATAATAAAGGTATCAATCATTAGAAGAATTAATCCCAGAGAGAAGTCACGGACTTCCCCCCTTCCCCTGTGCTCTTACTGCGCTCTTCCAGCCACGGGCAAGAAGAGGAGTAACCCTAGCAGGCAGGTTACCACCTCAACCGGGTACCCTGCTACCCAAAGTTGTCCCTACACCCGTTCTCAGTCCCAGAACCCTAACAGTCTACTTCATTCTTAAATGTGGTTTGTTAATGGGCTCAACAAATTCAAACCACATTTAAGAATGAGTAAACTTTTCAGAATGAAGTTTGAATTTGTTGAGCCCATTATCAAACCACATTTAAGAATGAGTAAACTTTTCAGAATGACTTCACCAAAGTTGGGCGTAAATAATTTAGTGCAAATCTGTGCTGAAGCTAGGACAGGTTTAATTTAAAGGTCTATAAAAACATCTGTGAAAGTATTATTGTATCTAGGAATATGCTTTAGGAATATGCTCTAGAATATGCTTTAGGAATATACTCTAGACATTATTATTGTATAGCATCTTATATAGGAATATTCCATCTTTGTAATATATATATATATAGGGCCTTAACCCTCTAATGAAATACACAGAAAATCCTTCTCTCCATCTTTAATAGCATTGTAGTTTATATTTCAACATGGTATCAGAGACTTCCATTTTAGTTTAGTTTTTCATATTTCAGTTTAATTTTCAGACTGGATTCTTCCTTCAAGGAACTTGAGTTCAGTTTTATCAGATTCTTCAGAACCTCTAGGCACCATTCTAATTTCCCAGAGAATCAATTAGCCTGAGCTAATTTCCTAGAAAATTCCTTAGCATACAGTCTGCCCCACCAGACCTAAGAAATTCTCAGACCACACATTTCATCACCACCGTACCCAGGTGGTGCGGCTACCTTCGACGACCCAGAAACCAAAGTCCGACACCCAAACTCTACGCGACTGAGACGTACGCGCTGCCACAACTCGCTGACCTCAACTCACGTGCCGGCACGTGACGTCATTCTGCGGCCAGATTTCGGATCAGAGAACGCCATCCAGCTCGCCTGCATATCGCCTTTCTGCTGTAGCTTCTCTTTGGGATGGTTGCGTTTCTTTCCAGCTCTTCAGTACGCTGACATCGAAAAGAGATCGTCCAGGCTACGCGGAAATCTTTTCTTCCTTCCAGGCTTCGTAACGGACATACGCACGCTCCTTTGTCTGGCTGTTCTTCTTTGAGGTCTGGCACTCTGGCATCGACCCTCCGTCTGGATTAGCAGTCAAAGCCCAAACAGCTGGATCTTTTATTCTCCAGGTTGAGTCCACAAACGGGCTGCTCAGTCAAAGCCCAACTTTATTCTCCAAGGTCGAGTCCACAAATGGGCTGCTGTAAGTTCTCATTGGATATCTCAATTTTGAACTTAATTACATTCTCATAAAAATAAAACAAAAAAAAAAACAAAAAAAAAAGAAATTAAAAAAAAATGTCTTGTACGAGTGGATTTGACAGAGGAGTAATATGCAATTACTGTAAGAAGCCCGGACACTTGATCAAAGAATGTAGAAAATTGCTGTTCAAAAATCAAGGAAATCAGCTTGCTCATGTTGCTTCCGATACCAGTTCATCCGATGGATCAATTGCTATTTCTTCAGACGAGTATGCCAAATTTATTTGCTACCAAGAAACTCTAAAGCATTCCTCTGTCCCTATCTCGGTAACCGCTAATTCAGGTATTTCAAACACGTGTCTTGTTTCCTCATCCTCGAAATGGGTCATTGACTCAGGTGCCACAGATCATATGACCGGTAATCCTAGTCTATTCTCGTCATTTCATTCATATTTACCTACTTCTAGTGTCACTTTAGCTGATGGATCTACCTCACCCGTTCTTGGATCTGGTACTGTTGTTCCAACTTCTACATTACCATTATCGCCTGTTTTGAGTCTTCCTAATTTTGCATTTAATCTGCTTTCCATGAGTAAAATCACTCGTACTCTTAACTGTTCTGTAACATTTTTTCCGGGATATTGTGTGTTTCAGGATCTGTTAACGATGCAGATTATTGGTAAAGGACATGAGTCAGCTGGTCTATATATTTTGGATACATCCATCACCAAAGGTATCTCTTGTCTTGGGGTTGGGACTTTGTTAGATGCTCATTACTGATTAGGACATCCATCTCTCCCATTAATGAAGCAAATAAATCCCCAATTTAATAAGATGACCTCTTTACAATGTGAGTCATGTCAATTTGCGAAACACCATCGTACTAGCTTAGGCCCGCGAGTTAATAAACGAGCAAATGCTCCATTTGACCTTGTTCACTCTGATGTTTGGGGTGCTTGCCCGGTTGTGTCTAAAGCTGGTTTTAAATATTTTGTTACCTTTGTTGACGACTATTCTCGTATGACATGGTTGTATTTCATGAAACGTCGATCTGAGTTGTTCACTCATTTTTCTTCCTTTTGTGCTGAAATTAAAACTCAGTTTAACGTTCCTGTTCGGGTGTTAAGAGGAGACAATGCCCAAGAATATCTATCTGCTACATTTAAGTCATTTATGCTTCAACATGGCATTATTCATCAAACTTCATGCGTTGATACACCTCCTCAAAATGGAGTTGCGGAACGAAAGAACCGACATCTGTTGGAAACTGCAAGGGCTCTTCTATTCCAAATGAATGTGCCGAAACAGTTTTGGGCAGATGCCGTGTCTACTGCATGTTTTTTGATAAATCGAATGCCATCTTCTGTTTTGAATGGTAAAGCTCCTTATCATTGTCTATTTCCAAACAGAGAGCTTTTTCCTATCCCACCTAAAATATTTGGTTGCACTTGTTTTGTTAGAGATGTTAATCCTCATCTAACAAAGTTAGATCCGAAATCATTAAAATGTATTTTCTTGGGTTATTCTCGAGTCCAAAAGGGGTATAGATGTTTTTGTCCGAGTACAGGTCGGTATCTTGTTTCTATTGATGCATCATTTCATGAAAATACACCTTTTTCATCATCTAAGGCAGATATTCGTGAGAGTAATGACGATATTCTCATTTACACGATGACTATTCCTGAGTCCACACTTTTCGACAAATATTCCACAAGTTACTGTTCATGACCCTAGGCCTCCCGTACATTTGGTATACACCCGTCGACACAAAGCACCTGATCACCCTCCACCGGCGATACCTGTGATTACTTTTCTTGATACTAGTTCGACTCCGATCTCATGTCCTGAACCAGTATCTGCATCTTCAGATCTTGTTTCCACATCAGATCTTGATCTCCCAATAGCAGTACGTAAAGGTACACGGTCTTGTACTCATCCTATTTCTTCATTTGTGTCGTACAATCAGTTATCTCCTGCTTCATGTTCTTTTATTGCTTCCATTGATTCTATTTCTGTTCCCAAATCTGTCAAAGAAGCTCTGTGTCATCCTGACTGGCGTCAAGCCATGGTAGAGGAAATGAATGCTTTAGATCTTAATGGTACATGGGATTTGGTTGACTTACCTACAGGGAAGAAATCTATTGGATGTAAGTGGGTCTTTGCTGTTAAGGTTAACCCAGACGGATCCGTTGCTCGGTTGAAAGCCCGATTAGTTGCGAAGGGTTATGCTCAAACCTATGGTGTTGATTATTCTGACACTTTTTCTCCTGTTGCTAAATTAACATCTGTCAGGTTACTTATCTCACTCGCTTCAATTCATGATTGGCACTTACATCAATTGGACATTAAAAATGCATTTTTGAATGGTGACCTTAAGGAAGAAGTCTATATTGAGCAACCTCCGGGATTTGTTGCTCAGGGGGAGTATGGTAAAGTTTGTCGACTTCGCAAATCTCTTTATGGTCTGAAACAGAGTCCTCGTGCATGGTTTGGGAAATTCAGTCAATCAATTGAACAATTTGGAATGATAAAAGGCAAATCAGACCACTCTGTATTTTACAAACAAACAGAATCAGGTGTCACATTGCTTGTGGTATATGTTGATGATATTGTGATTACAGGGAGTGATAATGCAGGTATTTTGGCCCTTAAGAATTTTCTGCATAGTCAATTCCAGACGAAAGATCTTGGCTCTTTGAAATACTTTCTGGGAATTGAGGTAACACGAAGTAAGAAAGGCATATTTCTATCTCAACGTAAATATGTACTTGACTTACTAGCTGAGACAGGGAAATTAGGGGCAAAACCAAGTACAACACCCATGGTTCCCAACGTGCAACTCACTCAAGAAGGCACACCGTTTGAAGACCCAGAAAGATATAGAAGACTGGTCGGAAAGCTTAATTATCTCGCAGTCACCCGTCCAGATATTGCTTATTCTGTGAGTGTAGTGAGTCAATACATGTCATCTCCGACCATTGATCATTGGGCTGCTGTAGAACACATATTATGTTACTTAAAGGGAGCACCAGGACGAGGTATTGTTTATCAAAACCATGATCACATGAGAATAGAATGCTTTGCAGATGCTGATTGGGCCGGTTCTAAAGATGATCGAAGATCTACATCTGGCTATTGTGTCTTTGTTGGTGGTAATCTTGTATCCTGGAAGAGTAAGAAACAGAATGTGGTTTCTCGTTCTAGTGCTGAATCAGAATATCGAGCTATGGCACAATCCGCATGTGAGATAATATGGATACACCATTTATTGAATGAAATTGGATTGAAGACACCAATGCCTGCTCAGTTGTGGTGCGATAACCAAGCTGCTATACACATAGCAAACAACCCCGTATTTCACGAGAGAACAAAGCATATTGAGGTTGATTGCCATTTTATTCGAGAGAAGATACAAAAAGGATTAATCTCTACCGGGTATGTGAAGACTGGAGAACAACTTGGAGATTTATTCACTAAAGCTCTAAATGGGATTCGAGTTGATTACTTATGTAACAAGTTGGGCATGATAAATATCTATGCTCCAACTTGAGGGGGAGTGTGAAAGTATTATTGTATCTAGGAATATGCTTTAGGAATATGCTCTAGAATATGCTTTAGGAATATACTCTAGACATTATTATTGTATAGCATCTTATATAGGAATATTCCATCTTTGTAATATATATATATAGGGCCTTAACCCTCTAATGAAATACACAGAAAATCCTTCTCTCCATCTTTAATAGCATTGTAGTTTATATTTCAACAACATCATTCTCTTTGGATCTCATTTCTATAGTTCTTAAATTTTGAAATGTAGATGTGATGTCAAGCCTCCCTATTTAATCTTCTTTTCGACATTTGGTGTGAAATTCATTTAATTTTGTTGATTTTCCCATATCGAACTTGAGGAAAGAAATTCTCTATATTGTCTTTCACTTCTCTTTCCAATTTTAAAATGTTAGTAGAGATTTTAAAATGCTTTTTACCTTACAGCTTTTGTAATGAGAATTGGTTTATGAATGAATAAATAAACATTATCCATGTTTTTCAGGAACTTCCTGAAGGCAGTTGGTATTGTCCACATTGTACATGCAAGATTTGTGGAGATGTGGTCAAAGATAATGGGGAATCTAGTTCTACACCCTCTGGTGCATTAAAATGTGTGCAGTGTGAACATAAATGTATGATACCAACTAACTCAATTTCTTCGGTTGAGTGTATCTGATATTCACTATAATCTTCTGCTCCTTTTTCGCAATTCTAATCTTCTTTATAAATCCCGTTGTTTATCTTTTCTTACTTCTAAGGTAAGTCCTGTATATCCTTGATTAATTACAAACAGATCACGAAGCATGCTTGAAAGAGCATGGCATAGGTGTAGAGGCATCAGAAACCTGGTTCTGTGGTGAAAGTTGTCAGGAGGTAAAAATCATACCCTTTTTACATATTTTATTATTGTTAAAACTTGAAAAGGGATTAGAGATAATTCTTTTTCTGCAGCAAGCCTTTAATTTAATTATAAATACAGGTATCTGTCCACTTTGGTATATACTTGTTTCCCATTCAAAATGTACAGTATGAAATGTAGAGACAGTAAATGTATAAATTCCCTCAATACCATTAAATTAAATCATATTAATAAGAAGCCAAGTGAAAACCATTTTTGATGGACAAAAATAGGACCAAATTTGAATTTGGACAAAAAGATACCATATTTTAATGAATGGTTTAAAGTGCCCTTAATATCATAATTAAACCTAACCCTAATTTTATCTCCTTCTCTCCTTCTGCTCAGTCTTCTCACACCATTGGTGCGCCGTCGCTGAAGTGCCGCCAGCGTCTCCTCGTCGCTGCCAGCTTGCCATCCCACACAGACACACCTTCATTCTCTTCTTCTCATTCTTGTGATGACCTGCGACGGGGAGGAAAGCGGCGACTTGCGATGGCAAGGAAAGCGATGACCCGTGATGGCGAGGAAAACGTCAACCTGCGATGGCAAGGAAAGCGACGACTTGCGATGGCGATGGTGAGGGAGATCGATGGCCTGTTGATGGTGATGGAGAGAGCGATCAACAACCTGGAGATAGTGATGGAGAGCGATTACTTGGCGATGCCAACGACCTGGCGATGGGCAACGACATCGACGACGCAACGACGGTGTTTTCTTCATCATTTTGGATCCAGATTCAGAATCGGTAGGGTTTCTCATAATGGTGATTGGGGGTTGCGATGGCTAGGGTGGGGCAGGGTTAGGAGTTAGGACGCTTGTATGGCAGTGGTTGTTTATGGCTAGAGCAGCGGCATTGCAGTCTGCTGCCGCCGTGAGGGAGGAGTTTAGGGCTACGGGTGGGAGAGTTGCAGGGGAGGGGTCGGGCAAAAGGTTTGGGCAGGTAGTGGGGGTGGTAGGGGTGTCAAGTGGCCGTCAGTGGGGCGGCTGGGGCAATGGCGGCGGCGGCGGTTGGGCTGTGATTAGGTTACTAGGTGACTGTACTGTCACTGTGGCGGCAGTAACTCTCACTGGACTGGCAGTAGTCACTTGCCGGTGGCCTGGTGGTGGTCACCGGGGCTGGCAGTGGTCACTCGGGTTGGCGGTGGGGTAACCGTCGGCAGCGGGTCACTGAGCAACATGTCACTGGAGCCGTAGTCATTTAGCAAAGGGCATAAGTGTGTTAGGTAATCGACCAATTCACAGTAAATTCAAGAAAGTAGAATTGAGGAAGAGAAGATGTGCGTAACAATAACCGTATAACAGAAAAGAGAGAGAGAAGGTTTCTGGCAGTTTAAAGAGAGCCACTCTCCATGTCCCAGCCCAAATGAAACAATACAAACCTGCCTTATTCTGTTATTAGCTATCTATTTATAGAACCCCCCCTTTCCGGTTCCCCAAATACAATTCCAGCTACTTCTTATTTCTTCTAACATACACTTTGTCAAAATAGCTAATACTATTATTAAATGGCTGGCTACCAGTGGCTCTAACATCACTCCCCCCGGGACAACCACCTTGTCCTCAAGGTGGGTCATAGGAGACAATCCTGACGAACAGCTTCTTCATTTTTGCACCTCTTTCTTCCCAATTTCCCACTGCTTCCTTTACTGTTATCTTCAGTGCATGAACTTCCATAATCACATTTGTTATTTCAGCAGAAGGTGTCTCTATTATCTTCAGTGCTTTCTTTACTGTTATCTTCAGTGCATCAACTTCCAAAATCACAGTTGTTATTTCAGCATGAGCATCCAGCACCTCCCTTCCAATATCTTGAATGATAATACACCTTTCAGATACTCCTTCAAGATTTTGCAGCCCATACCCCTTGTTTCCACCATTATACCACTCCAGTTTAGCATCCTTCTATCCCTGAAACTGTTGGTTCAGACCTTGCATTCCAAGAAAAAAATCAGCATGGGTCTCTTGTATCTCTGGACTAGTCCTACTCTTACCCTTAAGCTCACTAAGTTTTCCAATTGTAAGTTTTGTCCCATCAGATGAAACATGTGGATCTAAACTAGGCAAGGCTGGTGTACTGGCCATGTGCAACAGGTCAAACATCAGGAACATGTCAGTATAACCATCAGTAGTGTAACCCCCCTTTTTCTTCCAATGTCCAGTCCTACTTACTTCCAGTTTGTTTTCAGTTACTGCAGTGCTGAACAAACAATACCCCTCTCCATGCTCTTGCTTATTCTTGATGATGGATTTGAAAGAAGCTTGATTTTTGCTGAAGTTGGTATCTCCCTGAAGCTTCATTGCTTTACCCTTTTCCTTCCATTTG
The DNA here is from genome assembly GCA_945859875.1 of Cuscuta europaea. NCBI lineage: Eukaryota > Viridiplantae > Streptophyta > Magnoliopsida > Solanales > Convolvulaceae > Cuscuta > Cuscuta europaea. The sequence goes on along the minus strand of CAMAPE010000068.1, from coordinate 1,541,268 downwards.
ATAGTCAGCTGAGTGAAATTAAATTCAACATTTCCCAAGCCTGCTAACCAATCCAGCCCCAAAACTATCTCATTTCCCCCCAATTCTAAGACATAAAAGTCTTCAACGATGGTAGTTTGTTGTATGTTAAGAAAAACAGCTTCACATCTCCCATCGCTTCATTGCTTTACCCTTTTCCTTCCATTTGATAGTCAGCTGAGTGAAATTAAATTCAACATTTCCCAAGCCTGCTAACCAATCCAGCCCCAAAACTATCTCATTTCCCCCCAATTCTAAGACATAAAAGTCTTCAACGATGGTAGTTTGTTGTATGTTAAGAAAAACAGCTTCACATCTCCCATCGTTTCTGATTATGTCTCCATTTCCCATCTTCACATTGAATTCTGGAATCTGGAAGATAGGTAGGCCTGCTGCTTGAACTACCTTATGAGATATAAAATTGTGGGTGGCCCCACAGTCAATCAGAATGATTATAGTTTTATCCCCCTTGCTGCTCCTTAACTTTCCCTTCATTTTAAAAGTCTCAGGAGTTGTGATTCCTTCCTTGCTCAGGAGAGATAACTGCACAGTAGAGAGGTCTGTTTCTTGCATTGATGAAGCAGGTTCTATAGTATTACTCTCAAATTCCTCCTCCTCTTCAGATTCATCTAGTATGACAATCTGGAAGTGTTTTATCTTACAGATATGATCTTTTCCCCATTTTTCCCCACACTTGAAACAGAGACCTTTTCTGCTCAACTCCTGTAACTCAGATTGAGATAATCTGTGTGTACCCATTATTCCAGACTCCTTATTTCCTGTCTCCATCATTTTCTTTTCCATGGCAGGTTTCCCTTGACTGGACTGGTAGTTCAGACTGCTCCTCCATTTGTTTTCATCCATCCATTTGTGATTCTGTACTGAAGTATACCCCTTATCTTTCATTCCTCTTCTATCATCTTCCTTGTTCCTGGCAGATTTCAGAGTCTGGTTCCTTTGTTCCACTAGCAAGGCCCTATCCATCAACTCCGCAAGAGTTCTGACTGGATATAACTTTAATTCAGCTTTTATTTCATCTTTCAAACCCTTCATAAAGATTCCCTTGAGTATTTTCACATCAGTCTGTTTTAAGGGAGCCACCATCAACTCGAATTGTTCCCTATACTCCATTACACTACTTGTCTGTGTTACACTTAACAGTGGACCATAAGGATCATGTACCAGACCTGGTTGAAATCTACGAGTTAAGGCATTTGTGAATGATTCCCAGCTCCTTACCTCAGCGTGTTCTTCCCACCACTGAAACCAGTTAAGAGCCTTTCCTTCCATAGCTAAAGTAATCAAGTCTACTTTATCATCTTCTTCTATATAATTCATTTTCAAGAAACGCTCAGCCTTAACTATCCATCGATACGCATCATGTCCATTGAAAAGTGGCGAATCCACTTTCCTTCCAGATTTCTCCATCCATTTACTGTAATCATCATTACAACTAGAGGATGAAGAATGATGATTACCTGAGGAAGACGATAACTCGTGACTGCCAGAGCTCTGGTTTCTTTTGGTCGTTTTCGATCTTCCACGCGAGGGACTACCATTCCTGGTAAAAAACAGCTCACGTAACTCATCGCGAGTGCGCTTGGCCTCTTCGCGCATGTTTTCGCGATCGTGATCACGATCGCGCATCACCTCCATGCGAGTCCTCTCCAGCTCTCGCAACATGTCCAGACGACTATGTTCCAACTCGTGTTCCAGGTTTTCCAGTCTAACTTCCATCATCTTCTTCTATATAATTCATTTTCAAGAAACGCTCAGCCTTAACTATCCATCGATACACATCATGTCCATTGAAAAGTGGTAAATCCACTTTCCTTCCAGATTTCTCCATCCATTTACTGTAATCATCATTACATCTAGAGGATGAAGAATGATGATTACCTGAGGAAGATGATGACTCGCGATTGCCAGAGCTCTGGTTTCTTTTGGTCGTTTTTGATCTTCCACGCGAGCGACTACCATTCCTGGTCAAAAACAGCTCGCGTAACCTATCGCGAGTGCGCTTGGCCTCTTCGCGCATGTTTTCGCGATCGCGATCACGATCGCGCATCACCTCCATGCGAGTCTTCTCCAGCTCTCGCAACATGTCCAGAGTCCAGACGACTACGTTCCAACTCGCGTTCCAGGTTTTCCAGTCTAACTTCCATTGTTATTCTTGTTGATCCTCTCGTAACGACCATGTACAGGTTACCAGATCTATGCTCTGATACCAATGTTAGGCAATCGACCAATTCACAATAAATTCAAGAAAGTAGAATTGAGGAAGAGAAGATGTGCGTAACAATGGCGGCAATCGTATAACAGAAAAGAGAGAGAGAAGGTGTCTGGCAGTTTAAAGAGAGCCACTCTCCATGTCCCAGCCCAAATGAAACAATACAAACCTGCCTTATTCTGTTATTAGCTATCTATTTATAGAATCCCCCTTTCCGGTTCCCCAAATACAATTCCAGCTACTTCTTATTTCTTCTAACATACACTTTGTCAAAATAGCTAATATTATTATTAAATGGCTGGCTACCAGTGGCTCTAACAAAGTGTCCTATTAGTCATTTTTTTGGAAAATTATAAATTCGGTCCTTTTTTGTCCATAAGTTTTCATTTAATATTATTTTTGACAAAAACCCTTTCTTTATACGCATTGAAATTTTGTAATTATAAGAGAACATGACATAGTTGAATGACAAATAGTTATCATAATGCCTGAATGTGGATGTGGGAATTGAAATTTTCATTGAGACAATGGTTGCATACTGTAGTGTCATGACTCATGAGCACAAAGAGATATATCATCAGCTCAAGGAAAGAACTATATAATAAACTTGAGTTATGAAATTGATAGACTCCCAAAAACGCAGCGGAAATCAACAGTAGATTGATGATGATCTCTGAATTACAGTAGCGGAATTAGAAGGAAAGAGAAAGATACAGCGAGACACTTAGAGCAGTCTCCTCTCCTCAGTCTATCCCAATTTCTGCCTCCCTCCCTTCTTCCCCAACTTCCCACTCTTATAGTAAGTGTATTCTTAAGGGCTGATCCAAACTCATGAATTATATGGCCCAACACCGTATTTGTACATTATTACACTATTTATTATAATTATATTATTCTTATTATTATTATTGGCTGTCCATGTCCCTATCATATCTCCCCCTTGAACAACCACCTTGTCCTGAAAGTGGGTGATAGAAAACAACCCTGATCTTCAGCTTCATCTTCATCTTTGCGCCTCTCCCTTCCCAGTACATCACTGATTTCTGGGCCTTTAGCTTTGGTACTTGAACCTTCATCCACATGTACTTCAGCAGGAAGAAATAGAAGCAAGGACATGGTGGCATAATGATCCTTAAAATGGTTTTAATATCCCAACAATTGCATCTCTTGTTGTAACCTTTGCTTTTCGTCCCACATCTTTTTTGAGGAACTTGATTCTTTCAGATTCCGGGTGATAATGAGGGGCCTCTCCACCCAATGCAGCAGCTTGCTTGCCTTCTCGGAAGCTCACGTAAGTAAAGCACTGCTAACAAGTAAACAATGAGAGCAAGTATTACAGCCTTTCCTTCTTCCCTTTGCACATCCTCTTCCCGTGTCTCCATTTTTGGAAAAAGATCCGGCAATGAATCAATCATTAAACTGTTTGTGCTTCTTTGTTACGAAGCAGCAGTCAGTCCATGCAATTTTCAGCGCGATTTCCACTATGAATCACCCGGAAACAGTCTCTCTGTGCTTCAGTATAGGGTTAAGACTGTGTACATCCAACCCCCCTTACCCCACCGTAGGTGGGAGCCTTTACCGCACTGGGTAATGATGATAAAGACAATGATGATGAATGAATCAATCACGTCAACCCGGAGGCTGTCAACATAGTTTGTTCTCATCCATAAGCTTGCCAGAATCAGTGTTACATGCAACTTTGTGGCAGGTAAAGATCAAACAACAATCCCCGGTCCATGCTCATGCATGTATTCCAGATTAAACAAGGCTTGAGCATTGGGTTGTGATTTGGTATGCTTATAAGCTTTTGCTGCATGTTCATAATCTCGGTCAGTATCCTGAACATAATAATATGCATCTCCAATGGGTAGAGCAGCATGTTCGTTGCCCTGCATAGAAACTTCCCACCACAAAGCATCTGCTTCAGCTTCAATAAAATACTTGTCGGCCAGCTTTAATTCCCTTTTAACCCGAAGCTCTTTCAGATACATAACCCCAAGGTTGTAGAACCAAGCAGGCTCATCATTATCAGCACCCTTCTCAAATTTTTATTTTACTGGGCTACAGTTATTCTTCACCCCATTACCCTTAATGTAAAAGTATTCCATACCATTATAAGCCGACTCTACTGCTTTGAGGTAATTTCTCCCAACTCCTGCTCCTCTTACACATATTTCTCCAAGAAGTTCCCTTGACCTTGCCTCGCCCTGACCAACAGCCTTCCAAAACCATTATAATGCCTTGGCATGGGCACACCTCGCTCCTTGAATTGCTCCTTCACTGGATAAACCTGATCTTTGAAATTTCAGATCATGCACTCCTGGAGATTCCTCAGCTAGGTGCTGATATCCCTCCTTTATTTCACATTTCACAAGAGACCCGTCTGTTGCTGCAAGTACAGCGTCCACTTCATGATTATAAACTAGGTTAACCCTGCCCCCTTTCTGTACAATTGATGGTCCTGTAACATCGTTGGTCCCAACCTTGATATCGATAAAATTTTCATCTACGTGCCATTTATCTTCCTCAGAAAGTACTCTTAAAGAGTTCCTGACCTCACCCCTACATTTTCCAGGAATGAATTTTGAGAACACGAATTCATTGCTATCATTTGTCAAATGAGTTGTTTTCCTATCATCTTTGTGTTTTCCATCCAGAGGAACAACAGAACTCTGGAAATTTCCTATCATCCTGGCAGCAACATAACGAACATCAGGGATAGAAACATGAATTTGTAACAGTAAGTTGAAGTCTATTAGCAAGGAAAAGTGCATAAACGAAGAAGATACAGACGAGGCGCTTTGAGAGCTCAGAGGCCTCACTCTCCCGGATCCCAATTCCCAACTAATTTTCTGCCTCCCTCCCTTCTTCCCCAACTTCCTACTCTTATAGTAAGTCTATTCTTAAGGGCCGGCTCAAACTCATGAATTATTTGGCACACCACCCTTATTTGTACATTATTACATTATTCAATATAATTCTATTATTCTTATTATTATTGGCTGTCCCATGTCCCTATCAGAAATGCTGATGTGTCACTCTCTTGTTGGCTTCGAACAATAAATATTAACATTACTTTTAGAACCATTGTTTAACTCATAAAATGATGCAAATACTCATACAATATAAAAAATTATTCATACTTTTACATTACACCATTTAATTAATTTGTAAAATCTACATAATGTACTTAATTATTGATTGGACTGCACTAAATCATATTATAAATTATGTTTCAAATTCAATATCTTAATTATATGCATTAATACACTCAGTTTATATTGTGAATAAAGATATTGTGAAAATATGATAACAAAAACTTCATATACATATAATATGAACACTTCAAAATCTTCACAGTAAAACTTTCACGCATAACACTTATATTGTTCTTTAATTATATGCTGAACTATGCCCCGGGCTTTTACACTAGTAATAAACTACACCAATTTAACTACACCTAAAATAATACTAATGCTAATACTAATAGTAATACTACTACTACTACTACTACTACTAATAATAATAATAACGGGTATTAGCCCTCCTTAGTAGGAGTAAAATAAGCCCAAAATCCAACAATAGGAGTACAATCCTTTTATTCCCAAAATAGGACTAATATATGTCTCTTCTTCCCATTCTACCCCCTTCCTATCATTTCCAATAGATTTATTTTATTAACAAGAAAATCATAGTTTTATTTATAATAAAAATATAAAAATAATAAAATATTTATAAAATAATAATGAAAACGTGAAAAAATAAAATAAAAATAAAAAAATTAAAAATAATAAATAAATTTTTTAATTTTTTTTAAAAAGTCCAAAAAATAAAATAAAATACCTAAAAAAATATGTAGGTTACTGCCAACGCGTCCTCTACCACCCAGCACCACCGACTCCGGTCACCGGAAAAAATGCCATCTTGTGTAAAAAATGTAACATTTCTCTGAAAATGCCATAAAGATGGCATTTTTACTCTTTGAAAATATCCAGTTAACTCTTGCTTTCTCTTCAAAATTGCCATCATGATGACATTTTCCCCCCAACTTGGCAATCTTTTCCGGCGACCGAAGGTGGCGGTGCTGGAAGGTGGTTGAGGTGGTGGTTGGGGTCTATATATTTTTAATTATTTTTTACGATTTTTATTTTTTTATTTTGATTTTTTTATATTTTATAATAATTGTTTAAAAATCCTATTATCAAGGACAAAAGAAAGGGTAGAATAGGAAGGGTTAGTCCTATTTTGGGAATTTAAACTTTAAACTCCTATTGTTGCAATTATCCTTTTATTTACTCCTATTTAGGTAAATCTCCCTAGTAATAATAATAATAATAATAATAATAATAACAACAACAACAACAACTACAACAACAACAACAGTGGCAGCTGTAGCGGCAGTGAAAGTGGTAGTGGATTTTTCATATTGGATCTAAACGTTTATGATCTGATGTGAATGCTTCTAATCTGCTTTGGATGTTTCTTATCTGACTGAATGTTTAGTGATCTGATCGAATGTTTCTGATTTGATCTGATTAAAATAAGTATAATCAATAAGCAATAGTAGGATTAAGGTGAACTGAACCACAGCTAAATCAACTAATGATCCAAACCAATCGTGATGTAGATGAACCGCGGTTTGATAAAAGCTAGTAGTTCATTTTTTGAAGCTTGTTGAAATAGACAAAGTAAACTAAAACTTGATGGTGTTCTTTGTGGGCTTGTGAGCTAGCCCTTTAGTAGACTAGTGAGCTAGTTCACCTAAAATAAAACTGAGTATACCGAATCATGATGGTATTCTGAACCATCCAAAATGGCACTGAAGAGAAAATAGTGATTTTAAATGATTTCATAAATTCTTGTTCAAACCAAAACCATAGTTTCAAACAAGTATGGATTGGTAGTGAATTTTGAGAACGTAATATACTGGATAGGGTCAAATAAGATTTTATTGCCTATGATTTTTAGGAAAATATACTATATAGTTCCTTGTTATGAGTTAATGATGGGCACTATGTTATATGCCACTATTAGGAATACATTGAGTTGTAACTGTTTGACCTAACCAATATTGTTGAGCTGTGATCTGTTAGTTAGTTAGATAGATGCTTCTGTACGCTTATAACTACATTGTAATAGGATCAGTTACATCAATGAAACAGATTATCATTTCTCCATTCTTTCTCCCTCTCTCGTTCAGTTTATCAACATGGTATCGAGAGCTTGATTTTTCGTCGATCATGGCACCTTCGTCCACCACCGCTTCTTCCAACGGAAATAATCCATTTCCGGTGAGCTTCTCGCATCCACTTCCGCTCGAACTAGATTCGAACAACTTCCTTTTCTGGAAACATCACGTTGAATCAGTCATATGAGCTCACAAACTGTTGAAATTTGTCATTAAACCTGATATACCACCTCGCTTCCTCAACGATGAACAGGAAACTGACGGAATTGTCAACGATTTCATCTCCTGGGAACAGCATGATCAAATGCTATTTTCATGGCCACTCTCCTCCCTATCTGAGACTTTGCATGCTCGAGTGATTCATTGCACGAGATCGTATCAGCTTTGGGATGAACTTCATAAGTTCTTCCAAGCACACATCATTGCGAAGGCGAGACAACTTAAGTCTAAGCTTTATTCAATGGTCAAAGGTGATCGATCCATATCTGAGTATCTTCTCAAAATCCAGACGATATGTGACAATCTGTTATCCATTGGAGAACCAATTTCAGACAAAGATCATATCAATGTCATACTCGAAGGTTTACTGGAAGATTATGAATCTCTAGTTTCATCAATTTCTGCTAGAAGTGTCTTGGATCCGGCTACATATTCTTAGGTTGAATCCTTACTTCTCGCAAAAGAGATGCGAATTCGCAAGCTTCGTGAATCCTCACAGAATACTTTGTTATCAGCAAATATTGCACGTGTTGAAGATCTCTCCCTCAACGCTTCTCAGCAACAAAATTCGAATGAAAACTCAGTTCAGTTTGCTCAATTTGATACTACACAACGATCATGTGTTATCTGCCAAGTTTGTGGCAAACCAAGACACAATGCTTTCATGTGTTACCATCGCTTTAACTTTAGCTATAATTCTCAGCCTTCTAATTCTACATATAACTGGAACAAACATCCCACCTATTCTCCTTTTCCTATGCCTCGTCCTCCACAATTCTTACAACCTCCATCACCATTGTTTCCCTATCATCAACCTGCACCTCCTCTCCCTCAAACTGAGAATTAAAATTGGAATTGACAGTTCCATGCTTCTGCCAACAATCCTTCTGCTGCTTGGGCTTATGCAAATTCATCCATATCGGGACCTGCACCACAACAACAACTAAACTCTCAGCCTTGGTTTCCAAACTCTGGAGCAACTCACCATGTGACTGCTAATCCTTTACACATTCAACATCATGATTCATCTGTTCCACCTACTGATAAACTCTTTATGGGAAATGGTCAAGGTTTGGACATTAAGTCTACTGGTTTTTCTAGTTTCCTATCTCCTTATAATTCCTCTTTGCCCCTAACTCTTCAAAATATGCTCTATGTTCCAAATATTACTAAAAATCTGATGAGTGTGAGTAAGTTTGCCAAAGATAATCATGTCTTCTTTGAGTTTTACCTTTATGAATGTTTTGTCAAATCTCACGGTTCTAAACAGGTTCTTATGCGTGGTATGCTAGGCAGTGATGGTCTCTACAGATTTGAGTCTTTCAAGATCTGACTTCAGTTCAAGAGGCTCCTGTTTGCACTCTGAGTCAACACTTCACTTCTAGTTATGATCAGTCAACTCATAATAATAGTATTGTTTCTTCTTGTTTCAACAATCAAAGTTCGTTCAAAACTTGTCTTCTTTACAGTCTACTAATAACAATGATGTTTGTAATCTTTGGCATCTTAGACTTGGTCATCCTCATTTTGAGGCATTAAAGTTTGTTCTCAAACAATGTAATGTTCCTAATACATCTAAGAATGATATGAATTTTTGTTCTGCTTGCTGCCTTGCTAAAGCACATCGCTTACCATCTCATTCTTCCACAACTACATTTTCTAGTCCATTTGAACTCATTTTTACTGATCTATGGGGACTAGCTCCCATTACTTCCTTTGATGGCTATTCTTACTATATTGCTCTTATTGATGCTTACACCAACGGCCTGTTTGGATTGAGTGTTGAGGAGTGTTAGTAATGGAAGTGCTAGTAATGGCCTCTTGTTGATACTAACACTTGATTGGGTGAAAAATTAAGAGCTGTTAAGAAGTGTTAGTAAAGGTTAGGAAGTGTTAATAATAACCTTCCCAATACCTCAATTATGCACTTTTTTAACACCCCGATTTGGAGTGTTTTGAGGTGTTGGACAATTATTACCCTTCTCATTTACCCTAAAAACTTAAAATGTTTCGACATCTCACTTCGAATCTCTTTGCCGCAGGTATGATGGTCTGCCTTTTTCATCTCTTCTCCTTACTCTTTTCTTCTGCCTCACAACCTCTCCTACCCTCTCCTCTCTGTCTTCGTCTCACCCTGTTAGCTTTCATAAAAATATAGGCAGACTGTATATGATAAATTGGTGTGTATACATATATATCATCTTGAGATTCTCAACAACCGTTCCTGAATTCCTTGGCAGCGGCAATTAGAAGAGTAGGTGCTGCCGATCGAGTGGCTAGTAGCTTCTACAATAATTTGTCGTTATTGTATACATGTATGTATACATATGTCTACTGTTACTGTAAAGATGCTTTTCTTGTTCAAGAAATAGGGATGGGGAAGTAGACTGTATAGATTCTAGGGATAAGGGTCAAATTGGACACTATGGTTGTTTGAGAATCTCATATTGGATACTAAAGTTTCAAATGGACCAAATTGGACACTATGGTTACTCGTGTGTCTCATCGGACATTAAAGTTTCAAATTGATCAAATTTTACGTTTTTCTGATCATTTTCGGACACCCATCAAAGATTTTCACCTTGAAAGATATAAGTATTCCTTTTTCTCTTGGTTTTATGTACCTAAAAAATAAATATAACTTAATTTTTGTATTTAGATTTAGAATATATAATTAGATGCTCCAATTAAGAAAATCTATTATAATGTAATTGAATTCTTTAACATTTTTAAATCAATTTAACAAATCGATATTTCTTAAAGTTCCATAAAAATCATATGAATGAAAAGTCCTAAATATATTTTTAAATTGTTAAAAAAAGAAGTTATTAATTAAAATAAAATTATATATTCTAAAACTTCAAATTAAATATTCCAAAATTATATACATAATTAAATTGGTTTACTTTCACAAAAAAGGAAAGGAAATGTAAGACAAACGATTTTTATTAAGGGAAGAAGAGAATCATAAGTGAGTGTCCAAAAACAACGAATTATGAAATTTCAGTGTCCAATATGAGATGCATATGTAACCATAGTATCCAATTTGGTCTATTTAAAACCTTAGTGTCCAATATGAGATTCTCATGAAACCATAGTGTCCAATTTGAGCCTTATCCCTAGATTCTATACATGAAAAATAAATTTAAAAAAGTTGAGGGTTAGTTTACTATACATTGCCGATCAACAAGAGAGAAAAAAAGAAATTCGATTTTTCATGTAGTGGAGGATGTAATTATGGATACTTAATAATTTACAAGGTAAAGGATATTTTTGTCAATTTAAGTTAAAACACTTCCATTATTAACACTTCATTCATTTGACTCTCCCAAACAAGGTAAAATTATGTCTAACACTTACACAGTTACACTTCCCTTCCCTTCCGGGCCCCTACTAACACTTACTAACACTTCCATTACTAACACTTCATCCAAACAGGCCCTAGATATACTTGGATCTACTCTCTCAAACACAAATCTGATGCTCTTATAGCCTTCAAAAACTTTCATTCTTATGTCAATACTCAATTCATGTGTTCTATAAAATCCATCCAATCTGATTAGGGTGGTGAATTTAGATCCTTTACTCAATTCCTAATTGAAAAAGGCATTACACATAGACTAATCTGCCCTCATACACACCATTCATCTCTTCCCTTCAAATTTTGGGATGCTGCATTTGCTATTTCTGTTCATCTCATTAACATAACACCCTCAGCTTCCATTTCAAATCAAGTCCCTTATACTAAACTCTACAATTCATTTCAAATAAAGTCCCTTATACTAAACTCTACAATTCAATTCTAGATTATAACTTTAAAAAAAAATTGGGTGCTCTTGTTACCCCTTTCTCAGACCATATAACAAACACAAGTTTGATTTTCACTCTGAAGAATGTGTTTTTCTGGGTTATTCACCTTAACATAAAGGTTACAAGTGTTTAGCACCTAATGACATAATCTACATATCTAAGGATGTTATCTTTAAGGGAGATTTCACAAAATAGGAGTAAATGGAGTTTGGAATTCCAAGATAGGACTACTATGTTTTTTTTTCCGAAATAGGACTAACATGATAATATTTACTGCCATCTTGTATGCGTGACTGCCAAATAGTTGCAGTACAGTGCATTTAACATGATTGTATTTATTATAATTAATGATAGTATTTTTCAATCATGGCAGTAACAACTCTTATTTCGGGAAGGAAAACATAGTAGTCCTATTATGGAATTCCAAACCTCATTTACTCCTATTTAGGGCAATTTCCATCTTTAATGAGTCAAAATTTCCTTATCCCTATCTTTTTGTGATAGTGTCACCTCCAATCCAACTTCTAATACACCTTTAAATGTTCTACAGAGCCTTATTTCTTCATCAAATACAGTTTCTGATTCATCTGTCTCTTCGTCTTCTCTACATAATGATGAACATCAAACCTCCTCACATTCTTCACAATCTTCTACTCCTACTTCTTCTAATTGTATAATTCACATTCTTCGAATTCCGAGTCTATAAATTCTGTTTGACCTATCATCAATACTCAATCTGTCTCTCTTGTTCCTTCCACTAACATTCATCCTATGAACACTAGAGCTAAATCTGGAATAGTAAAATCTAGACTTAATCCAACCTTGCTCTTAGCTCATACCGAGCCAACATCAGTTAAACAAGCCTTAACCTCACCTGACTGGTATAAAGCTATGCAATCAGAATATGATGCATTGATGTCCAATAACACATGGTCTCTTACTTCTCTGCCACCTGATAAACAGGTTATTGGATGCAAGTGGGTGTTTAGACTGAAAGAAAATCCCGATGGTTCTATTAATAAATTCAAAGCTAGATTAGTTGCAAAAAGTTTTCATCAACAATATGGCTTTGATTTTAGTGAAACTTTCTCTCCAGTAGTTAAGCCTGTTACTATAAGAGTTCTACTGTCTGTTGCTGTCTCTAATTCATGGCCTATTCAGCAACTTGATGTTCATAACGCCTTCTTAAATGGTGATCTAGAAGAAGAGGTGTATTTGGTGCAACCTCTAGGGTTTCAAACTGCTGACAAATCTATGGTTTGTAAACTCAATAAAGCCATATATGGCTTAAAACAGGCTCCCAGAGCTTAGTTTCCGTAGGAAATGTTATATTTATTATTAGATTGTGTACGTATGTAGTTGTGTAGAAAAATAGAGTTGTTAGACTGCATTTATTAGCAGATAAGTACTGCAGTTAGATAGATCCTATTTTTTAAGGATCTGCACAGGGAGTTTGTTGTGTGTACTCTGTATATATATTCTGGCCGTATGGCTCATCATAATCAAGGAAGTTTTATTCCTAAAACTTACATGGTATCAGAGCCTTGGTTTAAACAAAACGATGGTAGAAACCATTGATTCTGATTCATCACACATTCACACACTAGCAACCCTACCTCCCAAATAAGCCCTATGACAAATTACCAGTCTCCTATCCATTCATCTATGTTAATCACTAGCCATAGATTGAATGGAAAAAACTATTTGGAATGGTCTCAATCTGTCAAGCTCGCAATTGATGGGAGGGGAAAATTGGGCTACCTCACGGGAGAAATCAAACCAAAACTTCCTGGTGAGGAAGGCTACAATACATGGAGGTCAGAAAATTCACTTGTAACAGTCTGGCTTCTCAGTTCCATGGAAGCCTCAATTGCAAAACCTCATATGTTTATGAAGACAGCAAAAGAGGTCTGGGATTCCATAAAAGAAACTTACTCAGACCTTGAAAATTCTTCTCAAAATTTTGAATTAAAAACCATTCTCTGGCAGTCCAAACAAGGAGATAGAGATGTCACCACCTACTTCAATGAAATGGTGTCTCTATGGCAGGAGTTAGATCAATACTATGATGATGAATGGGAAAGTGCAAAAGATCTGTCCAAGCACAAAAAAAGGGAAGAAAATGACAGGGTTTATATGTTCCTAGCAGGAGTTACTCAAAGCTTTGATGAAGTTAAAGGAAGGATTCTGGGAAAGAAACCTTTGCCTTCAATCAGAGAGGTATTCTCTGAAATCAGGATTGAAGAAAGCAGGAAAAGGATTATGATACTGGAGAGTCCTCAACATTGGTGGTCAAGGGACATGAAAGAAAGAAATCATGGTGTGATCACTGCAAGAAACTGTGGCATACAAGGGAAACTTGCTGGAAGATCCATGTAAAACCACCAGGAGCGGGAAAGAAGAAATTTGAGAAAGCTTTACATACTACCATGCCTGAAACTGAACAGGAGCAACAAATCAACTTCAATCAGCCCACTTTCACAAAGGAACAGATAGAGCAACTCCTACAATTTCTAAATACCCAAAAGATTCTTAACCAGGAAACCCCTTCTTGTTCTTTTGCCCAAAATGGTAAAATTACATCATATTTTTGTTCTGAAAAATCAAAAAACACCTGGGTCATTGACTCAGGTGCAACAGACCACATGACCTCTATTCCAAAATTCTACTCCTCATATAACCCGTGTGCAGGAGATAAAAAAGTTAAAGTTGCAGATGGTTCTTTTTCATCCATTGCAGGGATGGGAAATGTTAAAATTTCCTCATACATTAACCTCTCTAAAGTCCTTCATGTTCCATATCTTTCTTGTAATCTTGCCTATGTTAGCAAATTAACCAAAGAGCTTCAGTGTTGTGTCAAATTTTATCCTTCTTATTGCATTTTTCAGGATCTGACATCGGGGAAGATGAATGGCAGTGCTAGAGAGGAAGACGGTCTCTATGTCTTTGATGAAGGAACTAAATTGAATAAACAAGGTCAAGGGAATACTTGTCTGCAAACTATTTCTTTTTCTTGTAATAATGAAGTGTATTTAATGCACTATAGACTAGGTCATCCTAGTTTTTACTATTTAAAAAGGTTGTTTCCTCAGTTGTTTCATAATAAAGACCCTTCATCATTTCATTGTGATATGTGTGCACCGGCAAAACATCATAAGAATTCTTATATCCCTCATAGTTACAAACCTACTAGCCCTTTTACTCTTGTGCATAGTGATATTTGGGGTGCATCTAGAGTTTCTACCTTGAAAGGACAAAGATGGTTTGTAACTATTATAGATGATCATACCCGGGTAACATGGGTTTTTTTGATTAAAGAGAAATCTGAAGTTGAAAATGTTTTCAGAAAATTTTACTCAATGGTTCAAACTCAATTCAATACCAATATCAAAATGGTAAGAAGTGATAATGTCTGTGAGTATTTTTCTCAAAACTTAAACAATTTTTTTGCTGAAAAGGGGATTATTCACCAAAGTTCTTGTATAAATACACCTGCTCAAAATGGAATAGCTGAGAGGAAAAATAGACATTACTTGAAGTCACTCGTGCAATCATGTTTTCCACTAAAGTTCCAAAATATTTATGGGGAGATGCTATTTTACATGCCACCTATTTGATTAATAGGATGCCATAAAAAACTCTAGGATTTAAAACACCTATTGATACACTTCAAACCTGCTTTCCTAAAACCAGAATTATCAGCTCTCTTCCTTTAAAGATTTTTGGTTGCACAATGTTTATTCACAACCCTGACAAAACAGCTAGTAAATTTGATCCTAGAGGAAGAAAATGTGCCTTTTTAGGACTGTCTTCAACACAGAAAGGATATAAATGTTTTGATCCTACAACAAAAAAGATGTTTGTAACAATGGACACTGTTTTTGTTGAAAATAAACCCTTTTTTAATACTCATCTTCAGGGGGAGAATTCAATTGAAGATGGTAACAGTGTATTACATATCTATGAAAATCTTAATTTTCTTGACATTAATCTTGATGCACATCATACTAAAAACTTAGATGCATCAGATAATAGCCAAGGAATAGAAGAAAAAGAAATAAATATAATTGAAACAAGGAAAGAAGATGAGCAGTAGATAGGTAATTTTTTTGGCAAAGTTTATGAAAGGAGAGTTCCAAATCAAAGAATAGAGGACATCTCTGATCCTGCAACTGCTCACGAATCTGACTCAATGACAGAAAATGAAAAAGGTAATACTTCCGGTGATCTTGACTTACCAATTGCTCTCAGAAAAGAGAAAAGGTCATGTGTCAGATATCCTATTTCAAACTATGTGTCTTATTCCCAGTTGTCCTTGTCATTTGCAGCCTTTACCTCTAGTCTTTCCTCTATTACTATTCCCTTAACCATACAAGAAGCTCTATCTAAACCTGAGTGGAAGAAAGCTGTTTTGGAAGAGATGAATGCTCTTGAAAGGAATCAAACATGGCAGATTGTAGAGTTACCCAAGAATAAACCAACTGTGGGATGTAGATGGATTTTTACTCCTAAATTCAAGGCAGATGGAACCCTTGAACGATACAAGGCTAGATTGGTGGCCAAGGGATATACACAAACCTATGGCATAGACTATATTGAGATCTTTGCTCCGGTAGCAAAGTTAAATACTATAAGAATTCTCTTATCTTTAGCTGCTAACCTAGATTGGCCACTTCAACAGTTAGATGTGATGAATGCCTTCTTAAATGGGAAGCTTGAAGAGGAAGTGTATATGAGTCCACCTCCGTGGTTTGAGAGTAAATTTGGCTCAAAGGTGTGTAAACTGGAGAAATCCTTGTATGGACTTAAACAGTCCCCAAAGGCTTGGTTTGACAGGTTTACTCAGTTCATAAAGAGAGGGATTCAAGCAAGCTCAGGCTGATCATACACTTTTTTTTGTGAAATTTTCAAGTAAGGGGGAGATTGCAATATTAATTGTTTATGTGGATGATATTATTCTTACAGGAGATTATCACAAAGAGACTAAAAGTCTAAAGAAGCAATTGGCTCATGAATTTGAGGTCAAAGATCTGGGAGAATTGAAATAATTTCTTGGAATGGAGATAGCTAGATCAAAGAAGGGAATTGTTGTATCACAGAGGAAGTATATTCTAGATCTTCTCCAAGAAATAGGCATGAGTGCATGTAGACCAGCAGATACTCCAATTGACCCCAATCAGAAGTTGGGAGATGTCAAAGATGGAGTTCCAGTCAATACCCAACAATATCAAAGATTAGTGGGAAGATAGATATATTTGGCACATGCAAGGCCAGATATTGCATTTGCAGTTAGTTTGGTTAGCCAGTTTATGCATAATCCAGTCCAGGAACACCTTGATGCTACTGACAGGATTCTAAGGTATCTGAAAAGTTGTCCAGGGAAAGGATTATTCTTTAAAAAGAACTACAGTAGAATTGTTGAGGCATTTACAGATGCAGACTATGCTGGCTCAATCACTGATAGAAGATCTACTTCTGGGTATTGTACCTATGTATGGGGAAATCTGGTGACTTGGAGAAGTAAAAAACAGAATGTAGTTGCTAGAAGCAGTGCTGAATCTAAATACAGGTCTATGGCAAATGGAATTTGTGAACTGCTTTGGATCAAAAGAGTAATTTCAGAATTAAAATTGAAGATGGATCTACCTATGAAGTTGTATTGTGATAACAAGGTAGCTATTAGTATTGCTCATAATCCTGTGCTACATGGTCGTACTAAACACATTGAAGTGGACAGACACTTTATCAAAGAAAAGATTGAAGCTGGAATTGTGTGCATACCATTCATACCTACTAAAGAACAAACAACTGATATCTTCACAAAAGGATTGTTCAGACCAGTGTTTGAGCTACTTATAAGCAAGTTGGGGATGTATGATATATACTCACCAACTTGAGGGGGAGTGTAGAAAATGTTACATTTATTATTTATTATTAGATTGTGTACGTATGTAGTTGTGTAGATAAAATAGAGTTGTTAGACTGCATTTATTAGCAGATAAGTACTGCAGTTAGATAGATCCTATTTTTTAGGATCTGCACAGGGAGTTTGTTGTGTGTACTCTGTATATATATTCTGGCCGTATGGCTCATCATAATCAAGGAAGTTTTATTCCTAAAACTTACAGTTTCTTAAGCTCACTACAGCTTTGTACTCTCTTGGCTTTAAACAGTCCAAATGTGATCCTTCATTACTTGTCTATCTTTCCAGTACAGTTCAGGTTAATGTACTGATCTATGTTGATGATATCCTAGTTATTGGAAACAACAGTGATGTTATTCAACATCTTATTCATAAATTGGACTCCAACTTCTCACTCAAACACTTGGGGGATCTTGACTACTTTCTGGAATTGAAACTCAAAAGCTTCCAGATGGCAGCTTTAGCTTACATTTATCTCAAACCAAGTATGTTAGAGATCTACTGGAAAAAGCAGGTATGTAGGACTCCAAAGGAATCACAACACCCATGCTGAGTAGCTGCAAACTTCTCAAAGAAGGGTGTAACTACTTAACTGATCCTACTCAATACAGATTTGTGGTAGGTGCTCTACAGTATGTTACTCTAACAAGACCAGAAATCAGTTTTGCAGTGAATAAAGTGTGTCCGTTCATGGCAAATCCTTTAGAAGAACACTGAAAAGAAGTGAAAAGGATACTAAGGTATCTTTCTGGTTCATCTAAACATGGTCTTCTCATACAAGATCACCTACTCAGCTACTAGCCTTTTATGATGCTGATTGGGCTTCAGATCCCAATGATAGAAGATCAACCTCTGGCTCATGCATATTTCTAGGACCTAATCTAATCTCTTGATGGTCTAGAAAACAACTTTGTGTTGCTAGGTCTTCAGCTGAAGCAGAATACAGAAGCCTAGCTGACACTGCAGCAGAGATCCTATGGATTCAGTATCTTCTTCAGGAAATAAAAGTTCCATTTTCTATTCCTCAGATTTCTGTGACAATCTTAGTACAATTCATCTAGCACATAATCCAGTCTTTCATTCCAGGATTAAACATATGGAACTTGACCTCTATTTTGTCAGAGAAAAGATTTTTCATAAGAAGCTTCAAGTTCAACATATTCCTGCTCCCTATCAAGTTGCTGATGTGCTAACCAAACCTGTCCACCTCCAGATTCCTTGAGTTGAAGACCAGACTCAATGTGATTAAATTTCCAACTAAATCACAATAAGTTTGAGGGGGGAATATTAGGAATACATTGAGTTGTAACTGTTTGACCTAACTAATATTGTTGAGCTGTGATCTGTTAGTTAGTTAGATAGAAGCTTCTGTACTCTTATAAATACATTGTAATAGGATCAGTTACATCAATGAAACAGATTGTCATTTCTCCATTCTTTCTCTCTCTCGTTCAGTTTATCAACAGCCATCGACCCCAGCTAGCTTGAAGTAGGTAATGATGATGATTATACTTCATTTGCTATGATCAATTCTGTCTTGTGATATTTCACTGAATTATTGAACTATACCAACATGATGATGGTCAATCATGCTGTCTTTCAAAATAACATATGGTGTCCTTCAGGTTTACTCTGGTCTTCAGTCTTGCATTGGTGTTGCAAATCTTCTCTGTGGCGGCCTCTATTGGACACTTCTGAGGTGTATTCCCAGTGATCAGAGAGTTCGTTCTGCACAGCGATTTGTTGCCTTGAGGGCAGATTGCAACTCCAAGTTAGCTGTTGCTCTTACAATCATGGAGGAATGCTTTCTTCCAATGGTGGATCCTAGGACAGGCATAGACATGATTTCCCAAGTAATCTACAATTGGGGGTGAGTATATTTTGTTGAATATCAACTATATTTTGTGCTTGCTCATTCAACTTGAAACTTGCTTAGCTCCTTGACTCCTTCAGAAAAGAGATAAAAAACAGGGAAAGTTTTTTATTTTTATTTTAGCTTCTTCAAACTTTGTTTCGAGTTATTGAACACTTGTTGTAATTATTAAGTTAAGTTCTTGGTTTGAATTATAAGTAATTGATGCAATTTAATTTCTAAAATAGTACTCCCTTTGTTCCGCAATTAAGTTTCCACTTTCATGTTTGGGATGTTCTAAAATCAAGTTCTTACTTCTTTTTTGGTAATATTTGAGTGTGAAGTACTTGTGTACCCCTATAAAAGTATATTAATTTTCTCTCATGCTTTTGGGGAAGGTCATACTTGGAAAGAATAAAAAATTATTTTGCCTAAAAGCCTTGAAGTCAAACTAAGAACTTAATTGTGGGACAGAAAGAGTATTTTTGACAGTATATCTAAATATTACTATGGTGTGCCTTGCTGTTTGGCTATCACATAGGCAGGCGCCTAGGTGATAAAGTGGTCCACTGGAGCCACACCTCACCTAGTAGCCATGAGTCCATGACAACCTTGTTGTATATGGTCAAGCTATTGGAATAATAACTTTAAATAATACCAACTATCATCTATAAACCAATAATAATACATACTTTGAAAATGATTTTTAATAATACCAACTATTTGAATGGAAAACAAAAATAATATGGAGTCACTTTTTTTACAAGAAATCTGGTCGTTTAAGACACACAAACTAATGGCAACCCATCAAATAAATGATATTTGGAAATACATTCACTTATTAGATATTTTGATACAAGTTTTTGATGAGTTAAATAGCTGACTTTTTAGTAAAAAATTGCTCTATATCAGTTTTGGTCTATATTTAAATAGTTGGTATTATTGAAACTTAGTTCTAAAGTACATATTATTCTTGGTTCATGGAAGATAGTTTGTATTATTTAAAGTTATTTTCCCTATTTTATTTGACAAGTTTATCGCATATTGTCCTTCCCATTGCAAAATTCTAAAGAAGGGGTAATGACATGAAATTGCAAATGGTCACACCATAGATTTTTCTACTTGCATTGAAAATATAATGAGTGATGATGGATTGAGAATATTATATAGTCATTCTCTATGCAAATTTGATATTGTAAAATCAACATGTACATCATATATAACATGGCAATATATTTATTTATCTTGTACACGTAAAAATATAGGGGATTGGTTATGTTTATTAAAGCATTTCTGATTTTTAATTTTAACATGCTTATTTTTCTGCAGCTCGCAATTTTCTCGTCTAAATTACTATGGGTTTTACACTATGGTTTTAGAGAAAGATGATGTGCTGATATCAGTCGCTTCAATCAGGTAACCAATGGTAGATTTTTCCGATATATCTTTGAGTTGTTTGTCACGATTTCCACTTTTCAGAAAAGGAACGCGTAACTTTTTTTAAAGCACATGTAGTAGAGACATGTCTTTAGAGAACCGCAATGCGTTTTGTAGGGCTACCCGTAGTGTTGGAGGGCACCTGCGGTATCCTAGGGTGCCCAACAAGGATGTTTGTGCTTACAGAGCACCCTAAGTCTGACACACACCCCTTCTTAAAATGTGAGAGGAGCCACCAACGGGCCCACTCGTCATACAAATTCTTTCTTTTGTAGTTTTGCAGATGCTATGCAATGACCTAATAAAAATTAATTTTATTTGGAAATATATAATTACTTTGTGCAGTTCAGGGTTTTCACACACTTCTCTTTTAAATTAAATATGTTTGGAATGCATTTTATTTTATATATTTGTGTGTGTATACATGGAGAAGTGAGAACATACACATATACATGTGTGTGTCATTGTTCATAAATTGAAATGTAATAATTTTTAAAAAGATGTGTTTTATCCTGGTAAGTAAATAAAATGTGGGGTGCTGTGATTAACTTTCCACTTTCCTTTTTCAAATGTCCCACATTAAAGTTCATGTTTCTTTTTTGGCAACTTTTAATTATGAAATGACAAGTATACCTTACTTTATTTACCCTACACCCCATTTTTACACCCATTTTTACCCCATATACCTGTACCTATACTTTTTCCAAGGGTATAATAGAAACATCAACCCTAATAAGTTTCCTTTCTTAAAAACCGTAAAGTCAAATTAGGAACTTATTTGAGAACCGGAGAGGGTAATTGACGTTGGGCCCCTCATAAGGAAGTCCTTGTATTGAACCAGAGATTCAGAATGGTGTCTTATTGTAGTAAAAAATAGTGAAAGGTTGGAGAGAGTGGGTACAATGGACACCAAATTCATCGTGGGCTCTCTTAACTCTTAACCCACTATTTGGTACTGTGGTTCCATTGTGTGGTTGATTTAAAAATTTCAGCTTTTGCATAGACCTTAATGATTTTTAGTGCACTACTCTGTCTACACACTAGAACTCCATTGATTGCCTCTTTTTATTTTTTAATCTGACACCACAAGCTAATCTAACCAGCCTAGGATCTGACACCAAGGCTCAATACCTTGGTGCTCTGGAAAAATAATCATACTATTTTTGGGATGGTAGAATTTTAGACCTGCAATTCTTCAACTCATGTCCCCAAATTTCTGTATTTGCAACGCAGAAGATGTCAGATGTAAGCAAAAGTCGTAAGCTTCATTGGATTGGCTGGAAACACTTTATTTAGATCTACGTGCTGAAATTTACTTAGAGTTAACAGTTACCTCTTATTCATACTGATTACACTGATGATGATGTAGGATCCATGGAACAACAGTTGCAGAGATGCCTCTAATTGCAACTTGCAGCAAATATCGCCGCCAGGGGATGTGCCGGCGCTTAATGAATTCTCTAGAGGAGGTATTGTTGTTTTCCCTTTCCTGGGAAAATGTCATTTTTTAAAGCTCGATCCGGGTTTGGTGTTTATGCAGTCACTAGTTACTACCTGTTTTCTTTACAGCATGTTTGGGAGTTGGGTTTTGGAGGGGAGGGGATGGTTGACAAGGGTTTATGACCCTCCCTTTCATGTTTGGGAGTTAAAAAATATGGAGGGATGGTTTTGGAGCGCTTTTGTAACCCTCCAAAACCCTTCAAATGCTCAATTTTAAAGTTCCCTCAAATTGGGGGATTTTGAAGGATAACTAATTAAATGACAACTTTAGCTCAATTTTAAATAAATATAAACTCAATTATTTGAATTCGTCATGTATGTGAAATGATTTTAATTATAATTCATCCAAAACCTTTACCTTTTCAAACTTGTTACTCCCAAACAAGAAGGATTTCCAACCCTTTCCCTCCCCTTCCCTTCCAATGACTAACCTTCAAAACCTTCTCCTCCCCTTCCCTTCAAACTCCCAAACATACCCTTAGAGTGAGTTTTGATAGAAGGTTTTAGAGGAAAGCGAGGACTCAGTGTATATCTCACGAATACATAAAATGTTTCTAAGAGCGTATAATGTATATTAATTCTTCCTTTTTATAAAAAATCTTGAATGCATTTTACCATGATAACGTAATCCCCCAAAACCATCCATCGAAATTTACCATGATAAATATATATTTCAGAGTTAAGTTTTGGAGGTGATGGGAAGGATGAGGAGGATGTATGACACTATGACCCTCCTTTTCTTGTTTTGAAGTTTAAAAATTGGGAGGAGTGGTTGAGGGTTTCTATGACCCTCCAAAACCCCTCAAATGCTCAAATGCTCAATTTAAAACTTCAGTTCAATTTAAAATGAATATAAATTCAACAATTTTAGTTCGCCAAATTTCAGAATATATTTTAATTATAATCCTTTAAAGACTCTTTCTTTCCAAATTTGTAACTCCCAAACAAGAAAAATGATTTCGTCACCATCCTCTCCCCTCCCCTTCATCTCCTTACAATTGACCTTCAAAGCCTTCCCTTTCCCTTCCTCCCAAACTCCCAAACATACCCTTGATGTCTTTTTGGGTGTTGGTTTTCAGAGGAGAGGGGATTGGGTGGGATAAGTCTATATCTTAAAATAAGGGAATTTGGAGTTTCATCTGACGTTTACATCCAAATGGGTGTTTGCACCTTTTTTTACAAATTGTTAATTAATATTTGCACCTCACTATTAAGAAAATTTTGTTAATAGCTTTTAAGGTCATTTGAAATTGCAACCCTGAAGATTGTAATTTGCACCCTATTTTTGTGAATTGTAGTTTGCGCCCATTATGTCCTTTGGTTTGGAGTTTGCACCCACTTTTAAATTCTACATACTTTGTATGAATTAATGGTGGGTTGCAGAGATCGATGATTTCTAAAATGGGATGCCATCTCAAATTTGGATGAATAATTTGAGGCGCAACCTCCAATTCCCCCCTTCATATATAATGGATATTCTATAAAAGTTAAAGGAATAATAAACTTGGTGATCATATTACACTTCAATCATCATTTATGTTTATAGCAACATTCTATGTATCAAGACATGTACCCTTTAAAATTCTTCCCTTATTAACGTGAAAGGTGGGATGCGTTACTTTTATTTTTAAATTAGGTTGAGTTGATGGTATATATAGTTTGTACTAATTTTATATGGAAGTTTATTATATTGAAGAATTATTAAGTTAAGCATAAACTTTAAAACTCAAACCGTAAACATATTTTATTGTTTGACTCGTCCACCTGCTCCCTAATGGCATCTAATTTTCAATCTGCAACCATTAACTTCTTTTGATCTCAAAATGATTTGGGGGGTATTGATTTGTGGATCCAGATGTTGAAATCCTTCAAGGTTGAAAAGCTTGTAATATCTGCCATTCCCAGTTTAGTGGAGACATGGACGTTTGGTTTCGGTTTCAAACCATTGGAAGATAAAGAGAAACAAAGCTTGAGCAACATCAACCTTATGGTGTTTCCCGGAACCATTTGGTTGAAGAAGTCAGTGTATGGAAACGACTCACCTTCCAAACCTGTTGATCCAACTTTCTATGAAATTGACCATGTAACCCCTAATGATGAAATTCCTATCAAGGAACCGGAAAAAGGTTCTTTGAACCGTAATGATCCTGCACTGGTTTGTACTGTGAGTGCTCCTGTTCACAAGGAACCGGTCGAAGTACAACCTTCCCTTACAGGTGGTAGTTGTAGTGTACAAATGGTAGAGAAGTTAGATGATATGCAGTTTTGCGTGGATGAATAGTCGAGCAAGTATGATCATTTAAAGATAAGTGTTGCTAATTACTCAAAACCAAACCAACCCCCAGTTTGGTCTAGAGAGGGTGAGATGTAGGCATTAGCTTACCTCTCTACCTTGGGATTTTTGGAATTTGGAGTAGTGAAGTTGGTTATGTGAAGATTCCTGTAAAAAAATATTTCTGCTATTCTTCCATTTTTGTTACAGCGGAAGCAAAAGGATTATTAGCAGCTCAATAAAAAACATCTCTTATATGGCATTGTAATGAAATGGTACAAACGGAATTGAACCGAATGCTTGCCATTATTATTCATATAAGTTACTGAATATTCGTATTCGCTTTTGAATCTTATTTGAATTTTCAAATTGGAAAAGAATTACTATGTAAATGTCAAGTTTATCAAAGTAATTAAAATTACACTACCTAATATATAGTTTGTTATTTTTGCTCCATTTTCACAACATTTTTTCTACAAATCAAAATATATTTATAGGTCAATTCTCCAAAATTAACATCAATATAAATACGTCAGCATATAATTACAATGCCTAGATAACCTACCTTGAAAATAAAATATGTAAAATATCTATTAGTTTCAACGCAGTAATATTACGTAATTAATATTTCTATATTGTAACATAAAAGGTTTAAACATAAGGGGTTCTGTGCATGATTATTTAAAACACAAGGGACTTTGATGCATTTTTTAAATCACAGGAGGTTAATGCGCCGAATTTCCAAATCGCAGGGGGGTTTGGTGCATTAAACTCGTTAAATGTGTGATCTCACGATGTACATTGTTTCCATTGGACCCCCCACCCCCACACATGCACATATTCATACAATAGAAGTATTTATTACAATATAGAAATATTGTAATAAAAGGGGACTCGTGGGGGACTCACATTTAAACATATGTTAGAATTTGATTTAAACATATGTTGATATATTAAACCCCACTTCTGATATCCCGAGCGATAGTGAGGGCATAAGGAAGTAGAATAATTTGGTTGTATGACGTTCGGCAATCGTGTATAGGATCTTGCAGGTTCTCGATGTCCTGATTTTACGGCCCATTTGCTGCTGTCGTTTCAGTTTTCCATAACCGTCATGATTGCTGGTCAATTTTCTTCTGGGTGACATGCGCCCCCTTCCCCGCTCCGAGAGACGTGTCTTACTCTGATTGGTTTGTGAATCGGCGCCTGTCAGGCTATAAATAGGCCTTGAGTTCCATGGTTATGGGTTTCCAATTCTTATTTCCTTCGTGCTTTAGCTCTTCCTTCTCTCTAGGACTTCCAAGCTTTTCGCGTGTTCAGGTACTTCCCGCCCCTTCCTTGTTTTTTCCTACTCGGTTTTGGTCATTATGTCTTTTCGATCGTGCTCCCCTGTTTCGGAATTGGCCTCCCAAGAGGATGTTCATGATGCTGCCGTCGTGAATGCCATAACCGTCCCTTTTGCTGATGCAGCCAATGAAGCGATGGCGGCTGCTAGTGCGGCGGCGGAGGATTCTTCCGATGGCTCCTCTTATTCCGGCAATGAATCAGACGACACAAAATCTGACGACGAGATCACTTCTATGGTGGCGCCCCCCAGACGATGTCCCTCGCTACAAGCTCGACCTAAATTTGATCAAAGAGAGGCGACAGAAACTAACCTCTCACAATAGGGTCCA
This sequence comes from Cuscuta europaea, assembly GCA_945859875.1. Classification (NCBI taxonomy): domain Eukaryota; kingdom Viridiplantae; phylum Streptophyta; class Magnoliopsida; order Solanales; family Convolvulaceae; genus Cuscuta; species Cuscuta europaea. The sequence goes on along the minus strand of CAMAPE010000068.1, from coordinate 1,515,143 downwards.
AATCCCAGCCCTAATCTCGGACCCAGTGGACTTCCGTCTTCGGGTTGGGCTTCACCCAATGCGCCACCTTCCTGGGATGCTGATAGTCCATTTAGACTCGGTGAAAGTTGGACTTAGGTTTCCATTACTCCCATTCTTTGTATCCTTTTTTAACTTCTATGAGGTAGTACCGGCCCAAGTCATGCCAAATTCCTACCGAGTGATGGTCAGCTTCATCTGCCGCTGCGTGTACGCCAAAGTCACGCCCCGTCTGGAGTTATTCCATCATGTTTTTTAAAGTGACCCCTCAACAAACACATGGGTTTTGGCTGCCAATGCTCGTACGGGACACATACTATTTACTGATAATCTGACTTCCATTAAGAGGTGGAAGGATTGGTTTTTCTTTGTTTCCATCTCGGACGGTCTAATCCCGAAGAAATGGAATGCTTTTCCCCGCAAAACTCCAGAACCGTAGCTTATCGAGAAAATTAGCAAAGATGTCTTTGCGGTGGAGCGGGACAAAAAGAGCAACATCATGAAGTACCTGACTCCCGATCGGCTTGTCAAGGTCGGGATAGGTACTGCCCGTATTACTGGGTCTACTTGACTGAAAACTAAGTGCCATGGGCCGGGCGGTCCTTCTCGTGCGAGAAACGTTCCATTCCTCTTTGTTTCCCACGTGATAAGACCGCTCGGTACTAACCTTTTCCTTTGTTATTTTTTCAGGCCCCAATCCAGATATTCCCATGGATGACAGTCGGGTACTCGCTGCTGGTGGAGTGGGTAAGAGGAAGAAAGCCAAGAAGAATGCTCAACCCAAGCCTTCAATCAGTGTTCCACAAGGCTCCGAGCCTTCTCTGCCTGTTCAGGAGCCTTCTCTGCCCTTTCAGGGGCCTTCTCTGCCCGTTCAAGAGCCTCAACCCATTCAACAGGTTCCTCATCATCAGGAGCCACATGATATGATGATAGACAACCCGTTCGGGCCTGAACAATTGAACTATCTCTCTGAGCATTTTCAGGCTGCTCCGAAAGTGACCCTGGAAGCTGGTCAGGTCAATGCTGCTAACCTTGCAGGACAAATCGAACGGATCACTCTGCAGGATCCCGTACATGAGATTTTGGAAAAGGTTGGTTCTTCTGCGAGCCAAGCCTAGTCCACCTCTGCTTAGTTCAACAATTTTGGCTTCCCAACCTTCCCGTCGATCGGGGAGAGGAGTGTGTTGCCTTAACAGCCCTGAAGGTACCTCATTTTCTATCTTTACATCACACACACACAACATTTGCGTCAAATCTTATCTTCTAACCCCGGACGGGAATCTTGCAGATGGGGCTATATAGCCTGCAGCTGCGGGAATCTCGTCTGGCCAAGGAACGAGAACTGATCGTGGCCCAGACCAAGGCAGAACAAGAAGCCGCCACTATCCTTCAGGCTTTTGAGGCCGAGCGAAAGGCCTTTGCCAAAGAAAAACAACAGCTCGAGCTCAGCACCAAACGGAAGGCCTTTGTTGAAGAAAAGCAAAGGCTCGAGACCGAGCTCGGCACCCTCTCTGCCTAGCTTGCAACTTCCCAGGCTAAGGTAGCGGCTGTTGAAGCTGCTCGGGTGACATTTGTAGAGATGACTCCCCACATCCCGGACGGCCCTTCAGAAGTAAATGTAGACCTGTCCGCCGTTCGGGATACATTTATATCCTCCAATGAATTTACCACCATCAAAGAGGAGTACGCCCTGCAACAACTCCCAATCATATTTGGGGCTTATGTTGAGAAGTTCCCTCAGGGTGATGAGCGGCGTAAGGAAGGGGTGGCCCTTCTGGATAAGGATCTGTTGGTCCCGTTTGTAATGGGGAACAGTCTAGAGGGGGGGGTGAATAGACTGTTCAGGAATTTAAACTTTTCTCTAAGTCAAGTCTGACTTATCAGAGATGGTCGAAATCTGGTGACAGAGATGGTCAAGTTCTGATGGCAGAACTAGACCAGGCAGCGGATAGGTTTCTGTCCGGGTAGCCTCTAGAAGAAAACTAAGGCAAAATGTCTTTCTGATTACTCTGAAGGAAGATCTGCTGGACACAGAGTCCAACCTTAAGAGTTAGTCAGTAGAGTCTTAAGTGCAGGAAATAAAAGCTAAAAGTAAATGACACCGGGGTTTTTATAGTGGTTCAAGGAACAACTTGTTCCTCTAGTCCACTGTTCCACTAAGCTTGCAAAAACAACAGTTTACAACGCCTTAGTCCCTAGAGCTTAAGAAGCACTCCTCGTCTTCTTCAAGTCTAGTTGCCACCCGGGATGCAGTCCTGCTTCCTGATGGCTGGTCTCGTTTCACTGAGTCTCTTGAAGTATCCCCACTTCACTTAGTCCAGCTAGTTTGAGACGTCCCTTCTTTTTCAAGAAGTGTTTGATATAAAATCAGATTTCTCCAACGTTGCTTCTTCACAAAGGATAGGTATATGAAGCTTTCGAAGTGTTGAAGAACTGAGTAACTTTGCAGTTTTGCTAGTTGGATAAAGGATAGGAAAGTATATCTTCCAACTGGAGCCTTTTCTTGTCTGAGAATGAAGTTTGAATCTCAAGAAGGTTGTTTACGCAAAGCTATCTTGGCAAAGTTATTTTCTCAGTTCTTCAGAGTGTATCTTATATACTGGGAGCAGTCTTCCCGTTGGAGTGTAGAAGACAGCTTCATTAAATGCATGTACTGTTGACTTGACCGGTTGGACCTTCGACTTGCTATTTTGGGGGCGTAAAGATACTCGCATGGTCAATCATCAGCTTTAAATATCTCTTCGTACGTACAACATTAAATGTGCATTTAATGCGTGTACAGTGCCATGCTTCCGTTGAAAGGTTCGTAACCGTTAGGGGATTTCCCGTTAGTTTAACGACCGTTGGAAAGGCTTCCGGAATCTGGTGGATTTAGCAGAGTCCAAAGAGGTTCTCTAGTCCAATCTCTGAAGTCCGTCTTTGTTGCCAAGTCTGGTATCTTCCTGATAACCAGTTTCTGATGGCTTCTCTGGTGAGCAACTCTGGGAGCAACTCTGGTAGAGGCAAGATGGAACTCTGGCAGACAGACTAAGCTAAAACTTACAAAAGAAATTCTAATACACAATTTCTAATGGGGTACTTTCAAATTCTAATAAACCTAGCATCATCAAAATCTAAATACATTTATTCCTTACAATTTCCCCCTTTTTGATGATGCCAAAACCCTTTAACTATTTCCAGAGAAGTGCCTTTCACCATAAAAAAATTTAAAGTTAAAAACTTTTCATTAGAGTCTTGGTGGGCAACTTAGCATAGGAGAATAGTAAGAGTGTGATACAATCAGATAGCAATAAAAACAAATACGATAACAGAATATACACAAGAAAGTAAATAAGAACATATATTTGAAAAAGCCAAGCAAAAAGAGAGGCAGAGTTGGTATCTTATTAATCTGATAGGGAAAGTAAAGCATTACAGAGTCAGAGATAGAGAGTTAGAGATCTTCTTCATCTACCTGTGGTCCTGCTCTGTCAATCCTCTCTAGTTCAGCATTTACCTTTGCTCTGATTGAGGCTAAATCCCTCGGATTCTGATAATGAGCCCAATGGGGTGCAAGTTTGCAGTCCAAGTAGTTTCTGACAGCTTCTGCAGAATTCTTGCCATTGAGAATTTTCATACCATACCACATCTCAGCTTCTTGAATGGAACCACCATGGTTGATCTGGACAAGTCCATCACTGTCCATGAACAAATTCTCTCTTTGAAGAGGAGTCATCAGTTTCCTCATCTATTCAAATTGGACTCTGTCTGGTCTTGACATGCCACTCTTCATCCAATCATTGAGTGAAAAGGATGAAGTCTTTTTCTTGGAGCTTCTTGGAGGAGGAGGTGGAGGTCTGGTGCCTGCAGCAGCTAGCCTTTTCTTCCTGGTTGCATCGAAATAGGGAGTAGGATCAACCGAGGAAGGTTCTCTGATGGAAAGAGCTCTGGTGACGGGTCCTTCTTCTTCTCTGGTATCTTCCCCCTTTTTGGCATCACAAAGATCACCAAGGAGAAGTTCAATCTTTGAGAATTCAGAAGCTTGTGCATCTCTGATCTCATCAAGGGTCTCTGGCAGAGTTTGGGTGACAGAGGCAAGTCCTTCAATCAGGCTCTGTTGCTTGTCTACTGCAGACTGAAGGTCCCTAGTGCTGACTTCGAGGAGCACCATCTTCTGGTACCTTTCCTTGTCAGACTTGAGGAGAGACAGGCCTTGCTCTTGATGTTCCTTGCAGAAAGAGTGTAAGATATTGAGCTTCTGGGAGGAACTATCATCAGATTTTTGGAGATTGTGAACAGAATCTGATAACTTGTTGATTGTCTGGTTCTGGGCAAGCAGAGCTTGAGAGTGGGAGTGGAGAACAGAGTTGAGGCCACTAACATCTCTGGAAACAGAATCAATCCTTGAAGTAGAGGAATGCATGAAGTTGTGCAGATTTTCTGTCAGTGCAGCAACTTTGTCTGTCAGATGCTGAAATCCTATTGTGATTTGCAGATTTGTATGGGTGAGCTCTTCGTGTTGCTTATCATTCAACTCTATGATCTTGCTCAGATCATGAACCAGTATACCACCAAAAGCTTCAGCAGATTTCACAAACTGGTTGAAGGGTATTTGGGGTTCTTCAGGAGTAAATCCAGGCATCTCTAAACCTCTGCCTTTAGGTAAAGGAGGAACTCTGTTGGATGGTGGAGGGGAAGGAACTCTGGGAGGTGTCCTTCTCCTTTTGGAGGTTTCATCAGCAGCAATGGAGGATGTAAGAAATCCATCATTGTCACTGGAAGAAGAGGGGACCCTAAAGATAGGTTTCTTCTTAGGTGTGGAGGCTGCTGAGTGCTGAGGGGATCTCTGAGGTGAGGCAGAATTGGATGGTGATAAGGATTTCTGAGGAGGTGAGTTCTGAGGAATACGGATTAGGGGTTGAGGAGTGGATTGATGTGAGGGAGATGGTGGGGGTGAGGGTGATCGATTTCTAGTATGAGAGGGTTGTTTGCAGGGTGATGAGGGTCTGAAGTTGGGTTTCTGATGAGATGGGGTTCTGGTGGAGGTTGAGGTTTTCTGGTTAGGTGAAGGGGTTTTCTGTTGTGGTGAAGGTGTTTTCTGGTGAGGTGGGGAAGAAGGTTTAGATGGAGATTTAGAAGGTGAAGGTTGAGGAATAGGAGATTTGGGAGGGGAAAGAGGAGGTGAAGGAATTACCTCAAGTACAATCTCAGAGAACACAGATTCTCTCCACTCCTTGATCAGTTTCTCCATGGTAAGAGCAATGTCGTTTGCTGTGGATGGTTCTCCTTCCTCAAGAGCACTATGGCGGAATTTGATCATGGATTCCTTTCTTTTCTTCTCCATTAGCCAAGCATCAAACTCTTCCATTTCTTCTTCTTCCAAGGCTTTGACATGCCTTTCTGGAGATAGGTCAGATGTTGGAATTTTACCTTGATATCTGTCTTTCTTCTTTTGTAGGACAGAGATCAGGAAGGTAAGGTTGAAGCATTTTGACACATCATCTGTGCCTACCCAGTGAAGAACAACAGCTTCTTCTTCTTCATAAGCATCAAAGTACTGAATGATTTGTTGAAGAGGTCCCATTCTCCATCTTCTCCAGGCTAGGACTCTGTCAAACTGCTTCTGCAGAATGATGCTGAAGTCAGTTTCTTGGTCCATCTCTGGTGTGGCTTCACGCTCTGGTGAGAGAGCAGAGTTGGGCAACTCTGGTGCAGATTCCGGGTCAGCCTCTGGTAGAATCCCAGATTCTGGTGCAGGTTCCCCCTGAAGTGTTGATTCCTTGGCAGGTGAGATGACTTTAGTCTTCCTCTTCTTCTGCCTTGGTTGAGTGCTTGAGTTGTCAGAGTCACCACTCTGCACAACCATTTTCCTTCTTCTCTTCTGCTTCTGTTTTCTGGCAGGAGATTTCCTGGTTGCCTTTGGAGAGGGCAACTCTGGTGCAACCTCTTCTGTTGCTTCCTTCTCTGGTAGTGACAGATTGTCACTTTTCTTCTTCTGTCTGACTTCCCTTACAACCTGTGACTGCTCAGGTTGTTTGGGCTTCTTGGTAGCTTTCTTCGAAGCAGGTTTGGCCTTAGCAGCCTGTTCTTCCCTTTTCTTCTCCAGCCTTTCCTCTCTCTTAAGCTCTGAGGAGATGGCAATGTTGAACTTTGGAGAGGCTGTGAGAAAGATTGTCTTGGAGTGATCAACTGGGATGGGATCCCTGAGTTGAACTCCTTTGGCAGCAAGAATGGCAGAGATGAGAAGGCCATGTCCCATCTTGGTTGAGAAAAGACCTGTTTCTGAGTCTTTCTTCTTGATGAACTCAGTTAGGGAGCCAAAAATTACCTCTCCCCAATTGATGTTCATGCCATGGTGAACTGCAAAGATTGCCTTTGCATTGTTCTTGTTCATCTCATCTGTTGAGGCAGTTTTGCACCACAAGCACCGGTGCAGAATGCTGACAAGCTTCTCAAAGTCTTTCTTCAACAGGAATTTCTTCATATACAGCTTGTCCAGTCCGACAGCCTCCGGACGACAATATGTCTGAACAAAACCTTCAGTGGAGACTTCCACTGAGTCAAGAGCAATAAGGTTGTTGGCTTCTGGGTCTTGGGAGTCAAGTTGAACTCCAAAGAACTCATTGAGAGCGTCTTCATTCAGAAAAATGCGTTGACCTTGCACTGAGGAGTGAACTCCGGTCTTGGAGATGGTGGCGTTGAGGTAGAACTCAGCCACATCCTTGATGCTGAAGTGCTCATAGGGATGAGCAACAACTTTTGAAAGTTGGGAGTCAGTCATTCCTTGGATGATCTTTGTCATCCTCTTCTGGTTTTCTGCCAGTAGAGGTAAGGACGACATGTCAACCTTCATGCCGGAGACAACGTTGGCAATGAGGGTCTTAGCTTCTTCCTTAGACAGATCATTGATGCTGAGGAAGTTCATTCTGAGTGACGGTTAAGAAAAGTTCTGGGGATTGGAAAGGTTTGGGGTCTGAGAGCTTTGAATGCTAGAGCAGTTAAGAGAGATAAAGTTGCAGTAGGGATTTAGATTGAAGACGGTGGATGTAAAGGGGTTAGGATTAGTGGACGTTTGGTATATTGGCAGTTTCGAGGCAGCATTTAATGAAATGCGGGCGGAAAACGTTTCCGTTAGAAGAGTAACGATCAGGGGTATTTCGGTAAAAGACCGTTTCAGTTAATTAGATCTTGCCCGTACCTCGAAATATTGCCAAGTCCACATCCGTATATGTTATCTTTCTGTTGAGGAACTCTGGTCAGAGATGGGGAGGTTCTCTGATGTGAGATTCTGATGATCAGAGGTAGGGGTTCTCTGATCTGAGTTTCTGGTGCAGAAGAAAGCAGTTCTGGTTCAGTGAATCTCTGGTTCAAGCATCTCTGGGAAGATCATCCATCATTCCCAATTCTTCCCTTAGCTTGTTAAACCTTGCCTCAGGTAAAGGCTTGGTTAGAATGTCTGCAAGCTGGTCTTCTGTAGGTACATGCTCCATACAGATATGCTTCTTTTCAACATGATCTCTGATGAAGTGATGTCTGATTTCAATGTGCTTTGTCCTGGAGTGAAGAACTGGATTCTGAGTGATAGCAATGGCACTAGTGTTGTCACACAACAGCTTGATCTCCTTTGCTTGAATTTCATAGTCCTTCAGCTGTTGCTTCATCCAGAGTAACTGAGCACAGCAACTCCCAGCTGCAATGTACTCAGCTTCAGCTGTACTTGTTGAGATGGAGTTCTGCTTCTTGCTAAACCAGGAAACAAGCCTTCCTCCTAGCAATTGGCAGTGACCAGAGGTGCTCTTTCTGTCTAGTCTGCAACCTGCAAAATCTGAGTCAGAATAACCAATTAGTTCAAAGTTACCTCCCTTGGGATACCATAGGCCTGCATTTGGATTTCCTTTGATGTATCTGATGATTCTCTTTGCAGCACTTAGATGGCTTTCCTTGGGCTTTGATTGGTATCTGGCACAGATTCCAACAGAGAATGAGATGTCTGGTCTGCTTGCAGTTAGATACAACAGAGATCCTATGATCCCTCTGTATGTTGTTGCATCTACATCTTTTCCTTCATCATCCGGACCAATTCCTTGTGATGTGTTCATGGGAATCTTCACTGATGATTTGCCTTCCACTCCAAACTTCTTGATCAGATCTCTGGTGTACTTCCCTTGATTGATAAAGATCCCTTCAGGAACTTGTTTGACTTGAAGTCCTAGGAAGTAACTGAGTTCTCCCATCATACTCATTTCAAATTGACTCTGCATCACTTGAGAAAATTTCTTGCACAGTTCTGGATTAGTACTACCAAATATAATGTCATCAACATATATTTGTACTAACAGAATATGATTAGCAACAGAGATTTGAAATAGAGTTTTGTCAACCTTTCCTTTAGTAAACCCATGGTTCACCAGGAAAAGGGACAATGTGTCATACCAGGCTCTGGGAGCTTGCTTAAGACCATAGAGGGCCTTTTTAAGCTTGTAGACACAAGAAGATTGAGTAGGAATGACAAAACCTGGTGGTTGTTCCACATACACTTCCTCTTCAAGATCTCCATTCAGAAATGCACTCTTGACATCCATCTGGTAGACCTTGATGTTGTTGTAGGCAGCATAGGCTAGGAAGATTCTGATGGCTTCAAGTCTGGCAACTGGTGCAAAAGTCTCATCAAAATCTATTCCTTCTTCTTGACAGTATCCTTTAGCTACCAGCCTTGCTTTATTCCTTACAATGTTGCCATCTTCATCAGCTTTGTTCTTGAATACCCATTTGGTTCCAATGACATTCTGGTGCTTTGGCCTAGGAACAAGTTCACATACTTTGTTCCTTTCAAACTGAGTAAGCTCTTCTTGCATAGCGTTGATCCAGTCTGAATCTGCAAGAGCTTCTTCAACTATCATAGGTTCCATCTGAGATATATAGTAGGCAAGCATTGCTTCTCTTCTAGATGTAGATCTGGTTTGAACTCCACTTCTGATTTGACCAATTACTTGATTAGGAGGATGATCTCTTAACCAAGTTAGATCATGTTCAGATAAGGGTTGTCTTGGATTCTCTTGTTCTCCTTCTGATTCTTCATCACTATCTTTGCCTTGTAGGATGGGATTCTGATGGTGAATTGGTATGGCAGAGTTAGTTAGCAACTCTGGTATATCCGTCTCTGGTGGATCCAGTTCTGGTGATTCTTCTAGATTTGCTTTCTCCAAGTTTTCAGTTATGCTCTCAACTGAGTTGAGATCATCAAACTTGACATGAATAGATTCTTCAACAAGTAGAGTTCTTTTGTTGAGTATTCTGTAGGCTTTGCTGGTGCTAGAGTAGCCTAAGAATGTACCTTCATCAGCTTTTTCTTGAAATACCTTGAGGTGATCCTTCCCATTGTTGAGTATATAGCATTTGCATCCAAATGCATGAAAGTAGCTGATGTTGGGTTTACGTCCTTTCCACAATTCATAGGGAGTTTTCTGATGAGTTTTGTGAATCATGCTCCTATTCTGGGTGTAGCATGCAGTATTGATTGCTTCAGCCCAGTATCTGTAAGGTAGACCTGATTCAGCAATCATGGTCCTTGCAGCTTCTTTTAAGGTTCTATTTCTTCTTTCTGCAACTCCATTCTGTTGAGGAGTTCTGGCTGCGGAGAGTTGATGCATTGTACCATTCTGGTCACAGAATTCCTGTATGACCTTGTTGACGAACTCTGTTCCTCTGTCTGATCTGATGGCTTTGACTTTCTGATTTTGCTCATTCTGTAATAGCTTTAGCAGAGATGGCAGTTTCTGCAGAGTTTCATTTTTCTTGGTCAGAAAGATAGTCCATGTGAATCTGGAGTAGTCATCTACCATGACTAAGGTGTATCTTTTGCCACCAACACTTGGAGTTTCCACTGGTCCAAATAAATCCATGTGGATTAGATTCAAAGGACCAGTAGAGAGGTTTCCAGCAATGGGTTTGAATGAGTTCTTCACTTGTTTTCCTTTCTGGCATGCACTGCACAAGTTCTCCTTTTTGTATACAAGGTTGGGTAGACCTTCAACAATGTGATCCCTCGCCAGTTTGTTGATTGTTTTGAAATTCAAGTGACTCAGTTTCTTGTGCCATTCCTAACTGAGTTTTGAATCTCCTTTAGCTATCAGGCAGATTCCATCTTTTGCAGTTGACCAATCAACTACATAGATGTTCTTCTTCCTTGTTGCTGTTAGAACCACTTCCTTAGTTGTCTCATGCTCGACAGAACATCCTTCTTTGGAGAATTCAACTATGTAGCCTTTGTCACAGAATTGGCTAGCACTTAGCAGGTTGAATTTTAATCCTTTGACATAAGAGACATCATCTATGATTATCTGGTTCTTTATCAGCTTCCCTCTTCCTTTTGTCTGGCCATCTTTATCATTACCTCCAAAGGTAACTCTAGGCCCTTTGACTTTCTGGAACTCTGTTAGGCAACTCTTGTCACCTGTCATGTGCCTGGAGCATCCACTATCAATGTACTAATCTTGCTCAGAGATGGCTCCAGCACACAGTTCCTACAAAATTAAAGTGAAGATTTAGGTACCCAAGCAGTGTTGGGTCCTAGGGGGTTATGCAGTCTTGGCAGCCGGTACCACTTTGGTCTCATCACGTGAAACCTTGGTGGGTGGTACCCATTGTCCACCTGGTAGTCATAGTAAACGGAAGTGTGATTCACTTTGGGCAGATGCTTGTGAGGATCATGCTTCCGGTTTACATACTTCTGCATAGCCTTTTTAGTTGGGTAGAAGTCCCATATACTATCAAGATCAGAGGGGCGATTAACTTTGGGCTTCTTAAGTTGACCAGCCAACCTTTTCTGCCTAAAGTTAACTTTCTCTTGATATCTGCCTTTCTAATGATCATCTCTGACACGATTATCATGAGTTTGTCTGTTATGGGTTTGTCTTTGATTTTTGGTATTCTGAAAGCCTTTTCTGTTGTAAGGTTTTCTGCCAGGTTCATTAATTTTTAAAATGGGTTTCTGTTGAACCTTTATCTTTTCCTTTTCTGGTCTGACATTCTCATGAATAACCTTGGTGCCAGATACACCAGCCTGACAAATGGGGCTAGAAATCAGTGGCACTATGACCTTTTCTGCCTTAGCAACTCTGGTGCTAGGCATTACAGAAGGCTCACCTGATTCTGTTGAGCCATAACCAAGACCAAAACCAGTGCCAATTTGTTGGTCAAGTACAATCTTTTCCATGGAAGACTGGGCCTTCTGGTAAGCTTTGTACTTAATCTCAAGAGGCTCTATCTCTCTTATTCTCTTTAGAAGAGAAACATTTTCAGCTTCCAGCTGATCTCTTTCCTTAATTAGAAGATTGATTTTGATCTCAACCTCCTTTCTTAAGTGAAGGATTTCAACCTTAAGCTTACTGTTTTCTTCTTTAACAGAAGAATAAGTGGTTTGAATGGCTTGAAACTCTTCCTAAAATTCTGACATTGAATCAGAATCAAAGGCTCTGCCTACCGAGGAAAAACTAGAGTTGGAAGTAGAAGATACCTCATCATCAGATTGACCCATAAGGCATAGGTCTTCAGTTTCTGTATCCAGGCAACAGAATGCTTCATCAGATTCTGATTCCGAGCTGGACTCTGTCTCAGAGAGGGGGTCCTTCTCTGATTGTTCAGTGATGAGTGCCTTCCTTCTTCGGTGCTCATATTTCTTTTCTCCTTCCTGGCCTTGCCTTTTGTACACTATGGGGTGTGGACAGTTGACTTTGAAGTGCCCTGGTTGTCTGCAGTTGTAGCAGAGAAGCTCTCCACTACTTTCTGATGGTTTGGACTTCTGGTGTGGCTTTCTGCTAGAGAGTGGACTTCTGATGTCCTTCGGCTTCAAGAATTTCCTGAACTTCCTAGCAAAAGCCGCCATATACTCGTCAGTTAAAAGAATAGAAGGGTCAAAACTATTTACCTGGGAGGTGCTGGCGGTGAGGGCAGTAGTTGTTCTGTCCTCAACTTCTTCTTTCTCCTCTTCATTCATCTCAAACTCATAAGACTTGAGATCAGAGATGAGTTTCTCAGTGCTGTAGGTTCTGAGATCCTTGCTATCTCTCATGGCAGTGACCTTCATCTTCCATGGTGAAGGTAGACCTCTGAGAACCTTCAAGTTGATTTCCTTGGGAGTAAGTTCCTTCCCAAGTTCTGATATCTCAGCAGTGAGGGTGAGCAAGCGTGCATACATCTCAGTTATGCATTCTTTGGGTAGAAGTTTGAAATCTTCAAACTTCTTCATGGCAATAGTGAGTTTGTTGTCCTTTTCTTGCTCATCTCCAGCTCCTATCAGGGTAAGAGTATCCCAGATTTTCTTGGCAGATTTGCACTTCTTGATCCTTGTGAAGTACTTGTCATCAATGGCCTTGTAGAGGATATCTTGGCAATGTTGTCAAGGTTGTACTTCCTCCTCTCTTCATTGGACCATTCATGGCGTAGTTTGTTGATCATCTGGGGTTGACCACTACCAGTGATGTATTCTGGGTTGACCTTGGTGAACTCTGTGAAAGGTCCTGCATCAAGAACTTCCCACATTTCGTCATGGAGTGCGCAGAGGTGAGCTTTCATGCGGATTCTCCAGTCATCAAACTTTGTTACTGAGAACATAAGATTCTTTGAAAGAGTGTTATCCATAATATGAGATTAAAGAGGCTAAAACAAGTGGATCTCTTGTTTAGTAAGTAACCTAAAAGATTACAAGAACAAGGAGGCTCTGATACCACTTGTTGGTCCCGTTTGTAATGGGAACAGTCTAGAGGGGGGGTGAATAGACTGTTCAGGAATTTAAACTTTTCTCTAAGTCAAGTCTGACTTATCAGAGATGGTCGAAATCTGGTGACAGAGATGGTCAAGTTCTGATGGCAGAACTAGACCAGGCAGCGGATAGGTTTCTGTCCGGGTAGCCTCTAGAAGAAAACTAAGGCAAAATGCCTTTCTGATAACTCTGAAGGAAGATCTGCTGGACACAGAGTCCAACCTTAAGAGTTAGTCAGTAGAGTCTTAAGTGCAGGAAATAAAAGCTAAAAGTAAATGACACCGGGGTTTTTATAGTGGTTCAAGGAACAACTTGTTCCTCTAGTCCACTGTTCCACTAAGCTTGCAAAAACAACAGTTTACAACGCCTTAGTCCCTAGAGCTTAAGAAGCACTCCTCGTCTTATTCAAGTCTAGTTGCCACCCGGGATGCAGTCCTGCTTCCTGATGGCTGGTCTCGTTTCACTGAGTCTCTTGAAGTATCCCCACTTCACTTAGTCCAGCTAGTTTGAGACGTCCCTTCTTTTTCAAGAAGTGTTTGATATAAAATCAGATTTCTCCAACGTTGCTTCTTCACAAAGGATAGGTATATGAAGCTTTCGAAGTGTTGAAGAACTGAGTAACTTTGCAGTTTTGCTAGTTGGATAAAGGATAGGAAAGTATATCTTCCAACTGGAGCCTTTTCTTGTCTGAGAATGAAGTTTGAATCTCAAGAAGGTTGTTTACGCAAAGCTATCTTGGCAAAGTTATTTTCTCAGTTCTTCAGAGTGTATCTTATATACTGGGAGCAGTCTTCCCGTTGGAGTGTAGAAGACAGCTTCATTAAATGCATGTACTGTTGACTTGACCGGTTGGACCTTCGACTTGCTATTTTGGGGGCGTAAAGATACTCGCATGGTCAATCATCAGCTTTAAATATCTCTTCGTACGTACAACATTAAATGTGCATTTAATGCATGTACAGTGACATGCTTCCGTTGAAAGGTTCGTAACCGTTAGGGGATTTCCCGTTAGTTTAACGACCGTTGGAAAGGCTTCCGGAATCTGGTGGATTTAGCAGAGTCCAGAGAGGTTCTCTGGTCCAATCTCTGAAGTCCGTCTCTGTTGCCAACTCTGGTATCTTCCTGATAACCAGTTTCTGATGGCTTCTCTGGTGAGCAACTCTGGGAGCAACTCTGGTAGAGGCAAGATGGAACTCTGGCAGACAGACTAAGCTAAAACTTATAAAAGAAATTCTAATACACAATTTCTAATGAGGTACTTTCAAATTCTAATAAACCTAGCATCATCAAAATCTAAATACATTTATTCCTTACAGGATCCTAGGGTTAAACGCTGGAATGATTCCCTTGCCGCAAATCTTTATGTCAAGGGTTGCCAGCACATCCTGCAGCCCTTCTTGGTTCAACTGCAGCATCAACTTGGGAGGCCGATCAGGCAGCTGGCAAGGAGCCTGAACCCCCTTCCGATCTAGACGATGATGAGGATGAAGATGAAGACGGCGGAGAGGAAGCCCCCGGCCAGTAGATAAATCTTTACTTTGTTTTAACCATCTTGTAGTTTCCTTTGTGCCTATAATGTAAGATCGCTGTAATTTCCGGCTGGCAGAGCTGATGAATATAAGTGAAACCGTTTTTGCCCATGCGCCATCTCCTTTTTTTTTTTTACTTTCTCTTGCGCTGTACTTTTTTTTTCCTCTTGTGCTCTTTGCTGTTTGGACTCCTCTTCGGGATTCGGTTAGTGTTTCAGGACTTGGTTGTTTTCCCGATAGATTTCTTGTTCGATCAATTAGACATGCTAGCCTCTACCCCCTTTTGACTGCCTTTGCAATCCTTGTGCGGAAAGATATTTCTGACTTACCTTGATCCTGGCCTAGTTCAGGATTATTACATTGATCGCCATTACTGATACGCTGGCCGTTCGAGCAATCTTGGGTTGCGAATCTTGGCCTCATAATTGCTCGCAACCACTTCCTGCCACGTGTCCTCTACGGATTCCGGCTTTGGGCGGCATCTCCCTCTATAAGAAGAGAGGTGCTTCTAAACTTCATTTGTTCTGCTGCTTCTTTAATCTCCAGTTATTTCTTTCTCCAAGCTTTCTCTCTCTAGAATCCTCGGGCTCCGAAGGTATTCAGCTCCCCTTTATGTCCGTTTCCTCCTGTTCTTTAGATATTGATGATATGCCGCTCATTCGTCGTTCCAAGGGGAAGAATTCCGTTGTTGACCAGGCAGTGGGCTCTTCATCCCAAGTATCGGATTCCACCAACCATCCTGCGTCGCACCAGCCCGAACGACCTCTCCCAGATGACGGGTGTTCTTCAGGTGATGATCTGGTCATTTACCATAAAGGGATGCCCGAACGGCCTCCTCGCATCCCATTACATTTCCATCGTATTTGAAAGCAAAGGCAACGCCTTCCTCAGGACGCTGAACGATAGATTCGTCAATTTTTGCCTCCTCCCAGGGGGTTCTATGCGGGTCTTATCCAACACTTAATGAGGCACCGGTCCGGGCACGTACTAGTACATCTTGATGCTTTGGCCGCTGGGCTTCGTTTCCCCTTGCACCCGTTCATCATAGACGTCCTGCGTCGGGTCTCTGTGTTCCTGGCTCAGCTCGTGCCCCCCACCTACCGTATCCTGAACAGTTGTATCATTACTGCTACCAGCCCTACTGGACCACTGGGTACTTGAAGTTGGTGGCTCGGTCTGGGCGCCAATTATTTACGGATAATCCCACTGCGGCAGCTGACTGGGAGGAATGGTTTCTTTTGTTCGCGTGGGCGAGCGGCTCTCGTTCGTCGATCGGTGGAATGCCTACCCGGTTAAGGATACTGAACCTGTTATGGATGCCACTCTTCTCTCCCAATACGACTCGCTCCGTTCGGGGGGTTCTCGGAACCTTCAGTCCTATGTTACCCCCTCCAAGATGTTGGCCGCTGCAATTGGTAAGTTTGCTCCTTTACTCTTTTCTCGTTCGTTCTTCGTTTAATTTGATACCTTAGTTCTGTTTTCCTTCTTTTGCAGGCGTGATTCCTTCTGTTGAAGCCAAGTGTACCCCATATGCCCCCACCCCTTCGGTCCTCACTGGGAAGGGAAAGGAAAAAACTGACTTTTGAAGCTCGGGGTGATACCGAACAGGCCCGGAAGAGGCGATGGGGAGATGACGGAACCCAGCTCATCCCGGTCGATCATATTGTTGATTTGACCGGTCCAGAAACTGAACTTAAGAAACCTGCCACCCCGCCCGTTAAGCCAGGGGATTCAGCCCTTGTCAACATGCCGATCGATGATCAGATGTTTGTTGAGTTTTCGAATATGGGGCCTCGCGTAGAGGGGAGGTACTTGTTTGGCCAAACGCCAGCATCTATGTGGTGCAGCACATCCTTGAAAGCTTCCCCCAGCTTCATCAACTTGACCCATTGGTCTGATCTGGTCGAGGCAAGTCACCTTGAGACTATCAAGGTACGAACCTTCTTATTTTATACATGCATCCTTTGAACTTCCTTAGATCCTGTTTGATCATGGCTGTCATTCTTTTAGGTCGGGGTCTACTATCACCGGGCTTTCCTGGCAGCCGAAAGGGATATGATGCTCCTGACTCGCGATCGGGAGGACAGCCAAACCCTTCTTGATGTTGCTCGCAAACTGATTGCAGATCTGCAAGATCGGGCTAGCAAGGGCAAAAGGGCAATGGCCAAACTGACTGAGATGGAGGAGAGGATCCTCCGTCATGATCGAATGATCAAGGACCTCAAGGCCAAAGTGAAGGCGGCCGAAATGGCCGGGATGACTTTTGAGAAGTCCGAAGGAGAAAATCCCCTTGTTCCATATACGACCGATGTTTCTAAGATCACCGAACAAACGGTGATTGACTTTCAAAGAGGGAAAGGATTGAACGTCGCCCTGGAAGAAACCGTTCGTCAGTTTTTGGGGCCTCACCTTGGTCAATACCTACGTGCCAGTAAGGATCCTGTTGTGGTGGGAATCAACCTCCTGGACGAGACACTGGAAGGGAAAGCTTTCATAGATGCTCTGACCAAGGAAATGGTGACAAAGAACCAAGATCTATTGGTCGATAGAAACCTTGATCTGATCATGGAGCATTTCCTGAAGCCATTCAACCCTGATGAGTTAGGTTTTGATGACCTGTTTGGAAACACCTACGATCGGGTTATGGAGAAGAGGCAAAAAGCAGGGAATCTCGTTCCCTCCCCGACCAGGGATCCGTAGATAGCATAACCTTTATCATTTTCCTTTTTTTTGTATTTCCCGGTCGGTAGTGTCGAAGAATAAAGATCTATTCTTCCGGATTATCTTCCTGATCATGTTGTCTCATCGTTCCTTCTATCTTCCAAACCCATAGTTCCGATACCAATCCGTCCGGTTTTCTCCGATCCGGATCATCCATACTAAGGGTTTGAGATGACCATTTTCAAACTATAAGTAAGATCCCCTGACCGGATCATTTCCTACTTAAAGCTAAAATGGCGACTCACCTCTAAGTCACAGCTCAGACTCCACCCTTCGATCCCTTGTCGTTGGGGTTCGTTGAAGCTAATGATTGAGGCAAGATTTAAAAACCACAATTCTGATCCCCCGAACAACTCATCTGTATTACCGAATGCCGCTTGGCTCGTCCATACTTGTGGTTTTGACATCATCTTCAAACTGTTTTGGACCCTTTGCTCGGCCATGGCAAAGTCAAAACTTGGCTAAGATGATGGCTCCCTCCAAACTGTTAACACGTTTCTCATTCGGTCGTCCAGAATGATTTTGCATGTTAATAGGTGAGGTGAGACTCTCAGGAAGTCATTTCTCCCTCTCTCTCTCTCTTTTTTTAAAGAGGTGGCAACAACCGTTTTTATTGGTAGAATTTCCTCAAGTGTTCAACATTCCATGTTCCTGCCGGTCGGCCCTCGGTAGAGTGTAGGCCGAACGTTCTTGAAGCATATTTCTTGAAGACCTGATAAGGGCCTTCCCAGTTTTGGGCCATTTCCCACCTTCGAGAGGCTTGCTCTTTTCTCGCTTCCTTAGGACCAAATCTCCTACTTGGATTTATCGGACTTTGACTTGCTTGTCAATGTATCTCCTTGTTGCCCTGTGATATTCTTCCATCCGTCTTGCCATTAGATCCCTTCTTTCCTCAATGAAGTGCATTTTGGCCCGTAGATTATCCTCATTCTGTTCTGGATTGTATTGCACCATTCTGTGTGTGGGAACTAGGACTTCTGTTGGAACCTTGGCCTAGAAACCGTAAGCGAGGGCAAACAGTGTTTCTCCTATGGCCGTTCAGGGTGTAGTCCTATACGTCCATAGGATGTAATTCAGTTGGTCTGGCCATGACGAGGAAAATTCTTCTAGCTTTTTCTTCATACCATCCATGATGGTTCGGTTGATATTTTCCACTTGGCCATTTGCCTAGGGGTATGCCACAGATGATCTGGAATGTTTGATCCCCCATTTGACCAAGTAATCCTCGAAATTCCTGCTCACGGACTGCCTTCCGTTGTCTGTGACGATCTGCTCGGGGAGGCCAAACCGACAAATAATGTTCTGCCAGACGAACTTTTGGCACTAAAAATCTGTGATGCTAGCCAGTGGTTTGGCCTCCACCCATTTGGTGAAATAATCAATCCCAACGATGATAAGTTTCATCCTCCGGGGGCAGTAGGTAGAGGCCCTAGCAAGTCGATCCCCCACCTAGCCCATGGAAGAGAAATGGTCATTGGAGTGTAGAAAGTGGTTGGCCGTCCGGGACCTTGTGCGTATAGCTGGCAAACCTTGCACTTCCTGGTATGTGTAAAACAGTCATGTTGGATGGTCGGCCAGTAGTATCCCTGCAAGATGATTTTCCTTGCCGGTGTCTTGGGCCCCTGATGGCTTGAACAGATACCCTCATGAATTTCTTCCATTACTGCAGCTGCTAGACCGGGTGAAAGGCACTTTAGATAAGGCCCCCGAACGTCTTTTTGTACAACTGCCCGTCCACTAGCTCGAAAATAGAAGCCCTTCTTTGAATGCAAGTGATATGATACGCTGAATTCTTGTCTTCTGGGAGAGTTCTGTCCTTCAAATAAGTAGTCATGTCTGTGACCCAACTGGGAACGGCATAAGAGATAGCTTCCAACTGGAGGACCATGGTTGCTGGTATCGTCAAGGTTTCCTGATGGGCAAACCGCTGGATGTGAGCTGGGATCATTTGCGCCCGGTCATCAAGGGTTGCATTTTCCAGCTTGGATAAGATATCTGCCTCGGCATGATCTCTCCTGGAGACCTGGTCGAGTACCACCTATTCGAACTTACTAATCTACTTCTCGACCAGTTCCTTGTATGCTTTCATCCTTTCTTCTTTTATCTCGGATGTGCCATTCACTTGATGGACCACCAGCTGGCTATCTGATCGGACCTTCAGTCGATTGGCACCTAAGGCCTTGGCATACTTTAATCCTGCAATAAGGCCCTCATATCCGGCCTCATTGTTAGTTACTTTGAACTCAAAATGAATGGAATAGTATGCCCTCAACCCTTTAGGTGATATGATTACTGCTCCACCCCCACAACCCTTTGAGCTTGACGCACCATCTACGTACATCTCCCACCAGTTATCCAGGGCGTCCTCGATCGCATCACTGTCCGATGGCCGAGCAGTACATTCTGCTATGAAGTCTACCAACGCTTGACCCTTAATGGTGGGTCAAGGTTTGAAATCCACTTCATACTGTCTGATCAGGAGTGCCCATTTGGTAATGCGCCCGCTTGTCATTGGATTTCTCAAAATAGTGGCGAGTGGTTGAGTTGTGTAGACTGTTACTGGATGGGCTTGAAAATATGGTGCAAGGCGTTTGATGGAAGCAATCAGGATCAGTACTGTTTTTTCTATCAAAGTGTATCTTGTTTCCGGTCCGTTCAGGGCTTTGCTTACAAAGTAGATTGGTCGTTGGATGCTATCGGCCTCCCTCAGTAACACTGAACTCACTGCAAGATCGGCCACAACCAGATACATGTACAAATGTTCTCCCGGGTCCGGCTTATTAAGACCAAGGGGGAAGAAAGATAAGCTTTGAAATCCTCAAAAGCCGTTTGGCAATCTGTTGTCCATTCAAATGGGTTGGCCTTCTTCATGATCCCAAAAAATGGGATTGCTCGATCGGCTAGTTTAGGTAGAAATTGCTTAGGGCTGCCAACCGACCGGTCAATCTCTCAACTTCTTTGAGGTTCCTTGGGGCCTCCATGTCCATGATTATCTTGACCTTCTCTGGATTGGGCTCGATACCTCTCTTGCTCATCATGTATCCCAAGAATTTTCCCCCCTTAACTGCAAAGGCACATTTCTTGGGATTCAATCTCATGTTTGCCTTCTGCATTATCCCGGACACCTTTTCCATGTCCCAGACATGATCCTCCCCTTTTCGGCTCTTGATCAGGATGTCGTCTACATAAGCTTCCATGGTCACCCCTAACACTTCTTTGAAGAGTATCCCAATCATTCTTTGGAAGGTAGCCATACCGTTTTTCAACCCGAACGGCATTACTATGTAACAAAATACACCGTCTGAGGTGACGAATGATGTTTTCTCTGCATCGTCGGGGTGCATGAAGACTTGATGATATCCTCGGAAGGCATCCATGAAACTCAGGAGCTCGCATCCCGCTGTTTCATCTACCAAGAGACCGATCCGAGGCACAGGATAGGGGCCCATTGGACAAGCTTTGTTCAGGTCAGAGTAGTCGACACACATCCTCCAAGTGGATCCCTTTGGTGCTAACATCACATTTTCCAACCATTCCACATGGATCACAGGTCTAATGTGTTTAATTCTCAGCAAAGTGGCCACCTCTTGTTTCGTAAAATCACGTTGTTCGGCTGGCTGATATCTTTTTTTCTGTTGAACCAGCTTGGCGTCAGGCCGAACGACCAGCTTATGGCATATTATCTCCGGGTCAATGCCCGACATATCTTCTGGTACTCAGGCAAACAATATCTGAAACTTATTCAGAACTTCAATTACACCCTCCCGAATCCTAGCTTCTAGGTCCATCCCGATCGCTACTTTCCGATCGGGGGGAATCAATGTCGATATTCTCCAAGAGAGTAGTCAGTTCAGGGTGTGCCTTAAATTCGGTTTGGTGAGTCTCAACCTCAATGCTGTTTACCCGCATCCCTCGAGTATTCATCTTTTCCAAGGCCTCCTGATAACAGGTCCGGCTGTTGCTGGATCTGTCCTGGCCACTCCAACCCTAGTGTCCGTTGGGAACTTGATGCATAAATGACGAACAGAAGCTATCGCTTCCAAATCTTCCAATCCTGGTCGGCCCAAAATGGCATTGTGGGCACATTTAATGTCCACCACCACAAACGTCATTCGGGCCGATGTTTTGTGAGCCTCTTCCCCAACTTAGACCATCAACTGGATGGTTCCCTCAGCCTCAATGCAATTCCCCGTAAAACTGGCAAGAGGTGTCTTCAGGTGGACCAGCTGATTCCTATGCAACCCCATCTTCTCAAACGTGTGTAGGTACAACACGTTGACACTGCTCCCTTATCTATCAACACCCGGTGGATTAATACGTTGTCGATGCACATGCTTATCACCAATCCGTCCTTGTGCGGACTTGGTGAGTTAGGCCAATCTGTAGGTCCGAACGTGATTGGCTCCATTCTTCCTTTCTTGGGGGGGGGGGGGGGTGGAGACGGATCCCACATAGAGGCTTCATTCGAACCTTTTCTGTTCGACATTCGAATCCCCTGTTTCCCCGCCCAAAATATAATCTTCACCCCCATCCTCTTCTTTTTTCCCGAGTTCCCCGAACCTTCTGCTTCGTCTCAGGGGGTAATGTAGACATCATTTCTGGGTTGAGCATCACGCTGATCATCCCGTCTCTAGCTGTTGGGTTTCTTGAATTGCTTCGGGAGGCCTACAGCATTCAGATCTTTGTTCACATATTTTTCCAGGTGACCCCGCTGGATTAGTTCCTCGGTAGCTATCTGTAATGCTCGGCAGAAATGGGTGGGGTGATTCTTCCGCTTGTGGTACTTATAGAAGGCATTCTCATATGATCCCATGAAAGATTTGGTATCAGTTGGAAGGGGAATATTGTCCTTATCATGCTGAAAAATCGTCGCAATGGAAAGGACGAGCGGGGTGAAGCGTCCTGGCTTAGGAGGATGTGCGGCCGCTGGAATAGGACCCAGCCGATCGGCTAGTCTTGTTGGGGCAGAAAGTGTAGCCACCTTATCCCTGATCATGATTTCTTCTTCCAGGGATGCATGCTTTCGGACCCTGTCCAGCACTTCGGCCTACGCCGCGCCCGGATTCTTTTTCAAATCCTTATACAACTCTCCCATTCGGAGGGAATCAGTGAACAGGGTAATTGTCGTATCCTCCGTTATGCTTCCAACCTTCAGGGTTTTATCTCTCCATCTTTTCAGAAATTGATTGATGGATTCCCTTGGTCCCTGCTTAACATTGGTCAGGTAACTGAAGTGCCGTTTTAGGGTGGCACTGGAAGCAAACTGTGCCAAAAAGAAGGACGATAATTCGGCAAAGCTGCCGATCGATCAGGGCTGCAGGGTTCCGAACCACTCCTGGGCGGGTCCCCTGAGCGTGCTGAAGAACAGTCGGCAAATGGCTGCCTCTGTTGCTCCTAACAGCATGAGCCCTCCTTGGTAACTTCTCAAATGTACGTGGGGATCTCCTGCCCCGTCATATGCCTGACCGGTTGGTGGTTTGGCATCCCTCAGGATCTCCACATTCATTATTTCCCGAGTGAAGAGGGAAGTGATCTTGGACCGCACCGGGGTAGGTTGTAGGGGTACCCTATTCATCTGATCCCTCATCTCATTCATCTGCCTCCTCATTTTGGCCATTTCTTCCTCTTTGTCCGTTAGGGGAGGTGGTGGTGGACTTCCTAGATTAACAAACTCTCGATTCCCTTCTGGTGGGGGTGTTCTCTGATTCCGACGTCTACGTATGAATCTGGTGCCATCACGTTCTTCGTATTGGAAATGGCACCCGACTGGCCTAGTTCCTCTAGCTCGGGACCCGGTCGGGGTATGGTCACTGGGAGTATGTTGCCTGTTCCTGGCTGTGTGAGTCCTTTGGTGATCTCCCCGATGGGCTCGTGAATGAGCCGAAGCTGTGGTTGTTTCTGTATCAGTGGTTTCCTCATCAAACGGCTGCATCCGACAGAGTGGGGACGGGGTTGTGTACCTGGTTTCCCCTGTGTAGCTAGATCGCCCCTCGTTTTGCTCATCTGCCATCTACTGCATTACTTAGGCGAGATCTCGCATGGCATGGGTGTTTCTCCTCAGTGCTTCGGGGATAGAGAAATCCCCATCAAAATGTTGGTAAGATCCCCGGCTGGATTTCCCTTGGGGGGTCCAGCTCCCCGGAGTCCTGCTACTTTTGCGACGCTCCGAACTTTCATTGGTATGATGAGAGGTGATTCTAACCATCCTGATAGTAGGCTGATGTTTGGGTGAATGGTTTGTTTGAAAACTTTTTGTCCAAGTTTCCCACAGACGGCGCCAATGTTGAGGTTTAGTCCCGCAGATCCGAAAGCCCAACACACGCTTTGGATATTAAGGATGTGGAAAATAGGTTAAAGATCAAAGAAAATATAAAAGTTGAATGTATTATGCTCAAAACCGACTTGTATTAAACAATTCGCTGGTTGCACAGGAAAGTTCCCGAACGGTAAGTCGGAGCAGTGATTAATACAAGAACAAGAACGAAAGTCATAAAACTATTCTAGACTTTGAGTCTCAAAATGCTAACCCTTTACAATGAGATTTGAGCCCCTATTTATACTAATAAAAGGGGATGGGGTGATGACGTGGTTGAATCTGACTTGCTGCCGTTCTCGAGGCACTTGAATGTTCATACTCCCACTTGCTGACGTCATACCCTAGCATTAAATGTCCCTTGTCACTTGCAGGTTGCCCGTTGGGGCTTCAGGACGATGTCATGCTGATATCATTTATCAATTTAATCCAAGTTACCTGCATGACCCGATCCCCGTTCGGGGCATAATCCTTCATGGTTCCCTGGATCCCATTCGGCATGACTAGTTACCGGGTCTATCTTCATATGTATCCTTGCTGACTAATGGGCCTAGTATATTTGGCTTTTGGCCCAATATCCCAACATATGTAAAATGCGAGTTCAATATTAAATTGTGAGTTCAATTTTACATGTAATTAATATAAAATTGTAACTAAAATGTGACTTTAAAATTAAAATGTGACTTTAATATGAAAATGTAACTAATATGATAACGTAGCTATAATGTGACTTTAATATTAAAAATGTGACAAGTATACAACTCTAACAAATATTGAATTGTGAGTACAAATAAAATGCAACTAATATTTATATGTAACTAAAATGTGAGATTAATATTAAATTATGAGTTTAATATTAAAATGCAACTAATATTTAAATGTAACTAAAATGTGACTTTCTTATTAATTTGTGAGTTTAAATAATAAAATGCAACTAATATTCAAATGTAAGTAAAATGTGACTTTATTATTAAAATGTGACAACTATAGTAAATGCAATTAAAATGCAACTACTTTAATCTAACAACTTTAATATGTTTAATATTAATATCTAACAAATATGGTTAATTAATATGATAATGTAACACATATAGTAAATGCAATTAAAATGAAACTACTATTAACAATTTCAAATGTAACTAAAATGAGAATAGTATAATTTGAGAATGTAACAAGTATTAAAGTTGACAAAATGAGAATGTAACAAAGTGAGAATGTAACTACCATTAATATAGGATAAATGTATAACTAATATTAATGAAAATGTAACTAATAGGATAAATGTATGAATGTATATTAATTAATGGGAATGTAACTAATAGGATAAATTTAACTAATACCAATGAAAATGTAACTAATAAGATAAATATATTAATGTATATTAATTAATGAAAATGAAACTACTAGAATGAATGTATAAGGTTAATAGTATATAGGGAAAAATAATTCAAATACCCCAAACATTGAAAGGGTGTGACCGTGTGACGTAGCTACCCCAGACTTGCATATGTAATTTAAATACTCCATACTTTACATAAAAAAAAAAATTAGCACCATGGTTATATATTATTTCTTTCAAAAGTGTAAACTTATGATATTAATTGCATAATTTAAAATATTTTAGCATTTGTGAAGATATAATTAACATTCTAAACTTCCATTATGAATAAATAATACTACGTATTACGTATCCTTAGCCTATATAATTGCAACGCTTAATAATTGAAATAAAAATATTTTAAAATATGAAATTAATACCATAAATTTACATTTTTGAAAAAATAACAATGACCATGGTGCTAAAAAACTTTTTATGCAAAGTTTGGGGTGTTTATAATACACATGCAAGTTTGGGGTGTTAACCTCACACTCCTTCAAAGATTGGGATATATATTTGAATTGTGTTTCTCTAGTATACAATATATAAGTATACTACTATAAGATGAGTAGTACACTTATATTTAATACTTTCACATATATACTCAATATATAAGTATATATAGTATAAGGGAAAAGATCCCATGAGAAGTCCATATTAGGTTGAAAAATGAGAAGTCCTGACTGCCGTCCGATTAACTCGTCCGAACAGTTCGATTACTTTAAAACTATCGTATCATTAATGGCATATTTGTAAATTTCGTGAACTGTATACCTTTTCGTTAAAAGGCATGTTTGCCATCTCTCCCTCAGACTGCAAGTGTCTCTCCCAATGGCGAAGCAGTACTATTGATGACTTATAAGCCTATCACCTACGACCTCTAGTTAGTCTAACGCCATACAAGATTGAAAGACCAATCTTTAGTGATGACGACTGGCCATAGCAGAGGGATCGAAGCTCTGAATCAACTTATTTTCCCCTAATTTGAAGTACTAAACTCTTCCCTCATCTGCTCAAATATATGCAATGATGACTAGGCAGCCATGGGTGAAGCTCATGATCAACATATTCCATGAAGAATTTCACAAATCTTAATCAGTCCATGAACTGAAACAAACAATTGACGGTAAGTTTCAAATTCAACTTTCTTACCTTTAGTATTATTTTTTGTCCAGATTTTTTATTGAAGAGTTCATTTTAATATCAAGTTGATTCACCTTCAATTTGTTTTAATGGAAGTAATCAGGTTCTGGTTCAATTATAATGCAACTTTCTAGTTTAAAATTTTTAAAATAAGTTATTCTTCCCTCTGCATCTATTAAGTGTTTGATATTATGTCTCAATGAGCTATAAATCTACTTTTTACCATGTAATACTTTTCTAGTATATCAAATTTAAAATAAGTTATTTTCCCCTCTTCAGCTTTCAAATGTTTGATATTATCTCTCAATGAGTTTAGTTTAATCTGTAACTTTAAGATCCTAGAGTGTATGTTGTTTAGGTAAAAAAAGGGTAAAACTCACCCAAGTCAATAAGTATTATACCTTTGTTGGAACTGAGATTTTTTGTCTGATTAATTTTGTCTAATTTAGATTAAATATTCATATCAAGTGCTTGTTAAAATGCTTAAATGATGATGGGCTTCATTTGAAAGTAGAGTAAAATTTTATGAATATCATATGTAACTTATACACTATTTTTTTGTTGAAATTTAGTTTATGCAGTTAGACTTTTTGTCCTCTTTAATTTACATTCTGTGTTACAATTTAAACTCTTAAACTTTAGACCTTATATGAGTTCTGAATAAAAGTTATGTCTTTTGAGTTAATAGTCATAGTAATTTGAGTAAAAGTTATGCATTAACACAGAATCTTAATTTGCAAACACTAATTTTAAAGTTATTATTTCCCTCTTAATTAAAACACTAATCTTAAAACTCTTTTTTGTGTTGTTATGATCATAAATAGATCACCAGGTTGGATGTTGCTAGTGGTTACAAAATAATGGTTTGATTGGTCTCAGTCTCATCCTCATCCTCATCAATTCACTGCACCTAAAACAATCCACTATGTCATTCTCAACTACAACCTTTTGGCTCTACCTTCAACTTTGGCAGCCATCGTCATAGAGAGTTTGTTGATCTCGTATAGTAGCCCAACAAAAAACAAAAGGCATGTTGTTATATACACTCGATGACAGATTGACAGTACTAGCAGCAACTAAAGCAATTTCATTTGCAAGTATAACTGTACCCCATCCATTTTTGGTTCCATTTGCCTCTTGATAATTTCCAATGAATGTTAGCAAAGTAAGGAATATGAAAGAACTTATGAGGCCTCCAAGGATAGTATAACTCAGAAGAGGCTAACTGTGCTCTAAACACTTATTGTAGGGATATGATGGTCACAAAAAGAAATGATTATAACATAGAACTACCACATCCTACCATTGATTTCAGCTCATCTTGTGAACTCTGGCCAGAAATTGTAGAGCTTGAGGTTAGGGCGGGGGGGGGGGGGGGGAGGGGGGGGGGTTGTCTTCAAATCACAGAGATATCTTAATATCTCTTTACTCATACAAAGACAATCCTTTATAAGTTTTTTTCCTTCTCAGTTTAAATGTATTTATCATATTGAATCTACGTGTTCAGTCAGATTAGGTGGCTATGTTAGTTGTAATTCTACCGTGTTTTACTTTTATTTCTAAATTCTAATGCAAATGATCAACTATGAGGTTTGGTTAAAAGTTGGGTCTTTTGAGTTAATAGTTATAGTAATTTGAGTAAAAGTTGTGCCTTGACAATGAATCTTAATGTGTAAACAATAATCTTAAGTTTTAGTTAAGAGTTCATTTAATATTAAAAATCGCACTCATTCTTTTATAAGCTACTGTTAGTTCTTGATTACATTATTGATTCTCTTCTTTTTCATTTCTTTCGTAATGTTAGATGCTCTTTTGGTGTCTAGTGTAATATATTATCAAACCTATTAGCTCAAATGGTAGAGCAATGTGCAAAAATGCACAAAGATGCAGGTTCGAGTCCTGCATAGCCTATAGTTGCAGCTGCTATTTTGTTTCCTTACCTTTCCTTCTTTTTTTCTTCCCACAGTATCTGCTTGTTTTTTTATCTTATGTTGCATCCACATACTTTATTTAAAAGCTTGTTGTGTGTACTATAATTCTATCAGGTATTTATACACTATCAAAGAACTCTTTTGGTACTAATTTAAGCTATATAGTGACAGGGGAACTTAAACTTGGCACGAAGCAAAGTCTCTCATCCTGAATCCTGATTACAGAAATCTATCGTGGATAGATAGAACAACCTGTCCAATAGAAAAACGAGCACAAAGGCGTGCTTACCAAATGCCCCTTCATGCCAGCTTTGAGCCAAACACATGATGCCATCCTATCTATCATTTTCAACAAATGGGATTGCTTCACCAAATCTCCAGCCTCTAGTAACTAGCCTCGCTACCACTAATAGAGCTTTAATCATTACTTATAAAACTAAATGCACGACTTTTAATTCACATTAACTTAAAAGATCAAAATCAATCAGAGAAATTATGTAAAGATAAAATAGTCTTCAACCAACAATTATCACAAGTTCTATCATAAAAAGTAGAGCAAAGTTATACAATAACCAGTAACTTCCAAGTCACAAATATACACTTTAAATTGAAAAAGTGACATGACAGAACTTCAAAAATAAATTCAACATGCGATGTTCTCTATGACTTGGATAATTTTGATGTCCAACTTCATCTTCATTCCCAATTTCATCTTCATTTGCTCGCTCAGACACTCATACTTGTCCTCACCTGCCAAAGTAAAAAGAGTCATTTAGCAACATACTAATAATGTTAGAACCATAACTTTTAACAACAAATCCACGACTTCTAGCTCATATATAATGAAGAGCTCAAAATCAGTAAGCGACTAGTTTAACAAAAAAAAAGAAGCAGTCAGCCACTTTTATTTTTAGTATTATTAGTGCATATATTTAATACTTTGTATTATGAGCAGATTTAATAAAGTTTGTAAATATGTAATACTAAGTACTTCTATAGTAATATTTATAACTATTAATAGAAAATTGATAATTTTTTTACACAACTAAAACTGAATCAAAAGAACTAAGACTACAAATTCTATTTTGGCTTTGATAATGCCATGTACAGAGGAATGACATATAATTTTTTTCTCAAAGACTACTTGTCACGCCCCGAACCGCATCCGAGCCACGTAGACAACCGCCGTACAACCCGATAAGAACAACAACAGTTCATCCATATTGAATTGTACAAGGCGTCCGATTGATTCTATTGCCAAACCGATTAGTAAACACATACAATCAACATCAATATCATAATCAACAAATGCGGAAATGATAATATGTTTGATACTTAGCCACACGTGGCAAACACAGGCACGCAGGCCCCCAACTGTTTTAAGGAAAACATTGTTCGAAAATCCATGAGCAGTTTATAAATTTGAAATAAGAATGGAAGCACGAACCACGTCTTCCTTCTAGATCAATCACCCCAGGCAAAGGTGCAGGTAGTAGGACTCTTGCCTTAACCTCAAAAATGTGAGGGCCCCCGAAGGGGTCAGTACTCCATAGAAGTACTAGTGACAAGCAGACTATATGAAGAATAACTAATGTTTCAGACACGAGACCCAAAAATAGGGTGATACATATATATAGTTGCAACTCATCCACCCGATGATACATACTGTATATATTCGTGTAAAATACTTAACCCGTAGGTCGTTTATCTTAAAGAGTCTTTTAGAGATAAAGTTCTTACCTGACTTTTCTCACTCCTTTCCCCGATGCCTAGCTCACAAGCTATAGTCTACCTTCGATTCATACTACCGAGTGTTTTAGGATCATTTACCGTCCAAGGCACTCAACCCAACCTGGAGTATTTAGGATCATTTACCGTCCAAGGGCACTCGACCCCACCTAGAGTATTCTGGATCATTTGCCGTCCAAGGGTACTCGACCCCACCTAGAGTATTCTGGATCATTTACCGTCCAAGGGTACTCGACCCCACCTGGAGTATTCTGGATCATTTACCGTCCAAGGGTACTCGACCCCACCTGGAGTATTCTGGATCATTTATCGTCCAAGGGTACTCAATCCCTAGACTATCCTCTACCAAATCCTAACCTGGATATGGCTAACCTTTCATTCCCTTAACTATGGACAATGTCTAGCCCTATAGTAATATAACAATCCTTAGGAACCAACGTGGGCGGGTCCCACCTGAACAGCCCACGTTAACCTACTCAAAATTGCCCGTTTTGAGCATAAACCAATACTCGATCGAGTACTCACCTATACTCGATCGAGTACAGGAGACAGTAGCCCACAAGGCTAATTTTCAATGTATACTCGATCGAGTATCTACCCATACTCGATCGGGAATAGGAGGCACTAGCCCCCTGGGGCAAATCTTCAGCAAATACCCGGTCGGGTACTTGTCAATACCCGGTCGAGTATGGCAGTTGACTTGGCGGTCAACGCCCGTTTGACAATCCAAACGGAGTCCAATTAACGTGAAATTTTACACACATGTACTTCTTGACATCCACAATCCAAAAAAATACCATTTTGGATCCCTGGAACATCGCACATAATAATTTATCACATTTTTAATCATCAAACGTAAATAACATGCTTTTCAATTATGTTTTATATATAATCATGGCATAAACAAATACTTGATTATCCTTAATCATTCCATAAAACATATTTTTGATTACTTTAGGTAATCTCATGCCTCACGCAAAAGTTATAAAGCATAAAGTCGTCTTCTCACTTTAATGAAGCTTATGAAGTTCTAGCCTTTCCGATTTAGCTCCGGTGAAACTCCGGCGAACTTCAACGAACTCCGACGACAACTTCGGAGCCCCTTTCAACTATGTGAAAGTTCCTTGAATACCTTAGACAAGTTACTAACAAGGTTTCATCATCATAAAACCCATAGTAATACAAATAACCTCAAAAAGGTTATTTCCCGGCAAACTGGTCACTTTGGCTTCTAAGTCCGTTCTTGGACTTAGAACTTTCTTCCAACCCCTCATTCTACACTTCCAAACGTGTAGAACAATCCTAGGGTGTGAAATATGATTGAATAATCATATAAGAGGATTGAAGAACAAGAAATGGGATTAATGGAGTCATTACCTTGTTAAACACAAGTTTTCCTCTCCAAAGCCAACTTTTCTCTTCTCTTTTCCCCTCCTTCTTCCTCCTTAGCTCAAGTGCATGTATGGATGATAAAAATGAGGTTTGCAGAGATTCTCTCCTCTTGGAAAGTGGTATGGCCGAGCTGTATGAGGTGTGGGGTGGTGGAAATATCTCCTTTGGCTTATTTACCAATCATGTGGGGGAGGGACCCTTTTCCCTTCTCATTTTGTCTCCCCATCAACTCAATCCCCCTACACCAGCCCAATGATGCGGCTCCCCTTCCCATTTGCAAGACTAAAAACGTGGGTTGGCCCCCACTTATGTGGGAGGTCAACCCTTTGTGTCCCCGAGTGTACAATCAGTTCCGAAAGTTGTATTTTCCGGACTGTTTTAATTATATTTTATTTAATCGGGTCAAATAAAATATCGCACATGCTCTCCATCATTATTGGACTTTATAATGAATATACATTCCTCAATTTTAATTTAGAAGTCTCCGAAATCCCTTTTCGGGCTGTTATCTGATAAATTGCTGATACTGATAATTGGGCCCCGTTTGACCAACCCGGTCCACTCTATGCCATTGCCACGACCCAATTAGAATACCCACCACCATATACATATTATCTAGGCCATCTTTAATATCATATGTGGTCCCGATAATATCGGGCGGCCCCCACTTCCGATGTGGTCCCCGCCTGAATTTTACTATTCACGCAAAAGAAATGATAAAAAATTTACAATCACGTAAAATGTGTTTATTCATTTCTCAAGGTTCAATACATAATTTGATAAAGTACAAATACTTGGGGGCAGTGTTACAAGTTCTACCCCCCTTATTTGGGATTTCGTCCCCGAAATCCACATGTCTAGTCAAACAGAAATGAATATTGTTCCCTCATTAGGGTCTCCACTTCCCAAGTTTGCTTCTCGACGCGATCACTCTTCCAAAGTACTTTTACCATCGAAACCTCTTTGCTCCTTAGCTTTTTCACCTGTCGGCCCATGATCTTTACCAGCTGCACCGTATAGTGTAGGTCTTCTCGGATTTCTACCGGTGGTTTCTCAAGAATGTGTGACGGGTCCTGCACATACTTCTTGAGCATAGAGACATGAAACACGTTATGAATATTTTCCAACTCTGGAGTCGGCCGAAGTCGGTATGCTACGACCCCAATCCTTTCAAGGATTTTGAACGGGCCTATATAACGTGGGTTAAGCTTACCCCGACTGAGGAACCTGATGATTCCTTTCCAAGGTGATACCCTCAGAAATACATTGTCACCGACCTCAAACTCCAACGTCCTCCAACGCTTATCGGCATAGCTCTTCTGCCGGTCTTGGGCAGCCTTAAGCCTTAAGCCTTAAGCTCTTCTGACCTCGTCCCAACACAATGGTGTCCGACATTTCCTCCCATACAATGCTTCGTATGGAGGCATGCCTATACTCGCCTGATAACTGTTGTTATAGGCGAATTCCACCAAAGCCAACTGATTGTCCCAGCTTCCCTGGAACTCCAAAGCACATGCTCTCAACATGTCTTCCAAAATCTGAATTACACGTTCGGACTACCCATCCGTTTGAGGATGAAATGCGGTGCTAAACCTCAACTTCGTACCCATGGATTCCTGAAACTTAGGCCAAAACCGCGATGTGAACCGTGGGTCTCTATCTGATACTATGGTAACTGGAACCCTATGCAGTCTCACAATCTCATCTGTGTACAACTTGGCCAGTCGCTCGAGCGTATAGGTAGTGTTGATAGGTAGAAAATGAGCACTCTTGGTTAGCCTATCCACTACCACCCATACTGCGTCGTAGTTCCTAACCGTCCGTGGTAGACCCACCACGAAGTCCATGGTAACATGCTCCCACTTCCATTCTGGAATGGTAAGTGGTTGTAGTAACCCTGCTGGGTGTTGGTGCTCTGCCTTAACCTGTTGACAGGTAAGGCAACGGCTTACGTATTCTGCAATCTCTCTCTTCATCCCCGACCACCAGTAACTTTCTTTCAAGTCTCGATACATCTTTGTACCGCCCGGGTGCATGGCATACGCAGATGAGTGAGCCTCCTCAAGGATAGATTTTCGGAGCTCCTCATCCGATGGCACACACACTCGTTCCTTGAATAGTAGAAGTCCATCTTCTCTCTCACGGAAACCCTCGACGGGCCCCACAAGCATCCGTTCCCGGATTTTCTGAAATTCCTCGTCATTGCCTTGACATGTTCTGATTTCATCTAATAAGGTGGGTCTTATCTCAAATCTAGCCAATAACGCCCCATCCGTGGATACCTCCACACGTGCCCTCAATGCTCGTAAGCATGTGAGTAAAACCCCTGATGACGAGCTCTTCCTGCTCAGTGCATCGGCTACTACATTAGCGTTGCCCGGATGATAGTCAATGATTAAGTTGTAATCCTTGATCAACTCCATCCATCTTCTCTGTCTCATGTTCAACTCTTTCTTAGTGAACACATACTTCAAGCTCTTGTGGTCAGTATAGACGTGACACAACTCTCCGTAGAGGTAGTGCCTCCAAATCTTCAATGCAAACACCACAGCACGTAGCTCCAGATCGTGTGTGGGGTAATTTACTTCGTGCTTTCTCAATTGCCGAGAAGCATAAGCAATTACCTTCCCTGATTGCATCAGTACACACCCAAGTCCCTGAATGCTAGCATCACTGTAGATGTCATACCCTAACCCTTGCACGGGTAGGGCAAGCACTGGTGCTTCGGTCAAATGTTTCTTTAGCTCAAGAAACCCCTTCTCACACTTATCATCCCACACAAACTTAGCCCCCTTTTTAGTGAGCTTCGTGAGTGGAGATGCTATCACAGAGAACTTCTCCACAAATTTGCGGTAATACCCCGCTAAACCGAGAAAACTCCTTATTTCCTTCACATTCTTGAGCCTCTCCCAATTAGTGACTGCTTCAATCTTCGAGTTATCAACTGAAATGCCCGATCCCAATACCACATGCCTGAGAAAACCGATCTCTCCAAGCCAAAATTCACATTTAGAGAATTTGGCAAAGAGTTGCTTCTCCCGCAGTGTTTCAAGCACAAGCCTTAGATGTTTCTCGTGTTCTTCCTCATTCATGGAGTATATCAAAATGTCATCTATGAATACTATAACGAACAGGTCCAAGTATTGGTGAAATACTCGGTTCATGAGGTCCATGAATGCCGCGGGGGCGTTCGTAAGCCCAAACGACATTACTAGAAACTCATAGTGACCATACCTTGTACGGAATGCACTTTTGGGTATGTCACTCTCTTTGATCTTCAGTTGATGGTAGCCTGACCTCAAGTCGATCTTAGAGAACACGGTTTCCCCCCGTAGTTGGTCAAACAAATCATCGATCCTTGGCAAAGGGTATTTGTTCTTTATCGTGACCTTGTTCAACTGACGGTAATCGATACACATTCTAAGTGTACCATCTTTCTTCTTTATAAAGAGTACCGGTGCTCCCCACGGTGAATGACTCGGCCTAATGAATCCGTTGTCCAGTAATTCTTCTAATTGAACCTTCAACTCTTGAAGTTCAGCCGGTGCCATCCGATTTGAAGGAATCGAGATGGGTTTTGTACCGGGTTCTACTTCAATGGTGAACTTAATTTCTCGATTTGGTGGGAGTCCCGGGAGTTCTTTAGGGAAAACTTCTAAGTACTCACTCACCACTCTCACCTCAGTGAGACTCTTTCCCTTGCCTTCCTTGCCTATGACATAGGCCAAGTATGCTTGACACCCTTTCCTCATCATACGCCTTGCTCTTATGGCCGATATGATACAAGGATTGAATTTCCCTCTATCTCCCTCGAAGCATAGAGTATTTCCTTCTCCATCTTTTAGTTCTAACACCTTGGTGTAGCAATCTACTTTCGCATGGTGTTTTTCGAGCCAATCCATGCCAAGTATAGCATCAAACTCGAGCATGTCTAACGGCACAAAGTCACCCATTAGACAGTGTTTCCTTATCCCTACATTACACGAGGGATAGTAGTGTTTCCGCTCTACATCATCTCCCAATGGCGTAGAGACCAACAATGGTTGCATCATTGCTACCAAAGGCATGCCCAAACCCTTGGCAAACGCTTCGCTCACAAATGAACGTTGTGCTCCGGTATCAATGAGAATTCTCGCGTCCCTATCGTTGATCTTTAGTGTCCCTACATACATAAGTCATGTAAGACACACTACTCAACATCCCGACTGAAAAGGACCGAACGAAAAATTTTCAGCCTAGGGATACCCTATACCCGGTCGGGTAAAGCCCTATACCCGGTCGGGTACTACTCGAGCCCTTAGGGAAAAGGCTTCCTGATCCCCTTCCCCGGTCGAGTACACACCTCGAATTCGGACGAAATGTCGATACCCGGTCGGGTGTATTCCTATACCCGGTCGGGTATCACTCGAAATTTTCAACAAATCGCTTCATGTCCCTAACGCTCGATCGAGTACACACTTCGAAGCCAAGATATTACACATACCCGATCGAGTATATGGCCATACCCGATCGGGTATTGCTCGAAGTGTCAAAAGCGGACGATCCTGCCACGCTTATCCGAACGAGTACACACTTCAAACCAAAATTTTATCCATACCCGATCGGGTATGGCTATATACTCGATCGGGTATTGCTCGAAGTGTCAAAAACAAAAGATCCTGCCACGCTTGCCCGCACGAGTACACACTTCAAAATTGAAACAGAGTCTATACTCGGTCGGGTCTATAGGAGTACCCGATCGGGTCATGCATATATTCTGAAAGTTTTTCTCCAAGTAAATGAATAAAATGCATGTGTAACCAAGAGATTACCTACAATGGAATCCGGGTTGGCCCGAGCATCAGCCTCGGTCATTGCATACACCCGTGCCTGGGTCCTCCCTTGGTTAACGGACGCGGCATTGCTAGCCATGGGTCCGCCCCTTCCTGTGCCGTCCTGGGATGGTCCCGCGCATCCCCTACCAGCCGCAGGTCCTTCCATATCCCCCGATGGTCCCCCTCCATTAAACATTGGGCAAGAGGAGTTGAGGTGGCTCGTGCTACCGCATTTGTAACACCGCGGTGGTTCATTACACTTCCCCGCATGGTTCTTGCCGCAATTTGCGCACCTCGGTGACCATGTACTCCCTAGTTTGGCCCCTTGCCCTCCTGAGCCCTTATTCATTTTCGCCAATGGTGCCGGCGCCCTGAATGAATTGCCACCCCCCGCGTGGTGCTTCCGAGAGTGGTCTTGGGGTCCAGAGTTTTCCCATCTTCTCTTCTTCGCCTCCTCAGCGTCCCTCACCTTCCTCTCGTTCCACTGGGCTTCCCCAAGGAGCCCTTTATCAACGATCTGGCTAAATGTCATGTTATGATGATAAGTAGCCCGATCACGAATGTCCAACTGTAGAGCATCCCAAAAATGATTGGCCATACGATTTTCATCCAAAGAGTATTCTGGGATGAACCGTGCCAAGTCACGAAACCTTTGTTCCAATTGCCTCACCGAGCAACCATCCTCCTGTTTCAGGTTTGTGTACTCTCTTCTTTTGAGATTGACTTCAAAAGTTGAGTAGTACTGATTATAAAAATCCACTTCGAATTTCTCCCAAGTGGCCTCACCGTGGAACTTCCCTTCCACGCCTTCCCACCACACTGCAACTACCCCATCAAGTAGCCTGGTGGCAACCCTCAACTTCACGTCGAGTCCAATTTGCATATCCCTAGAAGCATCATTCAGCTTCTTGATCCAGTCTGCGGCCTCTGATATGTCGCCTTTGCCATCAAATGATTTGCACCCCAAGGCTCTAGCCTCCTTGAGGTACTTGGAGATACGTACCATCGTGTCTCCCCCGAATGCCCCAGATGGAGCACTAGAAGCACCTCGGCTTCCCTGCCCTATGGCTTGCCTTGCCTGTCTAGCTTGGCGCCGCTGCTCTCTCTTTGCCTTATTCTCGAGGTACCATTCTAGTACCTCGCTCATACGGTCGTAATGAGGATCATCATCCTCATCTTCTTCTTCAAAGTCCTCCCTGTTGTACGGGGTCTCCTCTTGCTCCGTGCTTGAAGCATAGGCGAAGTCGTCCGGTTCGGTGGCCCAAGACGGGTGCACCGAACCGACACGCGTGCTACTTGCCGTCGGCATTGTAGAAAGCCCACGACCCCTGCCTCGTCCTCGTCCTCGGACTTGACCCTGGCCTCTACCCCTAGAGGTCCGTGATTCAGCCCGTGTGGCGTGCCCGGTAGCCCCCGGTGCACATCCCGTTGGGTTTCTCCTAGTGCTCCTGCGTCCTCCCTCCATTTCTGAAAGAAATAAGGAATTAGCCTTTAGACTCGTTTCGATGTCGATTGACAGAATAGCACAAAAGACACCACTTGGTCCAACATTATGGCCAACAAACTGTTAAGGGTACCGTCTTAACAATAAGAGGTCAATAACTTGGTTTCCAACGGTTCCTTAATTACAAAAACTTTTGCTCATGGTTTTGTTCAAAACTTTTTGATGACGAGACTATTGAGAGGTTAATTGTATAGTTTAGGAATCGATGGCTCTGATACCATTTAATTGTCAAGCCCCGAACTGCATCCGGGCCACGTAGACAACCGCCGTACAACCCGATAAGAACAACAACAGTTCATCCCTATTGAATTGTACAAGGCGTCCGATTGATTCTATTGCCAAACCGATTAGTAAACACATACAATCAACATCAATATCATAATCAACAAATGCGGAAATGATAATATGTTTGATACTTAGCCACACGTGGCAAACACGGGCACGCAGGCCCCCAACTGTTTTAAGGAAAACATTGTTCGAAAATCCATGAGCAGTTTATAAATTTGAAATAAGAATGGAAGCACGAACCACGTATTCCTTCTGGATCAATCACCCCAGGCAAAGGTGCAGGTAGTAGGACTCTAGCCTTAACCTGAAAAATGTGAGGGCCCCCGAAGGGGTCAGTACTCCATATAAGTAATAGTGACAAGCAGGCTATATGAAGAATAACTAATGTTTCAGACACGAGACCCAAAAATAGGGTGATACATATATATATAGTTGCAACTCATCCACCCGATGATACATACTGTATATATTCGTGTAAAATACTTAACCCGTAGGTCGTTTATCTTAAAGAATCTTTTAGAGATAAAAGTTCTTACCTGACTTTTCTCACTCCTTTCCCCGATGCCTAGCTCACAAGCTATAGTCTACCTTCGATTCATACTACCGAGTGTTTTAGGATCATTTACCGTCCAAGGCACTCAACCCAACCTGGAGTATTTAGGATTATTTACCGTCCAAGGGCACTCGACCCCACCTGGGGTATTCTGGATCATTTACCGTCCAAGGGTACTCGACCCCACCTGGAGTATTCTGGATCATTTACCATCCAAGGGTACTCGACCCCACCTGGAGTATTCTGGATCATTTACTGTCCAAGGGTACTCGACCCCACCTGGAGTATTCTGAATCATTTACCGTCCAAGGGTACTCAATCCCCAGTCTATCCTCTACCAAATCCTAACATGGATATGGCTAACCTTTCATTCCCTTAACTATGGACAATGCCTAGCCCTATAGTCATATAACAATCCTTAGGAACCAACGTGGGCGGGTCCCACTTGAACGGCCCACGTTAACCTACTCAAAACTGCCCGTTTTGAGCATAAACCAATACTCGATCGAGTACTCACCTATACTCGGTCGAGTACAGGAGACAGTAGCCCACAAGGCTAATTTTCAATGTATACTCGATCAAGTGTCTACCCATACTCGATCGGGTATAGGAGGCAGTAGCCCCCTGGGGCAAATCTTCAGCAAATACCCGGTCGGGTACTTGTCAATACCCGGTCGGGTATGGCAGTTGACCATGCGGTCAACGCCCGTTTGACCACCCAAACGGAGTCCAATTAACGTGAAATTTTACACACATGTACTTCTTGACGTCCTCAATCCAAAAAATATCATTTTGGATCCCTGGAACATCGTACATAATAATTTATCACATTTTTAATCATCAAACGTAAATAACATGCTTTTCAACTATGTTTTATATATAATCATGGCATAAGCAAATACTTGATTATACTTAATCATTCCATAAAACATATTTTTGATTACTTTAGGTAATCTCATGCCTCACGCAAAAGTTATAAAGCATTAGCTCCGACGAAACTCCGGCGAACTTCAATGAACTCCGGCGACAACTCCGGCGCCCCTTTCAACTCTGTGAAAGTTCCTTGAATACCTTAGACAAGTTACTAACAAGGTTTTATCATCATAAAACCCATAGTAATACAAATAACCTCAAAAAGGTTATTTTCCGGCGAACCGGTCACTTTGGCTTCTAAGTCCGTTCTTGAACTTCGAACTTTCTTCCAACCTCTAATTCTACACTTCCAAACGTGTAGAACAATCCTAGGGTGTGAAATATGATTGAATAATCATATAAGAGGATTGAAGAACAAGAAATGGGATTAATGGAGTCATTACCTTGGTAAACACAAGTTTTCCTCTTCAAAGCCAATTTTTCTCTTCTCTTTTCCCCTCCTTCTTCCTCCTTAGCTCAAGTGCGTGTATGGATGATAAAAATGGGGTTTGCAGAGATTCTTTCCTCTTGGAAAGTGGTATGGTCGAGCTGTATGAGATGTGAGGTGGTGGAAATATCTCCTTTGGCTTATTTACCAATCATGTGGGGGAGGGACCCTTTTCCCTTCTCATTTTGCCTCCCCATCAACTCAATCCCCCTACACTAGCCCAATGATGCGACTCCCCTTCCCATTTGCAAGACTAAAAACGTGGGTATCCCCCACTTATGTGCGAGGTCAACCCTTTGTGTCCCCGAGTGTACAATCAGTTTCGAAAGTTGTATTTTTCGGACTGTTTTAATTATATTTTATTTTATCGGATCAAATAAAATATCACACATGCTCTCCATCATTATTGGACTTTATAATGAATATACATTCCTCAATTTTAATTTAGAAGTCTCCGAAATCCCTTTTTCGGGTTCTTATCTGATAAATTGCCGATACTGATAATTGGACCTCGTTTGACCAACCCGGTCCACTCTATGCCATTGCCACGGCCCAATTAGAATACCCACCACCATATACATATTATCTAGGCATAGATTAATATCATATGTGGTCCCGATAATATCGGGTGGCCCCCACTTCCGATGTGGGCCCGTGTGAATTTTACTATTCACGCAAAAGAAATGATAAAAAATTTACAATCACGTAAAATGCGTTTATTCATTTCTCAAGGTTCAATACATAATTTGATAAAGTACAAATACTTGGGGGCAGTGTTATACTATTGAGATGCTTCCCTTCTCATTATTTCTAATGACCTGAGTTGGCTTCTAAAAATAAATGAATAACTTTTATTTTGTTCTGTACTTTGAAAGATAAACAGTGAAATTGTGGTCATTTAAAACCATAGTTCTGAACAATGAGAATATACTCTAAATTCAAAGCAATCAAGATACAAACATACTAGCTTCTCATCTTCTATTATACAAAGCCAAAAGAAAAACTGTACAGTGTTCTCGCCCAAACACTGTACAGTAACGGGTCGGGTCGGGTGCCCATGGGTGCAGTAACGGGTCAGATAAGAGATTATGTGGTCTGTGCAACTTTGATTTAAAGAAGGCTCAATGTCCAATGTTTCAGATTGTGTGGCTCAAGAAAACTGAGCTATTATCAATAAAAAAGGATCTACATTGTACTTAAAATCATTGAGTCCACATAAAAAATCTGCATGCAATCTTTGAGCATACAAACATTTAATGCATTAAACCATCTTTACATTTAATGCTCTGTACGATTGAAAACTAATAACCATTGGATTTTGAACTCTGAGTTATTAAAGAAGCTGGCTTTCTCGATTGATTAAAAACTTGAAATGCTTTGAAAAATTTCAGAGTGTTGTCCTTTCAAACTAACTTTCTCGATTGATTCAAAAAAATTAAATGGTTGGAAGAAATAAGTACTGTGTTGTCCTTTCAACCATTGGATCAAACACTACAAATTTTAGTATAAAACCATCTTAATTTATGATCGAATACACCAAGGTCGGAAATGAGACTCCATTGCATTCCAGAGATAGAGAAACTAGAGGTTGCTTGCCATGAAGAAAGGTATATTATCTTTCTATATACAAAAGCAAAGGAAATGTACAATGTTCCCGCCAAAACACTGTACAGTAACAAGTCGGGTCAGTTTGAAATGGGTTCAGTAACGGGTATGGTCCAAGTTTTCAGGGCTCAATAAAGACCATCTATTGTTAAGCTCACGCCTCAATAAACATTAAATGTTGTGTAATTCAAAAAGGAGAGGGTGGGATGTGTGCCGAATATAATATAGCAGATTTGATCTGAGCAATAAATGCGAAGCTCAAGTCTCCATACACAGCATTAAATGAAAATGTACTTCATATCTCAAAGATTGATTGCATATGAAAAAGAATTAAATAAAGCATACTTTAATATCTTTAGTTGTAAAAATATATCAACAAATTGTGCAGCCGACAAGAACATTTAATGCATACCAAAACATCTTAAAATCCATCGGTTAAATATAACAGTTAAAAGAATTTAAATGGCTATAAATACCATTCACTTAGCAGTTGAACTCCCCAACACATCCAACTGCTTGGCAACTGAGGTAGGAAGAAGGAACTTTAGAGATGATTTTGCTTTGATGAAGAGGTAATATTAACACTAGGTTCGTTTAATTGAATATAGATGGTAACATGACTTTTTTATTACTACAATCAATTGTATTACAGAGGGAAGGATTCATGCTTAAGTGAGGAGGCCTGAACTAGAGTTGTACAAGAAAAAATCATATAAAAATTGTGTATGGAACTAGGAACTTTGTTGTACTCGATAACTACCAAAGTATCAAAACCACCAAACATCCTATTCCAGTTCAGATGACCACATTCACGGGACTGGTATTACCAGTAACCACTACAGTATGTAAACGATAGCATGGTGAAAGAGTTTAAACCACCATAGATGATACTTACAAAAAAAAATAGCTAATCTATTACAAAAAAATTAAAACTACCATGGTGTATGCAATGGCAAGCCTACGATTCAAA
Source organism: Cuscuta europaea (assembly GCA_945859875.1). Classification (NCBI taxonomy): domain Eukaryota; kingdom Viridiplantae; phylum Streptophyta; class Magnoliopsida; order Solanales; family Convolvulaceae; genus Cuscuta; species Cuscuta europaea. Next base: position 1,473,136 of record CAMAPE010000068.1, on the reverse strand, counting down.
TTAATCCATACATGGTGAAAGAGTTGTAACACCATCATGGTTTAAAAAATAGCAAGGTGAAAGAGTTCTAAAACCCCTACATATGAATCAGAATCCAAACTAAACACAAATACATTATATGTAAGAAATACGAGAAAATGGATTGAGATTTGAAACAATACCCAGTATAACAAAAAAGTACTTCACATATTGCTGAATCCAATAAATCTTTTAAACGAAATCATATATAAGTGCATGTACACAGAAAAGTGGTAAAACACATGTATTGTGTAAGTTACAAAAAAAGAAGAAATGAGACAAGAATTGAAATCTGACTCAGACTTCGCCGTAGCAGTTCTCCCAAACCTATTGGACAAATATCCGATGACGAGAGATAATCGGCATGCCGACCGAGTGTGGCATGTGTGAGAGTAGACGCAAGGGAAGAAGATTGTGCAGCTTTGTGTGAGAGTAATCCATCGGATTACCTATTCTGCCGGAGGGTAAACGATAAAGACGCAGGGTAAAGGAGCCTTATATAAGGCGATTTAGGTTTGGGTTGTTGGGCAGAAATCTATTTTCGGTGTTGGGCTGGGTACAGAGTAAATGGGCCATAAATAATGGGATGATCTTATAATTGGTTGGGTATATTTATTGTTGGGCTCGGCTAACTTATATTGAGTATTACTATTACAATACTATAATTTGTATTATAATAGTTTTTATATTTTTATAAATATTAGTATTTTTTTGAAATTTTTTATTTGTAAATCTGAATTTAGATATATCAATAGTAATATTGATAATATTAGTAATATAATTAAAATTATTATAATCATTACCATTATTCAGCTTCACTATCATTATATTTTAATTTAAAAATTACATATACTAAAATGTAAATTTCAACTAATGTTCATTAACGTGTCAAAACTGGGATCCATACTACCAGTGTTGTTTACAAGTAAGTTTTTCGAAATGTGTAAATTGCAGAAATCTTATTGTAATATATGTTTATTTGTTTATTTCTACTTATTCCAAATCTTACTTACTACCAATGCTTGAGTCTTAACTATCGGTTCCCAAATTAAAATTTACGTGGTATTATTTATATTAGGTCTCATCTATTTCTATACAATTATACATCAATTAATAATATTAATTAAAAAACACGAAAACATAATTATTACATTATTTATGTCCCGCGCATCGCGCGGGTGAGAGTCTAGTAAATAACAAAAAACAATCAGAATCACAATTATAATTCAAAATTTCATGTGATTTAATCCAAACTATTGATGTGTTGCCAGAACTAATAAAGCCAAAAAACCATCCCATATTGATTAGATGTTCTAGAAACAAAACTTGCAGCATAACTTTTACTTGAATTATGATAACTTATGACTTCTGAAACCTAAGATCTTATTATTTAGCATAAATGAAGTAGAGGGAAAATGAAGTAAAATTTAAACAACAAATTGATATTGAGTGGCTATGAATTTGATTTTATATATAATTGAGCTCAAAGTCTAGGACTGAAACGTGTATAGTAAACTAACATTCATTGAGACAACATATCAAGCACCTGGTGTGGGCAAATGATTTTAAGCAAGCGAAAAGATTAAAGTTCTTCTTATAGTTCTTCTTATACTAAAATCATTCTGCTCTCATACAAGAATATGACTGCTCTTCATCCTCACTAGAAAACTGAAATTGATAAATATCTATCAAATGATTAAAAATATCATAGTATAAACTAAAATAAGAGTAATTATTTTTATCAATTAGAAAATTTCAAAACAGAGACATTGCTTATGCCCAAAAGGACGACATGTAGCAATTCATCACAATTACTATTTATTAACAACCTGCTTCTAAACTAAATTATAAGATATAAAGACAAAATATACCTCTCTGTGCAGGCAGGCTATGGAACATGGAAAAAGTGAAGAGCGTTACTTGTTTCAAAAGTTGTGTAATTGAAAGAGAAGCTCCAAGTAGCTAGAAACTACTCCGCCTTAGGCTTAGATCTCGAGCGAAGATGTAACAACGACATAAGCGAATTCAGTGATCTTCTTTAGATTTAAACAAACGGCGCCCTCTCAGCTTCACACTTTCAACGAAGAAATGCGTAAGAAGAAGCTCCTGGGATTGGCCAACGATCTTCATCTTTTGTATTCATCGGAGAATAGAGAACTGAGGCGAGAATCAGATAAGGAGAGTTGAAGTCTACGGTGGAATGAGATTACGTAACTGAAATTATTTAATTAAGAAAGGAGAAGAACCGTCAGATTTGATAGGATCTATCGGCTCATATTAGTTCTCATTTTTCAGCTTAAGAGAACTTCTCACCGGATCCATTCCCTATATATATATATATATATATAGATATAGATAGATAGATAGATAGAGAGAGAGAGAGAGAGAGAGAGAGAGAAGATCAGGTGAGAAGTGCTCCTTAAAATGAGAAGTGAGAAGTAATCTTAGCTCTTGGATTTGCATGTGTTCTTGCAACGCAGTAAACTTATAGACTGAATATGGTAACTTATAACTAATAAATCGTAACTTATAAAGCTCTCCGTCGTAATTACAAAAATGCCACCGCGTCCAAAAATTTCCAAGGTCTCCAGATTTATTTTTTTGCGGTGGCATGTTCGTAATTATTACTAGGGGTCTATAAGTTATGATTTATTGGCATGTTCGTATATATATATATATATATATATATATATATATATATATATATAGAGAGAGAGAGAGAGAGAGAGAGAGATAAGAGATCAAATACAAACCATCCTTAAAATACTAACCTACAAACTCAATAATATGCATCACTTTAAACTTCAATATGCAGTAAAAATAATTAAATATGAAGGGGTGTGATCACATACAAACTAGTCCTCCCATTCAAATCATCTTTACATTATTTGTATTGCACATTGAAGTTCAACGCGTTTCATATTATTCAAGCCATAAACTAGCAGTTTCATATTTACATTATTTGTATTGCATACTGAAATTCAAAAAGTGCATCTTTATATTATTTATACTGCATATTGAAGTTCAAAGTGTTGCATATTATTGAGTTTGTAGGTTAGTAAGTTAAGCATGGTTTGTATGTGATCTCACCCCTATATATATATATATATATATATATATAGAGGGAGCGGTTCCGGTGAGAACACTTCTTAACGTGAGAAATGAGAACGCTCCAAAACGATGCACGTTATCATTCACGAAAATACACATTTATAGTTAAAGTAATGCAAAATTCTAATGTGCACGTTTACGTGTAAACTTTTGCACACTTGAAATGCACATTTTCCAATTTTTTATATGCACATTTCTGTTTTACTTGATGCACAATCCCAAAATCCAAAGCTCCGGAATCATTTTCATTTCTCACGTTAAGAAGTATTCTCATTTGATCCTTACTCTCTCTCTCTATATATATATATATATGGTGTACAGTTCCAATGAGAATGATGCTTAACGTGAGAACATGAGAACACTCACAATTAACCCAACGTGATACACAATAGAGCCCGTCTAGTGCACATTTCGACTTTGCTCAAAACATGTCAATATAAATAACACGGTGGGATTTTGGTAAATATTATGCCAAACACGAAAAAGTGCATTGGGCGAGTCTCATTGTGCATCACAGTGGCGTAAATGTGGTGTTCTCACATTCTCACGTTAAACATTGTTCTCATTTAATCCTAAATCTGTGTGTATATACACACACACACACACATAAATGTTCAGGTCCAGAATTCCGGACCAGAACCCCCGTCCGGACGCCGCCGTTTGGAGCGATTCCCGGTCGACTTTTTTGATGAAATGTTTACAGAATGATCTTCATCAAGTCTAGTTTATCCACACACAAAATCAGCTAAAACTCAATCAGGAAGGTTGTTAAATAATTTTTGGAAGTTAACTGCATTTTATATGTATTTTCCGGTGCAGTTAACGTCCAAAAATTATTTGACGGCCTTCCCGGTTGAATATTTAGGTGATTTTTTTTGGATAAACTATACTTGATGAAGAACATGCTATAAAAATTTCATCAAAAAATTACACTGGGGAGGCGGTCAAACGCCACCGTCCGGACAGCGCTTCCGGTCAGGAATTCCTTACCAGAACACTACTACTGCTATATATATATTAGGTTCATGTGAGAATGTAATCTTAGGAGAGCAAAAAGGAATAGATATCAACTGTTGGATTAGATTTTAATTAACCGTGCGCCTAAACTTCGTACGTTTCCTAAGTTGGCGCTGCATGTTTCCTTCATTAACCGTTCCTCCAGGATTCTTTCCAACCACATCTTCCTCCTGCGTTTGTTCTTTTTCTGCGTCCTTCTTCTGCGTCCTTCTTCTCTTCCTCCTGCGTCGTTCTTCCTCCTGCGTTCTTCTTCTCTCCTTATTCGGAATTCATCCTGATAGAGAACGTATTGATCGGATTTCTCCTTGTGCGTCGTTCTTTTTCTTGGTGCTCCATCCGTTGTGGGTTTTCTGCCCCAACCTAACTTTCTTCCATAGAGTTCAGTAAGTATCGTTTATTTTATTTTGATCATTCTTTAAACTCTCCAAGTTTTACGTTCCTGGATGAATATATGTCTAAATATGATTTCTTTTTGGATAGACATACTGTAGAATTTTGACATGGTATCGTAGAATTTTGACATATGATTCTTACTTTGTTTCAATATTGTAAACGTCATGCGCTTCTAGTTTACCGATTCCTGGTGTGCTAAATATTTTCTTAATATTTTGTATTTGTTATGTAATATGTGGATGTTCATTAATCCCCAAGCTCATATGTTCCGGCTCATATGAAGTATAACCCTAGCTCCCTTCTCCTTGTATATATACATAGCTGGATGTGAATGAATGATACCGTTTTGGCATTTGAGTTACAATACGTTATCACACGATGCTCTAGAAAACCATCCACACATTTCCGCATAGCTATCATCGCCATCGCTTTCCCTCCTTCTGTCGCCGTTCCAGAGGAATTCATCGATCGATTTTCGCTGCCCGAGAATAACGGATCAACGCTCCGCTCTACTATCCCTCTCTTCATTCAACGGCATCCATGGCGGATTGATCAAATTTTGGAGAAGAAGGTATTTTTTGTCCTTGAATCCGCATTCATATGGCTTGTTGAATAAACTGATTAATTAAGGCCTATGATTTTAGCATATCAATTTTATGAAATATAGTATATTTTCATCAATCTCAATAAGTACGGGACAAAGGTTTAACATATATTAATATTTAATTGTAAAATATCTAGGAGTTTTCCACTTGTATCCATTTCTTAAGTCCCATCTTAGCATGACCGTTGAAAAAAAAAACTAAAACTGCCTAGGGGTACAACCAAGTGTAGAGAATAGTTTTACAGATATTAACGAGAAATATTAAAATTGATAAAACCACATAACCGAGGAGCTAAATAACAATTAAGTTTCCATAGCATTATTCTGCACAATCAATTTGATGTAAATGATCTATTTTGAGCTACTAGTTGAATTTTGTGCCGCCGCTTTAATATATATGACCTTATTTCCCCTCTTAGTCACTCAACCTCTTTCTCTTTACAAATATGAGATTTACATTCTATTTGGATATACAAGTGAGATATAGATATCTAATGATTATTGATATAATTATTGTTAATATATTTAATGAAAAGGGTGCTTATGCCTAACTACAACTTGGGTGATCATAAGTTTCGATGACACAATTTATTTTGTAGAAGAACTATGCTTGATTATCATGATGCAAATTATATTATTTAATGTCATTGATTGAATTGAACAAGGTTTTATGCACCATATGAAAAACTCACTTGTAGTGAGTTTCTCATGTAGAAGATATAATGTAAACACTTTTCCTATGTGCTTTTACATAATTTCGTGGCTAGTAATTATAATACCTTTAAGTGAGATATCTCTATACTATATTTCGATCTTTCCTGCAGAAAGAGCTGAATAAGGAAAACACATATTGTTCTCTAAATGAAATGTGAAATAATAGTGTTGGAAGTTTGAAACACCTAGCCAAACTTAGAAGGAACACATTTGAGTTCTTCGATTGTAAACACTGGAAGTGTTAGTATAATTATTTGGGATTGAATCTTATGAAAATCAAAGCACGCCCCTTTTAAATTTTTATGGGCTAATATTCGAGAATACTCAATTATTAAATGTTTGATGTGCATATGAGCATTAACAACTAAATTTGATGGTCTTGAAATACACATTTCACAATCATGAGTTAAGGCAAATGCTTCTGCTTAGAAACTCTTGAAGAGTTTGGTTACTAATGTCCATCAAATCTGTATAAATAACGATGGAGATTTTGTATACCAAATATTTTCATCAACTTAAATTATATGGAGTTTATTGAGGTGAAACAAATAATTGGTCCAGAAGACCATGTGTTATTCCTTTTTCTTAGCCAAGTTTTTCCCAAAGGGTTTTCTTGGCCAAAGATTTAAAGATATTTTGTGGTTTTTTTAAAGAATGAGAAACATTCATAACATCCAGAAGATTATTATCCTCTAGAAGAGTGATTCTAATATTAATTTGAAAGATAGTACCCTGAAGGTCTTAATTGGTCCTTGTGAGATCGAACAGCTTATTGGTTCGGGAGATCATTTGCAATTGTACTCTTTTTCCTTAACCAAGTTTTATCCCATAGGGTTTTCTTGGTCAAAGGTTTTAACGAGGCAGTTTATGACTTTGAAATAACATATTATGATACATAAAATTTGGAGTATTATTTTTCTCTAGAAGAGTAAATTCAAATGCAATCCAGAAGATTAGGCCCCGAAGGCCATGACTGTACTCTTTTCCTTTACTAAGTTTTTCCCATATGGTTTTCTTAGTTAAAGGTTTTTAATGAGGCAGTCAATCTAACACATCGTTTTACATATATTATGTACTCGTCTCCTTGATTGGTTTTTTTTCAAAGGGTTTTTTCAACAAGGTTTTTAATGAGGCATACACGTCGTACAATCTGTGCTACAATAAGTTGGTGACCTGAATGGATTGAATTCTACAAGAAGTCTTGAAGTGATGCAGTCAACAGGGGGAGTACATACATGTTGCACTCTTTTTCCCTTGACCAAGGTTTTGTCCCACTGGGTTTTCCTCGGCAAGATTTTTAACGAGGCAGCATTTTCAAGCATATAAAGAGAATGATCACCTTTTGTAATATTTTATTTAGCAATTTACATCCAAGGGGGAGTGTTATGTAATATGTGGATGTCCATTAATCCCCAAACCCATATGTTCTGGCCCATATCAAGTATAACCCTAGCTCCCTTCTCCTTGTATATATACATAGCTATATGTTAATGAATGATACAGTTTTGGCATTTGAGTTACAATAGTATTGCACTTTTCATTATTTTATTTTTTTACTTTTTTTGCAGATAAAAGAGGCACCAGGAGACAATGCCATAATGGAAACTATGATGCTTTTGTGAGGAAAGTGCATATCATTTTGTAAAAAGTATCAATGTAAAATTTTAGAATAGTATGAAGTACTAGTGCACTTTTATGTATATTTAAATGCACATGATAAAAGTGCATTTTATTTTGTAAAAAAGTGTATGTTTAGAATTTTAGAAAGTGAAATAATAGTGCACATTTATATTATTTTAAATGCACATTATATTTGAAGGTGTTATATTTAAATCTTTTCAAGAGTGCAAATGTGCACATCATGAGTTTTAAATAGATCAAATGTGCACCTTCAATGTTCAAGATGTGCATTTTAACAAAACAAAAAAATGTTAAATTAAATAAAAAACTATGAGAACAGCACATACTTAATTAGATCGATAATATGCATTCCGAATCCATTTTGGTGCATTATAAGTATATAAATACTACGTGTATATTGATAAGATTTCAATATCACATTCTTCCAATTATAAAAATAAAGTGAACTTCTAGATTGCAATTATTGCACATATTAATGTTTTCGTTTACTGAAAAAATGCACATTTTAATTACAATAAATGCACATTTGGTTAAACATAATATTTGTGACTATTAAAATGAATATTTGCAAAAAAAATCAAATAAGAGTGCAATGATTCACCGTTAAAGAGCAATCGACAAATTTTGCATCTGAAAAAAAAGTCACACGTGAGAGGACCTTAAATTTGGAAAGAAAATAAATAAGATAAACTATTTAATTTTTCAAGCATAAGATAAACTATTTATGGTGATAATTATGAGGGAGATTACTCCGTATTAATTATTCTCCTAATTGTTATGATTACTTCCTATTATGGTGGCTTGTGCGTGGTAATCACTTAAATGTGGTTCACCATTATGCCCCTGAATAAATATATTGTGGCACTCTTTCCATTTCTCCAACAAAACACGTGAGGTGCAGCGGGCTTTTTTTAAAATTCCAAGCCTTGATATAAGCCACACGATCACATTAATCAATGGTATGATTTTGTTCTTTTTCTCTCCTAAGAGGTCTTTCTCACCTGAACACACCCCTATATACATACATACATACAACATACATACATACATACATACATACATACATACATACATACATACATACATACATACATACATACATACATACATACATACATACATACATACATACATACATACATACATACATACATACATACATACATACACACATATATATATATATATGGTGCGGTTCCGGTGAGAAAGGAGCTCCAAGAGAGAAAGGAGAATAAAATCTAGCCATCTAATTTATGAAATCAGTGGTGGAGAATAAATATATATGATGTTGGAATAAATCCATGACTACTTTAATCTTCATATTGAAATTATCTAGAGCAATAAGTGAGCGGAAGCGTACCTGACTCCATTGGAGATGATCTTTAGAGATCCGGGAGACGGAGGCTAAGGTTTTCGTCTTCTAGTTGATACACACCCTCGGAATTATCTCTTTAGTGATGGGATGCAAAAAGACGGAATAATGTGTTCAACTAGGGACCATAACCCCTCTATTTATAAAGAATGCTTAACCCTAATCAGCTCATCATTAATTAGGTTAAGCCCATGGGTCTCTACACATTTGGGCCCTATACCTTATTAGATAACATATTAGCCCACTTAAATTAATATCCATAGGACCACTAATTTTTGGGCCTAAATATAAGATATCATATAACATACAATTAAACCCGATAAATAATACTCCCTCCGTCCCCCTATTATTGTCTCATTTCCTATTCATTTGGTCAACACAAATCACTCTTAATCTCTTACTTTATTGATCAATTTTTTATCAAATTTGATTCTGGTTTTTGCGACTTTGTAAAACTTATAATGTAGTTTCTGAATATGCAAAAAAAATCTAAAAAAAAAATCTAGTGCGGACAGGGATCTGTTTGCTTTATCGTCAGTCAAACATTGTAAACCGCAATGGGACAATAACAAGGGGACGGAGGTAGTATACTGTGAATATTACATGTAGTATGAGTCCAATAATCTAACAATCTCCCAATTGGACGACATACACATGTATACACACAATCCTTAGTATTGTATGTTTACTTTAGGAGCTCCAAAATTTTGCTATCAAACTGTAGTCATCTTTAATCAATCCGATCCATTAATTATATCAACCTAGGAGCAAAGAAGTCTTTGCTATATTCGCATAACTAGACCCATCAATGATCACATATATTAATATAATAAACGACATGGATCAAGTATAGGTGTGTAGCGTGGAAATAACATGAAGTGTGGTCTGGAATAGAATATCTATTTCCAACCGGTCCACCTTGAGATCAATAATGTAATTGTAAGAGTACATAAAACTTTAAACTTTAAACTTTATTTCTGCAGAAAATAACCTTAAAAAATTGAATTAACCAAATATAGAAACACTACAAACTCTCACTAAAACTCATAATCCTCAACTGATTTGACACCCATTTGAGCAACATGCTCATGAAACACTTTGGGTGGCAATCCTTTAGTGAGCGGATCCGCAATCATGGAGTTTGTGCTAATGTGTTCTATAGATAACTTTCTTTCTTGTACTCGTTCCTTAACAGCCTTAATTTTGAGCCCAATGTGTTTTGCCTTGGTCAAACTAATGTTGTTCTTAGCATAGAGGACTACTGACCTATTGTCACACAATAGCTTAAGTGGTCTTTCAATGCTATCCACTATGTGCAGTCCACTACCAAAATCTCGTAGCCATAATGCTTGATTGGATGCCTCATAACATGATATAAACTTTGCTTCCATGGTGGAAGTAGCTGTAAGATTCTGCTTGATACTCCTCCAGGAGATAGCTCCTCCAGCTAGAATATATATGTAGCCTGAAGTGGATCTCAAGCTATCTTGACATCCAGCAAAATCAGAGTCGGTATACCCAATGATCTCAAGTTGATCCGATCTCCGATATGTGAGCATATATTCCTTTGTTCTCTGTAAATACCTCATGACCCATTTGGCTGGTTTCCAGTGGTCCATTCCTGGATTGCTCAAATATCTGCCTAACATCCCAACAATGTATGCTAAATCAGGTCTTGTACAAACCTGAGCATATATACATCAAACTTCCTACAGTCGAAACATAAGGAATGTTCCTCGTTTCTTTAGATTCAAAACCATTCTTAGGGCACTGCATGAGACTAAACTTGTCTCCCTTAAAAACTGGAGTATCTCATGGTTTGCAGTCTTGCATGCCAAACCTTCTGAGAACCTTATCGATATAGCTCTTTTGTGAGAGTCTAAGAACACCTTTGGAGCGATCTCGGTTTATTTGAATTCCTAATACAAAAGAAGCCTCACCAAGATCTTTCATTTCAAAATTATTTCAAAGAAATCTCTTAGTTGTGTGCAATAAGCCTATTACGTTGCTAGCAAGCAGTATGTCATCAACATACAAAACTAGGAAAATATGCTTACTCCCACTTAACTTGTGGTATATACAATCATCACTGACATTTGGTTGAAAACCAAAAGATATAATGACTTTATGAAACTTGTGATACCACTGACGAGAAGCCTACTTGAGCCCAAAAATGAACTTCTTTAATTTGCAAACCATTTTCTTTGAATCTCCTGAAACAAAGTTTTCTGGTTGCTCCTTATATATTGATTCCTCAATGTCACTATTGAGAAATGCAGTTTTTACATCCATCTTATGAAGCTCAAGATTAAAATGTGCCACTAATGCCATTATTGTTCTAAAAGAGTCTTTCGAGGATACCGAAGAGAAAGTCTCTTTATAGTCAATTCCTTTCTTTTGAGTGTAGCCTTTAGCAACAAGACGAGCTTTAAACCTTATAACATTGCCCTTTGAATCCCTCTTGATTTTAAATATCCATTTACAACCAATGGGTTTAATACCTTCAGACAATGAGACTAACTCCCAAATGTCATTGTCACTCATAGACTTCATCTCATCTTTCATGGCATTAATTCAGTCTTGAGAGTTAGAACTTTCCATGGATCATCTTCCGCAAAACCAACGTCTGATTTTTGTTCTTGGAGGAAGATAATTATTTCTTCCACCAATTCTCAATTTTCCTCATGTTCTTGGAGAAATACAATATAATCATCCGGAATTGCACTTCTCTTCTCTCAAGTGGATCTCCTTAATGGCACCTCAGGTTCTTAAGATTGTTGAGTTTGATCCTAATTAATAATTTCAGTTACTAGATTGAGGATGTTTTCGAGATTGTCCTGAACTGGAGTTGTTTAATTTCTTGAACATCATTAGGAATAAAAATATCTTGATTATGTTCAATGACAAATGAAGGAAGAGTAACATGCTCTTCCTCAAAGAAAAAATCTCTAACCTCCTAGAGCAGGAGAATCTTTTTATTTGCGATGTATCCACAATTTTAAGCGTGGTGCTACGTCTTTCGCCGATTTGTGAACTATTGACGGGGTTTGTAATGAATCATATCGTTACACATGTTATGCATTGGGTTTTGGACGATGATAGAGAGTACATCAAAGGTTTTACAGAAAGTAGTTTTTGGGCTTCTGCATTGGGGCTGAAAGTTCTATTTGTCATATTGTTATTAGCAGATACAATGAGTAGATCTGAATACGTTTGGGAGAAATGTTGGAATTTCATGTCTGATGATATTCTACTTAGACAACGACGAGCTTTGCTACATTCAGGTTATTAAAAAATTACAATTTGTTTTTTAACTTCATTTCTCTTTATAAGGGAAATAGACCTACATAGGACTAAAACAAGAACTGGGAAGGTAAACAAGACTTCGAACTTTTTAAACCCTGAATAGGACTTTTTTGAATTGAAGGGACGAAATTGCCCTTACTAATGCGGTTCGCACGTCACAACAATCTTGCTGCCAACATAGGCCGCCATACTTTCAGCAATCGTGACAATTTACAAATTGCTGGCAACAATTTCTCTTCGGTCGGTGGTCGCAAGTCACCCCTACTTTTACTGTCGGTCTGCATCAGAATATCGTCGGAGTGGTCGCCGGAGTGGTTGGTGGCGCGAATCATAACCCAAGTTGTCTGCGGCCAGCGAGGAATCCTTCAGCGCGAATCATCACCCTCTTCATGTTCTTCTTCCTCCACGGCGTCTTCTTCTTCCTCGCCAACCTCTCCTTCTCTCTCTTTTTCTTCTTCTTCCCCGTCTTCGTAGTTTCTGTGCTGGGATGAATGTTCGTAGGTAGTTTCTTTTCTTGTTTTACTTTTTGATTTTGTTTTACTTTTTATTTTACTTTTCAATTTATAACCTACGGAGTGCTACTTTTGCTTTTCTAGTTTTTTATTCTTCGAATTATTTTACAAATCAGCTAATGAATTTAATTTTCTGCAAAAGGTTTATTATTTATTTTGACAAATCTGTTTCATTGATAATGAAATGAAAAACATTATTATTTATATTGTATTGTCAATATTAATAACATTATCTTTATTTTGCTAGACTATTTGCACTGTGATATTGTGACATTGTGTAATAATATTTGACATTGTTAAGAAGTGACATTATTTTTATTGATGACATTGTGATAGTAATAGTGTGTCATTGTCAAGAAGTGATATTGCATCCCTTGATGACATTGACATCGTTGTAATCATTATATTACGTAGTATAAAATTGTTATGACAATGTCATTAACCTTCTTATTGACATTATGATTGGAATTGTCTATACACAATGATATTATCACGGAGTTTTTGAAAATTACACAGTCAAAAGTTAAATATCATCGATAATTTATTAGTATCATTATTAGCAATACAGTGTTATAGATTTTCTTCACACTATCATTGATAAATTTGTCACAATGTCATGACAATGACATTTTCTTCACACTATCATTGATAAATTTGTCACAATGTCATGACAATAACATTTTCTTCACACTATCATTGATAAATTTGTCACAATGTCATGACAATGACAATGTAAATGCTATAACAATAACAATGTCAATGTTGTGACAATGTCTTTTTTTAAGTGATTATAGGTGATGGATTCCCGCTTCTGCTTTGTGACAATGTCAATAATATAAAAGTAACATTGTTAAAAATAAGGCCAGTGCTCCAAAGTAGATATTGTTTTTAAATAAAAACATATAATTAACAATAAAGTTTACAATGTCATCACATGAAAATGTATTATACAACGTCATCGTAGAACATTGTAATATACAACGTCATCGTAGAACATTGTAATATACAACGTCATCATACGACAATGTAATATACAATGTCATCATACGACAATGTAATATACAATGTCATGGTACAACATTGTAACATACAATGTCATTGTATAATAATGTAACAATGTCATGGACTCATCGTACAACAATGTCATCATACAACAATGTAATATATAATGTCATTGTATGACAATGTAATATACAATGTCATCGTTCCAAAAATAAATACAGTAGAAAGTCAATAATAAACAAAATATAGTGTAACTCCTTAACATAGTCAACCACAAGAAACACAATAGAACTCGACACCAAACTCTCCGATAAGGTTAAGGTCTCCACTTTTCTGCATTTTCGATCTCAAAAAAGGCTGATGTTCCAGACTTAGCAATGGTTCCCAAGTTCATGACTAAATCCTCCTTTGTCATCCCAATTCCTCGGTCACGAATCGAGAGAATTTTCTTTTCTTTATCCAATTTTATTTGGATCCCAATTCACCCTCACTCAATTAAACCTTGTCAGTGAGAGAAAGGAATCTGATTTTATCCAATGCATCTGATAAGCTCCCACAAGAAAATACGGAGTATCTTTGTTACTCTATAGGGAAGAAATCGTTCACTTCCTCATTGCTCACCCAGATCTAGGCTATTTTTCATTGTGCTTCCTAAAATGATTAAAAAATAAATAAACCAAACAACAAATTGTAAAAAGAAGAAATAATGATTTTAAAAATGCTAGAAAAATTATACGGAGTACAACACAAAATATTGAAAAAGTTATAACTTACAAAAATAAATATACAAAAAAAAAAAGAAGAAATAGTTTCGTTTTTTTTTGTTTTTTGCAAAAAGAAGCAGAAAGAGGTTATTAAATCAGAACACAAAAATAGCATATACGTACCTCAAGAGATGAACGTGTCGGAAAGCAGATAACGGGAGAAAAGAAGACAAGTAAAGGAGATCAGGAAGAAGAGAGAGGAGGGGATGATTGGAGGAAGAGGGTCAGGTAGCGCTGTCGCTGCTGCGCCTTGTCTTCTCAGATCCGGCACGCCTGGTCTAATCATCCGCTATCGCCGGCGCTATTCTCTGCCGCCTCTGCAACTTATCTTCTCCGGCCCGGCATGCCTCGTCTCATCATCAGCTATGGCCAGCGCCATCTCTGTTATGGAAGAGGAAGAAGGTCACAAAAGAAAAGAAGGGGATTAATTGATTCGAGATGAGGGAAAGAGTGCAAGCTGTAAAGTTGGATGAGATAACTTAATAAGGGTAAATTGGTCAAGACAAGTAAAAAGAGTCGCAATTGGGTATTTAAAAAGTGGAGGTCCTATTTAAATACCCGGTTGAAATTTTGGTCTTATTGGCAACCATTTCTCTTTATAATATGGTTTATGAAACTGCTGTGAAATGAAATGTTTCTATGTTTTGTTATAGAATTAAAGTTGACGGAAGACGAAATAAAGAATTATGCATTGCTTGAAATCGAGACAATGTTGAGGACTCGGGGAAGAAGCCTGAAAGACTACACATCAATGTCATTTCCTAAGTTTAGTAACGCAAACATGTTTCAGAACAGATTTATTTATGATGAGTTGCAATATGATCATGAAGAAATGCGTGAAGAGCATGAAAAATGCATGGAGAGTTTGAATGAGCAGCAAATTGAAGTGTACAAGACTATTATGGAATCAATTTGTTAGGAATATTTTATGATGTCCAATCGAATTAAATATCTTTGTATTTGTGTAGTTATTAATTAAATGTGTAATTTGGGCCACAAATGTATACCGGCCCATTAGCTTCTTTGTAATCCATAAGTTAGCCAACTTCTCATATAAAAGGAAGCTAACTTATGGGAGCCAAAAAAGTATCAAAAGGCTTCGAGAGTCAGAGGCGAGATAGAGAGTAGGGTTTGCCGCTGCTCTCCTTCTCGAGGGAGAGCAGCGGCCATTATCACGATATACCAGATCCGTTGTTCATCTCAATATCTTTCTATCTGCTTCTTTTTCATATGCTATGGTTGTTTGATTGCTAAAGAAAAGGAACAAATAGTCGGTATCAGAGACGAGGCGTGAAACAGGTTGAATGCATCTGCAAAAAAAACAGAAGAAAAGCAGAACAGTTCTTCATTAGATTCGAAAAATCGCAGATACATTCAACCTGTTTCACGCCTCGGCTCTGATACCAAATGATAGTCCCTGTTCTTAACCATCAAACAATCGTAGCAAATAAAGAAGAAGCAGATAGAAAGATATGGAGATGAACAACGAATCTGGTATACCGTGATAATGGCCGCTGCTCTCCCTCGAGAAGCCGAGAAGCGGAAAACCTACTCTCTATCTCGCCTCAATGCTCTCAAGCCTCAAATCCTTTTATTAGGGTTTCCATAAGTTAGCTTCCCTTTACAGGAGAAGTTGGCTAACTTATGGATTACAAAGAAGCTAATGGGCTGGTATACATTTGTGGCCCAAATTACACATTTAATTAATAACTACACAAATACAAAGATATTTAATTCGATTGGGCACCATAAAATATTCCTAACAATCTCCCCCTTGGTGTTGAATCGTGTTCAATCAGTATTGCAGCGCGAATATCTTTGTCTTTCAGTGCAGCTCAACTTACTTTGTCTTTGGACTCAGCTTCTTGAGAAGGCTTTCTGAAGAAATCCTTGCAATCTCCCCTTTGATGTTTTCTTGGCAATTTGATCTTTGTTACAGGGAGTTGAGGAGTCTTCCTTTGGCTTGCTTGTAAACCTTGCCTTCAAGAAGTTGCTCTTGATCAGCTTGAATGAAGTCTGAAGGCGCCTCTATAATGAGTGTCCTGATGATTTCCACACGTGCACAGGATTCATCTTTAGTACATGAGTATTTGACCTCTGTCTCCTCCACAATGTAGTCTTCTTGACTATTTGAAGTGAATGCGTTTGAGGAGACCTTGTCGGTGGCACAGCGGAAAAAGATGGTTGACTTGTGAGAGTAGCTGACCACTTGTGATTTTTGTGTTGGAGGAGAAATATCCGAGAATGATTTTTGTGAGTTACCAGCATGTGGACCACTCTCCCCCTCATGACGATCCGATGAATCGAAGCGTCATGCCTTTATTCTTTTATTCTGAGAAGTAAAACAGAAAAACAAAAAAAGGTAAACACCGGAGACACCATGGTGTTCCGTTATCACAATCATCAATGTAAACATTGATGTGTGGCCTGTATAAAATGATAGAAACATTAAAGCTCTAACAGGACTTCCAACCTGGTATTGTGAAGCATCCGAATAAATGTCACTCTGGTTGTTATTTGCATGATCATAAAGATCAGCATAGATAACGTAGCTCCCCGAGATCGTGTAGACACCCATTATCATCACTATAGAGATAAACTCTAAAGCAATGGCCTGAAAGTGTTGATGATTCTTATGTTGCAACAGCATGACTTCCTTCCGATCATTGGTCTACATCTTTAATAGATGAGCCCTATGGAAGTTCTTGCGGGTCACATGGACCTGCAACTGACTCTAAAAGTGTGTCTGTGTCCTAGAAAATTCAAAACATTTGGGATTGAGATAACTAGACATGACGTGATCAATGAAAGTTCAGTGGCATGGGGCTGAGACCACTGTAGTCAGTATCACTTGCCTCGGAAGGAGACAGTAATGAGAGACGAGGTTCCCCGTGAAATATGATTAAACACCTGTCTGTTGGGAGACAAGTGAGTGGTCTTGGGTAGGGTTAAACATGCACTGTTGGACAAGATGCAGTGAATTCTACCCAAGATCTGATTAGATCAATCCTGAACCTATTTGGAAATTGTTCAGAGTATTTTAGTGACTAGGAGTAAGTGTTCAATGGATAGCAGGCAGTTGAGGTAGCACACTTATCATTGATTATTGTTTTCTTTCTCACTTGAGCCTTCTGCTTCCTAATGCTCATAATGTTCACTCACTCACTCACTTACTCTCGGCTTTGTCCCTTGGGTAGGCTCAGTTGGGTTTACTAAGCCATAGGGACATGTTCTCTCATTTATTTTCTCTCTGTACTCCCCCTCGACTGGAGCACTCGGTACGCTTTGTCTTTGCTGGGCGCCGGGGAGGAGAACATTGAAAACTCCCCCTAAAATGTTGCATCCTTTGAGAGATTCCTTGCATTGTCGGTGTAAGGCACCAGGAGGAGAAAACTGAAACTCCTCCTCAGAATGTGCAAGGTTTGATTGCTCACGGCTTGTCATACCCGCCATGTGTGTGGAGCAATCTGAACAGGTACCAGACATGACGGTTTTGCTAAGCTCATCATTTAGAATTTCAGCATATTGATGATCACACAATGTTGATGAGTTAGGGGAGGCTTCAGTAGTTGATTGTTGATTATTGTAGAATGACCGTTGACTCGAGGTTGATTGAATTATCTACGATTTTCGGACTTCTACATGTAGTTTAGAAAATCTTTGACCTTAGGTTTGACTTTGGAAGAATTTTAACGTATTTTCCTAAGTTTTGACCTTGGCATCGGTGAATGACAATGTTTGTCGAAAAACGAACGATATCTCCCTCAAGAACTGCGAGTGAGGGTGCGTGTTTGGTGGTTCTGGAGTAAACCCCCGGAATTCATGTAGATCTTTTCGTTAGCTTTTCCAACGACATATGATTCGCTTAAATCGGATCATCGAGTCAAAAGTTATGGCAAAAACAATGTGATGTCGCTGCAAATCTCGAAATTTGTGTTTTTGAGAAATTTCTTCGAAGTCGAGGTTCTCGATGTTGAATATCGAGAGCGGGTGGAGTTTAAACAAATTCTAAGGCAAAACCTCGAAATCCTTATCTCGAGGTTTAAACTTCGAGATTACAATCTCGAGGTTTAAACTTCGAGATCTTAATCTCGAGGTTGCCTCGAAGAATAATGAAGAAATCCACCTGCAAAACAAACATCCAGACTTCGAAATCTTTAGAATTTCAAAATGTTTGGAATATCGAAAACTTTGGAGTTTCGAAAACCTCATAATATCGAAAACTTGCTGTTTGAAAAACATCAGAACATCGAGAACTTCTTTAAAACGATGAAAAGAAGGGAATCATCCAAAAATCCTATAATGTAAAGCTTCGATAGTTCGAAATGCTCTGAACTAAGAAAGATATCAAGCTTCGAAAAATTCTGTGATTAAAGAAACTCCAAACTTTAAAAAATTCAAAACATCAAGACATTTTAAAAATCTCGAAATCTTCAGAATGTCGAAATCCTAAACATCGAGATCCCAAATGTCGAAATCCCAGATTTCAAAATCCAAAATGTTGAGATCCTGCAAAATGAAAATTTCGAATTTTGAAAAACTCAAAACTGTTCTGAATAGCCCTGAAGGTCGAGATTCCTCCTGTATCAATTTCAAGTTGAGATCGTTTCTGCAGCCATGAAAAAATAGAATCTCGAGATCTCAATGTAGAGATCTTCGAAACTGAAAAATTGCAGAAATCGAAAATGAAGATATGCTGTAGAATCATTTTGAAAAGGCGAATCCAACAGTATAATTTTTATAGATTTTCGTTCACAAACAAGATTATAGGAGCAAATCTCTATATCAAAGAAAAACATAAGAAAAGCAGAGTAGTTCTTCGTTAGATTCGAAAAATCGCAGATACATTGAACCTGTTTCACGTCTCGGCTCTGATACCAAATGATAGTCCATGTTCTTAACAATCTAACAATCGTAACAGTGAAGAAGAAACAGATAAAAAGATATCTAGAATGATAAACGAATCTGGTATAGTGTGTACTGGCCGCTGCTCTCCCTTGAGAAGGAGAGCATCGTAAAACCCTACTCTCTATCTCGCCTCTTTTGCTCTCAAGCCTCGATTTCTTAGGGTTTCCATAAGTTAGCTTCCTTTTATAGGAGAAGTTGGCTAACTTATGGATTACAAAGAAGCTAATGGGCTAGTATACATTTGTGGCCCAAATTACACATTTAATTAATAACTACACAAGTACAAAGATATTTAATTCAATTGGACACCATAAAATATTCTTAACACAATTGAAGAGAACAAAGATGGAGTCTTCTTTGTATATGGGTACGGGGGTACAGGCAAAACGTTTATTTGGAAAACGTTGTCAGCAGCTTTGAGGTCAAATGGTGAAATTGTTTTAAACGTGGCTTCAAGTGGGATTGCTTAATTATTATTGCCTGGTGGAAGAACAACTCACTCACGTTTTGCAATACCAATCAACCCAACCGAGCACTCCACATGCAACATCAAACAAAACAGTCAACTAGCCCAATTGATAATTAGGTCCAAACTTATTATTTGGGATGAGGCACTAATGATGCATAAATATTGTTTTGAAGCTTTGGATAGAAGTTTTCGTGATATTATGAGGGTGGTTGATCCTCTAAATAATGATAAGCCGTTTGGAGGGAAAACTATTGTCTTTGGAGGAGACTTCAGACAAATATTACCGGTGATTACCAAAGGTACAAGACAAGACATAGTTAATGCCACAATTAATTCCTCATACATATGGCAAGACTGCATTGTTTTACGCTTAACGAAGAACATGAGACTTCAATCGTTAAGTAATGATCGTGATTATGCTGACTTGGTTGAGTTTGCTGAGTGGATAGCATGTTCGGGAGATGGAACGACATGTGATGAAAATGATGGTTGTGCTGATATACAAATACCAAGTGACATTTTGCTTCAAAGTGGTGAAGACCCTATTGCAACAATTGTACAGAGTATGTATCCTAATTTTGAAGCTATGCCGACTGACCCGTCATTCCTAAAAGAACGTGCAAATTTGGCCCCAACACTTGACGTTGTTGACTCAATTAATGAGTACATGACTACATTCAATGTCACAGAGGAATGTAGGACATATTTGAGTTCAGATAGCATTTGCAAATCAGACTGTAATTCTGATTTTTTTGCAGATTTGCATACACCGAAATTCTTAAATAAGATACATGCATCCTGTGTTCCAAATCATGAGCTCACTCTAAAGGTAGGTACTCCAGTTATGCTTTTGAGGAACATTGATCGTTCTATGGGCTTATGCAATGGCACGAGGTTGATTATTACAAGGCTTGGAAATCATGTTCTTGGAGCAACAAATTTAGGAGGGAAATTTGATGGTCAAGAAGTAGTCATACCGAGATTGACATTAACACATTCAGATGCAAGAATACCATTCAAGTTCCAAAGAAGGCAATTCCTTATCATAACCTCTTATGTGATGACTATAAACAAGAGTCAAGGTCAATCTCTAACGCATGTTGGACTTTTACTAAAAAAATCATGCTTCGCTCATGGCCAACTTTACGTTGCAACGTCAAGAGTTACCAATCACAAAGGCTTGAAAATATTGATCTGTGATGAAGATGGCAAACAAATCGATCATACTACTAATGTTGTTTACAAAGAAGTATTTCAGAATTTATAGTTTCACTATGAACACTTATTGATTTACTCCCCGCTTCATAGTTTGAAATGTTATATCTTTCTTTTAATATTTACATTTCACTATGCAAAAATAAATTACATTAACAATTCGTCGGCGATGTTAGAGCAAGAATCTGACGGTTTATGTTGCATTAAAGAGGGTTGGACACATAAGTTAATGATACGTTCATAAGGCTTAATGATGGATGTTGTAACATTTTCTGTACATTAATAGGCTCTTTATTGTGATTAAGGAAGATATTAAATGTAATTGACCAGTCTTTATGACGGATTTTGAATTCGTCAGTACGGCCGTCCAATCCGTGAGTAACGTAAAAAGCCATTATGAGAGCATTAATTGCCTTCCTATAAATAGGATATCCCTCATTGTAACCAGGCAGCTCATATTCGAATGATACACAAGTTTTCACTCTTATTCACTCACTTGTAATCTTCTTCATTGCTCTTGTTCGAAGCCCATTCTTCATATAAATTTATTTTTTAATTAGTTTTAGCATATCAAAAAATTGCTTCAACAATTTGGCGCCCACCGTGGGCATCGTGCAAGAGAAATATCATTGAGCATGGTTGGCAGTAATCCTTTGTTGACAGAGAGTTTCATGCGCAGTTAGAGTCAGCAAAGGAGGAAATCCGATGAGATATGGTGGAACGAATGACCTATCTCCAACGGGAGAACGATCTGCTTCGATCCCAAGTCCAATCAGCAGTATCAATCGCCTCCAGTTCTAGAGGCAACCGGAGAAACAATATCACGCCCGTCGGTACACGATTGGAATTGGATTCCATTCCGGCAATGACGGAATCACCTATCATCACCACTGAACTCGTCTCTCTCACATTGGGCCTCTCACTTGACGGAGATTCGCAACCTACAGTCATCTCTCAGGTCATCCCTTACACACCCCTCGTCCCTGAGACGACTTCCCTTCCCAGCATACCGACTTGTTTCTTTCTGGAGTCCCTTCGTCCTGGACCAAGAACGACAGGCTTGCACTCGGCCACTCAAAGCCTACCAATGGCTTTGGCTGTATCAGCCCTGACGGAACCGTTTGTCCCTCACTACAGAAGCAGAACTCATAGTGAGCCCGGTCCGTCCAACTTCGTGCAGAACCGTAGACGGAACATCTTTGACGACCTGCCACCTGAGGTTCGGACACAAAGACCGCGTAGACCAGTCACTTTAACGGGTGAGAATTGCAGGGGGCGACGTCCGGAAGTCATAGTCATTCTGTCACCAACCTGTCCCAAAGTGACACGACCAACGGTTTCAACGGAAGGACTACTTCAACCAGGTCTGGCGGATATAATGTCTTTGATGATGGACCAATTACGTCAGATGCAAGAAAATATCAACGGATTACCAGGAGTGCCCCCACCTTTAGATCGAGCATCACGAACATGTTATGTAGATTCCCCTTTCAGCACACAGATCACCGACATGGAAATACCAAGAAAATTTGTCGCACCATCAATGAAGATGTTCGATAGTACGTCTGATCCGCTGGAACATGTTGCTCAATACAAGCAGTGAATGCTCGCCGTATCGCTTCATCCAGATCAAAGAGAAGCGTGCATGTGCCGAGGTTTCGAAGCGACACTATCTGGTCCCGTCCTATCATGATTCGTCAACCTGCCAAATGGAGGGATCAACTCGTTTGTGGAACTAGTTGATGCGTTCAACCAACAGTTTGCAAGCAGTCGAGTTCTTAAGAAGAAGATAAGCGATCTTTACAGAATCATCCAGCGTCGAGACGAGTCACTCAGAGACTATCTGCATCGTTTCAACAAAGAAAAGGTGTCGATTTCTAGAACCTTCGAAGATGTCCAGGCCAAGACCTTAGCTTTCATCAGGCTCAAGGAGGATCAACAATCACGACTTCAACATGATGGATATGACGGGGGGCAACGTAAATCCAACACGTCCAGGAAGCACAATTACCGGACTGGCAAACCTATGCCAGAACCGAGGATTGGCCAATAGCGTCAATAGCAAGATGGCATGATGATCCAGATTTGCCACCTGTCATCACTGATTACTGCTTCAGTGTTACCACCCCAAAACTCATCCACTCTTTAGAGAAGCTGGGGGAAAGGGTTCGATGGCCCAAGAAAATCGACAAACCAGCAGGACGTCAAAATCCGAGTAAGCATTGTGATTTTCACAATGACATTGGGCACATCAATGAGGATTGTGCCGCGCTGCGGAAAGAGGTGGCATACTTGCTGAGGAATGGCTATCTGACAGAAATCATGTTTGAACATACCAAACCGCTTCTGGGACGGATTGTCAAAGCGTCACAAAACGAACAGAGACCCCCTTCACTGTTAGCTCCTTATAAGGTAATTAATTTCATTAATGGTGGACCTAACTTATGTGCACTAACATACTCCGCAGCAAAGAGACACGCTCGGAACTACTCCCGAGAAGGGTCATTGCAGGTTTGCATGATTGAGGAGCGTCAAGAGGATTAGAGAAATGCGTCAATTACCTTTGACGAAACGGATATTCCTGATCCGACACATTCTCATCATGATATGTTAGTCATCTCTCTTAGAGTGGCAAACTGTGAGGTCAAGCGAGTCCTTGTGGATAACGGAAGCACATCAAATATCACCACCATGAGAATGCTAAGAGAGATGGGAATCAAGGAAGAAGATGTGATGGAGCCCGGATCAAGCCTAGTCGGATTCAACGGAGAGCCAAGTCGAACCTTAGGTAACATATCTTTGCCTATGTATGCCCATGGTCTTAATGTGCAGGTCAAATTCGATGTGGTCGAAGACCTACCAGCCTACAATGTGATTCAGGGAACTCCGTGGCTATACCAAATGGGAGCCATCCCGTCAACATACCATCAAGTCATCAAATTCCCAACTCCATGGGGAGTGCAAGTTATCCAAGGGGACCAGAAGGCGGCCAAATCTTGCTACCAGGTTGCCATGAAGCCAACAGAAGGCCAATCAACTTCAGCGTAGCAATTAAAGGGTGGCTCCGCTCTAGAAGAGGATAATGACAGAACCGAAGAAGTTGACATTGTTCCCGAACATCCAGAGAGAGTCGTCCACATCGCGAAGAACATGCCAGAAAACCTAAAAAACGACCTAGTGGAGTTTCTCAAAAAACACAAAGACGTATTTGCATGGAGTCACGAGGACATGAAAAGTATGGATCCAAGCATCATAACTCACAGGTTGAACGTCGGGCCGTCATTCCAACCCGTCAGACAAAGGAGGAGACGCTTCGCCAAAGGAAAAAACGCCATTGTAAATCAAGAAGTCAACACACTGCTCTGAACCGGCAAAATAAAAGAGGTAAGGTACCCTATCTGGTTGGCTAATGTTGTTGTCGTCCAGAAAAAGAAGGGAAATGAGGAGGGCAACCCGGCTAAATGGCGAGTCTGTGTTGATTTTACCGACTTAAACAAAGCATGTCCGAAGGATTCGTTTCCAATACCGCATATAGACGCATTGGCTGATGCAACAGCTGGGGCACGAAGTGCTATCATTCATGGACGCCGTCAGCGGTTACCACCAAATTCGACTACATCCAGATGACCAGGAAAAAACGGCTTTCATCACAGAAACAAGTACATACTGCTGCATTGTTATGCCGTTTGGCCTTAAAAATGCAGGTGCGACGTTCCAGAGGTTGGTCACTATGATGTTCAAGGATCTGATGGGAGACACCATGGAGGTCTATATTGACGATATGATCGTCAAATCCAAGAAAAAGAGGATCACATCAGTCACCTGACGGAATCTTTCAAAAGACTGAAGGAATACAATCTAAAGCTCAATCCGGCAAAGTGTGCTTTCGGAATGTCATCGGGAGAATTCTTGGGGTACATCATCAGCGGACGGAGGATAGAGGCAAGCCCGGCACAAGTACGCGCCATCCTCGACATCAAATCCCTCAAATCTGTCAATGACATCCAAAGGTTAACATGGAGGGTCGCAGCTCTAAACTGATTCATCTCAAAATCAGATAAGTGCCGCCTGTTCTATGACGTTTTGCGAAAGAATAAAAAATTTGAATGGATGGAACAACATGAACAGGCACTTCGACAATTGAAGGAGTACATGACGACCCCACTGTTACTCGCAAAGCCCAGAGAAGAAGAGGAACTCCAGCTTTATCTAGCAGTTTCGGAGCATGCTGTCAGTGCCGTCTTGACAAGAGAAGAGGACGGACAACAGACACCAGTCTACTAGGTGAGTAAGTCTCTAAATGGACCAGAATCCAGGTACGCTTTACTTGAAAAGTTAGTGTTGAGTTAATGGCCGACCAGGGCCGACCCATCAACCCCTAGGGACGTACATAGCCCAGCATAGCCAGGCTTCAGGGCCCAAGGGCCAGGGGACGTACATAGCCCAGCATAGCCAGGCTTCAGGGCCCAAGGGCCAGGGGACGTACGTAGCCCAGCATAGCCAGGCTTCAGGGCCCAAGGGCCAGGGCACGTACGTAGCCCAGCATTGCCAGACTTCAGGGCCCAAGGGCCAAGGGACGTACGTAGCTCCGCAGGACCAATCTTCAGGGCCTAAGGGCCAGGGGACGAGCATCTTGTGGGCTACACTCAAGGGTCCAGGCTACCGCCAGAGGGCTGAGTCTAGTTTAGGGGACGGACGTCCCCACGCTATGGCGGGAAACCAAGATCTTGGCGGGAAGCGCATTGAATGCGGGAGATTTGGTGGTTGGGATCATGTCGCCCACAGTCGGCCACGTCAGCCCCCCCAACCACCATGGGATACTATAAATAGTCGCGTTTATTTCATTGTAAAGGGTTCGCACTTTGATTCTCTAGTATTGTAATAACATCAACAGCACGTAGCATTGGTTAGTACGTTCGGCCCCTCGGCTTGTAATCGCTAGAGTGAATGAAATGCAGTTATTAGCTCATTCCCCGTTGTCTAGTAATCTTATCTTGATCTCCACCCATTCGAAACCCCCAGGTTACGTGTTGGGCCTGCGGGTTGAGGGGAATAAACCTCAACACTGGCGCCGTCTGTGGGAAACTGATCAAAAAGTTCTTCTAATCAAGCTCTCCATTAAAAAACTCTAAGACAACCGCAAGGCAAGTAAAATGAACACTAACAACGCGGGTAACTCTCAAGACCTCTCCTCACGACTGGCTCACAGCAGGAGGAGCCGCAACCAGGCGACGGGGGCCCAGTCCACCAGTCTGTGGAGTCGGGAGATTTCGGGATACTCACCGACCTGATTCCCAGGAACTCCGTAGGGACCCCAATGCACTACGGGATATCACGGATACCATCCGCCGACTAGCGGACCAGCGGAAGGAAGAGCATGTGCATACCGCCAACACCGAGCGGACCCCGCTCTCACCCATCCGCCCCATGCAGTCTTTCGCTGAGCATACCGGTGAAAATAGCCATCCCCGTCGTTCGGTCCATTCCAGGATAACTCAGAACACCCGCTCTCCGGGTATGGGTGGCGCCGCGGGAGCCAGGCCTTTCAGGGGAACGCAGCGCCACACGGTCCAGGACCCCACGTCGGTCATGCCCCGCGATGGACCGGTGACTCGGGAACATACTCCCGTGGTGGATGGCATGATGGCGGAGGCCCGGGTATACCATGGTCAGCATAATCATGGCATCACGCCAAGGGGGAATACCTTAGCATTGGTAACTCCCGCGCCCACTGGGGCCGATCCGCGAGATGCCATGCTCATGGACATGCAGAGACAGATAAACGAGCTGAATCGACGTACGGAGAATACACAGGCACAGCCCAGGATTGCACTCTCACCCCTTTCACTGACAGGGTGATGGCAGTAGACATTGCACGGGACGTTCGGCCTCCTGGAACACTGACTTATGATGGGGTCGGGGATCCCAAGGCCCATCTACTGTCTTGTCAAGGAACGCTCTCTATGTTGGGAGCCTCCGATGAGGCTGTTTGCAGACTTTTCTTCAGCACCCTCAAGGGACCAGTGCAAGAATGGTTCGAGCAGCTCAGGCCCGGGGCCATTGACAACTTTGAACAGTTATCCTGGCAATTCATGGCTCAGTTCGCATCAAGCTCCATACCCAAGAAACACTTCAGTTGGTTGACGAACGTCCACCAGAACAAGGGAGAATCCTTATCTGCTTTCCTGGTTAGGTGGAGGGACGAGACCCTGAAGGTGGAGGACCTGTCGGAGGGCACCGACATCACCCTCTTTACCAATGTGTTGGCAACCGGGGACCTCTATCTGGACCTGAAAAGGAACCCCGGGAGCAACTACGTCGAGGTGCTGGCTCGTGCGCACAAATTCGCGGCAATCAAGGAAGAGGTTTCACAGCGGGATAGGGCAATGGCCCTCGCAGCGTGCAAGACATCGGACCGATTGGGTCCTGGGCCGGTAGAGTCACCGGCACTCAAGAAGAAGAAGACAATCGGCGGTTACATCCCATGGGCCGCACAGGAACGCCCGGGGGACGACTCCCGTGTAGGCATGGGGCCTGCTCCATTGGCCTACCCAATCGGTCAGATTTTTGGGGCTCTCAAGAACAAGGGGCTGTTCAAGGAGCCGGTACCCACCAAAGGGCTCATGATGGGCCGAGACACGGGAGCCTACTGTGAATATCACCGCGAGCAGGGGCACCGTACGGACGATTGCCAAAGTTTGAGGTACGCCATCCAACAGCTTATTGAAAGGGGGTATCTGGGTGAGTTCACCACAGGAGGAGCATATCAGGGGCCCCCACAGCAGCATAGGAGGCCCTACAGCTGGCGCCGGGATGATCGGCGAGAGGCTGGGGCGAGGGAGGAGGATTTCCGTCATAACGGCAAGCGGCATGAGGCATCCCTCGGGCCGGTCGGCACCAAGAAGAAAATGGAAATCAAGATGATTTTCGGAGGGGCGGAGGCTGGGGATACCCCGGCGGAGAGAAAGAAGTTCGAGAGGGCCCTCCGGATAAATTCTATCTCCGCACCTCCCGCCAAAAAACATAAGGCCGAACCCATCACATTCGGGACAACGGATCTACCGCCATCGCCAGCGCCGCACAGGGATGAGTTGGTAATCAGTATGGATATCCGGGAGTGGATAATCCGGCGGGTCCTGGTTGATACGGGAAGCAATGTCAATGTCCTATACTAGGACGTATTCGAGAAAATGCACCTGAGCAAGGCTGATCTGAGCCCCCTACGGACACCCCTGGTTGGTTTCACCGTCCACAACATTGATGCAGAAGGGACAATCGTCCCGCCAGTAGAGATCGGGGACGGCGAGCATTGGGCAACGATCCCCATGACGTTTGTAGTGGTGCGGCTCAAATGCGCCCACAACGCCATTCTGGGACGCCCCAGATTGGAGGACCTCGAGGCCATCTGCTCCGTACGGCACTCCTGTATAAAATTCCCCACGGAAACTGGGGTGGGCGTGGCCCGTACGGATCCAGACACAGCAAGAGCATGTTACAAGGAAGCGGTAAAGAGGTTGACTGAGAAGGACATGAGGGTCAATAGCATTGCAGAAATAGCCCGGCAGGAGGAGGCCATGTTCCGACCAGAGCCGGCTACCTTGCAGGAGGAAGTGGAACTGGACGATCCCTCCGATCGGAAGGTGACCATTGGGACGGGCCTGGAGCCAGAAATCCGGGAAGGGGTGATCTTGATCCTCCAAAGGTTCAAGATCTTGTTTTCCAGAGGACCAGAGGATATGCCAGGAATTGATCCAAACATCATATGTCACAGATTGGCCGTTCGGCCAGATGCCAAACCCGTACAGCAGAAGAAAAGGTACATGGCGGTCGAACGGAGGGACTTCATCAAGGTGGAAGTCACTACCCTACTCGACATACGCCACATACGTCCCGTCATGCATATGGAGTGGCTGTCCAACGTCGTCTTGGCACCGAAGGGAACTACATGGTGGATGTGCATCGATTACTCTGATCTCAACAAAGCTTGCCCAATGGACCCCTACCCCGTTCCAAGGATTGATCTGTTGGTGGATGAGACCGCGGGATGCGAGCTGCTCAGTTTCATGGATGCCTTCAGGAGGTATCATCAAGTATTCATGCATCCGGACGATGCCGAGAAAACTGCCTTCGTAACGTCAGACGGGGTGTATTGTTATGTGGTCATGCCGTTCAGCTTGAGGAATGCAATGGCCACCTTCCAGAGGATGATCGGGATATTGTTCAAGGACGTCCTCGGGAAGATCATGGAGGCGTACGTGGACGATATCCTGATCAAGAGCAAGAAGAAGGAGAACCACGTACATGATAAGGAATGGGTTTGCACCATCATGGAGGGAGCGAACATGAGGCTTAACCCGAAGAAGTGTGCCTTTGCTGTCAAAGGAGGGAAATTTTTTGGTTACATGATGAGCGAATGGGGGATCAAGCCTAACCCAGAAAAGGTGAAGGCCATCATGGACATGGAGGCTCTCAAAAATTTGAAAGATGTGTAGAGACATACTGGGCGCTTGGCGGCACTGAGCCGGTTTATGTCAAAATTGGCTGATTGGGCGATCCCCTTCTTCCAGATCATGAAGAAGCCAACCCGTTTGAATGGACCACGGAGTGTCAGACTGCTTTTGAAGACTTCAAGACGTACCTCTCCTCGCCACTCGTCCTGACTAAAGCGGATCCCAGGGAACCACTATACATGTATCTAGCAGTAGCTGATCTGGCGGTAAGCCCCGTCTTGCTGAAGGAGGATGAGGGTGTTCAGCGGACTATATACTTCGTTAGCAAGGCGCTGAACGGCCCGGAGACAAGGTACACGCTGATGGAAAAGACGATCCTGGCACTGATCGCAGCAATAAAGCGCTTGGCACCGTGCTTCCAGGCACATCAGGTGATGGTGTTCACCACTCAGCCATTGGCCACTATCCTCAGGAACCCAATGGCGAGTGGGAGGATTACGAAATGGTCCTTAATGATCGGGCAATACAATGTGGAATTCAAGCCAAGGCCGACGATCAAGGGGCAGGCGCTGGCAGATTTCATTGCAGAGTGCATAGCACGTACGGAGGATGGGGAATACGGCGGCAATGACCTGGACAACTGGTGGGAAATGTACACCGATGGGGCAGCAAGTGCAAAGGGATGCGGCGGGTGCGGTCATCACTTCCCCCGACGGATTCAAGGCTTATTACTCCATGGAATTCAAGTTCAAAGTCACCAACAACGAGGCCGAGTACGAGGCGCTAATCGCAGGATTGAGGTATGCGAGGGCCCTCGGAGCAGCTCATCTGAAGGTGCGAATGGATAGCCAGTTGGTCGTTACACAGATGAACGGTACTGCTGAGACTCGAGAGGAACGGATGAAAGCTTACAGGGAACTGGCAGAGGAGCAGACTGCGCAGTTTGAGCAAGTGATCAAAGACCTGGTACCTCGGGTAGAGAACGCCGAAGCTGATATCCTATCCAAGCTAGGCAACCCCCTATCCGAGGATCAGACACCGGCCGTCCCAAAACATATCCGGAATTTCGCTAGACAGGAGGCACTACTCCGACCGGCGACGGAGACGATCCAGGTAAACGTTGTTTCTTATGCAGATCCCAACTGGGTGAAGGATGTGGCATATTATCTCAGGGATGGAACCCTCCCCTCGAGAAAGATGGACGCACCTCCGGAAGGGCCCCATGGGTAAAAAGACGGGCGGTGAGCTTTGAGATCATCGGGGGTGAACTGTACAAGAAGACGTTCGACGGACCATACCTCAGGTGCTTACCGCCGGACTTAGCGGCATCAGTCATGGAGTAAATCCATGAGGGCATCTATTCCAGTCACTAGGGACCCCGAACGCTGGCAAGAAAGATCATCCTACAGGGGTACTACTGGCCAACCATCCATCGGGACTGTTTCAACCACACTCAGAGGTGTGCAGTATGCCAGCACTACGCGCCTATGCCGGGAAGGCCGACCAGCTTCTACACCCCGATGACCGTCGCCCTACCATTTGCGAGATGGGGGAAAGACCTGATGGGACCCCTTCCCAGGACGACCGGCGGCAAGAAGTTCATAATAGTAGCCATTGACTATTTCACCAAGTGGGTGGAGGCCGAGCCACTAAAAAACATCACTGAGTTTCAATGCCAACGTTTCGTATGGCAAAACGTATTATGCCGGTTCAGCATCCCAGAACAGATCATTACGGAAAACGGTCGACAGTTCGTTGGCAAAGGGTTTGAGGCATATCTGGCCAAGTGGGGGCATCCGGCATTCCAAGGCCTCAGTCACGTACCCACAAGCAAACGGCCAGGTGGAGAATATGAATCGGACCATCATGGATGGCATAAAGAAAAAATTGGAAGATTACTCCTCAACCTATACGGAGCAACTGAATTATGTCCTGTGGACGTACAGGACAACTCCAAGAACGGCGACCGGGGAAACACCGTTCGCACTAGCATACGGGTTTCAGGCCAAAGTCCCCACCGAAGTACTTGTGCCCACGCACCGGACTCTGCACTTTGACCCGGGACAAAACGAGGAAAATCTAAGGGCAGAATTGCACTTTATCGAGGAAAGAAGGGACCTAGCCGCACGACGCATGGAAGAATATCATCGGGCAACTGAAAGATATTTCAACAAGGCGGTGAAAATCAGAGAAATCAAGGTCGGAGACCTGGTACTACGGAAGCGGGAGAAGAGCAAGCCGCTTGAGGGCGGCAAGATGGCCAAAAACTGGGAAGGGTCGTACAGGGTATACGAGAAGAGATTGGCGGCAGGGACGTTCCT
Organism: Cuscuta europaea; assembly: GCA_945859875.1. Taxonomy (NCBI): domain Eukaryota; kingdom Viridiplantae; phylum Streptophyta; class Magnoliopsida; order Solanales; family Convolvulaceae; genus Cuscuta; species Cuscuta europaea. The sequence continues at coordinate 1,441,319 of CAMAPE010000068.1, read as the reverse complement.
CCTACAAACTATGGAAGGACGTTCCATTGGCAAATGGAATGTGGAGCACCTGAAGAGATTCTACCAGTAGGACCCCCCCCCCCCAAAAGAAGAGAGAGGCACCGGGGAATCCCCAAACGGGATAAACCCGTTCCGCATCATAATCGCGGCCGAGCCCAGCTCAGGATCCACAGGACCGGGCCAAATGGGCAGGTAAGACGAACGGATGACGTGCCGAAGACCGGGGCATCCCCAAAGGGGATAAACCCGTTCCGCGTCACAATCGCGGCCGAGCACAGCTCAGGATCCAAAGGACCGGGCTGAATGGGCAGGTAAAACGAACGGACGACGGAGCGAAGCCAAAGACCTCTACAAAAGAGAGAGAGAGAGAGAGAGAGAGAGAGAGGCACCGGGGAATCCCCAAAGGGGATAAACCCGTTCCACGTCACAATCGCGGCCGAGCCGAGCTCAGGATCCAAAGGACCGGGCCAAATGGGCAGGTAAGACGAACGGATGACAAAGTTAAAAGACGATCGCAGCAAGCAAGCAATACGCTTTATTCATCGGCTTTACCGGCCGGAAAGTACAAACACACATGAGTTCGGAGTGAAATCAAGAGTACAAAATAACCGAAGCCGTCACGCCTCGGGGAGCTATCCTTGAATATAGATGTGTCTCCAAGAGCTTTCTATGAACCCAAAGGCGTGAGGTATGAAGTAAGCCATCTTAAAAACATTAGCCGCTTTGGGAAGAACGGCCTGTTAGCCAGGAGGTGCGGCTGGCAAGCAGAATTTGACAAACTCACTCAGCTACAGGGGGGCGTCCTTCGCCTGAGACTTCCCCTTCAAAGCCTCCCCATAAGCCTCAGCAAACGAAGCATTGAAACCAGCAGCCTCAGGATAAAACGAGGCGGGGAGATAACGCTGGAGAGCCGGGAGGTTTCCGGCCAAAAGGCCGATCATCCCTTTAGCAAAAGCATCATCGGCAAGCTCTGCAAGGAACTCCTGACCAGCGGAGGTCCCCGATACCAGCTCAATGCCATCCTTCAGCGCGTCAGAGCTCTTAGCCAGAAACTCCCCGAAGCTCTGGGCAAGACGCTCCTTCACACGGACATTCACGGCATCGACGTGGGCACGAGACTTCTGGAACTCAATGGAGCCAGCTTCCTTGATCTTGGAAACATCAGCCTCAAAAACAGGAACGGCCCCTCCGTACCAACCTGCGAAGCTGCACGTCGGACTTCTCCACGAGGGCCATTTTGGCACGAAGCAGCTACAGCTCCTCGGCTTCTCTCTTGACCGTCTCCTGAAGAGACGTGCTCCCCTTAGCGAGCCCAAGAGCAGCGTTCAAATCCTGCTGCATCTTGTGCAGACGCTCCTTGGCCTTCTTCACCAGATCATCGGCTTCACAACGCACTTGGGTGGAAGCACGCTCCTGAGCTTCATAGGCGAATCGCGCCTTGCAGAAATAAATGGCGGCCTTGTTGAGTGTGCTAAGGCCACACTCATGAAGATCCACCGCGCTATCACGAGCAGCAAAGTTACGAGGGAGTTTTAACCCCAAAGAGCACCAAATGGAAGAGGTCGTCTGCCCAAACAACCTTTTCGACTCTGCACGGGGGCCCAACCCGGAGAACTCAATGATATCAGAAAACGAATCCTCTGAACCGGGTGGAGGAGGGTCGCCCGAACCTTTGCCCAACGAAGTGACGGGGGGTGGCTTAGGAGGAGAGGCGGCCTCAGTATCTGACCCATCAAGGACCACCACGGCCTTGGAAGATCCTTCCCCATGGCGAGACTTTTTGGGAGGCCGTTCATCCCCAGCAGGTTCGGCTTTGGGCCTCTTCTGGCCCTAATCCTCACCGACGATCTGCTTCCCCTTGCTAGCATCAGCACGCCCGGAGGAGGGAGTGGCGCCAGGGTGGGGAGCCATGGCAGAAGACCTGGGATAAAGTCCTGCGTAAAAGAGATGAAAAAGTTGGAACAAGATTTGGAATTCCCAAAAAGAGAGTCCAAAACCCGGGCCATAGCGAGGACGTACCTATGCCGGCCTTGCCCAGGTTGGTATCATTCACCAGCGAACGTAGGTTCTGGACCCCCTCACCGGCAATACGAGCGGCGTGTTCCAGCTCGGCCTAATGGAGAACCGGAGGCTCAAACTTAACAGGGAAAGCATTCCACCGATCGGAGAAGGGGGGAGGGGAATCAACCCCGGCAAGGAAGAATCTCTCCTCCCATCTGTTCGGATTGGGGGGGTTGTTGGAAAAAAGAACCCTCCACGAACGGGCCACTATGCTGAGATAACCTGTCTGGCCGTACGGGGAAAGCCGGAAGAAATGCAGAAACAATTTCACGGACGGCTCGACCCCCACATTGTGGCACCGGATTATGAAACCAGCGAGAATCCAATGGGAATTCGGAACGAGTTGAGCTAGGGCGATACCAAGGCCCCTGAAAAGAGAGATGTAGAAAGGTAACAACGGGAAAAGAAAGCCCGCTGCCACAAAGTTCAGATGGATGACCACGTAGCCAGGTAGATGCCGCATGGGACGGCGGAGGAACCGTGCGTCCCAACCCCGTGGAGGGGGAAGCAACTTGGGAATCAGGTTCTTCTCGCTAAGAAGCAGAAGTTGGCGCTGACGCCGAATGAGATGGAAGTTAAGGGAGAAACGAGGAGGCTGGGGGGCATCCCACGCTTATAGACCGGAAGGTCATCCCCCGAATTACAACTGTCATCGGACGAGCTTCCGTGACGGCCATGGGCAGACGGCCTAGGGACAATGGAAGACATAGCAAGTACGGAAGAGAAAATACGGGACTTACAAGGAAGAGATGGAGATCTAGAGAGAGAGAATAGTCTGGCAGAGTAACAGAGTAATCCCCCCGTTTTGGCAATAGGGTATTTATAGGCAAAAACCACCCCGGCTCCCAAATTGGGGGAAGACACGTGGCGGACCATGTTTGGTGCATCCTGCGGCGGAGAGACGCTTCGAGATCCACGCCGCTGGTGGCACGTGCCAAAATCACCCCCACAACGAGGCGTACGTAAAAAAAAAGAAAAAAGAAAAAAAAAGAGAGTTTAGAAGAGGAAAAGAGCCCATGAGCAAAAGGAGTAGGGACCGTTCCTCGTCAGAAGAAGAGGAAAAGAGCCCATGAGCAAAAGGAGCAGGGGCCGTTCCTCATCAGAAAAAGAGGAAAAGAGCCCATGAGCAAAAGGAGCAGGGGTTGTTCCTCGTCAGAAGAAGAGGAAAAGAGCCCACAAGCGAAAGTAGCAGGGGCCGTTCCTCGTCGGAAAAGAAGGAAGGAGAGTTCATGAGAGCGAAAGGAGCAGGAGCCATTCCTCGTTAGAAAAAGAGGAAAAGACCCCATAAGTGAAAGGAGCAGGAGCCGTTCCTTGTCAGAAGAAGAGGAAAAGAGCTCATGAGAGAAAGGAGCAGGGGCTGTTCCTCGTCAGAAAAGAAGGAAGAAGAGTTCATGAGAGCAGGGAGGAGGAGCCATTCCTCGTCAGAAAAGAAGGAAAAAGAGTCCATGATAGAAAGAAGGAGAAACCGTCCCTCGTCAAAAAGGGGGGGGGGGGCAGAGGGAATTATGAATGGGTAAACAGAACGCAAGTCATAAAGTGCAAAAGGAAGCTTTATTCTTCGGCTCTACCGGCCGGAATATACAACTGAGCAGAGGGGGAACTAACCAATCACGCAAGGAAGCCATGGGGAGGGGAGCGTGGGGAGGCCGACGGTTCTTCCGATTCCACAAAGGGAAGCTCGGGAGTGGGGGGATCAGGGATTTCACCCATCTGAACGGCCGCAGCGCGCTGCTCATCTCGGCTGAGTTTTCCCATGACCCGCCGAAGCTCGGCCCCATCCGTATAATCTTCCACGTTAAAGGGGGGACAACCGACCAGAGGGAGCACACTCCTAAGGGCCTTGACACCTTTAAAGTACCCTTTGGCAAAGGCATCATCAGCAAGCTCTGCAAGCCATTCACCACCAAGTGCGGTCTTCTCCAAAAGCCGCACCCCATGAACCAAGTGATCCTTCTCCGACACCGACTGCAGCTCGGCCTCGAAAACCTCCCCAGCAGATCCCCGACAATACTCATGGGCGGTCTGGAGGAACTGGGTAGTCTTCTTAAATTCCTCCACATTGATGGCCAGAGTCAGAACGTCGCTGGGGGGATCTCCGCCCTCAGGACGCGGGGTAGGATCTGCGGCAGAAACAAAGGAAATCCCATGCTTCTCAGCCAGGGCCACTTTGGCAAGCAGGCCCTGCTTTTCCTGCTCGCCCTGAGCCCGAACGGCCTGGAGCTCCTGTTGAGCCTGAGCCAGGGCAGCTTGCACTTTCTTCATCTCCGCCTGAGCAGCCTCCCGCAGCAACACGGCTTCCTGCTCTCTCTTGAAAGCCGCATCGGCTTTTCTCTTGAGCTCAGCGAGATCCTTCTCCCGAGCGGCCCTCGCATGCAACAAGCTCAGCCCAGCCTACAAGGATGGAAAGTGGGTTAGATAGGGACGAAGGGCAGTTTCAAATGACAGGGGGAAATGTGGGGAACATACCTCAAGGTTCAAAAGTGGAGCATTATCAACAGAGTCACCAGAAGAACGACCTGACAACTCCAGCCCGGCCTGAAGGGCCATGTCCTTCCAGATCTCAGAGATCGGACGAACGGCGGAAGGCACCAAGACGTTCGTGGGTTTAGGAACAGAGGGCTCAAGGTGTGGCCTCTTCGGCTTCTTCCCATTGTCCTTTTCCCCACCAACGGGGATACCAACGCCGACCGGGTCCACATTCAGGACCCGGTTATCTTGAGGATGTTGGGCCTCAGAAGTTTGCCCAGTCACCTCAGCGACCAGAAGCCGCTCCGCTTTAGCAATACGCTGACTCGCCTGGGACGCGACAGACGAAGTGGCCCCAGAGGATTAGGCGGCCGCACGAGCCATGGCCAACGCCGCCCGTTCCTTGTTGGCTTTTGCCTCGCGACGAGCCGCCATAGCTGCACTATCCATTTGTTCTTGAGTAGGGGGAGGACCTGAAACAAAGAAATAACGTTAGTACCGGGCGGTGCGAATCACAAAGGCACTCACCTCATGGAATGGACCGCCTGGGCCCACAAGATGAACACGAGAGAATGCCAGTCCAGGGATCACGGGTGGTACCTATCCCTGCATCAGAGAGTGCCTCGATGGTCAGAAGGTCCTTCAGCTTTCTAGCGCCGCCCAGCTTCAGCTTATCCACGGCATCTCGCGACGCCGGGGCTAGCTCCGACGCCTGAACCTTCAGAGGATATCCATTCCATCTCACAGGAAGCCGCTCGTCCGCATAGCGGATGAAGAAAAAAAGATTTTTCCAATCGTGGATGGAAGTGGGAGCCCCCTCGAACAGCTTTCTTTTGGGACGAGCGGCCACACTCAGAAACCCATTGGCATTTTGCGGAGTGACTTGGAAGAAGTAATGAAAAAGCTCCAGATTAGAGGTAAGTCCTAGCGATTTGCTACGAACGAGGAAGGCAGAGATCAAATGGTAGGAGTTCGGCATGAATTGGGCCGGAACAACACTATAAAACTCGAAGAAATCAAGATAAAACAGGTGCAGCGGGAAGCGCAGTCCGGCCTTTACAGAATCCATGTGCACCATCACCATTCTCGAACGTCTCATGAGGAGGTTATCCGCACCTCGGAGGCTATAGTAAGCAGACGGAGGGAGAATAATCTGTAGTTCCCTCAGGGCCCTCTTAGAGAAGACCCGTTCAATCACGGCAACATTGGGAATGAACACTATGTGCCTATGCTGATCCATGGGGACGCCGAGCTTGTATATCCGGAGATCGTCCCCTTCCTCGGCCTCGTCACCCGAATCATGATCGGTCGAATGCCCCACCCCCGCGGCAGGTTCGCCATCATCGCAACGACGTTCTCGGGATCGACGACCATATCAACATGTTCCCCTACATCTGGGATCACGACATCAGCTACTGCATCAGGAACCGCCATCAAAGAAGCGCTGGTACGGCCAGAACCGCTCGATTCCGCCGGGGAACGGGAACTGAGTTCTGTTGCCGAAGAGGAACCGGTTGAAGAGCCGGTAGAGGAGCTAGAGCCAGTTTCCGAATCGGAAGAAATCACCATGGAGCAGGCCATGGGGAGGTTTACGAAAAGAAAGGAAGAGGTTGGGATTGAAGAATTACCTTGCGAAAACTTGGGAGAGGGATGAACGCAGGAACTTGAAACACTCGCTGAACGACACTGGGAAGGTAAGAGGAAGCAAAGGATGAAAAGCCCTAACCCTTCCCGTATTGCCGGTATTTATAAGGGGAGGCGTCGGATCAGTGGCCAACCCGCAAGCGACACGTGGCAGGGAGCGTATCCAGGGACACGTGTCACGTAGAGACGGGCTGGTACGAAATGATTACTTTTGCATCGAAAGTTGAACCGGCCTGATAGCTGGCAGCTAGAGCCCCGTGAACAACGGCGGGAAGCAATCGTCACTTGGAGGAAAGGGGGGTAACAGCTTGAGGCGATACGTCGGGGGTGTTCTACTTCTTTATGTCCCGCGCACGCTCGGAACATCAGAAGTGGGGGACTTGTGTTGGGTTAGTGGCCGACCAGGGCCGGCCCATCAACCCCTAGGGACGTACGTAGCCCAGCATAGCCAGGCTTCAGGGTCCAAGGGCTAGGGGACGTACGTAGCCCAGCATAGCCAGGCTTCAGGGCCCAAGGGCCAGGGGACGTACGTAGCCCAGCATAGCCAGGCTTCAGGGCCCAAGGGCCAGGGGACGTACGTAGCCCAGCATAGCCAGGCTTCAGGGCCCAAGGGCCAGGGGACGTACGTAGCTCCGCAGGACCAAGCTTCAGGGCCTAAGGGCCAGGGGACGAGCATCTTGTGGGCTACACTCAAGGGCCCGGGCTACCACCAGAGGGCTGAGTCCAGTTTAGGGGACGGACGTCCCCATGCTATGGCGGGAAACCAAGATCTTGGCGGGAAGCGCATTAAATGTGGGAGATTTGGTGGTTGGATCATGTCGCCCACAGCCGGCCACGTCAGCCCCCACAACCACCATGGGATACTATAAATAGTCGCATTTATTTCATTGTAAAGGGTTCACACTTTGATTCTCTAGTATTGTAATAGCATCAACAGCACATAGCATTGCTTAGTACGTTCGGTCCCTCGGCTTGTAATCGCTAGAGTGAATGAAATACAGTTATTAGCCCATTCCCCGTTGTCTAGTAATCTTATCTTGCTCTCCACCCATTCGAAACCCCCAGGTTACGTGTTGGGCCTGCGGGTTGAGGGGAATAAACCTCAACAGTTAGTTTTGGCATCAATTGTGGCTTCAATTAAATTACGTCCTTATTTTGAGTCCCATACAATCTGTGTTCGGACTAATTATCCCATGAAGTCAATCATGAGGAAACCTGAGTTGACAGGTCGCATGGCCAAATGGTCAATCCAATTGGGAGCTTACGATCTCAGGTATGAACCAAGAACGACTTTGAAATCCCAAACACTCGCAGACTTTGTGGCAGACTTTAGCCCAAAACTCCAGACCGAGGCAGAAGAGGAGACATGCTTGCTGATCGACGGATTGCCCCGCCAAAGATGGACGCCACACACTGACGGAGCATCAAATATGAATGGAGTAGGCCTGGGCGTAATTCTAAAGTCACCACAGGGGGATACCATGCTCCAATCAGTCCACTGCGACTTCAATGCCACGAATAATGAAGCAGAATATGAAGCGTTGATTGTCGGTCTTACTCTGGCAAGGGATCTAGGCGTCAAATTCCTTAAGGTAAAATGCGATTATCTGTTAATAGTTAATCAAACTAACGATGTTTATGCAACGAAATACCCCAAAATGACGTCTTATTTACAAGTAGTCATAAATTTGACAACATCATTTGAAGAAATTACCTTCGAGCAAATCCCAAGGGAAGAAAACACGCAAGCCGACGCCCTGGCAGCAATCGGGTCATGTCTGGGGTAGAAGTTAACAACAACATTCCTTTTGTCCATTTGTCAAGACCGGCTATTGACAGGTTGGAATCCGTCACTGTTATCGGATCATCACCACAAGACGACTGGATGGAGCCGTACATAGCGTACCTAAAGCACAATATCCTCCCAACGGACAAGAGAGAAGCCAAGGCATTTCTCTCAAAGGTAAGTAGATTTCTACTAATTGATGGTGTCTTGTTCAAAAGATCTGTAGAAGGTCCATATCAAAGATGCCCGACGCCTCAAGAAGCTATCAAAGTGCTAAAAACCCTTCATGAAGGGGAATGTGGCAACCACACGGCCGGATGAAGTCTATCTAACAAAGCTCTCAGATTCGGATACTGCTGGTCAACCATGAGAGATGATGCAACCACCTCCACTCAAAGGTGTAAGCTTTGTCAGTTACATGGACCAATCTGTCATCAACCCTCTGAGTCACTTCATCCAATCCTATCGCCTTGCCCCTTTATGAAGTGGGGAATGAACATCGTCGGGAAATTACCGGAGGCACCAGGACAAAAAGTATACATGCTGGCGATGGCAGATTACTTCTCAAAATGGGTAGAAGCTGAGCCATTTCGTCAAGTACGAGATGTTCAGGTAATTTCATTTATCAAAAGAAACATACTATGCAGGTTCGGTATTCCGTAAAAAATTGTTTATGACAACGGATCTCAGTTCATAAGTGCAAAGACCAGACGGTTCTGTGAAAGGGACAATATCAAGTTGAAAACGTCAACTCCCAGGTACCCGCAATCCAATGGACAGGCTGAATCCAACAACAAGATCATTGTTGCCAACCTGAAGATAAGACTTGAGAAAGCACAAGGCAAATGGGCTGACGAGTTACCCTTGATACTATGAGCAGACAGAACGACTCCAAAAAACGCAACCAGGCAATTCCTTTTTTCTTTAGTTTATGGTTGTGAAGCGGTCATACCGGCAGAAGTAGAGGTGCCCTCTTCGAGATACAGACTTATGACTGTAGAACGAAACGACGTGGAATTAGTACATGATTTGGACACCATTGATGAAGTTAGAGAGAAAGCCAATATCCGACTACAATCTTATCAACAAATGGTGGCTAAGAGCTTTAACAAAAATGTCTCAGCTAGAATATTCAAGAAAGGTGACTGGGTTCTACGAAGAGTATTCGGAAATGAAGTAAATGGAAAATTCAGTCCCAATTGGGAAGACCCATATAAGATCATCGACATTATTGGACAGGGGGCATACCAATTGGAATCAATAGATGGTAGACAGGTTCCTAGAAGTTGAAATGCGATACACCTTAAAATTTTCCATTTTTAATTCTGTTACGTCTTATTTATCATCCTAGATGACTTACTGACTAAACATCGGAGGGCCGTTGGCCCAAAACCAACAGCCAACCTTGACGTTTTGTGATAAATGCAGGACTATGTTAAGCCTTAACATCACACAGATATTTAGGCGATGTACAAGGGATATAAAACGTCATTCATACCCACATCGAACAAACACATTTCTTAAACATCAAAATGGGAAGGGTTAGGCTGCCCATGAGAATATCATGGATCATAGTCCTAACAGAGCCCGTCCAATACGTTTTGGCCAAAACCTACAAACATATGGAGATAGTACATGCTCCAACATAAGGAGATAGTACAAACGACAAACGTAATGTTGTTTAAAGTTTTTTTGCAGGGTATGGACCAAGTTCACACAACCCATCTCGTCATCTTCAAACGACGGATGGTGTCCCCTTTGCCAGCTGACATATCGACATCAATATGAAAGATGCAAATTTCTGTCATCTAGTCGAACCAGGCAATTTTGGAGGGGAGAAGATAACATGTCAACTTTTAGGTTTCGTCGTTTTAGTTAAGGAGACAGATTCAATCGAAGGTTATTCCACAAAAAGAAGGGAACATTTCGTCAACCGAATTGATCAAAACATCACGACGAGTCGTTGATGAGTCAATAGACGCAAAGAATCAAGACGTGAAGTATAGCTCTTTCAAAATTTCGATAAATTGTCGCTTAATGATCCGACCCATGCATCGTACGCGTCAACTTCTCTCGGGGGGCAATTGTTAGAGCAAGAATATGACGGTTTATGTTGCATTAAAGAGGGTTGGTCACATAAGTTAATGATACGTTCATAAGGCTTAATGATGGATGTTGTAACATTTAATGTACATTAATAGGCTCTTTATTGTGATTAAATAAGGTATTAAATGTAATTGACTAGTCTTTATGACGGATTTTGAATTCGTCAGTACGACTGACCAATCCGTCAGTAACGTACAAAGCCATTATGAGAGCATTGCTATAAGTAGGATATCCCTCATTGTAACCAGACAACTCATATCCGAATGATACACAAGTTTTCACTCTTATTCACTCACTTGTCATCTTTCTCATTGTTCTTGTTCGAAACCCATTCTTCATATAATTTTATTTTTTAATTAGTTTTAGCATATCAAAAAGGCGATGTTACAATTTATCTTTAACTACGAACAATTGTTATATTACTCACCACTTCATTGTGAGCAGGGGCAGAGCCAGGGGAGGGCCAACCCTGGCCCTGGCCCAACCTAAATTTAAAAAATGTTCATATTTTTAGTATAAAAAATTTTGTGTGAAAACTTTTCCAAATATATTCTTTGTACCGACCCAGTCTGGCCCAGTGCTCTGGCTCCGCCCCTGATTATGAGTTCATTTATTTTCGCGTTTTTATAATACACTTCTTAACTCCGCCATGATATTATTTTTTTGGTATCATGCATGTCTCAAGCTAAGATAAAGGAGGATGATGGTGTGGTAGGCGTGTGACGGCCAACCGTATCACCTAGTCACATCACATGACATGAATCGAAATATGAATAGTGATATCATGTTGCGATTCATGTTAGTCGACCCCAATATCTTTTGGGACTAAAACTTGGATGTTGTTGTTGTTGTTGTTGTTGTTGTTGTTTTATACTCCCTCCGTCCCGTTGGAATGTTCTCGGTTTGACCTACACACATATTAAAGAAATAAACTTACCAGGGGGTAAATTTTACTGTTTTGACACTGTTTCGACGCTGTTTGACACTGTTTTGCACTGTTTGACCCTGTTTTCATGTAGGATAACTTTCCATTTAGGGAAATGAGAACTTTCCAATGAGACATTCAAAAAAGGAAAGCGGGAACATTCCAACGGAACGGAGGAAGTAATACATTTCTTAATCATACTATGATCAAATTTCATCCACGCATCAAGCGGGTGATTATCTATTTTTTCAAAGTGTGGAGGGAAATAAAGTCAATCCCTTTCATCCGAATTCTCACCGTAAAAATAACCCACCGGCACTCTCTCTTTCTCTCATCGCCACGACGCCACCCCACTCCCAACTCCCTACCCCGACACTCGCATTCATTCTTTGCTTCTCCTGTTCTTTTACGTCACGAGATCCCCATCTCCTTTCTCTTCCGCTCACTCGTCTTTGTCTGTCTCTTCCTTCAGTAGAGCATCTGCTCTTGAATTGTAGCCGAGCACGTAGTTGTACACACACACACACACTGAGCTGCGTAAAAATATACACAAACACACATATATTCGGTTTCGTAGGGGGTTTGGGTTGAATAATGTCTCATTCCAGAAGGGCATCCATGTCGGATGCTGGGATCGACTCCTTGAGTGATCGGTTGAGGAAAACGCTCCATTACAGAGATGGGAACAATGGGTCGGAGATTGATAAGCCAGATTTCAAGGAACTCGATCTAGGTTCTCCCGTCTCTCCCTTGCAGGCTCGGGCGAGTACTAGCTCCAGTTCTTCCGGATCTGGGTCGGGTCTGAACGCCGTCCCAAAGAGGTCAGACGGGAGCCTCTCCGGCGAGCTATCAGGTTCAGTAGAGAGTTCACGCGGGTTCTCTCTGGGCCACTCGCGATCAAATTCAGGTTCCTGTGGGAGCTGCGTCAACTCTCCACCCTTGAATGCGCTTCCCACCGGGAACATCTGCCGGTCGGGAAAGGTTCTGAAGACTGGGATGGCGAGCAGGACAACCAAGACCGACGTTTTGGGGTCTGGGACTGGGAATTATGGGCACGGGAGCATAATACGCGGCTGCAGCGTAGGGAGTCACAAATCCGCTGGACCCAGCAGAGATGGAGGTTCTTGCATTGCTGTCAATTCAAGAGTACCAATATTGTGTAACGATCCAGAGGAGTTTAAGAGAATGGGGAATGAGAATTATAAAAAGGGTAATTTTGCAGAAGCTTTGGATCTGTACGACAAGGCCATTTCTATTTTACCCCTCAATGCCTCCTACAGGTGTAATCGGTCAGCAGCTTTGATTGGTCTGAAGAGGTTCACAGAGGCAGTTAGGGAATGTGAGGAAGCTATTAGGTTGGATCCAAGATATGTTAGAGCCCACCACCGGTTAGGCTCTTTGTTTCTTAGGTAAGTATTTTTTTTGGAGTATAAGCTTTTTTTTTGTCTTCAAAGTTCAATTTCTTTCAGTTCCAAGTTCCAACACTTGTGTAGTTCTGAATCCCTGATTCGTTTCTCATACTGGGTAGTTGTTAATTTCTTCCTTTTCTTTTTATTGATAATTTAATTGATTTAGTTCCTTTACATTTTGGGATTAAGGCTTGGATGTTGTTGTTGTTGAGTTCCTTTACATTTCTGCTTATGTTGGTTAAAATGGAAGTTACCTAAGGTTTTCCTTTTAATAAGTTTAGCACCCCTACACAGGACCTAAGCTTTGGTTAGTGTATGTAAATGTTCTTAGCCTTTCCAAGATCTGGTTCTCATTTGGTAGTTGGTTTGTTTGAATTATAGTTACCATGGTTACCCTTAGGTATTCCTTATGCTCCCTCTCGTAAATGGACTGTCCTTGCTTTTAACCACAGTACTGTCCTTTTCTTTAACCATACTACTGTCCTTGATTTTAATTTACACCAGGGAACACCCCCCCCCCCCCCCCCCCCCTATACCATCATAACTTCTGATTTCTCTACCTCACTGGGAATTCCAGATTGGTTACCGACTAGAATTTCAGTTTTAATGACCACTTGCTATGTTTGGTGGTGTAGTTGGCAATATGGACTTGATATGTTTTAGTAAACCATTGATTTCTAGATTTCTTCTCATTGTACATCAATTAGATATGATGAATGTGAGATATATCACTCTCAATCAAGAAACGAATTTACTTTTCATATAAGCAGTTATTGGGTAATTGGACAATTTCACCTTTTAAGTTATATCACTATTTGGTCATGCCACCCTCTTTACCTAAAAACATAAATTCATGCACCTATAATTCTTGTGTACCGTTTAATTGTTTGGTTTGGCCTTGGATAATGTGATGTAGAATCAAACTTTATTTACAATTTTCAATTTCTTCTCTACTTTCTTTCACTAGCATTTTTGCGAGTTCCAATGGACCCTTAGGTTGTTAGAATTTGCTTTTATACAAATCTGCAATCAATATAATGCATATAAGGTCACAGTTTAGGGCAGGTAGAAAATGCCAGGAGGCACATTTGTATGCCCGGGCACCAACAGGCAGATTGCACGGAACTGAGGAAGTTGGAGGCTGTGGAGAAGCATATAGAGAAATGTAATGATGCACGGGTAACTGCTGACTGGATGACTCTGTTAAGGGAAGCTGATGCTGCTATTGTGTCTGGAGCAGCTTCATCTCCTCAGGTAAGCAAGGGAGTAATATTGTACATAAAAGTAAAACTTATGGTGGAAAGGGTATGGCTGTAGTGTCTGACTCTTTTTTAGTGAAATTAAACTTTTGCAGCTGTTTGCGTGTAAAGCAGAAGCTTTTGTGAAGCTCCAGCAGTTGGAGAATGCAGACTTGAGTATATCAAAAGTTCCTAAAGTGGAGCCCAATGCTTCTTTTTCCCGGTCAAAGATTTTTGGAATGATTTCGGAAGCGTATATTTTCTTTGTATGGTCCCAAATTGAGTTGGCTCATGGAAGGTGAGGAGTTCAAAATCATATGCCTTCTGTCCATAGTTGCCATTATGAGTTCATTGGGGGTGTTCAGGTTGGCCTATTTTAAAACAAACCTATGTGAAAAAGAGTGTATTTTTACTTAAAGAAGCATTTGACTATGAATTGAAAAAGGGAAAAGTATGGAAGAGATACTTGTGGTTGGACCCATTTTCAGATAGGGTCATGTTTCATTTTTTATCAAAGTGGTTCATGTGTTTGAGTTCCGTTATCACAAGAGGGTCACCCCGTTAAAAAACGCTTGAGAAAGACGTTTAATAGTAACTCTGATTTTCAAAAGTGCCCGGAATATTAAAAGAAAAATATCAGAAGGTGCGCCTCGTCAAGATGACCTCCAAACCACCTTCGCCTTTGGATTTATCAGATCTGCTTGAATTATTTTTAAAAAATGAGTTCACTAATATCACTTTTCCGGTGGATTTTCCGGTGACAAGGGTGGCTGGAAACAAAAAAGAAAGATGGTCTAGCGGTCGTCTTATTGAGTCGCACCTTCCGGTATTTTTCTTTTAATTTTTCGGGCACTTTTGAAAATCAGGGTTACTATTAACCGTCTTTCTCAGGCATTTTAAACGGCATGACCCTCTTGTGATAACGGAATTCAAACACATGAACCACTTTGATAAACAATGAACCACTTTGAACCCTATATGAAAACGGGCCCCACCACAATTACCTTTTCCGTACTTTTCCCTTGAAAAAAATGCTTGAGGAAAAGAAGTGTTCAGGAATGAATACTCAACATTTTGATAGCCATATGTGTAATAACCTGAAGAAAAAAATGGAACTAATTTGGACAACTACTTTATAGTAATGGGACCGACATGGCATTTAAGCCAGCTGTTAAACCAAGTCGGCCGCTTGGAGGTGCCTAACAATGGATGTGAGGAATAATTGTGATTGTGTTTCAGGTTTGAATGTGCAGTGGCTGCCATTGAGAAGGGTGCACAGATTGACAGTCAAAACGTTGAAATTTCTGTTTCACTCAACAATGTCCGATTAGTCACCCAAGCCCGTAACCGCGGCAATGATCTGTTTAAATCGGAAAGGCTTACTGAAGCTTGTGGTGCTTACGGGGAAGGCCTAAGGTTTGATCCTTCAAATTCTGTTCTCTATTGCAATAGAGCAGCTTGTTGGTATAAGCTGGGGCAGTGGGAAAAGTCTGTGGATGATTGCACCCAAGCTCTCTCAATCCATCCCAATTATACAAAAGCCCTTCTTCGAAGAGCAACCTCAAACATGAAGGTACTACTACTACTCATTTTTAGCCCAAACCCTAATCCGAACGGCACCTACACCTAATATTTTATATTGGGTGTGTTTGTGCTATCACCCTTTATCTTATTTTTCTTTCTTATGTTATTCTATCCTTTTATCTTTTATATGGAGTATATATACGAAGTATATTTTTTTTCATCATTTCTAATGGAGCCAAGGACTCACTATTTTTTTGGCATGAGAATATGATGGAATAAAGCAAAATGACGCATTGAACTGTCTGCACTTCTTTGTTATGAAGTAGCAATGTGTCCATACAATTTTTGACGTGATTTTCATCTTGAGTCATTTTCCATCATTTGCAATAGAGCCAAAGATTCATTATTTTTTGGCTTGAGATTATGATGGAATAAAGCAAAATGGCTCACTAAACTGTCTGACACTTCTTTGTTATGGAGCAGCAGTCAGTCCATGCAATTTTGGACGCGATTTTCACTATGGGTCATCCGGAAACAGTCTCTCCGTGCTTTAGTGCATGGGTAAGACTGCGTACGTCCGACCCCCCCCTTTACCCCACCGTAGGTGGGAGCCTTTGCGGCACTGGGGTAAATGAAAATGATGATGATGATATTTTCATCTTGAGTCATCTCTAAACAATCTCTTTGTGGGTGGGTGGGTGGGTGTGTGTGGGTGTGTGTGTGTGGGTGGGTGTGTGTGTGTGTGTGTGTGTGTGTGTTCAAATGAGAAAGGACCCTCAGGAAAGAATTGAGAATGAATTTGCACCATTAGATTGTATTATGTAAAACTGAATTGTGCATTTGGTGAAATTTAAATGTGCATTAGGTGAAATTGAAATGTGCAGAATAAAAAGTACAAAATGCCACCGCATCGTACCTTTACTCTGTACATTCCAATTTCACTTACTGTACATTTCAGTTTCGTCTAGTGCACAATTCACCTTCACATAATATTACTTTGTCGTAACCTTTGTGCTGCACATTTCAATTTCGCCCAATGCGCAATCCAGTCTACCTAATTCACATTCAATTTCAGATTAGTTCTCATTTATCTCCTAAGATCAATTTCTCATTTGAAACGAATTATATATATATATATATATATATATATATATATATATATATATATATATATATATATATATATATATATATATATATATATATATACAGTGGCGTTCCTGTCAGGTCGGATAATTATACTCCCTCTGTCCCGTAGGAAGGTTTCCACTTTCTTTCTTTGGACGTCCCATAATCTGATTTCTTCTAAATGATTTCAGATTAGAAGAAATCATTTCAATGTGTGATATACATTTTAATCATTAAATATTAAAAATAATACATTTATAACATTAAAATATACAATTATTAAATAATATATTAAAATATACAATTATTAAATAATAATACATTTATAACATTAAAATATACAATATTAAATATACATTTATTAAAAATATATTTAGAAGAAATATATTTCAATGTGTGATATACATTGAAATATATTTCAATGTGTGATATACATTGAAATATATTTCAATGTGTGATATACATTTTAACGTGTGAGATTACATTTATTTCCTAAAAGATGAGAAGAAATCATTTCAATGTGTGATATACATTTTAATCATTAAATATTAAAAATAATACATTTATAACATTAAAATATACAATTATTAAATAGTATATTAAAATATACAATTATTAAATAATAATACATTTATAACATTAAAATATACAATATTAAATATACATTTATTATAAAATATACATTTATAACATTAAAATATACAATATTATATATACATTTATTATAAAATATACATTTATAACATTAAAATATACGATTATTAAATAATAATACATTTATAACATTAAAATATACAATTATTAAAATATACAATTATTAAAAATAATACAATTCAAATATTAAAAATATACAATTTTAAATGGCTATTTAATCATTAAATATTAAAAATAATACATTTATAACATCACATTTATCAAAACTAACCCCATTATATACACACCTATTAAAATTATTTATCAAGATATACTTGAATGACCTTATTTAATTATTGTCTAAATATCTGTACCGTTTTGCCATGTGAACCTTTCAATGGGACAAAGGTAGTAGTATCTTTTTTATTGTACTTTATTTTTGGTAGTACTAAAACTCCGCCATGATATCATTTTTTTGGTATCATGCCTGTCCCAAGCCAGGATAAAGGAGGAGGGTGCTGTGGTAGGCGTGTGATGGCCAACAGTATCACCTAGTCACATCACATGACATGAATCGAAATATGAAAATCGCTAATGCTAGGTCGTCACCCGTAAGTGACGCGTCATCCCTCCGCCTGGGGGTGGTGTCAAATATGCAAGGGCGCGCTACACTTGATAGACCTGGGTGTGGTGATAAGAATGCTAAGGTTGCTAGGTCGCCGCCCAGAAGCGACGCGTCATCCCATTGCCCGGGGATGATGTCAAATATGCAAGGGCATGGTGGGGTCCGAGATAGGGCTAAGAGCAGAAGGTGGAATGCTAGATTGCGTTTTGGGACATGGAATGTTGGGTCTCTTACAGGAAAATCTTCCGAGGTAGTCGAGGTTATGAGCAGAAGGAATATCAGCATTATGTGTGTGCAAGAAACTAAATGGGTTGGAGAGAGCACGCGAGATTAATCCCGGAGGTTTTAAGTTGTGGTATTCGGGGAGAGATAAGACTAGAAATGGGGTAGGCATTATTGTGGCGCGTGACTATGTTGAGGATGTGGTAGAAGTCTTCAGGAAGAACGATCGCATCATGAGCATTAAATTGGTGATAAGAGGTGAGATTGTGTCTGTGGTAAGTGCCTATGCACCACAAGTGGGATTGGATGCATCTACAACTCAACAGTTCTGGGAAGATCTTGAAGACGTGGTGCGACGAGTGCCAAGGGGAGAGAAGTTGATCATAGGAGGTGACCTCAACGGGCATGTGGGCTCGAGTCGTGATGGCTTTGAGAATATTCATGGCGGACATGGTTTTGGCACTAGGAATGAGGCGGGAAAGAACATTTTGGATTTTGCCTTGACGTATGAGTTGGCTATAATGAACACTTGGTTTAAGAAAAGAGACTCTCACCTTGTAACCTATAAAAGTGGAGCTAATAGTACCCAAATCGACTACTTCTTAGTACGGACCACTGGGAGAACTAGCTACACTGATTGTAAGGTTATTCCAGGTGAGAGTGTTGTCACTCAGCATAGGATGCTTGTGCTTGACTTTCGAGGTAAGAACCATGGAAGACAAGTTAAACAACAAGTGGAGCCAAAGATAAAGTGGTGGAGGCTAGAGGGAGATCTTCAACAAAGCTTTACACACAAAATGGTCGGTGAAGATGTATGGCGTATTGATAATGAAACACAGGTGGATGATGTGTGGTTATCAATGGAGTTGACCATTAACAAAGTGGCAAAGGAGGTACTTGGAGAATCTAAAGGATGTCGGCCACCTAAAAAGGACACATCTTGGTGGAATGATGAGGTGAAACAAGCCATAAGGAACAAAAGAGATTGCTACAAAAAGTTGGGGACAAATTGGAGTGATGAGAATATAGAAGCATACAGGGAGGCTAAAAGACAAGCAAAGAAAGCCGTAAAGGAAGCACGAGGGAAAAGTGAACAAGGAGTTGTATGAAAAGTTGGACTCTAAGGAAGGTGAACTAGATATTTATAGACTTGCTCGTCTTCGTGATCGCAGAACTCAAGATTTTGCAAAAGTTAAGTGTGTGAAGGATGTTGATCAGAGGATATTAATGGACGACGGAGAGATAAAAGAGAGGTGGAGGTCATACTTTGATACACTATTCAACGGGAACAAAACGCAAGATATCAGTGATTTGTCCATACCAGATTGTATGGTAAACCGTGATTTTGTGAGAAGGATCCAAACAACGGAAGTTAAAGAAGCTCTGAGGAAGATGGGACGGAAAAGAGCAATGGGGCCAGATGGCATACCGATCGAGGCTTGGAGAAGTTTGGGAGAGAGAGGCGTCGAGTGGTTAACAAGTTTCTTCAACATGATTTGGAGAAACAACAAGATGCCAACGAGTTGGAGGAAGAGTACTCTTATCCCTTTATTTAAGAATAAAGGTGATGTACAAGAATGTGCCAACTATCGAGGGATTAAGCTTATGAGTCACACCATGAAACTTTGGGAGCGAGTGATTGAGCAAAGACTTCGAAGGACTGTGAAGATTTCAAAGAATCAATTCGGTTTTATGCCTGGTCGCTCAACAACTGAGGCTATTCACCTTCTTCGTCAACTTATGGAGAAGTATAGAGATGCTCATAAGGATCTGCATTTGGTGTTCATTGACTTAGAAAAGGCATATGATAGGGTACCTCGAGAAGTTCTTTGGTGGGCCTTAACTAGGAAAGACATATCACGCAAGTATATCAGCATCATCATGGATATGTATGAGGATTGTACTACAAGTGTTCGTACTAGTGTAGGGAGGACTGAAGAGTTCCCTATTACTATCGGAGTGCACCAAGGATCGGCCTTGAGTCCTTTCTTATTTGCCATAGTCATGGATGAACTTACGAAGTCAATTCAAGACGATATACCGTGGTGCATGATGTTTGTCGACGATATTGTATTGATTGATGAGACGCAATCAGGTCTTAAAGCAAAGTTGAAAGTATGGCGACAAACATTGGAGAATAAGGGTTTCAAACTAAGTCGGAGCAAGACAGAGTACATGGAGTGCAAGTTTGGTGGAGGTAGAAGTAGTGGTAATAGCGGAATTACTCTGGATGGTAAGGAGATACCAGTCAGCGATATGTTCCGTTACTTGGGCTCCATAATTCAGAAGGACGGTGAGTTAGATGGAGATGTATCCCATAGAATCAGAACAGGGTGGATGAAGTGGAAGAGTGCGTCAGAATTTCTGTGCGACCGGGGTATGCCGACTAGACTGAAGGGTAAATTTTATAGGACATCAATTAGGCCTGCATTACTGTATGGCGTAGAGTGTTGGACGGTGAAACAATGTCACATTCAAAAGATGAGTGTGGCAGAGATGCGCATGCTGCGTTGGATGTGTGGGCATACTAGGAAGGACCGCGTGAGGAATGAGACAATCAGACAAAGGGTGGGAGAAGCACCTATTGAAGACAAGATGCGGGAGTCGCGCCTACGGTGGTTTGGTCATGTGCGTAGAAGACCGAGTGATGCACCTGTTAGGCGAGTTGAGATGTGTGGAGAAGAGGCAGGGAAGAGAGGGAGAGGAAGACCCAAACAGACGTGGGTTAGGGGAGTTCGAAGTGATATGCTTCTTCTGGGGTTGGATGAGGGCATGACTTTGGAGAGAAGTAAGTGGAGGGCGGGTATTCACGTGAAGGAGTGATCTTGATAATCTTTTTCCCTCATCTTTTTTTTTCCTAGTTTTTTTTTTATCCTTGTATATATATATGCATTATTTGCAGCCTTTTTATTTTATCATTTTTATATATAGTCATCTTTTTTATATTATCTTTTCATAATAGCTTATCTTTTTATCTTTATTCCTTCTTTTCCTTTTGGTTGTGATATCATGTATCGATTCATGTTAGCCGACCCCAATATCTTTTGGGACTAAGGCTTGGATGTTGTTGTTGATCTCTTTTTTCCTTATGGCTTTGATATCCTATACCGATTCATGTTAGCTGATCCCAAAATCTTTTGCTACTAAGGCTTGAATGTTATTGTTATATTTATTTTTTATTATTTTCTTATACACCCGGATGATAGTGACATTCTTCATTTATCTTATAAAAGATTAGAAGAAATCATTTCAATGTGTGAATTGACTGCTACAGCTTGAACGGTGGTCTGAAGCTGTAAGAGACTATGAAGCTTTGAGGAGCCAATTTCCACATGACAATGAAGTTGCTGAGTCTTTGATGCATGCCCAAGTTGCTCTGAAGAAATCCAATGGGGAGGAGGTCTATAATAGGAAATTCGGTGAAATAGTCTCTGATCTTGACCAATTCCAAGCAGCAATTTCCGTTCCTGGTAGACTTTTCTTTCCACTTGATTATTTACGCTATGTAAACATGTTTTAGTTGTTTAATTTCAGTTTAGGAAGCACAAAGAAAGATCAAATTTCATTTGAACTTTATAAAATTTTACATGTCTGTATATTTGGAACCAATTCTTTTTTGAAAATTTTCCTTCTTTACAAATTTTGCCCCCTTTCCTCTCTATTTTCTCTATCTAGATTTCGTGGGTTCCTAATGGACCCTTGATCTGTACTTTTTAGGAGCCGGTTATTGTTATTATTATGATAACAATTATAATTATTATTTTGTTTTCAATGTGCTTTTGGGCGGGAGTGCTTTAAAGCAGTTCTCATAGGTCCGTATACATGTTCCAAGTTTGGTGTTACAAAATTTAAAGTTGGAAATTGCAGGGCTAGTGGTGGTGCATTTCAAAATGGTATCCAGTATACAATGCATC
This sequence comes from Cuscuta europaea, assembly GCA_945859875.1. Taxonomy (NCBI): domain Eukaryota; kingdom Viridiplantae; phylum Streptophyta; class Magnoliopsida; order Solanales; family Convolvulaceae; genus Cuscuta; species Cuscuta europaea. The sequence goes on along the minus strand of CAMAPE010000068.1, from coordinate 1,419,638 downwards.
CACATTTCCCCATTCTTGGACACGTTATGCACCAGATATCCATCAATAAGTTTTCTCAAGGTACACGACCATACACTTCACACACATATCCAGAAGGAAAACCATCAAAATTGGTGGGGGTAAAAAATCTAGGGAACTGTTGCATATTACTCCCTCCGTCCCCCTAATATTGGTACGGAAGGGAGTGGTGTGGTTTTTAAGAAAAGTAGAATTATGTGGTTGGTAATGAGTTGATAAAGTGGAAATAAAGTAAGAATGAATTAGAGCCACACAAATGTTACCAAATATGGTAGGGGACAATAATAAAGGGACATCCAAAAATGAAAAAATGGGACAATTATAGGGGGACGGAGGGAGTATTATTACAATATTCATTAAAGATGGAAGAGTACAAAGCACTAATGAAGGGAGAAAGCTTTAGAAGCCAAGAGTAATGAAAACCAATCAGAAAGCCCAACTCTGCCAGAAAAATCTTCTAAAGCAAACAATCTCCCAAGAACAACATCAGCTTCCATAGTTCTCTGATGAAGTTCCCAACCTTTCTGCGAGTTCTGACTATGATATTCCAAACAGCTTTACAAGCCGGCACCTGTCATGGCTTTTAGGCGAGCACTCCCTAGTTTCAAAGGATAATTCGGCATGTTTCCGATGAACCAAACACACCCTCAATTAAACCCTGGTGTTACCAATATACTAGTTCTGAGGTGGGAATGAAACATGATGAGTGTTTCCTCAATGACAGTCCCCATCGATACTATCAATCCCCTCAGCTACTATTATTCGGCTCTCTTGAGCAACCTCTTTCTCTGAATCAGGATACAGGAGATAGAAATCCACAATTTTGTAAATCTTTATCAAATGCATACTAAAAAACCCTCACCTTTCCGGCCTTCAGGAATAGTTGTTCTGCCCCAAGCTTCTATTTCCACAAGACGATTCAATCCCCCAATTCCCAAATCAGTTCTTATCGAATGACAGATGAATTTTGCATGACTTCTCATACCTCATAAAAGCCCACGATGAACCAGATCGTATTGGACAGAAGGAGTTACATAACCAACCCACATTATCTCTATTTAGTGAGGTCGAACGAGATTGTTGATCTTTTACTTTCAATAAAAATGGAGGGTTTCCCTTGAAGATCCTTAACACGACGCTAGTCAGTAAGCCTTGAGGCTCTTGTCCAGAATTTTGCTTTGAATGGCACACCAAGATTGCAGTGACCTCCCTGCCATCGAGAGGCTGGCCCCTGTCCTAAAAAACTGAAATTCCTCCTATGGGGGTGTTCTGCAATGTACCCAGCCAACAAGCAGAAGTCCCGCCGTCGCTCCTTCGGCCCCATTGTCTTGATTCCCTGCCAGAATGTTCCGGCGAATGCCAGCCTCATCCGTCTCGAATTCCTAGCTCAGCCCCTGACCGTCCCAGGTGTGGGACAAAAGTGAATCTCCCCCTTGATAGTTTTCCTAAACAAAATGTAGTCAAAATAAAACATGTGAATAATGTAAAATTTCCCATGTTGCAACTAAAAAGAAACTTAGGATAGTATATTGGATTGTCTACATTTTCACAAGATATATATGCATTTTTCTTATGCATGGAAACAAGGAGTGCAAATCCCCCCCCCCCCCCCCCCCCCCCCCCCCCCCCCGCCAATAAAGGAGGCCATATTTTGCATTATGAGGTTTGGTTGCAATTACTTAATCTTCTCACTAAATGTAGTTATGTTTCAAAAGCAAATGTGTATGTCCTAAAAAAGAGTCACTTCTATAAAACAAAACCAACTTTGAAATTCAGTAATTTGTCAAAAATGAAACATTACAAACAAGTTCATTATGATAGTTATAGTGAAACCAAATAATGAAGTTTTAAAATAGAATTTCGCAACTTAATTGAGCTGTACCATTTCATGGAAAAGCAAAAAAGGCTTTATTTTATTTTGTGATCAAGGGATATGATTTAGTGTTTACCAAATTCTCTGAGTATAATTTAGTACTACATAGTAGTGTATAAAATGTATAAATTTGGAAACTTGTTAAAAAGTTCTATGTATTCCAGGAAACTATATTTGAGAGTGACGTAAGTGATTTTCCAAAAATATTACTAAAGTCAAACACATGAGCAAAAATGTGATTAAAGCTATTAGGAGTGTATTCTTATGGTCATACAGTTGAACATGGTTGTAGTCAGTATAAGTTACTAAGCTACTTTTTTGTTCATCATGCTTATTTTAGTCATACATTAGGAATTATATCATGATTGAAATACTGATATAGAAATTAAGAAAAGATTGAAGGAGGGTTTGACCAAATGTCACTTACAATGTGGAATATATTTCATTGAAGGTGGACATGGAAGAGAGTCCCGAAATTGCTAGAGCGGAGAACGTTGTGACTGTACCAACATTCAAAGTGTACAGGAAGGGCAGCCGGTTGAAGGAATTGATCTGCCCGAGCCCAGAGGTGTTGGAGTCCTTAGTGAGACATTATTACGTAGAAAGCTCAATCTCCTCCCCAGTCATACACCATTTCAAGAATTAATTAGCCCACACAAGACATAGCCAGGCTGACCGACCTTCCCGCGAGAGTCTCATTTCTTTTTCCTGTTCGTTTTGTTCCTTTATTGATTGCTTCAATATCATATTGCCTTCTAGTTGTAAAATTTTCTCATCTCATTATCTCATTTCACGTCATTTGGTTTCTTGAAATTCTTCTTCCTCTTCACCCCACTTGGTAGCTAGACTTAGAGGACAGAGAGAAGAAATGGGTTAGCTAGCTAGTTGGCTACTTGGCTGGCATTAGATGAGGATAACAAACTTGTATTCATATGTGATTTATAATATATATACCCACAAATCATTGGAGGGTACTTTCTATATTAGTAGAAAGATGGATATTGAATGATACTTTGCTGTAGTTCAATCATTCCATCAATAAAATGAAATTCCATTGTTTGTTTCGTCCGTTATACATCTGTATTTCCTTGAGATTGGACATTTATTCAGGGTCTCCACGGAAATAATCATATTTGAACTGGTACGTGGTAAAACAATGATTCGTTCATTACGTTGTCCACTACTATAAATCGAGAACAAAATTCTCAATTTATAATAATGAACAAATGTGGGGAATCACCGAGAACAAATATAATACATTTTGTTTTACATTCTTGCAAAATTATTTTTATGTTTTTCATCCCTGCAATTTATGTTGGTTTTATTTTTAGTCCATCACTGATATAACAACCTCTGTTTGACCTCAAAATAACACCGATAAATAGATTTCCTCTAATTCTTTGTCATGTTATTCAAAAAGTGTGTAATTTTATTTTTTGAAGGTTTTTTATATATATTAGAATGACACAAATTTTAGAACCGCACAAATTTTAAAGTTAAGAATAAAGTAAAAATGATTTAGAATACACAAATTTTATCAAATTTGATATGTGACAATCTTAGTGGGATGGCCGAAGACGAAAGATGGGATAATCTTAACGGGACGAAGGAAGTACTATTTAGTGCAATTTCAGTTACCTTAGTCGTAGTAAATATAAGTGTATTTATACTAATCGGACGTTAAGGGATTGGTGACGTGTCGGTTCCCTATTGGTTGAATCATCTCGTTGTGCCACTTGATTCTGCCCATGGGCCATGTCGCGTTCACTTGTCCGGCCCATCACCCATGCCTCGAATTTAATGTGTTTTTCACCAATTTTCAAGTTTCCCGCCCAATCTGGTATGGGCTAGTTCTTGCAAGACAATGATGCAAGAAATGGAATTGCTCATCTTATGTCAGGTGCCGAGTGTGTCTACTGCTCAGTTCGAGCCTTTTGTGTACTCAATACTCTACGTCTGAAGACCCGAGGCTCGACCCTTGTGGGCTCGACAACCCTTTGAGTTTCGTTCACCCCCACAAGGGATCCTTCGTCTTCTAATTACGTTCAGCCCATGAGAGGTTTGTCCCATCTTCTCCCTTGGCATGATTGGACGGTGAATAGGGATGGACCTGGGCCGGTCCGATTCCGGTTCCGGGCCGGGCCCGGGCGGGCTTTTTTTTTGCAAATCCTTGGGCCCGGAACCGGCCCGGGTTGATACCGGGTCCGGGCCTAACCGGGTCAGGCCGGGCCCGGTTCAATGTCTAATTTTTTTTTTTTGCTTTCTTGTTATCCCCTGACCCCCCCCCCCCCCTCACCCCCACCCCCCAAACCTCTCCAAAACACCCAGCCCTACCATAGGAAAAGAAAAAAATTGAAAAAAAAAATTGACCTGGGCCCGGCCCGAACTGCCCGGGCCGGTTCACCCAAACCTGGACCTGAGCCCGACCCGCCCAAATGGGCTAAAAGCCCAGAACCGGCCAACCGGCCCCGGCCCGGTTCAGTTCATCCCTAACGGTGAAAGTTCTTCTCCTCCTTTCTACTCCTACATTTGCATGTTTTACTTCATGTATGTATGACTTCTATTACGCTTGTATGGATAGTCATGTTTACGTATACTATTTAGAGAAATGGTTCCAAATAGGAATAAAAAAATACTTTAATACTTAAATATGAGTTAAATGATTTTAATGCCTGAATAGGAGTGTAATTTTCCAGTTTTAGTTTCAGCCTTAGAACTAAACAGAAAAAAATAATGAGACAAGGCTTGGGATTGGACTGACTGGGTACCTGGAATCGGAAATAACAGAGTTGGACCCAGTCTTCACTAAAATTTGGCAAGGACAGGGCAGTCTCAATCTGGAACCAAGGCCAGACCAAACCCGGGTCCATAACTCCATACATAGAAACGAAACTCAATGACAATCAAACATATATTCAGATAATAATCTTGAGGCAGCCGGTTGGGTGGTTGGCTTGAATCAGATGCCCAACAGGGGCATTTTGGAGCCAAATGTATGATGGCCAGCTTTGATAATAAATGTCAAATTTGAGCATAGATCAACGAATCAGACTGCCCACTCGCTAGCTTGAGTCATTGGTGGGGATGCCCTAGATTGTATTGTGAAGCTTCTTAAGAATGATTCTCTTTAATAAATTTATTTGATTTAAAAAAATATATGTTTATTAATTTGAGCTAATTGTTTTCTAGTCTTTTAAATAAATCTCTTGTAGCTCCCCGTCCCATGATTAAAATTTTCCAGTATTTTGAAATTTGTTTAGATTAGTCATGAATTTGATAGATTTCAATAAAGTATCCGGCCAAATTCACCAGAATCGTCCCAAAGTATAAGTACCCAACCAAATTTGACATGAATATGCTTAGCCATCCATCTATGTTTCTCATTAAAATCTACCTCAATCTATAAAAGCAACAATCAAGGAATAAATTGTGAGGTGGCGCTCTATAGGGGCCGAGTGGTAGACCCATGTTTGGAAACTTATCACCCACCTGCTACTAGCCTTCTTACTTTTAGAACATGCGTTTTCTCCACAGCAGTAATGTACTCTAAGAGGGAGGTGCCTGAGCTGCTGCTGCTGCGTAATCGAAATTGAAACTTCTTGCAACTTCAAAGAAATGAGAGACGGCTTCCTCCGGCGTGCCAACCAGCACCCCATGCCCTAGATTTAGAATATGACCCTTAGCTCCAGCAGACCTTACAACCCTGTCAAATATGTGTGTTTTATCATCAGGATTAAACCCAATGACATATGAATGAAATATTTATAACTTGTATACACATTTAGGCCTTGGACTACAGGGTCAGAAAAAGACTAATGGCGCTCTTTTTACATGGCCAATTCCAGTGTCATGAGTGGAGGTCTCATGATGGGGAAAACTAGATTTTTTAAATGTTTAGTTTTTACTTAAAAAATATGAAGGAAAATGAAATTTGGTTATGGCTTTTAAAACTTTTAATCTAAATTTAGATTTTCTAATCATCACATTTAAATCTTATCCCGTATCAGTTTCAACAACAAAATCATCCAAGCCTTGTTCCAAAAAAAGTTTGGAATTGGCTAACATGAATCAACATATTATATCGCAGATTCGGAGTTAAACACGAAAGATTGAGAAACAGGGAGACAAACAATAAAGCTACGGGGGGAGACATGTATGTTTGCCCCTTCCATTTCGACCTCTCCAAAGTTATACTACCATCTAACCCAGAGTAGTCAAAGTACAATTATATTTTTAATTATAATTATTATATTATTATATTGTCGTTATCCTTATTTGTATAGTTATGATTATCATTATTATGCGTGTTATCAATATCATTATATTATGCAGTATTACTACTAGTATTATTAAATTATAAATACCAACAACCTACATTTATGTAATAATAGTAACAAACAAATATTAATAACAATAAAAATACATTATTAATAATACGGTGCAGTAATAACATTTTTATTGATAATAACCACAACAACAACATACAAATAATAATGATGCAAATAATAATAACAATATTCATAATTAATTGTTATGAAAACAACCTACAATAATAATATACTAATAATAATGGTGTAATAATATTATGATTTTTTCTAATATTAATAGCAAGAACTATGATTTATATTTATGTTAATATACAAATAATAATAACAATAACAATAAAAATAATATTGATAATAAAAATCATAATAGTAATAATAATAATAATAACAACAACAACAACAACAACAACAACAATAATAATAGTAATAATAATAATATAAGTAATAAATCATGTTTGAACTTTTTTTATCTGAATGTTTCTGGTCTGATTTGAATCTTTCTGATCTTATTAGAATCTTTCTAATCTGATCTGAATCTTTTTGGTTTGATATGAATCTTTTTTATCTGATCTGAATTTTCTGATATGATATGATCTGAATAAAATAAGAACAAGTAATAAAAATAAAACGAACAGAACAATAGTTGGTTAAATGTGTTTGATAAGGGTCATTTTTTGTACTATTATGACTTGATTGCGTGTTTTATTTATATTTGGTTATTTAACTCTTTTATTGGTGGTTAAACCATAGAACTATATTGTCTATACACGTTATTTTTAGTGTATCGTGGCAACACTATAAATGTACCATCGCCACGGCAAACGGCCCCCATGTCATGGTGGTCGCTATATGCCATGACAACTATGATCTAACCCAAAGAGTGTCATATCAAATAACTTTTAACAAATATATGCAGGTGATAAACTCCCCTACATTTTTCTTTCTCCACAAATGTCCTTCCTATTTTCTTTCTCCAGCATTTTCGAGTCTCCAATCAGACACCATCAAAGTTGAGATAAAGGTGTGGACATTAGAAAAATGCTAGAAGTACAAACACACTTACAAACAAGTGATGTGGCTATTCTAATTACCATTGATGTAAAAGTGTTGTAAATGTGATGTGATGTGTTAAATAATGAGATGATGACACATACCCCTTTTGTAAGACTTTTTGTAAAAGTGTTTGTACCTCTAGCATAACTCTGGACATTAACATAGGAGCTAATAGCCAAGATTTTTTTAAAACATTTTTAATGATAATTACATCAATTGCTGCTCACATCTAACTAACCTCTTGATTTCATCGGTCAAAGCTGAGAGAGGGAAAAATAAGGAAGCAGGATCAACATTGCCTTGTATGCTGACATCACTTCCTAAACGCTTCCTTCCATCTGCCATATCTACCGTCCAGTCAAGCCCGATAACATCAACTCCAGTAGCTTTCATCCTCTCAACAAGCCCCCCGTTTCCATTAATGTAGAGTACAAGCGGAGTGGTTGGGCACTTCCTCTTGACTACACTTACTATCTGCATTCAAATTCTTGTGAGGTTTTCTAAGAGTAGCATAAAGCACTCCTCCCTCATTTGACCAAGATGTGCCTTTCAAATTTGGAAAGTATACGTATAAGTTCTATTCCCTCTATCCCACTAGACTTTGCCAACTTTCTTTTTTTGTTTGTCCCAAAAAACTTTGTCAGTTTCCTTTTAAGGCAATGAATTTATGGCTTTGTTCATTTCTCTCTACTTTGCACAAATCTCAGTCATACATTTTTTACTATTCTAATTTTACACCCAACATCAACTTGGCAAAGTGGAGTGGACGGAGTTAATATAACTTACTCCCTCCGTCCCACTATAATTGTCCCATTTTTCCTTTTTCGTCTGTCCCACTAAATTTGTCTCAAACCATATTCGGTAATATTTGTGTGACTCTAACTCATTCTTACTTTGTTTTTACTTTATCAACCACATAACTCCATTTTTCTTAACAACCACACCACTCTCCTTTGTCCCAATTTTAGGGGGGCGGAGGAAGTATTAGTTTTACATATTTTCAAAATTTATTTCTTGTTTTAACTATTGTTAGGACATCTAACAATTAAGGGCTTTTCTTTGGAAAATTACATGCAGATTATATATCTTTGTTTAATCAAATTTTTGCAAGAAGATTGTATTTTTGGGCATAGAGAGTTTAATCTTATGTGAACACAAGCATACCACCCATAGAGCATTAAGGTTTAGTATTAAGTTTCATTTCAGTAGCAATACCGCAGATCCAATCATATCCGAACAGATAAGCAGTTACCAAGAAAGTTGGAAAGATTGCACTTCTGAAGAATAGCTAATATTATGAACCCATAAACAAACATGTGAACAAAAGCTTACCTCATCAATGTATGGTTTTGACCAACTGTCCCACATATGAGGTGGTAATTGTCCACCCCATGAATCAAATATTTGTACACATTGAGCTCCAGATTCAACTTGGAAAATGATATATTCAGTAATTGCCTTGCTCAAATGAGACAAAAGAGCTTTAAGCACATGTGGAGCAGAATGGGACATGCCCTTTATTGTCGTAAACGAGCGTGCAGTTCCTCCCTCCACAATGTATGTAGCTATAGTCCAAGGAGCTCCCACAAAACCCAAAACTGCTGCGTTCTCCCCAACCTTAGATACAAACAAATAGTAAAATCACTTTAGTGTGCATGAAAAATTTCACCGGGTAGTCCATCATGCCAACAAAAGAGAACTTACATAATACTCCCTTTGTCTCAAACTAAGTCCTTTTCATTTACGTTTCAATTTTTTAATTTTGGTAATGTACAACACTTGTGAATTAACAATCATATTATATTTCAGAGTTTGTTTGTTTCTTCAACTAAGTTGACTATACTTATCTTGTTCGGTTACAATAAATCTAATGACAATTACTTCCTCATATAATCATTATAAGGTATTGGACTTTTCCATGAACTATTTATAGTAACTTTTCTGTTGTGCCTCTAACAAATACTGTGTTATGTTTATTTCTTTAAAACCATTTGATAGGGAGCAACGGCTGGACTTGAAAGAAGAGAGGCCGAGACCCCTGTGGTTTATCGCAGGCGGGGACGGGCTTAAGCTCACCTTCGTGCACTGGCTATGGGTGTAGATTCAGAGTGTAGTTGGGGGAGTCAGAGGAGGTGTGTAAACAGCTCCCTATCTCATTGCCAGGGTGTGTTGTTACGAAAGATTGTTATGTATTTGCCTTAGTCGGGGTGGACATCATTCTGGGAGTAGATTGGCTGCCCACGTTGGGAGAAGTCCGAACAAATTGGAAGAAATAGACTATGAACTTCGAGTTTGGTGGTAAACGAGTAGAGTTAAGGGTGACATGGCGAAGTATAAGCCAGATGGCTCCTTGGATCGCTATAAGGCTCGATTAGTGGCTAAGGGCTTTCATCAGCGTCCCGGGATTGATTACTCTGACACTTTTAGCCCGGTCATAAAACCGGTCACTATTCGCATCGTCTTGATTATTGCTCTTTCTCATGATTGTCCGGTTCATCAATTGGATGTCAACAATGCCTTCCTACATTGGACTCTTCAAAAGGAAGTTTACATGAAGCAACCTCCTGGCTTTAATAATGGTTTTGGGTTTGTGTGTCATCTTCGGAAATCCATTTATGGCCTTAAACAAGCGCCTCGGATGTGGTATCAGTCTCTTAGTGGATTCCTTCTCTCACTTGGTTTTTATCAGTCTGTTGTTGATGTCAGTCTCTTCATATTTTCCTCCCATAACTATTACATTTATGTGTTGATTTATGTGGATGACATTATTGTTATTGGCTCTAAACCGGCCTTGATACGTTAGACTATTGACTCCTTGGCCCAACAGTTCTCTATCAAGGACTTAGGACCTTACATTATTTCATGGGCATGCAGGTTACTCCTACACAAGATGAACTCTTACTTGATCGACATAAATACATTATGGACTTATTAAAGATATCGAAATGGATGAGACTAATCTGATGGCTACACCGTTAGCTTCCTTCGCCTCCTTAACTCTGTTTGACAGTTCAGGCTCCTGTGATGTCACTCCTTATCGCCAAGTTCTCAGATCCCTTCAATATTTGAATTTTACCCGCCCAAACGTTGTTTTTGCTATTAACAAACTGGCTCAATTTATGCATAAACCTACGGTCCACTAGCAGCTTCTCAAACGTCTTTTTGCGCTATCTACATGGCACTGCCTCTCATGGACTCTTTCTCCGTCGCGGCTTCTCCCCATCTTTTTGTGCTTTTGCTAATGCTGACTGGGCATGGAATCCTGATGACCGATCCTCTACCAACGCCTATGCCATCTTTCTCGGGGAATCCTTTATATCTTGAAAATCAGTCAAGCAGCGCACAATTGCTAAGTCTTCCAAGGAGGTAGTATACTGAGCTCTTTCCACCGCTACCTTTGAAATTATTTGGATCGAATCTCTCTTGCGTGAGTTGCGACATCCGCTCTTTTCTCCTCCACTCCACCTTTGTGATAACAAAGGTGCTACTACGTATTCAACAAATCCTGTCTTCCCCCCTCGCATGAAACATGTGGCTATTGACTTTCATTTTGTTCAGCAACAGGCTCAAACGGGCTTCTTCAAGTTCAGCATATCTCATCTTCTGATCAGATAGTTGATGCCCTCACCAAACCGCTTCCCCGATAACGCTTTATTCTTCGTAGAGACAAGCTCAGGATTCTCGATAGTAACATAATACCGGGCTTGTTGGGGCGTATTAAATGAAATAAATTATATTAAAGACATAATATTGTAATTAGTTGTTACATATCTCTATCATTTAAGATTGCATTATTACTTACCTTATAGACGTGATTAGTACTTGTATGAATAGAAGATATTTTAAACTAGTAAGGTGTGAAGAAATATATTCAAAAGTCCTTTTCTCTCTTGTTCTTGACGCACCCTACTCAAGACCACGGATATGAAGCTTTGTACGGTCGTCCTAGTTCACGAACCCGCCAAACTTGGAAGCATTAAATGACCTCCTTGGGTAGCATACTAAGGTGTTTGAGGAGCTACGAGGGCTGCCCCCTCGGCGTACAACAGATCTACGAATAAAGTTGATTCCGGGTTGAAGCTTGTATCAATTCGACCTTAATGGTATGGCCACCTAGAGAAAGATGAGATTGAGCGATTAGTGGATGAAATGTTACGAGCTAGCATCATTCAACTGAGTGTGAGCCCATTCTCGAGCCCAGTTCTCTTGGTTAAAAAGAGTGATGGTAGCTGGCGTTTCTGTGTGGACTACCGGGAGATTAATAAGTTCATAGTCCCGGACAAATACCCGTTTCTGGTAATACAAGAGATGTTAGATGAGTTGGTTGGGGCAGTCATGTTCTCGAAGATAAACTTACGCTTTGGTTATCATCAAAACAGTGTGGCTGAACCTGACATCCATAAGACGGTCTTTCGAACACATAGCGGGTATTATGAGTTCTTGGTTATGCCCTTTGGGTTGACGAATGACCCAGCTACATTCCAGTCTGCAATGAATGATCTGTTTTGACCCTAATTGCGGAAATGGTATTGATCTTCTTCGATGGTGTTTTGGTATACAACCGATCATGGGCGGACCATAGGGAAAACTTGAGCTTGGTCTTAAGCATTCAGGGGAAAATCACTTTAGATCTAACAAGAAAAAGTGTGCCTTTGGGTGTCTTGAAATCGAGTACTTGGACATATGATAGACAAGGAGTAAAGCATGCGGTCCAGTTTTACAAGAAAGTTTATAAAAGGAGGAAGAATAGGGCGGTTAATAATAATGATTAACTAACTAGTCTGTTAGTTAGTTGTAAGGTCCCTGCGTGGACTGTTACTATAAATAGAAGTCGAATAAGCTAGCTAGAGGTATCTGTCATTTTGGCTAGAACTGGGCTAGGAGATTGGGCATCTCGAATTGTCTACAACTTGTATATCTTTGTTGGGTTGAATACAGTGTGATCTGTGTGTTCTTCGATTGTGTGTGTGAGTTCTGAATCAATAATATCAGTGATCTATCATTGGTATCAGAGCATTACGCTCCTGGTGATTACGGAATTGATCGGAGTAATCGGAAATCCAGAAAATTGTTCGTCGTTCGAAGGTGGATGGTTAAAACGAGAGGCAAAATGGATCATCGTATGGAGTCGTTGGAGCGAAACCAGCAGGAGATGCATTCAACGCTGGATGCTCTCACAGCTAAAATAGATGCCATGGCGGAACAGTTTCAGAGCAGAGGACGATCGCGAACACCTCCGCAACATCACACGAGGACTTCGCGCAGTCCTATAGCTTCCAAAGGTAACTCTGTTCATTCTCAGATTCATAATGCTAGACGAAGTGAGGAAAATAGTAGAATTCCTGGTCGAAAGGTAGACTTACCTTTATTCAATGGTGAGGGAGCCTACAATTGGATTGTACGCATGGAGAGGTACTTCCGCTTAAATCATATTGAAGAAGGAGAAAAAGTGGAAGCCTCCATGGTTGCAATGGAGGATAGGGCTCTGAATTGGTTCCATGTGTGGGAAAATCAAATTGAAGAAACAACCTGGGAAGCTTTGAAGAAATCGGTTATTCGTAGGTTTCAACCAGAGTTAATTCAAATTCCGTATGGACCGCTGTTCAGTTTGAAGCAAACTGGTACTGTGAAGGATTACAGAGAGGAATTTGAAATGGTGATGGCTTCGCATCTGACTCTGGACAGGGAATTATTGCGAGGATTTTTCATGACAGGTTTGAAGGATGAAATCAAATCGAAGTTGAAATTGTTTGCATCCAAGTCTTTGACAGAGATTATGGATAAGGTTGTGCTTATTGAACAGAAGAATGAAGCACTCTATTAGAAAAGGAAGGAGGAAGACAAGTTGATTGGGAAAGACAAGGGTGCTGCACCATTTAAACCTCAGACTTGGGGAAATGGTTTTAAGGCAAAATCTGGTAGTCCTTGGTCATTTCAGAATAAGTTGTTTACAGATCCAACAACTCTGGGAGTGATAAGGGAGGAAACAAGTTTCCTGCAGCTCAACCTTCTGGAATTAGAAGGGTAGGACCTCAGTTGTCTCAAGATGAGTTCCAGGAAAGGAGTAGAAAAGGATTATGCTTCAAATATGGGGACACGTGGAGTAAGGAGCATACTTGTAAGCTAAAGAACTACAAGTTGATGCTTATTGAAGATTCAGATGGGGAAGAGGTACCAGAAGAGGGCAGTCCCATGGCTACAGAACCTGATGAGGCAGTCCCATGGCTACAGAACCTGAGGAGGCAGTGGAAATGGAATCTAAATCAATGCAGTTGTCTCTCATGAGCAGGGAGGGGATAAAGGAGATCAGTTGGTTGAGGTGCTAATTGATAGTGAGGCCACACATAATTTCATCTCTCAAAGACTGGTAGAACAACTGGGATTACCTTTTAAAACCATACCTAGTTACAAGGTTCAAATTGGTAATGGAGAAAAGGTAGTTAATAATGGAAGATGTGAGAAGTTGATGCTGAGATTGCAAGATACAGACCTTAAACAGGATTTTTATATCCTTAGTTTGGGAGGCACAGATGTTGTATTGGGTATGGAGTGGCTGACTGGCCTGGGGATGTTGAAATTAACTTCCAGAAACAAACTATCAAGTGGCAGCAGTTAGGACAAGTTCTGTCTATTCAGGGAGATCCAAAATTGAACTCCATGGAAGTTTCTTCGAAAACTATGTCACAAATCTTACAAGACAATGGAGATGGTTACTTTGTTTATTGTGAAGGGAGTACACTGAACATGAAGAATTGTGGGGAGATGGAACCTATGTGGGAGCAGATTTTGGCAGAATTCCCTTAAGTTTATCAACCTTTGGAAGGGCTACCACCTATCAGGAGTTGTGATCATTCCATAACCATTCAAGAAGGAACTAATATACCTAATATTAGACCTTACAGATACCCTCACTATCAGAAGACTGAAATTGAAAGGATTGTGAAGGAAATGTTAGATTATGGGATAATTCAAAACAACACTAGTCCATACAGCAGTCCAATACTTCTAGCCAAAAAGAAAGATGGTGGGTGGAGGTTCTGTGGAGATTACAAGGCCCTAAACAAGATGACAGTACAAGATAAATATCCTATTCCTGTCATAGAGGAATTACTTGATGAGCTTGGGGAAGCCAAATATTTTTCTAAACTGGATTTGAAATCTGGATACCACCAGGATTCTTTTTCTTATATTCATATTGCCAGGGTAGGTAAGTAAGGATATCCCCAGAGCTGCGGAACTCACGAGTCTATTAGAAAGTAGAATTAGCATGTGTTTGATGCCATCGAGTCAGGGAAGGGTAGAAACAAGGAAGTCAAGCTCGATTATGACAGGTGGGCTGGTGCAGGTAAGTTGGTACGAGCAGCTTTCATAGTGCAAGTTAGGTTTTGGTTGTATTGGCTGCAAGCGGAGATTCGAATGAAGGAGGAGGACAGGAAGAAGACAACTTTTAGAACGCATGAAGGACATTATGAATATTTGGTGATGCCCTTTGGCTTGACAAATGCACCTTCCACATTCCAAGCTCTCGTGAATCAGGTTTTAAGGCCATATTTGAGGAAGTGTGCATTGGTATTTTTTGATGACATCTTGGTTTATAGTAGATCTATAGAAGAGCACAAAGAACATTTAAGAGCAGTTTTATCTGCTTTAAGGGATAATCAGCTGGTGATTAACCTAAAGAAATGTTCCTTTGGGCAGCTTCAACTGATTTACTTAGGGCACATAATCTCTGGAGAAGGAATAAGAACTGATCCTACCAAGATTGAAGTAATGGTTACCTGGCCAGCACCTAAGAATCTGAAGGAGTTGAGAGGTTTCTTAGGGCTGACAGGTTATTATAGGAGGTTTGTTAAGGGGTACAGTAAGATTGCCTTGCCCCTTACACAACTTCTAAAGAAGGATTGTTTTCAATGGGATGAAAAGGCTTTACAAGCTTTTGAAGAATTAAAGAAGATGCTGACTTCTTTACCAGTACTGGCAACACCTAATTTCAATAAAACATTTACTTTGGAAACTGATGCTTCTGGAACTGGGTTGGGAGCAGTTCTAATGCAAGAAGGGAAGCCAATAGTCTTTATGAGCAAAGCTTTATCAAAGAGGAACCAAAACAGATCTGTGTATGAGAGAGAGCTTCTAGCCATTGTTCTGGCAGTGCAGAAATGGAGGCCCTATTTGTTGGGTGGATCATTTGAGATACTGACTGATCAGAAAAGTTTAAAATTTCTAACTGAGCAAAGGCTAATGGGAGAAGAGCAGCAAAAATGGACTTCAAAATTATTGGGGTATAATTTCACTATCAGATATAGACCTGGAATTGAAAACAGAGCTGCTGATGCTTTGTCCAGGAGACCTATACTCCAATCATTATCAATTGTGACATGCCAAGAATGGGAAGGCTTGGAGGAAGAATTGGAATCAGATCCTAAGTGTATAGAGTGGATTCAGAAGGTGATTTCACATCCAGACCTGCACACTGAATTTCAAATGAGGAAAGGATTACTTTACTACAACAACAGGCTGGTCTTACCACAAGGATCTCCCAGAATAATCAAATTACTGAAGGAGTATCATGAATCTGCAATTGGAGGACATTCTGGGTATTTTAGAACCATGAAAAGGATTTCTAATCTTTTCTTCTGGCAGGGAATGAGAAAAGATATTAAGAAATTTGTGGAAGAATGTGAGATTTGTCAGACAAATAAGTATCAGGCTCTCAAACCAGCAGGGTTCTAACAACCCTTACCCATTCCTAATAACATTTGGACTGACATAAGTATGGATTTTATTGGGGGATTGCCTAAGTCAAAAGGGAAAGATACTATTTTGGTCATAGTGGACAGACTGACCAAGTATGCTCACTTTGTGGCTCTATCACATCCCTTCAATGCTAAAGAGGTGGCTGATGTATTCATCAAGGAGGTTGTCAGACTGCATGGTTTTCCTAAAACCATAGTTAGTGACAGAGACAGTGTATTCCTAAGTGCATTCTGGTCAGAACTTTTTAAGTTGGCTGGGACTCAGTTGAAATACAGTACTGCTTACCACCCTCAGACTGATGGCCAAACTGAGGTGGTTAACAGATGCCTTGAAACTTATCTACGCTGTCTGACTGGAAGAAAACCTAAGAAATGGGTTCAATGGCTACATTGGGCTAAGTATTGGTATAATACCAATTATCATGCTTCTCTGAAAATTACTCCTTACAAAGCTCTATTTGGACAAGATCCACCTGCAGTAATTAAAGGGGATGTAACTCTAACTGCTGTAGAAGAAGTTTCCAAGTTGACTGCCCAGAGAAACATAATTTTGGATGAGTTAAAAGAGAATTTGGCTAAGGCCCAGAATCAGATGAGACAACAGGCCAATAAGCACAGAAGAGAAGTTCAGTTGGAGGTGGGAGAGAAGGTTTACTTGAAGATACAACCTTACAAGCTAAGAAGTTTAGCTAAAAGGATAAATCAAAAGCTCAACCCCAGATATTATGGCCTTTTTGAGATAATTGACAAATTGAGTTCAGTACCTTTTAAGCTCAAACTACCAGATGACAGTAAAATCCATCCAGTTTTCCATATATCATTGCTCAAAAAGGCTATATCCCCTACTACTTTTTACCAGCCTCTACCCAATTGCCTCAGTGAGGAATTGGAACTACAAGTGGTGCCAGAAGATATTTTGGATACAAGGGTTGACAAGGAGGGGAATGTGGAAGTGTTGGTGCATTGGAGCAATCTGCCGAGCTTTGAAGACTCCTGGGAACCTTTATTAGCACTCAAGGAACAATTTCCAGAGCTTCACCTTGAGGACAAGGTGAATTTCCAGGGAGGGAGTATTGATAGACAAGGAGTAAAGCATGCAGTCCAGTTTTACAAGAAAGTTTATAAAAGGAGGAAGAATAGGGCGGTTAAAAATAATGATTAAGTAACTAGTCTGTTAGTTAGTTGTAAGGTCCCTGCGTGGACTGTTACTATAAATAGAAGTCGAATAAGCTAGCTAGAGGTATCTGTCATTTTGGCATGCGTGGACTGTTACTATAAATAGAAGTCGAATAAGCTAGCTAGAGGTATTTGTCATTTTGGCTAGAACTGGGCTAGGAGATTGGGCATCTCGAATTGTCTACAGCTTGTATATCTTTGTTGGGTTGAATACAGTGTGATCTGTGTGTTCTTCGATTGTGTGTGTGAGTTCTGAATCAATAATATCAGTGATCTATCAACATATTATTTCACAGGCTAGGGTGGCGATGGACCCGTCAAAAGTCAATGCATTTGTGGATTGGCTGCAGCCCCATTCGGCCCGTGAGGTTCGGGGATTTTTAGGTCCAACATGATATTATAGGCGGTTTGTGAGGGAGTATTTATTGCATGTCCAATCACGGGTCTCTTGAACAAAGAAGCACCAGTTCAGTTTGTTTGGCCTCTAGCGGCCGAGGAGACGCTTCAATGCTTTAAGAAGGCATTGACTGAGGCACCCGTGTTAGCTATGCCCCAGTTTGACCGCCAGTTTGTGGTAGAATGTGATGCGCCCGACCCCAGTGTTGGGGCAGTACTCATGCAAGAACGACGGCCTATTGCTTATTTCAGCCCATGAAAGAGAAATGATGGGATTAGCCTTAGCAGTTCATACATTGGCGACCATATTTGATTGGGCGGCAGTTTGTGGCTCGTACTGATCATCGCAACCTCAAACATCTTCTCGCTTAGCGCTTAGCAACACCAGCACAGCTAGTTTGGTTGGTGAAATTGCTAAGGTATGATTTTGTGATCGAGTGTAAGACAAGCATCTCAAATGCGGCTGCTGACGCCATTTCAAGAAGAGGAGAGGAGGCCAATTTGGCTGCCGTTGGTGGGCCTGAGTGGTTGGGATTGGCTGATGTGGAAGAAGAGCAGAAGAGGGACAATTCTTTGCAAGAAATTGTGTACACACTATTGGTGAACCCGACTCGTAAGCCGGGTTATGAATTCATGGGAGGTCGTTTGTTCTATAAAGGCCACTTGGTGTTGGCTCCAGATTCTAAGTGGATCCCTCGCTTGTTGAAGGAATTTCATGACACACCGACAGGAGGTCACGCAGGTGCTTATTGCACCTACCGAAGGTTTGCTATGAATGTATTTTGGAGGGGCATGTTTCATAGACTGCTACAACCATTGCCCATTTCCGACCTGATTTGGGAAGATATCTCAATGGATTTTATTACTTCCTTGCCCAAGTCAAAGGGGTACACATATGTTCTGGTGGTAGTCGACCATTTGTCCAAGTATGGGCATTTCACAGCACTCAAGACCCCTATCACAGCGCGTTTCGTGACCAACGCGCTTTCCAAAGAAATGATCCGGTTACATGGCATTCTGCAATCTATTGTCAGTGATCGTGACTCTTTGTTTGTCAATGCATTTTGGAAAGAGTTGTTCACACTTTCGGGGACGCAATTAAAGTTTAGTTCTGCTTATCACCCAAAAACTGATGGTCAAAGAGAGGTGCTGAATCGGGTGTTGAAAACTTATTTGCATTGTTTCACTTTGTGAGCAACCAAAATAGTGGTTTAGACTTTAATACTGCATTTCAGAAGGCTACCCGGGTTTTCCCATTTGAAGTTGTGTACGAACGGCCACCACCTACCATTCGAGTAAAGTGGCTGTCGTGGCAGATGTTTTGGGCAGTCGTGAT
This sequence comes from Cuscuta europaea, assembly GCA_945859875.1. Classification (NCBI taxonomy): domain Eukaryota; kingdom Viridiplantae; phylum Streptophyta; class Magnoliopsida; order Solanales; family Convolvulaceae; genus Cuscuta; species Cuscuta europaea. The sequence continues at coordinate 1,400,705 of CAMAPE010000068.1, read as the reverse complement.
GTACGGTCGTACGGATGGCTCGTTTAAAGAAAAATTTGGCAAAGGCACATCAACGCATGGTTACACAAGCTAATAAACACCGTTGGGAGGTGAATTTTCAAGTTGGGGATAAGGTGTTTTTGAAGGTTAGGCCTCAGAGAAAGTCTATAGCGTCTCGACAACCTTACCATAAGCTGTCACCCAGATTTTATAGGGCCATTTTTTGATGAGGCGCGAGTGGGGGCGACGACTTATCGACTGGATTTACCTTCCACCACCAGCATACACCCCATGTTCCATGTGTCACAATTCAGGCAAGTAGTGGGTGATCATCAATAGAGAGTGAGCTACCAAAAAGTTTGAAACTTCTGGTGGGGCCAGTGTTTGAGCCTGAAGAAGTGTTGGTTTGGTGAACGGGAGGTGAAAATGGGGTGGCTGTGGAAGAGCTGTTGGTCAAATGGGTTGGGCAATCCAATGATGATGATACATGGATGAATAAGGAGACTTTTGTGAACCAGTTTCCAGATTCCAACCTTGAGGACAAGGTTGTTTCGAAGGAGGATGGAGTTGATAGGGAGCACCAGCTGGACCAGGAAGAAGAGAGGCTGACACCACCCCTGTTGGTTTACCGCAGGTGAGGACGGGCTTAAGTCCACCTTCTTGGAGCCACTCCGGGCCATTCAATTAATTTTATTCTTTTATAATTCTTTTGATTTATTTCCTATTTGGAGTTACTTAGGATTTCTATTATATTATTTCCTATTTGGAGTTAATTAGGATTTCTACTATTTTGTTTCCTATTTGAAATTAGTAGAAGGGTATTTAAACCCCTAATTAGGGTTCACTCTTGATTTATGAGGGAATAAAATTGGATTTCAGTCTGGGCAACGGTTTCTCATCACCATTCACTTACGAGGCATAATAGAGGGGGGTTAAATTGGAATGCCATAATATATTTTAAAAAACCCGAAAAGTTAATTGTTTTCTTCGGTTTGTGAAATTTTATCAATTGTGCCTTAATATTATGTGGGACAAGACCATTTTTCCCAAGTAGGTATCTGTTCTATACCTCTTCCCGCAAAATCCTTAGGGAGTTCCCCACAAAACGCAGTTTTTCCAAATCAATAGAGTGCAACGCCCTCAATCCTTCCTCAGAACGAATGGGAGAATGAACCACTGGGCCCCGCACCTCTTCAATGTCAAATTGGACACCAAATGCGGGAAGAGGGGTTAATATGTCAGAGAAGATGATAACTCCATCGGGATGATAAGCTTCCCAAGGCTGTAAAGAAATTTCCACAATGAGATCAGTTGTCTCTGACCTCTCTCTGAAAGACGGATGTTTCTCTGCAAGCTTTCTGTAAACAGACATGTACCTTCCTGCTTGACGCATCATCCAAGCCGGCGGGCGACTCACATGTTCTCTTCTTGCAGCCCTCACCAGAAGTGGTTCTGAAAAAAATTGAGCAATCCAACGAAGAATCAGGTATACAGCTTCTCAATATTCATCATGAAAAAAGGTCTCGCGAAATCTCAGACAAAGAAAAACCCAAATCACCATCCGGGTAAGTCTTTCAAGTTAACAAGATCATTATAGTTAAGTAGTTATTTAGGTGCATTAGTTATTCTTAGTCAGAAGCAGTTAGGGTTAGACTACTCTTTCACTATACATATCTTGTATGAGTAAATTGATGGGTTTGGAATTTGATCTCGATATTCATTCTTTAGGAGCTCTTACCCCACCGTAGGTTGGAGCCTTTGCGACACTGGGGTAATGATGATGATGATTCATTCTTTAGGAGGTTAAATATATAGAGAAAGCCTAAATCTCAGTATTTAGGCTTCTTGCATGAATTTAGTGTTAAATAATTTTAGACGATTGATTGAGACTAAATATGCACTTGAGCAAGGTACTATTTTCTACAAATGCCTAGTTTACTAAACTGAAGTTTTTGTTGGATGAGAACTAAGGAATCTCAAGCCTACTCCCGCATTTTCTTGTGAGTATAAAACGTAAACGCAATACCTTTGTGTCTACTGTGAAGGGTTTAAGAAAATGTCATAATGCAAGGCTGTTGGGGGGCTATTGACTTTCGAATTAATGGCAATGATGACTTAATCATTCATACATTAAGTCATGTTTACTTAAGACTTAATTGGAAATGTGACTTAATCATTCAGTCAAAAAATTGACTTAATCATTAAGGCGGAGAATAGGAGTCCTTGCCATTAAGACGTTTTTTATGTCAATTTTCTCAAACTGATTGTGGAATAAATTGATATTAATAAATGAAGTTTTTCATTGACATTATAATCTCAGGATAATACTAAATTGATTATTTACTCGATTCAGACTATTTATTCAGCATACAAAATAAACATCCTCATATACAAATATCACTTAATCCAGACAAACATCTTAACTCAGATAGATGTTTTAATCCCGACATGACTTGATAGAAAAAAAAAGTAAACAGTCCCTTAGTTCCAAAAGGGTTTGATGCAAGGTAGTCAAAGCCGCAAGGCGCACTCAAGGCGCTAGAATACTCCCATCTCCTTAGGCGCAAGGCGCAAAAGAGCGCTTGTGTCAAGCGCATTGCTTAGAAAATATCACATACATTCTGCAATTATCAAACATGATGTACATAACATCATATTGAACCAACTGCATTAAAAAGTCGTGTTTCTTCAAAATAAAATCACGATTCACCAAAATTAAATCATGATTCACCAAAATAAAGTCATAGTTTACAAAAACAAAGCAACCGAATTTAGAATTCATAACTTAAATAATAAAACTAAAAATAAAAACATACTCAGATTCTAGTCCAATTCCCCTTGTTCAAACTATGAAGGACTATTCGTCATTAAAAGAGGAGTCTGTTCCTTCTCCATTTTCTGATGCTGCTAGCTTCCACGATTGATGTGGAGGAGGTGCCGAACACTTACTGTGAGGTAACGTGAGGTAGCAAACACTTACGGTGACTTGTAAGGTTTAACACATGTTTAGGTTGTTTTGACCTTTTATTTGCATGACATTTATCTTATTAAAACTATGGGCTTAATATTTAAAATAGTCTGAAATATAAAAATAGTATTAAACGTGTTCCCCCTTTAGGTGAGTAAAGTGACCGCTTTTTAGCGCATCAGTCGCTAGAGTTCATGTGCACCTCGCCTGGTGTGCTTAAGCGTCCAGGCATTTTCTTTTTACTAACTGGTTTGTTGAACGATTCTTATTCCGGGATAAGGTCACTGACTATGCCACTCTTACCCCTTCTTCTGAGTCTAATGTAACTATGTAAACACGCCATATGATGCAAATGAGTTTATAAAATAAAACTATAATACAATGATAAGCAAGGGTAATTGCAAAGGCTTAACTGACCAATCAGAATCGATTACATTCACAAACCAAATCATAAATGGTGGTTACTTCTTAGCTGTATTAGTTAACAAAACAAACGAGATCTAGAGGACTTCAAGTCCCAGTCAGCCTTCACGTCACCCAATATACAGGTAATTACATTGTCAGTTAGCTGTACTAGTTATTCTTTTAGACAGGAGTTAATTTTCAGAAGGAATATTTTGGTCCCCTCCAATTTGGAGGTCTTTGAAGGAAAGCTAATTTTTTTACTCAAAACAGCCCCACCCCCTAAGCCACAAATTATTGTCAACTATGGTCCATGTTTGAGGGTATATTCCAAGATTTGATATTCCCTCCATCCCAAATTGATAGTCTTATTGCGGATTTTGAGGTTTGACTGATGAAAAACATAACCTCTCCCTGATAAAATTGTATGTATAACTAACAACTGAAATTTATATATTTAGAAAGTACATTAAAAGTTGTATTGGATTCCAAAAAAATTAGTTGAATATGATAAAATTTTGATACATATAATGAGAGATTAAAATTGAATTGGGTTGACCTGTGATTAGTAATGTAGTACTATCATTTTGGGATTAAAAAAGACTGTGTTTTGATCCATCAATGCTAATTCATGTTCTTCCATCCTTCCTCGATCTCTCATTTGAGCGCAGGTTTAAAACTGCTGGCTTGGCTCATCCTCCCCCATCCCTCCCTATCCATTGATGTACTAAAACAATGGGGGAATAGTTTTTCACTTTCTATCCATACTAAGAACTTCATTTTGCTCATCTCTGATCTCGAGTTAGTAAGTCTCTAGCTTCTATCAAATGTTATCTCCACAATTATAATTCACATGTCTCAAAACCTTTTTATAGGTAAAATGCATGCGGAAAGCCACGAAAATGCTACCCATTCTTGACAATGTAACTATGTGAGAACAGGTACGGATTTCCAGCCCATCAAATATACGAAAGAATTGATTCAACAAGTGCAGGCAGTAAGGCACCTGGAGAAGGAGAAGAGGAGCAGGCCCGTGTGGACATTGCGGTCTTATGGGAGGTGGGAGTTGTGGTCGGCCGACTAGGATTGAGCCCTAATTGGAAAAACAAGCTTGATGGTCTCCAGACCGGAGACGGTCTCAGGCAGTCATTGTTACACCCACTGCAAGAAAATGGAGACGCAATCCTTGAAAATGTGAGAAGTATTCACAGAGAAAGGGGAAAGAGAAACCGGGTACGAACGATGAATTCACTGGCCTTGTAGCCGTTAAGATAGAGAAACCCATATAGCTCGATTGAGAAAAACTTGCAAATCAAATCCAATTTAACATCTTCTTCCTCCCTCAGCAGGCTGCGTTTAGCAGAGGATAAGTTCTGCGTTTTTGGTAAAGACACTTGTATCAAACTGAGGTAGTATCCTACACAAAAATCAAACAAAAAAAAGGGTTACTTTATCTAACCCTTACATGACAAGAATAATGACCTTTTAATTACGGAGTATTAAATTAAAATTAAATAAAATTGATGTTTAGTTCTAGCTCGTAGATCACACGGGCCACGGTCTGCCTTATAAATTTTAAATCAAAAATGATGTTTGTACACACTCTTATACACATTTTTGTACACATCTATGTCTGTGAAAGCTTTTCTTTTTGTCTGTGAACATCGATTCATAGACAATGTTTTGCACAAACAAAATATCGTCTGTGAACCGGATTCACAGACAAAAAAAAAGCTTCACAAACATGGTGTGTATAAAGTGTGTACAATGGTGTGTATCAAACTAATATGAATAAGTTTTCTCAAGGTACATGACCATACACTTCACACACATATCCAGAAGGAAAACCATCAAAATTGGTGGGGGTAAAAAAGCTAGGGAACCGTTGCATATTACTCCCTCCGTCCTCCTAATATTGGTACGGAAGAGAGTGGTGTGCTTTTAAAGAAAAGTAGAATTATGTGGCTGATAATGAGTTGATAAAGTGGAAATAAAGTAAGAATGAATTAGAACCACACAAATGTTACCAAATATGGTATGAGACAATAATAAAGGGACATCCAAAAATGGAAAAATGAGACAATTATAGGGGGGACGGAGGGAGTATTTAATATTAAAAAGTTTAGACAAATAAAAATATACTTCCTATGTTCTTAATAAGTGCAACAATCAACTTTTTACATTTGCCGATGCATAACTTTGACCATTAATATATATAATTCTCTCTTAGCAAAAAAGTTCAAAAAATCAGATTTTGAAACTTTACAATGAGACAAATTTAACAATATTTTAAAACTAACATTCTAAAATTTACAGGGGAATTCATTTATTATGAAATATGAGACATTAATTTATAATTATACTATCAATAAGGATGTTTTTAATTGAATTGAAATTTTTCGGTCCAGTATAATCTGGTGTGATTTGATTTGATTTGACCTGTTTAGTTTTGGTCTAGTCTGAAGTCAGATTTAGTCTGGTAGGTTAGATGTATGCTCTATGTGTGTTATACAACTATCAAAATGTGGAATATTTTGATAAAAGTTAAAATAGTCAAAGTTAAAACATCCTAAAATGTGTCAATTAGAGTTATACGATAATAGAATAAAAACAATATCAAATACAAAGATGAATGAAAAAGTATATATGATCACCCAAATATTATCAAACAATATATGCAATAAACTTAATGAAACAGATCAAATGAAAACTCAGATACAAATAATTGACATGTAAAGTGTTTAATATAAATAAAGATAAATAAATATCTCGTAAGAATAAAAGTCAAGAATACAATTTTCTAGACAATATTCAGATTCATCTTTCATTGTACAAGAAGAGTGTAAAAAATTTATAAGAGCGTTATATTATGTTATAAATACATATTCATATATTTAGTGATTGTCGGAATTTGTAATCGATTTAGAGCATTTTTAAAGAATTAATTTTTTGAATGAAGTTAGATGCGGAGTAAAAGCTAAGGAAAATCTTAGTGTCCTACGTTAATTTCCCGTGATGTGCTACACCAACCTGAAAAGCCAAGTTAGTTCAAATTGTAAAGAGGACAAATGTGTCCACTAATGAAAAAAATGAGGTGTGCCCAGCAAGTTTCACGGTGTGCCAAGGAAGTCCGAAAAAAAGGGTGCGATACAGTGACCCAGGCAATTTATATTCTATGCACCCAGGGTATAGCTAGCTATGCAACCCGTATTTTTATACTCCTAATATATTGGGATTTGAGGCATTTGGTTTATGTATCATATTCCTAAGTTCTTTTCTTGGTTCAAAAGGTGGAATCTCCCACCCCAGGAGCCCCCACCCCAACCTGACAGGATGGTGGGGGAGTTAATCACGGTGATTCAGTTATAGCGGCGTAGACTTTATACAGCGCGCACCAGATGTCCAGTCTTATACACTCAGTAAGTCTTCTTTTCTCTTGCTTCTTACATTAGTCGTTATGTATCATGCTCCCAGCCCACTACTCCCTAGTCTTTTCCTTTTGATTTTTTTTCTTTTTCTTTTTTTCTTAGCAAACTTTTTCATTAATTTTAATTTATAAAAAATGTGCAATATAAAATGTGAATTAAGGTCTCACCTTGCTTCTTATTTTATTTTATTTTATTTTATTTTTGTAATCAACTTTCTTTCATAATTTAAACATTTCTGTAATTATAAACAAAATGGAGTAAAATGTTTTCTTTTAAAAAATGGATAAAGTGTTTATAATAAATGTGTATGAGTAAATGTGCATGCGTGTACTAAAAAGAGTATGATCATTTCTAATTCAAGAACGACATATTATAAATTATTTTGAAACTAAAATTTATTATATTCCTCATTTTTATATACAACAGTATAATGATAGTTTAGTAAATTGTTAATAATAAATGTATTATACGTGCAAATTATAGAAATGAGCTTTATGTTAAACTCAAACAGATATAACGCTTAAAAGAAATGAACGTATACAAATAAATATTTGAGCACATTAGAGATTTTAAAGAGCCTTTAGATTTTGAAATGCTCATTTTGTAAGTTATGTATACGGATTCGGTACTGGTGTTATGCTCACTTTAAAATGTCATATCAATACCTACAAAACTTACGTGACGAGATTGGAGCTTGATCATATAATTTTAATGCTCAATAATAGAAATCACAATACAGCATAAAGATTACTTGATGCTCAAGTGTGCTTTTGAACTTTGTGTATTTAATTGAGAAGTTTCAATGCTCAATACATAGTTTCAATGCTCAATAGTCTAGAATAGGATATTCAATAAAGATATTTTGATACTTAAATGAGGTTTTGAAATTTTGTAGAGAACACGATATTCAATGAACAAAATTCGATACTCAATTTGAGAGTTCTAACGTTCAATACACATCATAATGATGCTCAATAGTTGATAACATGATACGTAATGAAATCCGTTTGAAAAGACATAAGGGTTTCAAATTTTGTATACCAATTGTAGAGTTCATATGCTCAATAAAGGGAGATTGATACTCAATAAAAATGTTTTGATACTCAAATAGCAGAGTTTATGATTTTCATATCAATGAATACTTCAAAAGTATAATATTAAATTAGATTCACATATTGAAATTCATAAGAGTTTATTGTAAATATAATTTAAGAAACTTTTATAAAAGAAAAAATAAGAAAAAGAAAGTAAATTAAAATATATGAAGCAGGTATCATGATGATCAATAATAGAATTCTAATACTCAACATAATAGGTCTAGTGCTCATTAGCTAAATGATTCATACATTTATGCCGCATGAGATATATAATAGTAATAGTAAAGTCCTATTCTATAATTGCAATTTACAAAAACTGTTATATTTATTTTATAGTGTTACATCAACACACATTTATTTTGCACAATATACTCATTTTAGTGTAACATAATACTCATTTAAATTTATCACATGTAATTAACACATAGTTCTTTTGAGATTAAGGTTTGGATGTTGTTGAATTGAATAAACATATTACCATTCAAATTAATAAAATTAGCTAGATTTTCCAGTTTATCATAAAATCATAAAATCACCAGAAAGCATATTCCAATCATTTTACAGGTTCTTTAAACATCAATCTCAAAGTATAAAATTAGAAAAGAATTAGAGAATCTAGTCACGAGAATTTTCAAGGAAACCCAATCTTACATATATCAACATATTATACAAGTGAAACAATTAGTCAAATATTCGCTCAAGAAAGAGGATAAAACTCACTTTGTAATTTTTCCGAACAATTAATAATAATTCAATTTAAAAAATTTGTAGTGAAGAGGAAAATGTGTGTTATTTATTCAAATAGTCATCCAATTTTTTTTTTTTGAGTTCACAAGCTAGAGTCAATTTTAAATACCCTTACCAATTGAAACTCAAGAATATAAATATAAAAAAAATGAAATAAAGAATGTGAGCTGGGGACTTAAGGGCGAAGCAAGCATACATTCATAATCCGTTCAAAGGCTTCGGAAGAGTAAGTATCAAATAGATCTAAAGATGAAACAAATTACAAAAAAAAAAACATGGCTGTAAATATACATCCGGGTGTATAGTACAGGAACTCGTGATCTTCATTTGAGTTAACAATATATCCGGCAATCTTGATATAGCCTAAGCTAGGTCGAATCTCGGGTCACTTTTATTCATCATCATCATCATCATCATTACCTCAGTGTTTCAAAGGCTCCCACCTACGGTGGGGTAAGGGGGGGGGGGGGTCGGATGTACGTTCTTACCCTTGTACTAAAGCACATAGAGATTGTTTCCGAATGACCCATAGTGAAAATCACGTTGAAGATTGCATAGACTGACTGTTACTTTGTATTAAAGAAGCGCAGACAGTTTAGTGAGCCATTTTGCTTTATTTCATCATTCTCAAGCCAAAAAATAGTGAGTCTTTGGCTCCATTGAAAATGATGGAAGTACACTATTTACACATCTTATATGTTTACATAGACATCGTTGCTACATGTATACTTATATACACTATTTACACATCTTATCTGTTACATAGACATCGTTGCTTATATACAAACAACTCGTCTGGAACAGGGCCAGTTCGGGGGGGGGGGGGGGGGGGGGGTAACGGGGCGACCGCCCTAGGCCTGAAAAAAGTAGAAGAGAAAATAGGTCCAATTTTTTTTCTTTATATACAGTGTGTGTAGGATTCTTTTTTTATTCTCAAGTTCACTTAATTAGGTCTAATGTTTAATTTTGGTGACAATTTGAAAATTTAAAACATAAATAAAAAGTCTTAAACAGAACCAAATTTAAAAAAGAATATATACATTAATTTTAAGTAGAATTAGTTGTAGCTTTTAAAAGCAATACAATCGTTGCTGGATAACTAAAAGATACGCCTCTTCAGTCTTAACATCTCTTTACCCTTTAAGGCTTTTTATTCATTTTAATTATAGCATAACAAATTTATATAATTATTTTATAGCCCGTGGTGCTCAAATCTCATCGCAATTATTTATGTGTTTTTAAATCTCAATAAACTATATCTGATGAGTTCCTAATACGAAGTAGTAGTTTTAGAGGACGTCAATTGACAGTCTTCTTACACGAGTCTTCTTGGCGGCTAATCATTTTGTCTCCTTGAAAATCTTCATTCTTTCAAGGCTTCAAACTTTAGACTCGGAGCGGTCAATAAATCATTTTCACCATATGAATAGTTGAATACATTATGTAGTAATATTTCTTTTCATTTGTCCTTTCAATTGTAATTGAAAGAAAATTTAGTGTTGTTATATGTGGCCATTTTATTGTTTGTAATAATTTTTATTTGAAACAGGTAACCTATGAAACGATTATTGATGATTTGCTTCACATTGTTTTGCGAGAAACGTTTTTAACTAATGTTTTTTATGTGATAGTCGTGTTGTTACTTTTTCCTAAATATGTAACTTAAATAATAATAAAATGATTCTCTTCTTGATTTTATGAACTTTATTATTAGATACTTTTATAATTATTCATATTTCAAATAAGTATATTTTATGGTTTGTATCGCTCATAGGCCCAGAAATGGACAAGACCGGCCTTGGTCTGGAAATACAAAAGTTGTATGTATACACACAACTTTATCTACATAGACATATAAAGTGTGTGAATGATGTATACAAACAGGACATAGCTAGGGTGGCTAGCTTAGGCTCACCCCAAATTAAAAAAATGTCTATATCTTTAGTGTAAAAAATTCCGTGTAAAATTTTTCTAAAAATATTTTTTGTACTGGCCCAGCCCGACACAGTGCCCTGGCTCCACCCCTATATACAAAAAGGTGTACGTCAAGCAATTTTTGATTATATTTTTAAATGTTTATGAGATTCATCATGGGATTCAAGTGTAATGCTTTAATATAGTATATAATATCATCGTCTTTCTTATGACTTTCCTACTCAAAATCACTTTTGCTTCACTCAAATCTTTCGTGATGAATTTTGAAGCAAGAGAAGATTTTGTCTCGTTTATTCATTCAAGATTGCTAAGATTGGTACTAAAAATCAACATATCATTCAAAGAAAATATTTTATCACCTATAATGTTTTTAGAGCTCATCACATTAATTATGAAACTTATGTTCATAATTGAAAGTCTAAATATCAGCACATAATTCACATCCAAGCAAATATATTTCATAAGATAATTTCATAAAATTCACAACTAATTCATCAACTATAATTTAGTAGGAGCTTTTTTCAAACTATATAAAGATTTGATCAACGTAAACACTTGTTTTCTTGACCTGTAATTGCATGACCATCTGATTGCACCATACAAATTTATTCTAATTCATCATTAAAAATGTAATTTTAACATTGGTTTCATGAATAAAAAAGTTTGTGAATAGAAGTCAAGACAATTAATTAAAGGTCTAATGAAAGAAATACATGTTACCAATGCAAAGGTATGAAAATAATCAAAAATTATTTTGAGAAAAATCTCTCACCACAAGCTTCACTTTATATTTGTCAATTGAACTATCCAGATTTAATTTCTTTTCAAAAATTCATTTGTTCCCAATTAATTTACAATCTTTTGATAAATCGGTTAAAACAATTCTATTTTGTTTGATGGAATCAATTTCATTTTATATTGTCTCAAGTCAAAAAAAGAGCTTCTTTTGATGAAATAGCTTGTAAATAAGTTAAAGGTTCATCATTAATAAGATATGTATAAAAACCATTTCCAACATATTTTTCTATCCTTGGCGCCTTACTTCTTCTTAAAAAAGAAGGTTCATCATTAAAAGTTTCATATTCTTTTAATGGATCATAATCACTAGAAGATTATCATTAAGAGTTTCATTTTATTTTAATAGATGACTATCATCAAAGGGCTCATCATTAAAAATTCCATTTTCTTTCAATGGATCACTATCCATATATGGCACAAAGGTCTTGAATTCTAGTTTTAAAATAAACACAAACTCAAAAAATTCAGCACTTTTTGTATCACAGTCAAGCACATCGTAGTTCCTTATTAATTGAAAAAAGTGGCTGCCTCCCTCACGTAGGGTTTGGAGTTCTGCGCACGATAGGTGTGTCTTTCTTCGGCAACGCAGGTAGCGAGGCGGACGGCTCATCCCTGGAGCAGCGACAGCCATAGCTACAAGGTAATAACAAACGTTTCTCGTCCGAACGAGTACTTAAGCGAAACAAGAAGGATAGAAGATATTGTGAACAAGTGTGACAACATGGCCATTGGCGGAGAAGAGGAAGAACTTGTCTTTGATGATGAGATCGAGGGTGAGGGTGAGGCCTCAGACCATAGGGCTATTTTTCCAGTTGTGGGCACCCTTCTCACGGACCGCATGGTGAGATTTCCGGTATTGAGGGATCTCATGGCTTCACTATGGCGTCCAGGCAAAGGGCAATCAAGAGATTGGCAAAAAAGATACTTGTTTACTTTTTACCATATTGTGGATATAGAACATGTCCTAGGTAGTGGTCCATGCCTATTTGAGCAGAATTTGTTGATTCTTAGTGCAATAAAACCGGGTGACATTCCCCTTCAGGTTCCTCTTAACGAGGCAGAATTTTGGATTCATGTGCATAATGTACCTTACAGTTTTATGAACATAAGGGTGGCCCGAAGAATTGGTCGTTTTATTGGCAAATTTATCAGTTTTGACGAGAGTCAGTTTGAAGAAAATTGGGATTCTTATATGAGGATTAAGGTTTGCATGGAGATGGGGAAACCTTTGAAGGTAGGAACAACACTCAGGAAAGGGCAGGGTCCAGGCCACTGGGTGGATTTTAAATACGAAAAACTCCCTAATTTTTGCTTTGCTTGTGGTGTTATTTGGCATGCTGAGAGGTTATGTCCTTTGGCCTATGAGTGTGCGAATCATGTGCTAGATAAACCCTATGGGGTGAGTCTTGGAGCCAGGGGAGCTCGCCCTATGGGGGGCAATAATCGGGTGGTAAGGGATCGTCTCAACAAGATAATAGTCGGGGTAGAGACATTGAAAGAGGAGGTGGGATGGGGGCAGGTAGACAAAATTGGATTCTCAGCGTGGCGGATTCTGACAAGACTAGTTCTGAGGAAGTAGGGGCAACAACTACAGAGGAGCTTCCGGGTCAGCAGAAACGTAGGAGGGTGTGAGAGGAGAAGGGGATAGAGGAGCTTAATGGGGACATGTCTTGGTTAGCAGACCCGCCGAGTGTTCTGAAGACTCTCTGGGAGAAAGAAAGGCAGGGGAAGGTCCTCGTGGTGACCTCTTTTCGAGGGTCGGCTGTTGGAGGAAGTCCTTTTATCTTATTATTCCCTTTTTGAGTTTTGTGATATCAATTTAAGCCGCATTTAAAAAAAACAAATCAAGTGCATCGCTTTTAAAACAAGAAATCTATAAGCAGTGCAACCAATAAACATGCAATCTTTTACCCCACTCTCAAATATTTTAAATTAGGTGCAAGTCTTTTTCACAATTGATAGTGTTTTATTATTGAGCAAATACTATGAACTTCATCGCTTCAAAGAACAAGTTGTGTAACACTAATGCATTTTAGGTGCTTTAGAGGCTGTTTGGTAACACTAAAATTGATTGAATTGGCTGATTCTGCTGAAATTTATTAAGTTCTGGCTGTATTGGCTGATTCTGCTGATTCATGAAAAAATTATATTTAAAATATTTGTTATTAATAAATTAAATAAAAAATTATATGAAAATAGCTAAAATGATCTTCTACAGTAACTTCAGCCAAAACAATCAGAAAAGTAACTTCAACCTTACTTTTTCTGCTTATTACAAACTTCAGCGCGTAAAATCAAAAATTACGTGTTTAGTGAAAAAATGACTGATAAACCTGATAAGGCAAGAAAAGAGGTCACCAAACGGGCTCTTAATTTATGTGGTCAAAACTCTAAAGTATGGGGTTATTCCCTAAATAGGACTAAAAGAAAGAGGAATTGCAAAATTAGGACAATCATGTTTTATAGGACTAAAAATATAGCTATTTGACAAAATTACCCTTGGTATATTTGCATCGCAACCATCCTCCTGGTGTGTGTCGTTGACATCCTCCAGCACTGGTGTAACAGCTATACATCCTTCAGCAAACCACTGCAGTCGCTGCCCTTCGCTCAAGCAACCACCTTTTTATCAAACCATCGCCAGTTCGCCACCACCCATCCACGAGCCGACGCAGTCACTCTCCGGCTAATTCCTTTGATTTCCTCTCTTATGTGAGATTGCCATTTTGTGTTAGAAGTGACACAATAATGACATTTTCTTGTAAAAATCATGACATTTTCAAAAAAATAAAGATTTTTTAAATTAAGTTTGTGTCATTTTTGTAAGAATTGTGACCTTATTAAAATAAAAAATGATGATTGAAATAAAAAATTCAAAAAATGGGAAGAAAGGGAAAAATGAAAATTCAGTAAGAAAATATAATCTTTATGATGTTAGTGACATAAAACTGACATTATTTTGTCAAACAGGCAAAAATATGACATTCTAGAGTTTGTAATTTCAAAATAATATTGTCATAAAAGTGACATTTTTCTACTATTAATTTTATGGCATTCTTAAATTCAATATTAATCAAAATTAATAGATAAATAAAGTTCAAATTCAAAGAAAAAGAGGACATGGAAGACGATGAGAAGAAGGGGAAGGAGGAAACGAGGAGGAAGGAGTGAAGAAGATTGCCTGATATTTGAAAGAGGGAGTGGCTTCCTCTTGTGCCTGTCCTTTCGCATTCCTGCTTCAAATTGTGCTTCTTGTTTGTCAAGAACGTAATTGAAATCTCTATGAGGCACAAGTTGGTGACCGATTAACATCTTTTGGACGGCAGCGAGGGTGGCTTCAGAGGTCGAGATTGAGATGAAGCAGAGCTTGGCCGGAGAAATCATTGCGGCCAGAGTAGTCGGAGGGCGGCTGTGAATGGCGAAATCACTAAAAGAGGAGGAATTGCAGATTCCCAGGCAAACGGATGAGCAGATGGAGATATCGCTACACAAATCAGAGATTCCCGGGCTGGCTGGCAGACGAAAGACCTGGAGATGGCAGTAACTTTAATAGGAACTGTAGGGAGTAATAAAATTGTAAAAAAACAAAAACAAAAAAAAATCAAATAAAATATACTCCGTATTAAATAAAATAAAAAATTAATAAATTAAAAAATAAAAAATAAAAAACAAAAAACTAAAAAAAAATAAAAAAATGAAAAATATATATAAAAAAATTTGTAGGTGTCTTCCGCCGTCTCAACAACCTCCCAGCACCACCAGCTCCGACCACCGAAAAAATGCCAACATTTCCCGAAATGCCATCAAGATGGCAGATTTTGAGAAAATTTGGCATTTTCAAAGAGTAAAACTGCCATCTTTATGACATTTTCAAAGAAAAATGGCAGTTTTTACATAAAATGGCATTTTTTCGCCGATTGGAGGTGACATTGCTGGGTGATGACCGAGGTTGCGGGAAAAGTCTGCATAATTTTTTTTATTTTTTAATACACTTTATCTAATATTTATTTATTTTTAAAGTTTTTTATTTTTACAAAAATAACTTTTTTAATTTTTAATATTTTAATATTGTTGGGATGAACTTAGATTATTTTTAAAATTAAATGGCCTGCATAAAGGTATCGTTTCCAGTGAATGAACTTAATTTTTTTTAATAGGATCAAATAAATCATATTTTAGAATTAACTAGGTTAGGGATATTAAGGGTACAAAATTAATGTTTACTCCTATTGAAGGAAGTTTTAAGTTTTACTCCTATTTGTTTACTCCTATTGAAGGAGGTTTTAAGTTTTACTCCTATTTGTGCAATTATGTTTATGTTTACTGCTATATTGGGCAATTTCTCAAATTTGTATCAATTAAACTATGCAATTTTGAATATAAGTGGAAGGACAAGATTAAACTCAGCAATTATGAATTCGTATCCCAAAACTTGAATCATTGGATTTGAATCATCGAATCAAAAGATAAAATTAAATCGTTAGAGACATACATCCTCAAATCCCACAAGCTCTGTTAGTTTATTCACGTATAATACACGTATAATTCGTGTAAACGTATAATACTCGTATAATTCACCCGTTTAAGTATTTTTGGCAAAAATACGTTAAAATTCGTGTATTTAATGAACAATCCGAATAATACTCGTATAATGCGTATTTTATACGTACTTTAAAAAAATAAACTTTAAGCATAAATGGTTTAATGACTTTAATCCTATATTCCTATGTACGGTTGCTCCAACTCTCCAAGCCCGGTCCCTAAAGCGGTAAGGCCCCAACCAATCCAAGAAAGTGCCAAGGTATTCACAATTTCACATTTCACGTAGAAGATTAGCAGGCGGCGGCGGCAAGCTCTACGTCGGTACGTCCAGGTTAGTACTCTAATCTATATAAGCTATTCTTTAATAATTCCATTCTATTTAAATTTTAAAGAGCCACGTATAGTTTATCTCTAATATTCCATAATGGATTAATGGGTTATAGGTATTCACTATTCAATATTTCATGAAATTTTCAACTTTCATTAATATTACTACGCTCTTAATAAAATCGAACCTTCAAACGTGAAGTGCAATTCTCTCTTGTCGACATTTCCGGTTAACTTTTATCAACACATTTATTTTTTTATTTTTTGATGTTTGATGTCAATTTTTCATTCAATTAAACTTTATTTACGTGATTCAATTGAGCATTAATATTAATACTACCTCCATCCCGAAAAGGTTTTCCATATTGACTTTTCATGGTCAATGATGACAAATTTTGGACAATGATTTTAATTATTATATTTGTATATAATTTAAAAAGTTTATACTTTTATAAAAATATTTTGAATAAGGAACATTTTGATATAATTTTCATATTTCAAATATTTTCGTATTAAAAAATATCAATGGTCAAAGTTGAATGTCATTGACCAAAAAAAGTCAATGAAAAACTCGTTACTATCCTTCTTTAATTTGGGATTTAGTTCTACTTGGTGTGATTTTCATAGAAAATTTAAAGTTAGTATTAATTTTTTTAAAATTGGTATTTTCATTTTAGTTATTACATGATATATCTAAGAACATATTTTCTTTTGTAGGGAAATTGCATCTTAAATCATTGAAAAATGTTGATATGTTAACTAATCATTTCTTTCTATCAACAATTTAGTGTATATATAGATATGTATTATATGTCGTATTTTAAAGTTATTAAACGTTTAAAACGCGTACGTATTCGTATATTTGTTGTGAACGTATGAAACATATATTTAGCCATATTTTATAAAAGTGTGTCGTATTATACACGAACGTACGTATGATTGTATGATTCACGAACCGTATTTTAGTAACAAAGACCACAAGCAACATCTGACTTTATCAGTTGATTTGGTCTCGATCCTTTCATATCAAGATTTCCGGGTAGGGCTTTCTCGATTTATAGTTGTATTTCCTTGAAGTAGGCATGTCAATGAGTCGGGTCAGGGCAGGTAGTGCAATACCCAAACCTGCCCCGTGGCTTTAGTAATTGGACCTGCACCGCCCTGTGACCCGCACGATCCATTAAAAGTGGCCCATGACCCATCCCATGTGGGGTGCCCCATGTGTGGTGCCCCATACAGGGCGGGTCCGCCCCCCCGCCTTGTGGTAACCTAATTAGCTAGTATGCATCTCAATTTGTGTGAAGTCATTATAACTTGAATTTACATAAAGTAAACTCCAAATAATTATAAAAACACTTTTATAATAAAACAAAGTTAACCTCTAGTTGATTTGGTCTCGATCTTTTCATATCAAGACTTCCGGGTAGGGCTTTCTCGATTTATAGTTGTGTTTCCTTGAAGTAGGCATGTCAATGAGTCGGGTGAGGGCAGGTAGTGCAATACCCAGACCCGCCCCGTGGCTTTAGTAATTGGACCTGCACCGCCCTGTGACCCGCACGATCCATTAAAAGTGGCCCATGACCCACCCCATGCGGGGTGCCCCATGTGTGGTGCCCCATACAGGGCGGGTCCGCCCCGCCTTGTGATAACCTAATTAGCTAGTATGCATCTCAATTTGCGTGAAGTCATTATAACTTGAATTTACATAAAGTTAACCTCCAAATAATTATAAAAACACTTTTATAATAAAACAAAGTCAAAATACAAAACAAAGTGTCAAAAATTAAGAAACAATATGTAGACATGAATAGTTAATCTATTTATATTATTAAGGGAAAATCACAGTTCTGGTCCCCCAATTGATCATCATATTGAATTCTTAGACTCGTGTTTCCGCTTTTTTAAATGTCACCCCCGATTTGTCAGAATTGTTTCAAATGTCTGCTCTGCCGTTAAAAATCTTACAAACTTCATTTGGCTTTCCATTTTTTCAGGGGTAAACATGTAACTTTGCATCCTTATACGTTTAAATCCCTAAATCGAGTATAAACCAAACTTTCTTTGTATAATTCAAGTGAGGTACACACCATTTGCTTGGGAAGCTCTCTTCCCTTCGTTCGGTCTTCAGTTGTTTGGAATTTTCAAGAGGTGCCACCATTGTCATATGATTTAGGGTTCTTCGTCATCAGCTTTGACCTTCAAACGGAAATCCTGGCTTCAATATAGCTTCAATGTTTGAACGCCATGTTCACCGAAAAGTTGGCAGAAAAGAGTTCAGAGCAAAGGATTAAGCAAAGCATTTCAATTTGGTCTGATAAGCATGATAAAGGGTTGACGATAACTCGATTTAGGGATTTAAACGTATAAGGATGCGAAGTTACATGTTTACCCCTGAAAAAATGAAAACACACACGGAATTTGTAAGATTATTAATGGCAGGGGTGACATTTAAAACAATTCTGACAAATTGAGGGTGACATTTAAAAAAACAAAAACATGGATCTGGGATTTCAATATGGCGACTATTTGGGGGACCAAAACTGCGATTTTCCCTATTATTAAATGAATATGTGATGCACACTAATTAGTAGTGCATAATTACATGTTTTTATGTTTGATTTATGTTAATTGTTTGACGTTTTATTTAGTTTGTAAACATTTATGTGATTTCAGTTGTAATTGTATTTTAGTCTTTATTTCTAAGTTGTAAAGTTTAGTTAGGATTTGTGGTGTTGGAAAGGAAGACTTTGAAGTGAAGAAAAAGAAGATTTGGCTGCCCAGGAGCAAATACCCGACCGGGTATAACACTTGACCCGGTCGGGTAAGAAGTGAAAAACGAAAATGCAAAGAAAGTGCATGGCCCGGTCGGGCCCACTACCTCACCCGGTCGGGTGAGAAGTGACCGGGGACAACCCGGTGTGCAAAGATCACCCGAACGTGAAGAATATCCAATTTTTGCACTCACCCGGTCGGGTCCCCTACCCCACCCGGTCGGGTCCCCTACCCCACCCGGTCGGGTCTGACTTGACCCAGACACTTTAACATGCCGAAGATCGCCAGAACGTGGAGGATATTTGATTTTGACATGGACCCGGTCGGGTGAGTACTTGACCCGGTCGGGTAACCGGCCAAAGGTGTTGCAAAACACCTATAAATAGCACACTTTTTCTTCACAAAAAATAATCCCTTCTTCCATACTCTTTAGCTCAGTTTAGAATATCATTTCTTTATATTTTTCTAGCTATGTTTAGTCTCCAAATGAGGAGCTAAACTTCCATTCTTGGTGTTGCTCTTGAAGCTTGTTGATTATTAAAGTTGTGAGTTATTTTCTTAACTTCTTTCCTTGAATATTAATTAATAGTTCTTTCCTTAATACCATCTCTATATCAATGTTGGGGAGTGTTGCTAAGATGACAATTAGTTAACATCTCGACATTAGTTAGAATGATATTTTCTTCCTCTATATTAATGTTGGGGAGTGTTGCTAAGATGACAATTAGTTAACATCTTGATATTAATTATAGTAGGATTCATCTTCTTTAATAATATTCTTCCTTGAATATTAATTAATTCCTACTCTTATTTCATATTAATATTTTAAACATTACTTAAAGGATCAACTAGTTTTGTTTCATATATTAATTATTACTAGAAACGATCAACGAACCGATGGTTAATCGTTGATAGTTTCACAAGTAAGTAACTTCGGTTTATTAATGCACGGTCGTGGTAAATAAACTTAAGAGTGATTAATTTTGTTGGTTAAACCGAAACCGCTTGTGTTGAGGTTATCAATCTCAATTGATTTCATCAAGGAGTTAGAAAGATTAAATGCTACTATTAAATCGGTATAAGGCGTTGTTCTATATTTGATTAATAGTAAGGGTTATTAATGAACGGTCGTTGTTAATAACTACCCTCGATGAAGTGGATATACTCCCCGATTGAGTATTCGAGAGGGAATAAGTTATAGATATAACAATGATCGACTAAAATATATCAACAAGTGGAAAGTAGCAATGCCAAGTCCTTTTTATCTTTGAATTAAACACATATAGGTTGTTCATCTTAGTTCTTAATTAAATCACTCAATCCAAATCCCCCCTTTTATTTACTAAGTATCATAAAAAGAGAAATATTCCTTTCCCTGTGGATACGAACTCTACTACGCTATACTACGTATAAGTGTTTAGTATTGAATTTATTTTGACGCACCGTGACAAAGTGCTCGTCAATATGTAAAATGCTAATTATAAAAAAACATTGACAATTAATGGTTCATCTTGCTCACATATAAATATTACGTAGTAATATATTAGATGACCATGTATATTTGTTGTATACTTTAAAACAAATTATGTATACTTACATATTGAACATGGCGGGCTGGGGCGGGTCGAGTTGACATAGGTCACCGGACCTACCCCATTGTGTGCACGGGGCGGACCCGCCCCATTTGTAAGGCGGTGCGAGATGGACCGGCCCCAAATGTCTGGTGGTAGGGCGGATCGTTGTGTACTAGTTTTTTACACGCTTATCTGGAAGAACTCGACCTATCCCCCCTCCTCGTAGTTGTCATGATGATGTCAGGACTATAAATCTTCCTCAAGACGGATGAAGGCGAATGTCTTGGCCTGGAATTCTTTGAAAGTTCAAATGGTTAATTCTCGGTACATCTCTGAATCCTTGAACAATACTCTCCTAAATGCCTCAATTGTGATTGGGATGTCACATCTTGAGATTGACTGACACCTTCTCCTTGTGGAAGCGGTGTAGGTAATCTCAGAGAGGTTGGTTCTGTCATTGGCCGGATAACCCAGTATAGATCGCTAATTTGCTTCTCCAACCTAGTTGAAGAGGTTAACGAGTTCAGCTAACGAACCGATTCCTCCGTTGGGTAGATTCACAAACCATGTTAGAGTTATCTCTCTGTTCCGTCCTAACGGATACATCGAGCATCCTTTGTTTATATTGTTTCACATGTTCCCCTAAATATTAATAGTATTATTAGAGGCTTAGTATTGTACTTTACATTAAACTCTCTTTAATATAAATATATCTACCAGGGCTCCTTAGGGAGTAACCTTTTCCATTATTCTCACATGGTATCAAGAGCACATTAATTTTTTTTCCCGATCCTCTCTCTCTCTCTCTCCCTAAACCCTAGCATAGCCGCCGCCCTACATTCGGCGCCGCCCAATACTTCTTCGCTGACCGCCTGCTTCCTTCGTCTCCGAACACCGCAGCATGTCATCCTCGACGTCCGTCTTCAGCACAACGGCAACCACGACCCAGCCGCCTTCCCCTGCAGCGGCTACCTCCATCAGCACCGCCGGCGCTCCACCATCTTTTGGATCGCTGCCGGCAATTACCTCTGTCTCTTCCGGTGTGACGTTCTCCTCCAACTTTGCATTGCCAAGTCGGGTCTCTATGCCATATTCCTTGTTTCAAAATGTCCCGCCGGTGTTCCCGTGGTCGGCTCCAATTCCTGTGCAGGCAGTCCCGCTAGAGCCGCCGCCCTTCTCGACATGCCCCTCCTTTGCTGGCCCCACGTTCGTTGGCTCACCTGGTGTATCCTCCGTTGTTCCTCCCTCTCCCACACCCGCAGGCAGCTCGATCGAATCACTTCTTGCTGATTTGGCTCAAACAATATCTCATGTGGCCACCAATGTCACAAATATTGTGACTACTAAATTATTGGCGGTAGAAGACTACACCACTTGGAGGACACAATTCGAATCGTTTCTAGTTTCACAAGCTCTATTGGGCATGGTTGATGGCTCCATTCAGGTACCTCCTGCTTATTCCATAGATGCTCTTAACCGTCAAGCTCCCAATCCCGAATTTTATACTTGGTTGAGAATTGATCAAACCATCCGTTCATGGTTATTTGCAACCCTATCTAGGGATGTTCTTATCGATGTACGTGATTTAAAACATTCATATGAAATTTGGGAGCGGTTGGAGTCTCGGTTTATGTATGCCAGTTTAGCCAGATCTATGGAATTAAAGCGCTTATTTAATCAAATTAAAAAGAAACCTGATCAGTCCATGGATAATTATTTGCGAGAAATTAAAACATTAGCTGATGATCTTGCCACAATCAATTGCCCTGTGCCTCCTCGTGAAATTTTAAAAACTACTATTATGGGACTATGACCTGAGTATGAATCTTTATTCACTGATGTGTCATTATTTGGACAAAATTTCCCGTTTGAGACTCTCCGTAATCATCTTCCATAAAAATGAATTTCTTGCACGAATTCCCCCTAAATTGTTTGTGCAATATTGTGAATTTTATAAACGAGAAGAATGAATTGAAGAAACTATTGAGTCTACGTACAAGAACAAAACATGGAATAAAAGTAGCGTAAGTTGATATTATTTCGTGAGTATTTGGAGCAGAGATTCTGCGTATCCCTATGAGCTATAGCTATCTTCATTTTTTATTTTATTATTTTTATTTTTATTTTTTGAAAAAAGTGAATTTTATCGAAAGTAGTTGAATAGTACAATACGATGAAGGAAAAACGAAAAAACAAATAGTACCAAGAATGAAAAAGAAAAAAAAAGAAAGGAAAAAAAGGGGAATTTGACTTTACACCCCATTTTTTGTGTGATATCGGATTTTGCACCTCATTTTCAAAAAATTTTGATTTTGATGTGTAACGTTGGACACTATCCTAGTTCTAAATGAAAATTCTGATCGTTTGTAGTACAAAAACAACTTGAATTGTAATCCAAAACAAAAAATGGTGTCAGGATGATTCAATTCTAATTCAAATGAAGTATTATGTTTTTCTTTCAAAATTATTATTTAGAATTGTTTTAATGGGTTGAAAACTAGACCTGTTGTACATAGATGTAAAAGAATTGTCTACACATTGAAAAATTTAGTCTCACACCCGACCCGGTGTGTCTCCATCCATAGAGTAGCCTCGCTTGAAAAAAGTCATAGTTCCGGCACCGCTGCTACCCTTGCGCCTAAAGTGCAGCTTGTTACCACGATCATGCTTATCCCTGTTCTGCCGCTCGGTCGTGACTGAGATTGTTTATGGTGTCACTAGCGAAGATCCTAGGCTAGGCTAGGGTCATCACAAACACGTATTAATAAGCTAAGATCCAAGTGCATGTTTAGATAAATTTTAAAATTCAAAGCAAACTTTTTTGCATTTCTCTCATTGCAAATAATCACACACAAGCTTTTTCTCAGGGGCCGGACCTGATCATGTGCTAGCTGTCCAGTGGCACAGGGCCCAAGAAAAAGAAAAATGAAGGCTCAAGAAAAAAGGTCTAATTTTTGTTGCCACACGGGTTTTCGTTTTCCTAGGACCAGCCCTACTCTTTCTAGTTCAGAATCGTCGAGAGAAAAAATTGAAGTCATGCATTTTTCGACACGATTAATGAATCAAGAGCCGCTTGATCGTTCGGTGGATCACCCTTGGAAACGTAAAACATTTCCAAGGAATTCAAGTTTTATTAAGAAGAGTTCATAGAAGTACGAAGTATTAATAGAAGAGTCCCCTAAATTGATGATGGGACTACTGTTTTCTTTTATAAAAAAGTATTAATAGAAGAGTGATTTAATTGAAATTGACCCCAAACCTGTAATCCCTCTTTTTTATTTCTCTTTATTACTCCAACGGTTCAACTCGCCATCTCCAAACCGCTGTAAGAAAGAACAACGGAATCACAGAACATCTCATTGCACAATCGAATGGAAGATGCTTTGATTATTGATGCCTGAGTTACTTTTATTGATATATATATATATATATATATATATATATATATATATATATATATATATATATATATATATATATATATATATATGATGGAGTATATGACCCGGGAACCCCTGGCCCACAGACTCCCACTACTCCAGTAAAGGCCCAACAGGCCCAGAAGGCCCAACAGGCCCAAATCATGGCGCCCGGAGTACCAAGCAGCCCACAGCGCACCAGGGGTGCCTTCGACCCCCTGGCCGAAGGCTCTAAACTCTCACAGAACGGGTTTCTCAAGCAAACTAAGAAACTGGGAGAAAATGGCGAGAACAGTAGCCCTCGGCACCAGGGTGCCCTCGGTTTGAGGAGCCCTCGGCTACTGCTCTATAGCCGAAGGCATCTCACTCGACAAGATCTCCTCTTCACGCGCGTACAGATCACCGTACCATGTGCAACGTCCCATCCAACAGCCGCATTAAGTGCGGCCACATGCGTTTGCCAGCGCCAACCGGATGAGGTGACCTCTCGGCCAATGGATGCTTGACACGTGTCCCTGTCCAGCATTTATCGCTACTATAAATAGCCCCCCATTTCCCCATTTGTAAACACGACATTCATACTGAATACACTCTCTCTCTTACTTACTTGTGCTCTGACTTCTCTCTAAGTTATTTTCAGCAATAACCCCTCAGATATATACCCCCCGGGTAGACTATCCATCATTTGGTGCTCTCGTTGAGAGGTCGAACAATCGAGTAAGAAACCCTCCCCCTTCGCCAAACACTAGCCCTCTACCAAAATGGTGAGAACTACTCGTGCCAACTCCAAAAACGTGGAAGCCAAGAACCTGGCCCTCGGCGACGTCAACGCCCCCGAAGCCTCTCACAGGGATCCCGAGGGCGGTGTCATCGCTGGGCTGGAACAGGCGGCTGTCGACCTACGCCTTCAGATTCAGCAGAATGCCCCCGATGCCCGCCTCGGCATCGAGGCCAAGAAGAAAAACCGGAGCGATGACCAAGTCAGCCCTCCGGTTCTCACCATCGACGTGCAATCGACGCTCTCCGCCTTCATCCAAACGCTCACTCAGAACCCGGGTGCCTTCGGCACCCTGGCTCCGGCTCACCCCCAGGTTGGGGAGAACATCATACTTCCCCCTCTGCCACACCCCTTCGGAAACCCCACCCCTCGGGTTAGGAACGACGAAGGGGTAGCGGCCCAAGATACGTCCTCCCAGGAAGTTCAGTCTCGGGACCGCCACAATGACAACAGAGAAAGGCCCTGCACTTCCGCCCTCAACCGGCTCGGAGGAGGGCCAGACCGCCGAGGGGTCCAAGACCGCCTCGGAGGGAAAGCACTCCAAAGGCCCCAGGAAAGCGGAGGGTCTGTCTCGAGGGCAGACGAGGAGCGTCCCCCTCGGGACAAAGGCAAGGCACCCCTTCATGCCGATGATGCTCGCCACCAAATCAACCAGGCCCACTCGGCCCGGGTTCGTTCGCAGGGGGCGGAGACCCTCCCGAAGGATCCCCGGGACGAAATTATTGCGGCCCTCCAACACCGACTTGATGAAATGGAGGCCAACAAAGCTCATGCCACCACCTCCACCCCTCATTCAGATCTCAAATACGAGGCCATGATGGCCAAAATGGAGGAATTACAGAAGAAGGTGCCCGAGGGCTCCGGGGAACCCGTCATCCAGCTCCGGACCCGGACGCCATTTACCCCAAGGTTACTGGCGGCCCGGATCCCGGAAAAATACCGAGGGCAACACATACAGCCCTACAACGGGAAGATGGACCCCCAGGAACACTACAGCAAATATCAGAACAGCATGATGATGGTAGGGGCGTCAGACGAATATTTGTGTCGTTGGTTCCTCTCCACCTTAGAGGGGCCGGCGTACGAATGGTTCAACCGGTTGCCCGAGGGCTGCATTGATTCGTGGCAAGAACTCGCCCAGCGATTCTTGACACAATTTGCCGGGAGGCGTCGCACAAGGAAGCACTTCTCCCACCTCCTAACCATACGCCAGAAGAGGGATGAGACCCTTCGGGACTTCCTGGAGCGCAGGAGGACGGAAGCCGACAAAGTCGACGATGCTGATGACGGGACCCTCCTAGCCCTCCTACAAACCGTCCTCCGCACCGGCAACTTTTCAAGGAGCCTCATCATTGAACCCCCCCGCGACTACATAAGGGCTTTGCAGCGGGGGGACCGATATGTTGAGGCCGAGGAGGTGGAGAAATATCACCAGCATCCGGATCAGCAGCCTCCGAGGGCTGACAACAAAAACAACCGAGGGCCGGGGGCTCCTCCAAATCACCCCAAATCTTCAGGACCCTCTGATGACCGCCCTCGGCAAGGCCAAGCCAAGCCCGGGGGAGGCTATAAGAGCAGCCCTAAGACTTGGGCACAGCCCATTCTCCTGGACCGCCCTCGGACACCGTTGACGCACCCCGTCAGCATCATCCTTGATTTTGCCGAGGAGAGGGGCCTCGTTGAGCGCGATTCTCGCGCCCCCCGGAGGTACATGCTATCAACCTTCAGTTCCCCTACTGTCGTTTCCATCGGCACCAGGGGCACAGAACCGATGACTGCCATCAGCTAAAGACGGCCATCGAGAGATTAATACAAGCGGGGCACCTGTCCCAATTTGTTCAAAGCCCTCGGCAGGAGGGACCTTCTCATCAGGGACCTCCCCGAGGGCACCATACGAAGGTAAACGCCTGGGTAAACCCGAACACCATCCCCCTCGGCAAGAAGAGGGAGATCGGAAACTTAGAAGAAGAAGAGGAGGAGTACCCCCACTACCAGGAGAAAAAACGCCACATCCTCATGATCACCGGTGGCAATACAGGGGGCGATTCCACTAGCCAGCGGAAGAAGTGGGCTCAATCGCTTTACGTGGGGGAGGTCACTCATATGCCCCCGGTAAAGCGACTGAGGGAGGAACCCATCACCTTCACCAACGTAGATCTCCCTCCTACTTCTTCTCCTCACAGGGATGCCTTGGTGATTCGGACTGAAATAAACGACACCATCATTCACCGAACTTACATTGACACGGGCATCTCCGTCAATGTAATGTACCTCAGCACCTTCAGAGAGCTGCATCTGGAGAGGGGGTCCCTTCGGCCCATTAAGACCCCTCTTGACGGCTTCACCGACGATACTATTGATTCCGAGGGGGTAATAACCCTCCCGGTGATCTTCGGCGACGGGCTCCATAGAGCCCAACTCGAAGTGGAGTTCGTCGTCGTCAACATCGACTGCGCCCACAACATCATCCTCGGCCGGCCAGCCCTCGAGGACCTCGAGGCCATCATCTCCATGAGGCACCTCTGCCTCAAGTTTCCCGCCGAGGGGGGCATTGGCTACTCTCGGGGGAATCAGAAAATCGCCCGCGCCTGCTATCTTCAAGTCACTAAGAAGGTAAGTAAGACGGAATTCCGTGTTGACACCATCACCGGAACCATCGACCAAGAAGAAAAAAGGCCGAGGGCTGAACCAGCCGAGGACGTAGAAGACTTTGCACTCGATCCGGCCCAGCCGGAGAGAGTCGTGAAGATTGGAGCCCAGCTCCCTGAAGATCTGAAGACCGGTATCACCGACGCCCTCCGCGCCTACTCCACTGTCTTTGCATGGGGGCCGGAGGACATGCCGGGAATAAGCCGAAGGGTCATCACCCACCGCCTCTCGGTGGACCCCTCGGCAAAAGCAGTACAGCAACGAAAAAGACCCCTCTCCGCCGAGAGGAGGGAATTTGTGAAGAAGGAGGTCGCCATGCTCCTCTCAATTAAGCACATCAAGGAGGTGAAATACCCCTCACGGCTGGCCAACGTAGTCCTCGCACAGAAGCCCCCTACCTTCCGCATGTGCGTGGACTACACCGATCTCAACAAGGCGTGCCCTATGGATCCATTCCCTCTACCAAATATTGATCAACTGGTGGATGAGACCGCAGGGTGTGAGATCATGTCCTTCCTCGATGCCTTCCGAGGGTATCACCAAATTTTCATGCACGAGGAAGACGCCGAAAAAACTGCCTTCATGACTCCCGAGGGCATCTTCTGCTACCTGGTAATGGCCTTCGGCCTAAAGAACTCGGGGGCCACCTACACCCGGATGGTGGCCCAGGTCTTTCAAGCCGTCCTAGGGCGCACCATGGAGGCCTATGTTGACGACATGATCGTCAAGAGCAAACAATCTTCCAGCCATGCCGACGACCTCCGGGAAATCTTCGCCATCATGCAAAAATTCAACCTTCGGCTGAACCCGAAGAAGTGCACCTTCGGCGTCCAAGGGGGCAAATTCTTGGGCTACATGGTGAGCCGAAGGGGTATTGAGGCCAATCCCGAGAAGATCCAGGCCATCATCGACATGGAACCCCCACACAACGTGAAGGAAGTTCAACGGTTGACGGGCCGCCTGGCAGCCCTCAACCGCTTTCTATCTAAATCAGCGGAGAAGTCTCTACCCTTCTTCCAGATCATGAGGAAGACGGCTGGCTTTCTATGGACTCCAGAATGCCAGGGGGCTTTCGACGAGCTCAAACGGTATCTATCTTCACCCCCTGTGCTATCCAAACCAAAGGTAGGGGAAACCCTCTATCTCTACCTTGGGGTCAGCCCGGCGGCCATCAACTCTGTGCTCATCCGGGAGGAAGACGGCATCCAACATGCCATCTTCTACGATAGCAAGACCCTAAGGGAGGCCGAGCTCAGGTACTCTCCTGTGGAAAAAACGGTGTTAGCCATCGTTTGGACCGTAAAGAAGTTGGGCCACTACTTTCAGGCTCACCCGGTTCAGGTCCTCACTCATCAACCCCTCGGCGCCCTCATGAGGAGCCCCACCAGCTCCTCCCGCATGGTGAAATGGGCTATCTTCTTGAGCCAGTAAAACATTGACATCCGTCCAAGGCCTGCCATCAAGGGCCAAGCCCTGGCGGACTTTGTGACGGAGTGTACCGCAAGGGCAGCCACGGACGGGGAGCCCTCGGCTACCTCGGACGACTGGTGGACCCTCTACACCGACGGCTCCTCTGCGACCATAGCATGCGGGGGAGGGGTAGTCCTCATTACTCCCGAGGGCTTCAGAGCCTACTATGCAATCCGCTTCTCCTTCAAAGTCTCCAACAACGAGGTCGAATATGAGGCCCTCCTATGTGGCCTTCGGCTGGCTGCCAACATGAGGGCTCAGCAGATCCACATCAAATGCGACTCCAAGTTGGTCGTTGGCCAAATCTTCGAGGAATATGAGGCCAAGGAGGGAAGAATGAAATAGTACAAGGAAGCGGCCAAGGAGTTGCTTAAGGTATTTGAGGCACACTCTCTCACTCAAATACCGAGGGCTCAGAACTCCGAGGCCGACATATTATCTAAGCTCTCGGCCGACTCCCCCGAGCACATCTCCAAAATTGCCAAAATTGAGGAACTCAGCCTCTCAAGTATCCATGCAAGCCCCGTTATGAACATACAACAACGCCAAGAGGATTGGATCTCAGATATCACCGCCTTCATCTCCACAGGGCAGCTACCCGAGAATGAGACCCGCGCTAAACTGGCAAAGCTGAGGGCTCCTAGCTACACCATCGAAGATGGAAGGCTCTACAAACGATCTTACAATGGCACGCTACTTCGGTGCCTTCATCAAGATGAAGCCGAGGTCTCAATGGAGGAAGTGCACACTGGCACTTGCTCAGCTCACCAGGGACCCTTCTCCATGTCCTGAAGGCTCATTCTCCAGGGCTACTTCTGGCCAACCTTGGCCAGAGATTGTGTTGACCTTGCCCGGAGGTGCACCGCATGTCAACATTTCCAGAAAGCCCCCGGCAGGCCAGTGGTCAACTATGCCCCCATCAGCACATCTGTCCCCTTTTCTCGATGGGGGATAGACCTTGTGGGCCCTCTGCCGAGGGGTACCTCCAACAACAGATACATCATTGTGGCCATCGACTACTTTACCAAGTGGGTGGAGGCTGAACCCCTCGCCAGCATCACGGAGGCGAAGTGTCGTCACTTCGTCCTCAAGAACATCCTCACAAGGTTTGGCGTCCCCCAGCAGATCATCTCCGATAACGGAACACAATTTGATGCAGCCCCCTTCTGTGCCCTTCTGGGGGCATGGGGCATCAAACACACCTTCTCCTCCGTTGCCTACCCTCAAGGCAACGGGCAAGTAGAGAATGCCAACCGGACCTTGCTCGAGGGCCTCAAAAAGAAGCTGGAGGCCGAGGGCGGTGGCTGGGTGGAAGAACTCCACAACATCCTTTGGGCCTACCGCACCACCCCTCGGCGAGCAACAGGTGAAACACCCTTCTCCCTCTGCTACGGTTTTGAAGCCAAAGCTCCTACGGAAGTCACCCTTCCCACCCGGAGGGTGATCCAATATGACCCCGAGGTCAACGACATCAACATGGCCCTCGACCTCCACCTCCTCTCAGAACGCCAGGAGCAAGCCTTCATCCGGGCAGAAAACTACCGAAGGCAAGTCAAAGGCTACATCGACGCCAAGGTCCGCACCCGAGAATTCCAAGTAGGGGACTATGTCCTCCGGAGGAGGGAAGCCAGCCAACCAACCGAGGGAGGAAAAATGGCACCAAAATTCGAAGGCCCCTACATCATAGCAGCCATCATCAAACCTGGGACTTACAAGCTCAAACACCCCAACGGGAAAGAGGTCCCTAGGCACTGGAATGTACATCATTTAGTTAAATTTTACCAATAATGTAAGAGCGGCCAAGCCCTCATAACTAATGAATGTACTAGCCTATGGCCCAAGGCCTCCACTTTTGAGGAATGAAGATACATTCAAGACACCAAGAACAAAACACTTATGAGCGGCCAAGCCCTCATACCAACTACAGACCCCAGGCCTCACCTCGAGAAGAACCCCCTCCGGCGTCAAGTGCCGAGGGCGGACACCATCAACACCTACGACAACAGTGAAAACACCATGTGTTTTCAGTCAAAACCCCTCGGTACCAAGTACCATGGGAGGGAACTCCTATCACCAACGACAAGGAACGCCATGTGCTTTATTTCCCTTCGGCACCCAGTGCCGAGGGTACATCCCCACCTTCAACATAAAAGAAAAGAAAAGATAAGAACACCAAGTGTTCCTACAGAAGACCCTTCGGCACCCAGTGCCGAGGGTACACCTCCATCATCAACATCAAAACGAAGAAAAACACCAAATGTTTCAAAGAAGACCCCTCGGCACCCAGTGCCAGGGATATGCTCTCCTATAAACTTCCAAACATCTGTTGGGAAACACCAAGTGTTTCCTCCGAGGGCCCTCCGGCACCAAACGCCGAGAGCGAACACTCCAATCAAAACACCAAGTGTTTCATTTGAAGACCCTTCGGTACCAAGTACCGAGGGTAGACACCTCCATCAACTACAACCAAAGAGAACACCAAGTGTTCCTACAGAAGACCCCTCGGTACCAAGTACCGGGGGCTACACATCGAAACTCACACCAAGTGTTGTTTCTAAAAGCCGTACCCCACGAGGATGCATATACCGAAGGCGCCACCATCGGTGCCAACGGCACGTAGTGCCCCCGGCCATTTGCAACTAGTGTGCAAATGAAAACCCTTCCTTGAAACGCTTTCCGCGTCACTACCCCCAGGGTATGACAGGCATGAGAAATGCCCAGGATTCGACTTTTAAAAACGGAACGCTATCCGCGTCATCACCCCAAGGGTATGACAGGCACGAGAAATGCCCAGGATTCGACTTCCAAACCGAAACGCTCCCCGCGCCACCACCCCAAGGGTGTGGCAGGCCACGGACTATGTCTAGCGCCGAGGGGACGACTTTCAAAAATGAGGCGCTTTCCGCGCCATCCCCCAAGGGGAGGCAGGTTACAGACCACCATATCTTGTGCCCAGGAAACGACCCTCGATCCCCTCGGAACTCGGAAGGTTAACCCGAGGGAGGAGAGCCATTGGTGTATTCTGATGGTCTCCTGATAGGCCCGGCCTTACCAAGAAACCAAGTTTCTTGATGCCTTCCCTTCACCACCAACCAAAAAAAAAGGGGGTGAAGGGGAGTAGACTCGGCGAGAAATCAAAGAGTACACTCCAACAGATCACAACGTGCCGAGGGCTCCCCACGGGAACACCTCCGGTAATTGAAGGCTCCTATTTCCCGAAGGATACTACTCAAACAAATAGCATCAAGAAACGGCTAAGTCCACTGCCTGGTCACCTCCGGTCACACAAGCACTGAAGGCTTCAACAATACAAAGGGACTGGACTATCCAAGGTCCACTAAACGGTACTTCAAACAAATACCGAAGGCATCTGTTATGCACTAATACCGAGGGCCCCTACCCCATTACAAGGGACACAACTGGCTAAGTCAGACTCTACAACTGTGAAATTTTCTAAGTCCTACATATTTTTCCCCCGGTCAACTACTCATACATCAAGAAGGGATGCCATCTCCCGAAGGCTCCCAAGGGAAAATCTACACTTAGAAAATTTTCTAAGTCCTACATATTTTTCCCCCGGTCAACTACTCATACATCAAGAAGGGATGCCATCTCCCGAAGGCTCCCAAGGGAAAATCTACACTTAGAAATCTTTCTAAGTCCTACATATTTCACCCTCATCTCAAGGGACCTAATAGCCGAAGGCTACCTATCAATCAAAGGCTACAGTACACAAAGAATCAACACTTAGAAAAATTTTCTAAGCCCTAACTATTGCTGAGCCCTCGGTTGTATATCCAGCAAAGGGTGCCCAACTACCGAAGGCCACAACTGTATTCAAACACTTAGAAGAATTTTCTAAGTCCTAATAACTCCTGAGCCCTCGGGTGCCTAACTACCGAAGGCTACAACCGTATTCAAACACTTGGAAAATATTCTAAGTCCTAAACATACATTCAAAAAGGGCGAAGGCATACACTCAAGAAGAAACGATGGCATACATTCAAGGAGGAATGAATTAAAGCGAACAAGTCATGTATACATACAATGCTCGAAGGCTAACACTCACCCATAAATCATCACAAAAAAGGAGTAAATGTAACTGTTACAAACAGGCCGAAGCCGAAGGATCAATGGTGTTCATTACAACAGGAGTTTCGAATATTTACTAAGTACAGGTTACGAATCAACAACGACATTCCCGGAGGCGTCCTCTACTGCAGGCTTTGACGCAGCATCATCCCCAATTTCCTCCTCTTCGTCACCGCCCTCGGCCATCAGTAGGGAGTCTTCCAAATCAGGCCTCGCAACACCTTCAGGGAGGGGAACCCTGGGGTCTGGCTGAAGGGGAGGGAGACCATAGGATGCCGGATCAAAGGCCTTCGGGTCCACCCCAAAATGCCGGGACAGCCTTCGATATACAAGGGCCTGAGTAAAGTACTCACCCCCGTCATAATACTCTTTCCCCTTTCGGGCCAACCACATTGCACCTGGGCCTTTCACCCATTCGTTCACCGAAGCTTCCACCACCGAAGCCACCCATTCCTGCCGGCCTTCGACTTTCCATCCCTCCTCAGCAAAAACGGCAACAGCATCCTCCCGGGCTTCGGCGACAGCTTTGATCCGGGCCTCCTCGGCATCCTCCGCGGCTTTCTTGGCAGCATCGGCCGCAGCCTTCTCCGCCTCTGCTTTGCCTTCGGCTCTGGCCACCGTCTTGGAGCCCTCGAGGATTTCTTTGAAAGCCTCTTGCTCAGCTTTGCGAGCGTCCTCGGCCTCTTTGAGCTGCCTTCGGGCCTCAGCCAATGCTTCAGCGGCTTTCTTCTTCTCCGAGTCATACTGCTCTATCCTCTGGACCAGCTCGCCAAGGCCAAGGCTCGCCTGAAAGCAGACATGAATTACCGGAGGTTTAGCCACTACACATGTAAAGAATGAAGTTATCTACAAAAGAGAGGGAAGGAACCTTACCGTAACCGAGGCCATTAGAACCTTAGAGCAGAGGACATCGTCGGCCTGACGGGAGAGCACAGACTTATCGGTCGGAGGGGTGGCACCCCTCAAAAACTCCTTCGGGTTCAGGGTCCCGTGCATGATAGCAGTCCCCTTCGTGATGGAGAATTGGATCTTGTCCAGGGGCCATGTCAGATCAGTGGCTTGACCCGAAGGCTTGGGAGGAGAAGATTCGTCTACGACCACAACGGGGGCTTCCTTCGACTCCGGCCCCCCCTTCTTCTTCTTCTTCTTCCCCTCCGGTTGTGCCGGGTCCTTCCCAAGCCTTTTCCTCTTCGGCTCCAGACCGGGGGAGCCCCCGACGGCGGCCTCCGGGACGGGCCCCACCTCATTGGCCTCTTCGGCCGCTCCCGCCTTGGGGAAGATCTCATCGACCGCCCTCTGCTGTGCGGGGGCCTCCTTCTTCTGCTCCTCCCTGGCAAGTTGCCTCTTCAGCTTGACAAGGTTCCGAGCGTCCATGTCTGGTCCTGAAACACAAGAAGGCACACAAGGGTTAGTTCACTACTACAACAAAGCAAAAAAAGGGGGGGGAAGAAATTTTTCTAAGTATGAGAATTGAAGCCCTCGGCATTACAACAACCTTCGGCACTCTCATATACGCGATCAATCATGGGGTAGCCTTCCTCCTTCTCCCCCATCAGCCGGTACCGACGGAAGCCGAGCTTGTACAACTCACTGGAGAGCGTTGCGCCTTTGATGGACACATGCTTATCGGAACCCTCCGACTTCTTGGACAACACCCGCCCATTTTTTTCGAGGGCATACCCTTCTGCCTTCAGGTGCGGCCGAAACCTATCACCAAGCGGGGCGGAGAAGGGGTTCTCGGCCAACCGGATATAGCAGAACTTGTCTTTCCACCCCTTGTGAGACGAAGGCGCCTCATCAAAAATCCTGAACTTCGGGAGCTGCTGCAAATTACCATAGCCCCCGGCATTCGAATGCCCCCCCCCCCCCCCCTTGACATAAGTTGAACGACAGGAAGAATTGCTCCAGAGTAGGGGGGACCCTTCGGCTGAGGCACAGTGACAGGAACCCTGCCATATATGAGTGACTGTTCGGAGTCAACTGGCAGGGGGCTAGCTTGACGAAGCGTAGATATTCCAACACGAAGGGATGAAGGGGAAATCTGAGACCCAGCTCCACCGAAAGCAGATGTACGGCAAAACAGCCGTCGGGGGAACGAAGGAGCACATCATCCGGCTTTGGCTCTACCACTTGCGCCGAAGGCCCTACCAAAAATTGTACCTCCATCATTTCCCCTCGGGTAGCTTTATTCTTGACCTCCAAGGCGGCCGTATTCAGGAAAGAATAGCCCTCGGGCAGTCCCACTGGCTGACCAGCGTCGACGACAGCTTGCTTCTTCTTCGGAGCCGTCCTCGCCTTCTTTCACTTCTGCCCTGGGGCCACACTGAGGGGTACAACGTCTATAGGCCGGGAGCTCCCAGCTTCAGTATCACACCGAGGGGGAGGGATAGCTACAGTCACCTTCAGGCCCTCCTTCTGGGCCTCGCCCTCGGCCACTTGACAGGCGATAGCAAGCTCCTCATCCGCGTTCACCTGCTCGAAGTCTTCGGCCTCGAGCTCAAGCCGAAGGTCACCCTGTATTGCCTCGACTACGGCCCTATCATCGATGACCGAGAGCTGCTCGCTCGAGGATTCCACGTCAGACGGCACTTCAACGTTCACTGAAGCCTCCCCGGAGATGTCTTGGGAATCACTAGCTGACGACATTACTTCTAAAAGGCGAGGGGTCGGGAAACTCGTACAAAGGGGGGTTCCTGAAGGGTCCTAAAGACTAACCCTAAGGCCAAAAGCTAAATATTCAAATGGAGCTAAGGGCGGAAGGAGAACTGACCTCTGAAAGTTGTTGTGATCGAGGGTGATTTTCTCTCTCTAGAAAATTTGGCAGAGCTTCGCTAACGATATCGGACGCACAAGGAGAATGGTCTGGCCATGGGGTATTTATAGACTCCAGAGTCCGGGCTTGGGCCCAAAAACTGGGCCTCCGACCAAGCGTCATCATTACACACCGTCGTTTCACCCAACCGGTGACGCCCGCCCACGAGCAGCCAACGGCTACACTCCACGTGTACCCCCCCCAACGGCTATAAACCTGACGTTACATATTCCAACGGCTATATTCTGGAAGCCCCCGGGTTTTCTACTTCACTCCACTTCATCAAGGAAAGCCTTCGGGTACACTTACCCAGAGACGCCCCCGGGTTGTGCCCCACACAGCACATAACAGACACCTTCGGGATCACTCCTTCAGAAACCCAAGGCTTCATATCAGGGCACCCCTCAGGGATTCCCCCTCAGCACTGTAAGAACCGGGTAGCCCCCGGGGAGTTGCCTCATTGACGGATAGCCTACGGCACACAGGTAATGGGAGCCCCCGGGTATCCCCATCGCCAACTAACCAGCAAGCAGGGGACCCCCCCCCCCCCCCCCCCCCGCGGCAATTCAATCACTACCCTCATCCACCATGCCCTCGATCCCCAGATTGAGGGGCTCCCCTTCGGCACCCCCAGGACATCAACAGCAAGCCTTCGGTTAATCAACACAGGAGCCCTCAGAAGAGAGAGCCTTCGGCATTACCGTTATTCTCCATTTTTGACCAAGGTTTCACATTTTCGATTCATCGTTGGGGGAATTCGGTGCACTCTTTTTCCCTCATTAGGATTTTTTCCCACAGGGTTTTTCCTAATGAGGTTTTTAACGAGGCATCCCCCCAAAATGAAACGAAAAGCGTCAGCCTTCGGCCCACAACAGCAACGCAACTACTCTACTCCTTTTCACCACTTTACAAGTGCCTCAAGGAGTGGGGGACTGGAGAACCCCCTCGGGAAAATCATTAAATTACAAAATTGGTGAAAAATTCAAAACAAACGGCAAAGCAAGCCCTCAAGTCCTGACATGTGGGTAACTGAGGGACTGCCTTCGGCAGGGACATGAAAGCAACAACTTCTCACCAACTTCAGAGGTTACGACAGGACAACATCAAAGGGCAAGCACAAATTACTCCTTTTCCCTCAAGTACCTTTCGGCAAAAGGAGTGAGGGACTCCTGATGGAGTATATGGCCCGGGAACCCCCGGCCCACAGACTCCCACTACTCCAGTAAAGGCCCAACAGGCCCAGAAGGCCCAACAGGCCCAAATCATGGCGCCCGGAGTACCAAGCAGCCCACAGTGCACCAGGGGTGCCTTCGACCCCCTGGCTGAAGGCTCTAAACTCTCACAGAACGGGTTTCTCAAGCAAACTAAGAAACTGGGAGAAAACGGCGAGAACAGTAGCCCTCGGCACCAGGAGCCCTCGGCACCAGGGTGCCCTCGGTTTGAGGATCCCTCGGCTACTGCTCTATAGCCGAAGGCATCTCACTCGACAAGATCTCCTCTTCACGCGCGTACAGATCACCGTACCCTGTGCAACGTCCCATCCAACAGCCGCATTAAATGCGGCCACATGCGTTTGCCAGCGCCAACCGGATGAGGTGACCTCTCGGCCAATGGATGCTTGACACGTGTCCCTGTCCGGCATTTATTGCTACTATAAATAGCCCCCCCATTTCTCCATTTGTAAACACGACATTCATACTGAATACACTCTCTCTCTTACTTACTTGTGCTCTGACTTCTCTCTAAGTTATTCTCAGCAATAACCCCT
The DNA here is from genome assembly GCA_945859875.1 of Cuscuta europaea. Taxonomy (NCBI): domain Eukaryota; kingdom Viridiplantae; phylum Streptophyta; class Magnoliopsida; order Solanales; family Convolvulaceae; genus Cuscuta; species Cuscuta europaea. Next base: position 1,363,148 of record CAMAPE010000068.1, on the reverse strand, counting down.
CGGATAAAATTAAAGTGCTAATTCACAACTACCCACAACACGATTTCATGTGTTGAAGTTATTGTGCAGTTTCTTCAACACATGAAATCGTGTTGTGGGTAGTTGTGAATTAGCACTTTAATTTTATGAATGACAATCTTTGTTATTTTGCTTTATAGAGGTATTTTGTAGAGGTATGAGGAATGATCTGGTCAGTTTGGGCTTGGCGGGACGACAAATCCTGTTAGTCCGGACTGACCAGATCATTTCTATTGCTTTATATATGTACACAATATTATATAATACTAAGTATTATCTTGCTCAATTGACACCACTGACATTAAATCTTGGACATGGTAATAAGCATAATCACACCCAAGCTTTTTCTCAGGGCCGGGCTTGATCATGTGCTAGCTGTCGAGTGGCACAGGGCCCAAGAAAAATGAAGGTTCAAGAAAAAAGGTCTAATTTTTGTTGTCACACAGGTCTTCGTTTTTCTAGGACCAGCCCTACTCTTTCTAGTTCACAATCGTCGAGAGAAAAAATTGAAGTCATGCATTTTTCGACAGGATTAACGAATCAAGAGCCGCTTGATCGTTCGGTGGATCACCCTTGGAACTGTATAACATTTCCAAGGAATTCAAGTTTTATTAAGAAGAGTCCATAGAAGTATGAAGTATTAATAGAAGAGTCCCCTAAACTGATGATGAGACTACTATTTTCTTTTATAAAAAAAAGTATTAATAGAAGAGTGATTTAATTGAAATTGAGCCCAAACCTGTAATCCCTCTTTTTTATTTCTCTTTATTACTCCAACGGTCCAACCGGCCATCTCCAAACCGCTGTAAGAAAGAACAACGGAATCACAGAACATCTGATTGCACAATCGAATGGCAGATGCTTTGATTATTGATGCATGAGTTACTTTTATTGAAATATATATATATTTAAAAGTGTTTATAAAGAAAAAATTGCACAATAACTTCTACACATGAAAACATGTTGTGGTTAGTTGTGAATTAGCACTTTAATTTTATGAATGACTATCTTTGTTATTTTGCTTTATAGAGGTATTTTATAGAGGTATGAGGAATGATCTGGTCAGTTTGGGCTTGGCGGGACGGCAAAAAATTTGTTAGTCCGGGCTGACCAGGTCATTTCTATTGCTTTATATATGTACACAATATTATATAATACGAAGTATTATCTTGGTCAATTGACACCACTGACATTAAATCTTGGACATGGTAATAAGCATAATCACACCCAAGCTTTTTCTCAGGGTCGGGCCTGATCATGTGCTAGCTGTCCAGTGGCACAGGGCCCAAGAAAAATGAAGGCTCAAGAAAAAAGGTCTAATTTTTGTTGTCACACAGGTCTTCGTTTTCCTAGGACCAGCCCTACTCTTTCTAGTTCAGAATCGTCTAGAAAAAAATTGAAGTCATGCATTTTTCGATAGGATTAACGAATCAAGAGCTGCTTGATCGTTTGGTGAATCACCCTTGGAACTGTATAACATTTCCAAGGAATTCAAGTTTTATTAAGAAGAGTTAATAGAAGTATGAAGTATTAATAGAAGAGTCCCCTAAATTGATGATGAGACTACTGTTTTCTTTTATAAAAAAAGTATTAATAGAAGAGTGATTTAATTGACATTGAGCCCAAACCTGTAATCCCTCTTTTTTATTTCTCTTTCCACCCTTAATAAAAGGAAACTGAATGAGGGTTTTTTACAAGTATTTCTAGTCTTCTTCATGCCTTCTTTCTTGTCTGTTGTTATTTTTAATTTGCTTTATGTTAAATCCTTATTTAACGATCCTGCCTCATTAGCGGTCGAATTTTCCTTTTTTAATAATAAAAATCCTCTTTCTCTTAAAAAAGTCAATACACTTTACACTAAATATTTTAAGATATGTACGGATTTGTCACCGCAATTTTAATTTAAATTTCTATCTCATCCATTGATTTTATTAGATCAATGACCATGATGACTTCTTATTCTTTATCTAAAGTCTAAACCCCCTTTTTATTTAAGCCAAACTCAATGATCATGATTAATTCATTTTGTTTGAAAATCAAATAACTTAATTGTTCATTAAATAGCAACAAAGAAACATGGGATGAGACATAAAATAAGAAAATATTGCACGAATTCTTCGAGTTCTCTAACCCCGCAATGATGTAATTTAGTCTAAGAGACTTGTTGCACTTGCTATTCCACATAAAAATAAAAATTACAAATAAAAGATTTGGCTTCACCAGCCGATGTAAAGTGAGAATGATTTGATCAACAACCAATAAAGGAAACTCTACCGAGCAAAAGATGCTTGAATAATCGGTTTGACCGATTATAAAAAAGGTAATCCAGTTGATCACTTTTCCCCTCTCAGAATAAGCAGTGGTTCAGGAGGGGGGCGAGCGTCCTTAATATTATTGAGGAAGAAATTTGATTCATGATGGATAAAGAGATCAGTACACCTCTTATAAGCAAACAAGAACTCCTGACCGAAGATGGTGGGAATATACATCTCGCAGACGGGGCCATCAAAAATAAAATCTCTAAACTCTTCTTTTATTTGAACCAAACTCTATGTACGTGTATACATATAGGGAGAAAAGGATGTGATCCCCATAAGTCCAAATGAAACTCAATGACCATGATAAGTTCTTATTCTTCACCTAAAATCATTTTTTATTTAAACCAAACTCTATGTGCGTCAATGCGTATATTCATATAGGGAGAGAAAGAGATGTGATCCCCATGAGTCTGAACCGAAAGGATATTATACACATATACTAGTGTAACACCTGAGGCGCATGCCCAAGACCCGGTAGTGTCATGTTAATATGAATTAAAATAGTAAATATTACTTCCTCAGTCCCGCAAAATTCTTCCTAGTTTGAATTGAATTGGAGTGTAAGAAAGTATGAATAAAGTGGAAATGTATGGTCGTGGTTGAGTAAGAAAAAGGTAAATGAATGCTAGTTACACAAAACTTTTCAAAAAGGGAAATGTGAAGAATTTTTTTGTGAATTATTTACAGATTTTTTGCTGTATTTACAGAATTTGTTAATGACAATTTTAATCTAAAATAATACCTCCAATAATATTAGGCGAAATTCACAAGAATAATCCCAACTTTTTATTAATTCTACAATAATAATTCTTACTGAGAGTGTCCATAAGAATAAATTGTATTGAATTCACACTAATGCCCATTTAGTACTCCCTACTCATACCTTCACTTTCCGCTTCACCACTCTTCATTTCGCCTAACACTTTTATGTTCCAACCTAGAGAAAATCACAAATGACAGAAATGGTGTTGATATTAAACGGGTTTTAGTTTGGATTTGCCTCGAAAAGAAGAATGGGGGAAGAAAAGTAAGAGAAAGAGTTGAGAGTATCAAACGAGCATTAATTGCAATTCACCCCAAATTATTCTTATGAACATCATTGCTAGTTCGAGTTATTTTTGTGGATACTCTAAGTAGGGATTATTATTGTAGAATCTCTAAAAATGGAATTATTCTTATGAATTTCACCATAATATTTGAATACATTAATCCAAGATATTTGAAATAAAAATTTGTTGCATATATTAGTAGTGTATAATGATAATTATTTACCTCTTCAATCTCAAACAATTGATTGATTGATATTTTGTGATAATGGCGAAGAAAAATGTCCTCTTCACATTTATGTGAGGGTCATTGCTTTGTGTTATGTTGTTAACCTCTATGTTACTTTTGGAATTGCTTTCTCAATCATCAAGACAAAATCAACTTATCGTCATTGTACACACGCATGTGAGTTATAGGTGTAAAATAAAATATTTGCTATTACCTTTTACTAGGGGTGGCCGGTGGACTCGGACCCGGTTTGGTCCTGGTTGCAGTCGGCCGGTCCCAGTCACAGTTTCCAAGCTCGGAACTAACCCAGAATAATGTAGGTCATGGTCCCGCTCCAAATAACCGGCCGATCCCGGTGCAATCTTTGGCCGGTTCGGGTCCTATTCAAATTTTTTAATGAAATTGTACACATTAAAAATAAAAGTGTATATTTATTTCAAACACTACAATGACTATTTACACATTAAATCGAGAATATTTTTAACTTTAAATACATTAACTAATCATCAGAGCCACTTCCGAGGTCAGTTCTCGTTTATTCCATAAAGTGGCGGTCCGGTGCCACGTTAACTTCTTGTGTTCTACAAAGGGCCTTCAACCAATCATGGAAGTAAATAAACGTTTCAAGAAATGAAACGTTCAACCTCATTCGTCATCCTACTCACTATTCATGTTTGTACTTTTCATGTGTGATTGTACTCTAGTGTTAAAATAGTAGTAATTAAAATTCTTGTAATAGTGTCCACGTGGACACAGTGTTTATTGTAAAAAGTAGTAACTGGTTGAATAATAGTAGTGATGCCTATTATATTAAGGTCTTAGGGAACGACCATACTGAGATAAAATTAAAAACGAGTCCATATCAATGTGAAATAGTGGTGGACTCGGGCCGGGACCGGCCCGAGGTAAGGACGGTTCCGGTTCGGGCCGCGTCACGGGTCGGGCCACCCGTGACCCGCCGTGCCGGGTCGGGTCGGATAAATCAATTTTTTTTAGTTATTTATACTTTATAGTTTTATACAAGTATTAAAAACAAACTTCAAGTGCATTTATTTGAAATGAAATAGAAACTATATTTGACAATTGAGAAAAAAATACAATATGAAATACATTTTGTAATCAATCGGAATTTCTCGGTCCTTTGGCTTTGTCACATGACTTAATATGCTTCTTGGTCATCCCGTATTCGCGTGAAACACCCAAGCTACATTTTTTCCCGCACCATTTGCAAGTTGTGTACCACATCTCGGTCCTCAGCTCCTTCTGCGTATAAAAATTATATACGATAACGATATAATAATTCTATAAATACTAGAATAGATGGAGATGAAGATGGAGATTGGATATTGGATATCAGAGAAGATGTGTATAAAAATGTTAGAAAATAAGAGTATGTATAAAAAAAATTGTACCCCACCCCCCACCCCACCCCCACCCCCGGGACACCCTTGATTCAAGCACCCAACGGCTATATAGCCGTTTGGGGCCTTGAGGCTTGAGGCTTTGATTTCAATTTTTTTTTGTTTATTTTAGTTTGAAATTTTTGAATAAATTACATAATGTAAAATTAATTAATTTGAGAAGTGCTACACATAAAAAAATGAACGTATATTTATTAGATGGGAAAACTGTCAAATAGGTCCTCGAACTTTCATAAAAAAGTCAATTAAGTCCTTCTATAGGAGGTTCTGTCAGGCCGTCACGATTTGGGGCAGTTCCCGGTGGAATTTTTTGATGAAAGTTTTTGAGCATCTCATTCACCAAGTCTAGTTTACTCATACCAAATTTCAGCTAAAAATTCAATCGGGAACACATTCAAATTAATTCTTGAAGATAACTGCGCATTTTTGCGTTCTCGAATTAATTTGAATGCGCTCCCGGTTAAATTTTTAGCTGAAATTTGGTATGAGTAAACTAGACTTGAGGAATAAGATGATCAAAAACTTTCATCAAAAAATTCCACCGGGAACCTCCCCAAATCGCGACGACCGGACAGAGTCTCCTATAGAAGGACTTACTTGACTTTTTTATGAAAGTTCGAGGACCTATTTGACAGTTTTCCCTTATTAGAAATATGAACTACAAGTTTACAAGTTACAATTGAGAATTGAAGGAAAAATTAAAACATGAAATACTAATCAATCGGAATCTCCGGCATAAGTAGAGCCACCCTCGGTTGTTAATTCAACCATAAAGTGTTGGGATAGGGTGATGCCAATTTCTTGAGCTCTACGGGCCGCCTTCAACCAATCGTGGTAGCATATAAGCGTCTCAAGAGATTCTGTGTTCAACCTCATTCTAGATTGCGTTAGGACTTAGGACATTGCCGACCGAACTAAATTCTTGTTCCACGGCAACTGTTGAAACTAGCATTGATAGCACTTGCTTAGCCATCTTTGCTAAAACCGGAAACATTCGTTCTTTTCCTTTCCATCAGTTTAGAACGTCAAAATCATCATATTCTTCAAAATCAACATCATATGTTAAATACAAAGAAATCTCATTAATTGTGCTTTGTTGAGTAGCGGGGGTTGTTTTAGTTTTTTTAATAAGATTGGTAAATGTAGATTTCAAAATTGATTTTCCTTTAGATGAAGATGTTTGTGTCGGGGGAGGGGACGCGTTGCCATATTGTGCATGAAACTCATTAAATAATGCATAAAATATATCACTAACCTCGTTATATTCTTTTTTCGGATCAATTGCGTTATCGTCATACATTGGAAGGGGACCAAAAAAGCGGCATAATAATAGTTCAAACATTCTTCTAAAGAACCAAGTCTAAAACGAAGATCGAGAACAAATGCAATACCATAAATATGCGGAATATGTGCATAATATTTTAAAAACTTTTCCTTCATAAATTCAGCAAAATAACTCACATAAGCGGCATTCTCAAATTGCGCAAAAGCACCGGCGAGATTAACAGCTTCACGAATAAATTGGCTTGAGGTAGATTTATAAACATGACTAAAAGTTTCAGTTGCATTAAAAAAATATACCAAAACATTACAAATTTTTCCGCAAGTGTCGATATCAGCCGAGTTTATAATATAGTTATCATATTGTTTTAAAAAGCAGGAAAATGTTCTTTATATCTAAGAAGAACTGTGATTAACTTATAAGTACTATTCCAACGAATAGACAAATCTTTAGGAAAAGCCACATTTCTCGCCTTTTTCTATCAAATAATCATGCCATTTTTTCTAAGTTGACCACTACTCCAAATACGTCTAATCTCCTCCCCTTGACTACCTCCATAGAATCTCCTAACGCTTTTAGACCATCTTGCACACATAAATCTAGAACATGACATGCACATCGTTGATGAAAAAATCTACCCATCAAAGAAGTAGCACCACACAATTCACGCAATCTAGGAATAGCAGCAGTATTATTAGTAGCATTATCAAAACCAACAGCAAATACATTATCATTCAAATTATACTCAATTAAAATACGCTCAATCAAAATATAAATATGTTCAGCGGTGTGATTATCATTAAATTCACGAAAAGCAAGAACACGTTTATGCATATTCCAATCATTATCAATATAATGTGCAGTCAGACCCAAATAATGTAAATTATGATAAGTATCTTCCCATATGTCAGAACATACAGTAGCACGCCCATCAAAATTTGTAAAATAATTTTGTAACCTTACCTTTTCCATACCATAAAACCTTACAATTTCTTTCGTAACCGTTTTGCGACTATAACCTCTATATTGAGGATTTAAACAAGTTTGTACATATCTTTGAAAGCAAGACTTTCAGAAAACAAATAAGACAAATTTTCTCCAACAAGTAAGTTAGCCATACCAGTCAAATTTTGTGCATCATTGTGAGAAATTACCAAAAGATTGTTGGTTATTTGCAAACCTCGATATTTGAGTTTGCTTCCCCGTTCCGCCGCCTAATTTTGCAGACTCCATTGTGTGTTTGGCCTTAAGATGCCTTGCGGCGGATCCGTATCCGCCGGAAATCCCCAAGCTATAATTTTTTTGCACCACTTGCAAGTTGCGTTCCAATTCTCGGTGTTCGGGTCCTTCCACTTATCAAAATTATGAAACATTAGTTCAGATTTACTTTTTTTCGTACGGTTTGGGATGAGGTAGGCTCGTCACCGTCGTGGCTGCCGCCACCCTCCTTTGTGTCGGCGTCGTGGCATCTTCGAAATTACTTCCTCCACATCGTCATCCTCGAGCTCTTCTTCGTCAATGGTCATCGGCTGGTCTTGGAAAAAGCGGCTATTATGTCGGTGCAATTCTTGTTCTAGTTGTTCATCGGTCATTGCATCCTCATCCATCCTTGCGTAACCCGTATCAAAATTATCCCGGCTTTGAGATGAAGAGCCGATATGTGATTTACCTTTGCAGGATCTCTTCCTCGCAAGCTCGTTCGTTCGGTTGCGGTCGAGATTACGCATATCAACCGAATATCTACCATCTTCCATCTTCAAAATACAACAGATATTAATTTATAAAAATAACTCGAACTAATGAAATAAAATTCTAACAATTCTAACTTTAATGAAATAAAATTTTAACAATTCTAACTTTAATGAAATAAAATTCTAAATTTAATTGAGTAATGAATTAACTAGTTTTTTGTACTAGTTATTTGAACTAATCAATAGTATTTTTTAATAAATACTTAAAACTAACAATTAACTAGTTTTTTGTACTAGTTATTTTATGTACTAACAATCAAAGTATTATATAAAATGTACTAATTCGTACTAAAATGCACTAACAATTCGAACTAAGGCTATGTTTGACCCGACTAGCTGAAAAGGTCTTTTTTAGACTTTTTAGTAACCGTTAGTTTTTTTGAGCTGAAAAGCTTGTAGATGAAAAAGACCGTAGCTGTTTCATAAAAGTTGCCTGTTTCAAATAGTCATGTTTGGGAAAAGTAGCTATTGTAAGTTGCTGATATGATAAAATTACAATTAAGTGAATTATCAAATACTATTAACTGATAAAATAATGTTAATACACATAAAAATACAAATCGATTTGAAATAGATATTCTGAAAAATAAATATAAAGGTGAAAATAAAAATAGAAAACGGAACCACAAATAATAAAAAGCAAAGAGCATAACCTAAACAACCAGTCATAACAAATTGACAAAGAAGAAAGAACTGGGATATTCACCCAATATTTTATACACCTGGAATGACATTTAACAAAGACTAACAATAAAACATTCATTAAAAACATAAAATGCAGCAAAAAGGACAACGTACCAAGTATACAAACACACTAAAAAACTGTTATGGCAATGAACAAAAAGGGGAGTAATTATATTGAAGCCAACACAATTGAATGGAAAATAAGAATTAGTATGTGCATCGAACAAATGGTATGATTAGGGTTGGACTCGGGCCGGGTGGCCCGACCCGGAACCGGTCCGGGACCGGTACTGTTCCGGCCCGGCCCGAACCGGTGGCCCGGTCAGTGATCGGTCCGGGTAGGCCCGACCCGGTGGGTTTCCGGTCCGGGCTCGGGTCACCCATAACAAGGCCTGGCCCGGCAGGGTACGGTTCAGGCCAATTTTTTTTTTTGGTTTTTTCATTTGTTTGGGCTCCACCGGGTTGGGCTTGATGTTTAGGAGGGGTTTGGGGGGTTTGGGGGGGGTGGGGGTGAGGGGGGGTCAGGGATGGGTAGCTAAGCAAAAATAAATAAATAACCAAACCCGAGGCCCTGCCCGGCCCGGCCCGGACCCGGACCGGACCCGGTGGCTACCCGGGCCGGTCCCGGGTCCAGCTATATAGAACCGCCGGCCCGGGCCCGACCCGGCCCGAGTCCAACCATAGGTATGATTGGTGTTCCTACCTTCCCGGCCAGTTCACACATGGTGACATGGTGTCTCATTTGTTCCCTCTAATTCGGTCTCACAGGTCAACCTGTTGTTCGACCAGCTATTTTATGTATCCTCAGCACACTCTTTTTTATTACATTTAACACTATTATTAACAATTAAACTGCCTTATCAGAAGTTAATCAAATTTTCTATACACACACATATTGAGGTAGTTGATATGAGGTGGATGGACTATGAGCAAATTTCATGAATTATATAGCTGAAGATAACATAATTTTTTGTTATGTATTAATAAATAAAACTATCAAAAAAAATTAGCGAACATATCCCTACACCATCTGATAAAGGGAAATCGGGGGGGATCAGAGAAGCTTCAACACATATGGAGATTGCTATGAAGAAAGAGTTGTATAAGCAAGATGAGGAAGATGAAACGCACGGAGCAATTGCGTTAGAGAAGAACGGCATAGGGGGGCGCAGGGTTATACGAGGAAATCAGAAACGAACGGAAAAGATCTTTTCTTTTTAAACGCTTCCCCAACTAGCATATGATAAAAAATCTTAAAAGATCTGGACTTCTCTAAAAAACTATTGGGCCAAACACACAACTAGAGTCTTTTAAGGTCTTTTTAAATAATAGAAAAACTAGAAGCTAGGGGCTTTTGTGTGTCAAACATAGCCTAAGTAGATATAAATTGTATGTATTTAGTAGATAATAAATAGAGATTAAGTAGATAAGAAATATAAATAATATAATATATGTATTTATAAATAGATAATTAATATATAACTATATAAGTAGATAAGAAATCTAATATATGTCTTTATAAGTAGATATATAATATATTGGAGAATAAGAAAATTTGAGAAGATGAAGATGAAGATAATTAGAGAGTAGAGAGTAGGATTTTGGAAGAGTTAGAGAAGAGATATGGAAAAATGTTTAAGACTAGGAGTATTTATAGATTTTTTTACCGCACCCTCACCCCACCCCCACCCACACCCCACCCCCCAAACTGCCCGGACCCCCCTGCCAGCCCACCCAATGGCTATATAGCCGTTTGGGTAGTCCGAACCCAAGCCTAACAGCTCTTTTGGCCCAAAACAGAAAAAAAAAAATTAAAATCTGACCGTTGTGACCCGGGCTCGACCCGGGTCACATTTTGCCGAAACCAAGCCCACCCCCGCTGCCCCCCAGTTCAGGTCTACATCCGGTCCCGGACCGCCAAACCAGGCCGGTTCCGGGACCGCACAGTAGCGGGCCGGCCGGGTCATGGGCCGGGTGGCCCGAACCGAATCCACCCCTAATGTGAAATGAATGCTACTCCGTACATAGAAGTAATGATGATAGAAGTTCACTACTGGTAGGTCGTATTTTTTTTACTGCAAAAAATTGCGTGACATTAAGCGTAATTAATCTTTTAATGTAAATGTTGATGGAATTTTGTTAACCAATACGAGAGTGACACATTCAACCCGGTGTTTTTTAGAGTGACACGTCATTAATTAATACCTCAGTTTTACTATATATTCGTTGATGCATAACATACCCGGAGGTAGCTTATTCAAGGGGTTATTGCGTGGAATAATTTAGAGAGAGGTCAAAGCAAGTAAGAGAGTGAATATGTATTCAATATAGTAGGTTGTGTTGTATTAAAATGAAAAATGGTGGTTACTTATAGTAGCCATAAATGCTAGGCAAGAACACGTGTCAAACATCTGACGGCCGAGGGTCATCTCAATCGAGGTAGCACTGGCATTTGCATGTGCACCGCATTAAATGCGGTGGTTGGACGTGACGCCGTTTTTAATGCGGTGGTTGCCCGTCTCTAAAAGGAATCTTCGTCGAGTCTGCTATATGCCGAAAATAGCATATAGTCGAAGGCATTATACAGCCGAGGGCTACATTCTGTCGAGGGCACAGAATAACTAAAGGCTAATATTCTAGCCTGAAATTCCCAGCAGCTTTGTAGGTCCAATATCAAGTTGTCTTATAGAATTTGGGGCCTTCAGCCACGGATCCGAAGGCATCCTCATGTGCACCGTGGATTTCTTCATGTCTGGGCCGCTACGTTTGGGCTTTATGCGATCATTGAGCTTTGATGCACCCATGTAGGAGAAGCAGGAGTCTGTGGGCCGAGGCCCGGGAGTCCTTGGGCCATATACTCCATCACTCGTATAATAATACTACCATCGTCCCGCTTTTATTGTCCCATTTTATCTTATCGATCCGTCCCACTAAGATTGTCTCATACCAAATTTGGTAAAGTTTGTGTGACTCTAAATCATTCTTACTTTATTCTTACTTTATTAATTCAATATCAACCACATAAACCACTTTTTATTAATTTGCGTGTCACTCCCTCATGTCTCATTGTTAGCGGAACGGAGGGAATAATAGATAACAATATATGGTGATGAAAGAAGATAAAAGACCAGTTCACACTCCCCAACCAGTCAAGCCCCTGTTTTTTGGAATCTACATGCATACATTGTGGGATATTTTGGACTACTTACAGGAAAGTAGGACATGTGAATTTTTTTCCCTATTCTAATACAATTAGCTGGCAGTGGTTTGATTAAGAGATCTGTTAAGAACAGAGAGCTGACCAGAGTCTCCATTCAAAAAGAAAACTTCCAAGGGTACATATGCAGAAGCCGATGATGATTCTTCTGAAGATAAGCTAAAACAATATGCCGGTTGCAATACTTTGCTGCCCTTGAGTAGCGGAATGGTTTGAAGGCGAGGCCCAGTTCGCATCTGCCAAATCTGCAACAAAGCATATATCTCTAACAAACAATCATAGGGGTGCAAACGAGCCGAGCCGAACCGAGCCCGAGTTTATGTAGGCTCGAGCTCGAGCTCGAAATATATTATATTGGCTCGAGCTCGAGCTCGGCTCGAACGAAGCTTAAAAAATCCGGGCTCGAGCTCGACTCGCAAATATTGACATGGCTCGATTCGGCTCGACTCAGCGCGGTAATTTTGTTTCGTCAACTCAAATGTTACAAGTTCGATTAGCTCGAAAGTTTGGGTTCGAACTCGAGCTCAAGTATGAAATTTACATGCCCAACAACTAAAAGTAAAAGTAGAGTAAATGTTGTCCAAAATAAATAAAAAATGATCAAACCATGATGATGTAACTGAAACTAGAGTTACGGGAACGGAAAATATATCTTCCCGATCCTCATATACATTTACCAATCGGTATCGGTATTATATAAATATTAATTTATATTATATATATTATACTCCCTCCGTCCCTTATAACTTTGCCAACTTTCCTTTTTTGGATGTCCCATTAACTTTGCCACTTTCCCTTTTAAATAAAGAATTTGTGGTTCCAGTTCATTCTCTCTCCTCTGCACCAACCTCAACCACACAGTTTTTACTTTATTATTTCTCGTGCCAGTCAAACATGGCAGAGTTATTAGGGACGGAGGGAGTATATACTAATATATATTATATATTAATTTATATTAATATTATATATATACATATTAAATATATAAACATACACACATTAAACTAGACTCGTGAGCTAGCGAGCCTAAAATTAGTAGGCTCATTTATGGCTCGACTGCTTAACGAGCCGACTTGAGCTCGGCTCGAGCTCGAGGTTGACCGAACTCGATTCGAGCTTTGACCGAGCAGCTCACGAGCGGCTCACGAGAGGCTCGGCTCATTTGCACCCCTAAACAATCATGGTTCCATAAATTGATAGGGCTCTAGGCAAATCCATATGGTATTTGTTTTTCCGGGCTCGGTTAGGTTTAAAACCTAGTTTGATTTGGCTCAGTATGAATGAGTTTCAGTTGTTAAATTGTTGTTGCAAATTTATTGGTTCGAAAAACTGTCAAATAGGCCCTCGTACTATAGTGAAAATGGCGATTAAGCCCTCGTACTTGAAAAGCACCCAATTAGACACCCGAACTCTTAAAAATCGATCAATTGAGCGTTTTAGCAGGTAAGTTTCAGGTTCCCGATTAATGGCCGACATGGCAGCCCACTTGGATTTTTTTCGTTTTTTCTTTCGTTTCCTTCTTTTTTCTCTCTTCCTACCTTGTTTCAGTTCGCAGTTCGCACAGACCAGTTTGTACAGTGGGGATGGTTTCAATTTTAGCCCCCAGCCCCAAGGACTGCGGCCACCACCTCCGAGTACTGCGACGACCATTTCTGGGGATTGCAGCTTCCATTGCTGGAGTCGGAGTTCTTGGCCAGCCATCACCGGATAAATGGAGTGAAGGGCGCCGGATAAGTGGAGTAAAGAGTGGTGGCTGACTGCAGGGTAGGGTGGTGGCTGACTGCAGTGAAGGGCGACTTCTAACTCAAAGATGTCCGGCGGCTAGGTGCAGTGGAGCCCGCCGGCTAAGGGCAGCGATATCCGGCAACGACATGCAGGTTGACTGAAAAGATGGCAGTGACAGCGGCGCGGGTGTGGTGGCCGCCAGTTAAGTGATGTCGCAGGGCAGTGAGTTCGGTGGCCGGCGACACAGGTGCGGTGGCTGGCGACACAAAGTGCAGTGACCGGCAGTGTGTTGCTGGGAAGTAGTCAGCAAGGCCTGCTTAGAAGAGAAGAAAGAGGGAAAGAAGAGAGAAAAAGAAAGGAGAAAAAGAAAGAGAAAGGGGAAGGGGAAAAAGGAGGGGGGAAATCCATGTGGGCTGCCACGTAGGCTGCCACGTGGGCGGTTACCTGAAACCTGAAGCTGACCTGCTAAAACGCTCAATTGGTCGATTTTTAAGAGTTCGGGTGTCTAATTGGGTGTTTTTCAAGTACGAGGGCTTAATCACCATTTTCGCTATAGTACAGAGGCCTATTTGATAGTTTTCCCTTATTGGTTTAAAATGGTTCAGAAAAAAAAACAAATTATGTTTGCCGATTTTGATTCAGGTTATTCAGTTTTGTCTACTGTTGACCAGTTCATCAATCGAACCAACATGCACATCCCTAAAATTGCAAGGCAAGTGACTGGAGCAGTTTACCCTTAATAACCTATTTTTAGAAGTTCAAAATATATCTTTTGAAGTAAAACACTCATGTACTTTTACAATTATTAATTTTAAATTATTATGAACTTCTAAAATTAGTTTGAGCTAACAAGACAAAGGGAGTAAATTGAAGAACATGTTATGTTTTTCTTGTGCTGAAACAAAATCATGCATGAACATGATAAGGAATTAATGAAAATTACCTCTACTATCCCTTTGTGAGGTGCATGAATTGCAAGACATAAGCAATAGTCACTCTTTGTATATTCATGACGTGGAGACTTCAATGTGGAAGAATCTTTATTGAGAAGCATCTCCACGAATAAGCAGCTTGCATCACGATATCCCTAAAAAGGATGAAAAGGTTCATCCATAACCGTCACAAATGCAGTATTTTTGGGAAGAAAATAATGAAAGGAAATAAGAAGTGTGGAGACAAATACGCTTTACCTTGTTTGGGAACGAAGGGAAAGTAGGGAAAAGTAAACAGGCCTTACTTTCCATCCCCCCTTCTAGGAAAATTCATCCTAAAACTTACATTTTTATCCTACTTTCAAGTTTTCAAATTTAGTTTGGGGTGTTACGAAGGTCAAATGGTGCCTTTTATAACTATATGTTTATCCAAAACCAATAATTCTAAAATGATAAATAAATATCTTTCCTTTCATTTATTATTTTACGTCCACCCAAACACAAGTAGTGATGATAAGAAAGAAGAATGAAATGGTGTCCCTGTCTCCCTTCTAAAACGTTCTTTCCTACTCCTTCTGTAGAAAATTTCCAAAAAGACCTTAAGTAATTCAAAACCATATAGAGCCAATGGATACCCAACCTTCCACAATCTGACTACAACAAGTGCCTGAGTGTCTAAAAGCAAGATACGGCCGAGGGAATCAGTTATTGCAGCCAAAGTTCGATTTGGTGATAATGTGAGCTTTTCACCTTTTCTTGGCTGATCTTTCAAGCAAGTCAGTGGAGAAGCTGCCATACACAAGTTACATTTTTGCAAGATGAATAAACAAGATTCAGTGATAGCCACAAACGCATTACAAATAGGTTTTTAATTTTTAATCAATACTAATGTAATAAGAAGTGGCCAATCAACATAATTATGCACTAAAATGCTGAATTTTAAAAACGGGCAGCCGGTACACATTGAGGTCCCCGCAAGACAATGGTCCGAGAAAGGGTCCCACCACAAAGGTGTATAGGGGGCAAGCCTTCCCTTGTCATTTTGACAAGAGGCTGCTCCCAACACTTGAACCCGTGACCAAAAGTAACACCTTAACTCGTGATCTTTTTGGTCACACTAAAATGCTTAACTTTAAGTTCCTCAAATTCAAAGAGATAGGATTAATGCCTTGTTTGGCAACACTTTTCTGTCCAGTATTCCCTTTCGAAAACAAAACAAACATGTTTGGAAGCAGCAGTTTCTGTTTCCAGTTTCTGAAAGCAGAGATTTTTTTTTTTGAAAGTTGATGCAAATGGGAATTTTTTCCTTTTGGTTGTGATATCATGTATCGATTCATGTTAGCCGACCCCAATATCTTTTGGGACTAAGGCTTGGATGTTGTTGTTGTTAATGCAAATGGGAATTTAATATTTTATTTTATTTTTCCCGAAGGCATGTTGCAGACAGATTCTGGCATTAAACCATTATATATATTTTTTATCAAAGGCAAAGATTTTCATCATAAATGATATTACATCGGATATAGGAAACAGATCTGCCAAATTTTTGAAAACAAAAAATAGAAGTAACTATAAACAGTTGCTATTAATAAACATAGGAGCAAAACACAAAACAAGAGACGCTACAAAAACTTTATCCATTTCGGAGGAACTCAAAAAGTTCAAATTCTCATTTTGGGGCTGTTTCTGTTATTAAAAAAAATGGGAAACCTATATCCCTTAATAATTAGGGCTTCAGAAACTTTGGGCCTCCATTTTTTCTTTAGGACGGGATTCCTAATGGAAAACAATGTCTTATTTTAAACTTTTAAGGGCATTTTTTAGGGAATTTATTCCTAGCAACATTGTAATATTTCATAGTGCAATGCATTGCACTAAAAGGTATTGCACTTTACGTTTAACTGTGAACTAATATGTAATATGTTTATAAATTAGAACATGTATACTGCATTTATTATTGGTTATTAAACGAAATTATATACATATAGGAAAATAAATGTGTGCATATATGAATATATGTACATACAGAGTCATTCTCCTGTCCAGCACTTTTCTGTCCGAACGCCGTCCGAACACCGCCGTTTGAGGCGGTTCCCGGCAGAATTTTTTGATGAAATTTTTTGAGCATGTTCCTCATCAAGTCTAGTTTATCAAATTCTATCGGGAAGGCAGTCAAATAATTCGTTGAAGTTAACTGCGTTTTTCTATGTATAATTTGGCGCAGTTAATTTCAACGAATTATTTGACTGCCTTCCCGATCGAATTTTGAGCTGAAATTTGGTATGGATAAACTAGACTTGATGAGGAACATGCTCAAAAAATTTCATCAATAAATTCCACCGGGAACCACCCCAAATGGCGGTGTTTGGACGGCGTTCGGACCGGGATGTGCTGGACCTGAGAATTTTCCTATACATACATACCATTATACTTTTAAAATTTACACGTTTCCCGTTTCATATCTTATATTTTTCAAAAATCCCGTTTCCCACATTTCCTGGTGTTTCCCGCTTAGCTTTTCTGTGCTACTTACATCTAAAATAATCTTCCACATAACATTATGCAAAAAACTTCATACGACTGAGTGTGAGGAGATGAAGAAAACTAATTCTGCAAAGAAATAAAGCATCATATCACCTTGAGAAAAAGGTTGAGGTTTTGGTTCTGATTTTCTTGTGGATGTTTGCTCGCGCCGCCAAAACATTTTCGAGAAAGATGATATTGTTGAAAATGTTGCTGGCACTACTTTGGACAGAATGGCCCCAACTATTGATCGGCTTTTGTCCACTGAAAGTCTTGAATTTGAAGTAAAATTTATGCCAAACCATAGTAAGACCCACAACAACAAAATGTATATAATTACAAACACTAACCTATACGCAGAAATCACAGCATTGTCTCCCACAGTGATTGCACAATAATAATGCTGACTTGACTGCCCAATAATAAAAGCAGCTGGATTCAAATACCAGAATAAATTTAGAAATTTTCCATATCAACAAATAGGAAAGAGAAATATAGTTCAAAAATGTTGCAAATAGAAGTTTATAGATTCCAGAACAATTCTGGATCTGTTCAAAAATCAGAATATAATAGTACACTACAGAAAGACAAAAGGGAAAAAATGTGGCAAAGGAGAATTTGGGAGAAAATCAAAGACAAACTCAAATTTTAGATATCTATTTGAACCATAGTCACATGGATCGTGGTACGCTTCGGTACGCGGTACGAAAACGGGAACGCGGATCGCCAAAATTAGAAATCTGATACGTAGGGGGGTAGGCTTCTTCGGTACGCGATTTCGGTACGTGGTACGCTGTACCCATTGTATATGGTACGGTGAACCATAAACATATTGAATTTACTAAGTATAAATATAATACAAGTATAACATTAAACAATTAACTTCAATAACTTCAATAACATTAAACAAACATAACAATGTTTGCGACAACAATAAAAGATATAAAACAGTAAACAAAGTTTAAGGATTCCAGCAACAACTTCAACAAAACAGGAAATAAAGTATTAAACATTAAACAAACTTCAAAAAACTAATCAATCCTTGGCCTCTTTCCTTTATCACTTGGACCAACATCTTCTTCTAAATCTTCCCATTGTAGCTCATCGAGTCTTGCACTTGACCCTTCCACATACGCACTTTCAGGATTAATGTCCACTTCTTATTCGGCCCAACTTTGTAACCTTCAAAAAATCTTGATTGAAGACGAATGTTTGAATGAATGAACACCAACTTGTCAGCCCGTTTACAATTCAAACGATTTCTCTTCACACTGTGAATGTAAGAGTAGGTGCTCCAATTCCTCTCAGCCGAGGAACTACTTATAGGTTGTGACAAAACTTTTTTTGCAACCTCCGCTAACTCAGGTGTCTCTGAACCATATGTTGACCACCAATCGATGGCCTCCATAGTCACCGCATCCATCTGAGCTGCCGCCATAGAAAATAATCCCTTCTTCATGTGAAACCTTGCAAATTGTTCTCTCAAGAGCCGTTGTTCTTCTTGGTTTTCACCAATTTTTTTAAAAACCTCCATCACACCTAACACAACTTCTTTGTCCAAATTTGGAGCTTTTCTAGCAACTCCACCGGGTGCTAATTTCTCAAGATAACAAACATCATAGAATCGTGGAGATAAAGCAAAACCCAAACAGTGCAAGGGAATAGTCATCTTCTCCCACCTAGCTAACACAATAGCCTCTACTTTTGGAAAGTCCGAAGCGTATTGATTTGTAGCCATGATATCTTTTATTTCTCCCAACATATTATCCATTTTTTCATAGATTTCCCCCATTTTCGATCCTTCACCATCACAAAACTTGATTAACAAGAAAATTGGTTTTGTTATTGCAAGAATATTATCCACATCATCCCAAAATTCCTCACTCCTAATAGTATCAGCGACTAACAGTCCGGTCACTCTAGTGTTTTCATCTCCTTGCTTCACCCAATCCCTCCAAGAATTAAGGGCAATAGTTGTAGCAAGAGCCTCTCTACAATCCCTTAACCTTTTCAACAAAATATAATGTGACGCAAACCTAGTCTTGGCAACTTTCAACAACTCCAACTTTGAATTATCTCTAAAAATTGCCAACGCTTGGGTGTGATTAAGAAAATATTTCACAATAACTTTCCCTCTCGCATATGTATTCATCAACCAATCTAGTTCTTAGGCAAGATCTTTGAAAATCAAATTCAAGGTATGAACACAACAAGGAGACCAAAAGATGTGTTTATGTACCTTCTCAATTTCCCTACCCGCAGCTTTGCAATTCGATGCGTTGTCGGTCACAACTTGAAGGACGTTGCTCGGTCCTACGGTTTCAATTGCTCCAAGCAAGAAATTCGCAATTGCCACACCGGTTTTTTCCAACCCAGAGAAGTCCTCTGCGTACTTAAACATTGCACCGCGACTGTTGACGGCAATGACATTGATCAAGGGCTTGTGCTTGATATTCGACCACCCATCGGATACGATGGAAACACCTTGTGAATACCAAATATCTTTAATCGGTGTGAGGTCTTTTTCCACATCTCTAACGCATTCATCTAGCAAAACCGTCCTTGCTTTCTCACTGAATGGAGGTTTGTAACCCGTGGGTGCCTTGTTGATGGCATTTACCATTTCTATAAATTGAGGATTGCGCAGTACATTAAAGGGAATACCGTTTGCACACAATCCACTCATGATTTTCAAATCCACCATACTTCTCTCCATTATTCCAAAGGAGTCTTGAATTGGTTTTTTTGAAAGAATACTTTGTGGTTTATTGAGCACGGAATTTTTCAAGGATCGAGAAACTCCCGCCTTTTCAGCCGCCTTGACTTTGTTCAACAAGCGTTCATACTTCTCCCGATCGTTGATTAAAGCAGGGCACCGTTTAATTTCAGCCTTCTTCCCCGGTTGAGAGCCAAAAAATGGACATGTATTCTAGTGTAAGAGCTTGTAAATCTTTGATTACAATGCTTACATATCCAAACCTTTGCACCCCCTGCATTTTTAGAGGTTGGAGCTCCAACAAAGGTTACTTCTTCTAATAAAGGTCTCTCATCTTTGCTATCCTGTTTTGAAGTTTGACTGCCGGTGCAGACTTCTTCTGTAGCAACAGGAGTAGGAGCAGTTTCTTCATCACTCAGGGTCATATTTATGATATCATCTGACTGTTTTTCTAGCAATTTACGCTTGCCAAATACCATTTTCAAGAAAAGAATAGAGGCGAAGCAAAGTACAGAGTACAGTAAGAATAGAGACGCAGAGAGGTTGATAGTTGATACTTGATACGCTAAGTACACTGAGTAAGGCCTTAAATAGGCGTGAATGCCTGGAACGTTAAGTGTGATAAACGACTATAAAGTCGTTTCACACTAACGAATGAAGAGTCGGGTCGTTTAGTTACCTGAGGTACGAAGCTCCTGGAACAGCGAAGAGTTCAACCGGCGACCCTGGGAGTTCAAAAATAAAGCCTTTTCGACTGCCGGTTCGTTGGACTCTGGCAGGAACGGCGAAGGCGATGAAGAAGAAACGGCGTACCCACCGCAGGTAGTACGCGAACTTCAAACTGGATACGCCGTACCGGAATCGCGAACCGCTTGTGTTCCGAACGCGATTGTACCGCGAATCAGATCGCGCGTACCGGAACGGAAATCGCAGGTAAGTATGTGATCCCTGTACCTATGATTTGAACTCATTTTATATACTTCTATTGTATAAAAAGTAAAAATATAAATACAATAAAAAAACTAATAATATTTCATATTACTTTGTATTTTCCAAAGTGAAACAGTACAGAAGAAAGTCAGAAACTAACTTCATTATTTTCTTTTTCCCTTGCACTTTCCAATATCATAACATACCACGTAGGTATGGCTCAAATTAGAAAAAAAGCACTCGTATTTATGCTGTTAATAATAGGTATAAAGAGGGGGGAACATAATATTACCTGAAGTTCCATAAGAGGAGGGGGCATCACACCTGTGATAGCAGCATCAAAACATGATCCATACTTGTTAATATTCCATAACTGGTAAGGAAGCCTTGCAAAAGAATTCCCGGAATCTTCCACTCCTCTGCTATTGGGATCCCATGACTGAGAGTACCTTTCCCGAAACCATTTCTGAAGCATTCTCTGCATTCCATAATTTATGTGTGCTAAATACAGGCATGAAACCCTTGTAACTAGATTTCAAACACTAATAAGGATGGGGGCAGTGATGGAAATTTTGGGAGTTCACAGCAATTTTAACCTGAACCTCAGATCCCTCAAAGCGAGCAATCATGCCCGGCATAACAACACATACTTCCTCTAAAGATGCATCCTGCATCTGATTTCTTTTAGTTACGCGAACCCTCAACTTAAGGACTTTTCCCGTGTTTACTAGCTGCCAATGGAAATATAATGTTAGCTCTACATTTTTTTGCTACATACATAAAATGCAAGGATATTAAAACCCTGTAACGAAGTAAGTCATTTGAGCCAAATTAAAACCCTGTAATGAAGTAAGTCACTTTGGCTGCAATAGATGAATCTGCTGATCTTACTGAAATGAAGTGATCGGTAATATCAATTTCAGCCAAAAGAAGTAAGTCAAAGGCAACTTATTCTCCAATAATAAGAATAAGCTAACTTTTGCTACTTCTGGGGGCAACAATATACAAGTCCCACCCATTCAAATAGAAAAGTGGTAGACATTCCGACTCAAATTTTAAGAATTTTAACCGCACTTTCCTTCACACAAATTTCAGCAACTTATGATTGAACAAGCAGTACAAAAAGATATGGCTTTTGAGATATTGTTGTTGTTGTGAATGACAGTATTTGGATTTCAGAAGACCCAAGGGTATAAGGAATCGCAGTCTATTTAAAATCAAGAGAAGGATTTGACCGCATTCCCTTTGCATAAACGTAAGAGGTAAGTGAAAAATGGAATAACCTGTTTGTGAATGAGATCTCCGCGGAGAGAGTAAATCAGAAAATACCCACAAGACGTGCCGACCGCGATTACTTTGATGTCATCAAATATCAACCACTCCAGAGCGGAGATATACTCGGGTTGGATCGGGGAGAGTTCGGGTGTGATCTTGGCATCCGGGCCGCCGCCGCCGCCCAGCCACTGGATGACGAAGATAATTGAGCGGTCCGCGAGCGCAATATAGTGGGTATCCAGAGCGGTGAGAAGATTAGGGTTCCCGACGAGCCAACCCTCCTTGCCTGCGCCGAGATCGGAGAGATCGTCGCAGGTGATGCAGCCTAGGTCGGTTGTGTGGGTGTTCCGTCGGGCCATTAGAATTCAGCGGTAACGCCCATTTGTAAAAAAGGTTCTCCGACAGTCCTACTTGGACTTTATTCCGTCGCAGGTGCCCACCCTGTTTATTACCGAGCGCGCCTTTTTTTATTCAATAATGGACTGATTTGTCCTCCTGCAGTGTAGCTTATGAAAATGAATCCTGCAGTAATTGAAGCCTATCTATCACGAAGCTGAAGAAGCGCCTCCTGCTGTCCTATCAAATTTGTCTCTTTCCTAAATTGAATAGGCTTTACTCCGTATCGATTAAAAACCCAATATACTCATACACCTTTTCCTTAACTTCTTTCTAAAAAATAATTACCTTTAATATACACACAATCCTAATAGATAACAAATTTCAACTACCATCAAATATATAAATATTTGTAACATAGTATAATGCTCTCACAGATAACAAATTTCAACATAACTACCACCATAATATTATCTTCTTATACAATGGAGGATGAATATGAAGATTGTCTAGAAAATTGTACTCTTGATTTTCATTCTTACGAGGTATTTATTTATGAAATCTAAATGAATCTAAATACTTTCTCGACTTTTTATGTTCTTGAAAGTCGAGAAAGTATATTTTAGTTATTATTTTTAGAGGTTTTCCATAAAATATCAATTCGGGGGGGGGGGGGGGGGGGGGGGGGCTGAGGCAAGCCTGGGGTAAACAGGTCAGAAACTCGCTACATGGAGTTTACACTAGACCAGACCAAACTTAAACAGATCAAATCGAATGAGATCATACCATATTTGATTAGGCTAGATAGTTTTAATTCAATTAAAAACATCATTAATGGTAGTATATTTATAAATTAATGTGTCTTACTAAATATAATCCTCTATATTTTAGAATGTTAATTTAATACTACGAATTGACCTAGTCAGCCTAGCCGGTCTTAACTGTAGAGGATTAATCGGCCTAATCACCCAATGTAAAAGTTTAAATGTAAAAGCAATTTGCTTGAATTGTAGTACATTATCTCACCTAATTTGCTTTTATCAATTACTCGTATGATACATGCAGGATGATAGTGACTTTCAAACTAATAAAACTTGGACGGATCGTGAGTCTATGATTAATTGGGCTAGAGTAGAGGCCCAAAAGAGAAACATGATATTAACTATTGCAAAATCGAGGCCAAGTAATTCCCAAAAACTTGGTAATGTACTTCTCGCGTGTGAAAAAATCGGTAAGTATCGAACTGCAAAAAAAGTCAAAGCACAAGGGGTGCAACAAGACAAAGGAAAGAAAGCATCGAGAACAAAGAAAAGTGATTGCCCTTTTGCATTATATGGGAGGGAAGTGGAGCGGAATTTATGGCAATTGCAGGTTAATTGTGGATTTCATAACCACGGTATTCCAACGAGCTTATTGGGTCACGCATTTGCTGGCAAATTGACAAAGCATGAGATATCTTTGGTGAGAGACTTATCAGAGGCGGGGTGCAAGCCTAAGCCAATTCTCCAAAGTTTAAAAATGGCGAACTCCAATAATGTTACATCTAGAAAGCAGGTGTATAACGCAAGATGTAAGCTTAAGAAGGAATGGAAGGATGGACGTACTGTCATGCAACAATTACTTCATTTGATTTCAAAATATGATTACTTTGAGGCTAATAGGTTAGTACCAGGGAGTGAAGATTTACATGACATGATATTCGCGCATCGAGATTCACTACAATTATTGCGCCTTTTTCCTTATGTTCTCATAATGGACACAACATACAAGACAAACAGGTAAACAATTTTCATTTAAATTATAATTATTCATTCGTGCAAATGATATATATATACATGTAACATACTTGATTAATTATGACAGATACAAGATGCCGTTTCTAGAAATAGTGGGATTTACATGTACGTTGAAGACATTCTCTGTTGCATTTGCGTGGATGGGAGCCGAAAGCGCAGAACATTACATGTGGATCTTAAATGAATTAAAGGTAATATGTCCTCGTTCACCATTAGCCATTGTGACTGACCGAGAGTTAGGTTTGATAAAAGCACTCAGTGAAGTTTTCCCAGAATCCAAGCATTTATTGTGCATGGTGCATGTCAAGCGTAACATAGAAGATAAAGCTTTAAAATTGAGCAACATGAAGACGGTTCAAACATCCTTTACAAAAGGATGCATGAAGTTGTTTAGTTCAACCACTGTTGAACAATATGAGGAGCAGTTGGAACATATGAGATCGAAATGGAAGAACAGTTGGGGCCTGATGAGATATCTTACTGAAAATTGGTTAGACCCGTACAAAGATCGTTTAGTGAGAGTGTGGACCGACCATGTCATGCATTTTGGCACAAGAACTACTAATAGGTAAATCGATATTTTATAAAAAATATGAATAATTTATTTAGTTTTATTTCATTAACTTTTTGTGCTACAGGGTGGAATCTGCACATGCAATGTTAAAGCTACAATTAGCCACATCTGTTAAGGGGTTTGACAATGTTTTTGCGGAGATAAACAACTTACTGAATGATCAGTTGGATGAAGTGAAGGGATCTTTAGAGTTGTCACGTTGCACCATTCCAACGGTATTGGATACGATGTCGACACTTAGTCAGCTTCAGTACATGGTGTCAAATGAGTGCATGAAGGAGTTAATAAGGATGCATGATGAGGTCATAGAAGGAAAATATGATCCAACATGCAATGACTATTGGTGGAGGGAGTGTTATGGTTTACCATGTCCACACGAGCTAGCAACTTGTATTCGTGATAATCGTCCACTACATCCATCAATGGTACATGAATTTTGGAGAAAAGTTGAATGGTATGTAAATAAGGAACAAGAGAATGACAAGGCAGATGATATAAGTGTTGATGATGTGGTCCTAAAAACAATAGTTGATGAGTTTCAATCAGGTCGTATGTCAGCACAACAAAAAAAAAGACTTCATGCAAAATGGAATGAGATGAAAAATCCAAAACTTAATACTATGAAAGAGCCACCGATTCATGAAACGAAGGGAAGGCCCAAAAAAAAAATCAACCACTCGAGACCCAAGCGCGTGGGAGTACACTGAGAAAAAATACAAAAAATCCAAAGGTACCATATCACATCATGAGTCTCGTGGACGTGGCAAGGATAGTAAAGGGAATCAAAATCGAATGCAATTTAATTTCGGTAATGATGTTGAGACATTCATGCTTGAGCATATTAGTAAAGTTGTGAACGTTATTGGAGATGGACATTGCGGATATCGCTCATTTGCAGAGCTTTTAGGATGGGGAGAAAACGAATGGGTTAGAGTTCGAAGAGAGTTAGTGGAAGAACTAGATCGTCATCGTGGGTTGTATAATCCTATATGCCTTCTTGACACTATTGATGACTTGCGGGAGCAAATAGACTACTACATCAGTCCTGCACCACCACGGCATTGGATACACATGCCGCACACAGGGCTGATCTTTGCAACGTTATACCAGGTTATTTTAGTGCATCTTGACCTCCACGAACCAGTCACTTGTTTGCCCATGATCGCTCCTCCTGGTAGTAGTCCTCCGAAGACAATTTTTTGCATTGCTCGGCTTCATTCCCAACAACACTACATAGCTGTAAGCAAATAATATTTTATAGTTCCATTTTGTTTTCACATTACCTTTTTTTATTTTCACATTACCATATGATATGCATAAAATGATAACTTCTCTTGATGCACAGATTTGGCTTGACGACAATGCTCCGTTGCCACCAGTGATTTTGACATGATCTTACTATCACGACGCTAGTGTTACAGGATGGGATACTCCACTTCTTCATCGAATTAAACATTTTATAGAATGTCATAATGTTATAACAGACCCCGTTACAATTGTATTGGATGATTGATTTAAACTTTATATATTATAAAATTAAAAACATAAATGTTTTGTTTTTAACTTTGCGCAATTCTATACTTCATATTATATTTTTTTTGGAAGTTCTAAATTAGATTATATAATTGAATAAGTAACATTGTTAACTCTAGTAAACTAGTTATCTTCATTTTTTATTTGCTTGACTAATTTCAAACGTGGAGGCCCCTCTTTTTACAACTCCATCACCACCATGTTGATTCCACATTACGGTCGCATATGTTACATGACTAGATTTATGGTGTGAATGGTATTTAGGATGTTTTTAATTGAACTGATTTCGAACCAGATAGATTCAAACAAATAGAATCAGATCTGACCTTTCACGAAAATTGACCAGATTTTTTTAAAAAAATTACATATATAATATTGATGTCATATGAAAGATCATAAAAAGATATTTAATTTGGTATAATTTTTTATAAAAATTGGAGCAAAAATGAAAAAGTTATGACATTTTATAAAAAAAAAGAGTTACTTGCCACATGGCACCATTTAATTGGATGTATATTTAATGCAAACTTCATATGAACAAGAGAGAAAGGAGGAGGGAGCTGAGCGTGTGGAGCTGAGGAGGGCGTCCAAAGCAATTCCAATTAACTTTTTAATTTTACCTAATTTTAATTAATAATTAAGAAGGCCAAATTTGTCCAGGCATGGTTACATTAAGCAATTTTGGGGGTGCACAAAGCAACCCCCTTTTGTTTTCGTCCGCTACTACCTTATTCCACGGCAGGAATTAGAGTAGATTTGTTTAATACGTGCCTCTTTTATTTCACAACATTAATAAATAATAGTAAAAAAATCATAAATTTGATTTTTTAAAAATGTGTAAATATATATTATGTATATGTGTATAATATGATAACCGTTACAAAAATACTGACAAAAATTACAGATGTCATTTTACAGTTTACATGGTACATGTCATAGAACAACATATAGTAAAAAGATATTAAATTATGCACATATTCAAGTGACATATTCATATTCAATAATTGATTATTGCATAATTCAATGACATAAATGTAAATAGTATTAAGTTTACATAATTTTGTAAAAGGGAAAAGAGTCAAGTAAGGTCTTCTACTATTATGAAATCGTCACATAAGGTCATGTACTAAATAAAGTGTCATATAAATACGTCTACTTTTAAAAAGCAATCGGATGATTCAAAATGACCCGTTGACAACATCCTAATCCTGAATTTAGCTTATGTGTCATTATTTTTGTCTTGTATTTAAGCCACTCATGATCAAATATTTCACATAAGCTTTATGATCTATTTTAAAAAGATAGCCAAATCTACGCTAAAAATGGGATTATGAAGTTGTCAACACGTCATTATGATTCATCTGATTGCTTTTTATAGGTAGACGTATTTATATGTCACTTTATTGAGTATATGACCATATATGACGATTTCATAATAGTAGAATGTCTCATTTCACCCTTTTCTCTTTGTAAAATAATGTCAAAAAAATAATGCACATTAACAATAGAATGAAACCAAGTTAACATCATATTCATCAAATAACAATCAAGTTAAACTCATCATTGTCATCAAGACGTATAATGTACGAGAAAGTTGTGCAGTTGCTACATTTATTATTGTTTATGTGGAGAGGTTAATACTATATAAACATTATGTTTAGAAAATCTTAAATTTGAGGTGATTGTTGGGAAAAAAGTATTAAATCTGCTAGTATTTTAAATCAACCATGCTTGATGTACACACCCTTGTACACACCTTATACACACCATGTCTGTGAAGCTTTATTTTTGTCTGTGAATCCGGTTCACAGACAATATTTTGTTTGTGCAAAACATTGTCTATGAATTGATGTTCACAGACAAAAAAAAACTTTCACAGACAGGTGTGTACAAAAGTGTGTATAAGAGTGTGTACAGACATCATTTTTGATTTCAAATTAGTCTTTTTAAATGCTAGCTTTATCTGTCATGCATTTAATTTTAGTATTTAGTAATTGTATATTTTGTATTGTAATATTAGAAAAACACGGAGTCACAGGGAATAGAGTTTTCTTTTTAACATTTAAACTATTGTTCGTCTCATATGCATTTAATGCATTTATCAAATTGATCAATCACACCTTTTGAGTCAAAAACTATTTGAAATTGCCTCATTTTATTTTCATACAGAGCATAGAGTATTAGAGTACATGTCATTTTGAATTTCTAATTTTAGGAATTGGATTTGCCCTCAAATTTTCATATTTTTGTAAGAGAATACATAATCATTTCATATTTTAACTTTTAAATTCAATTTTCTTTTTCATGTTTTACCCTTAATAAAAAAGTAATTAAAATTTGGGAAAGCAAATATTACCTTTACTTATATTTTTGGGCCAATATATTTTTTGGGGGGACAATTTTATTTTCTTATATATAATGAAAAAATGGGAGAACTATCAAATAAGCCCTCGAACTTTCATAAAAAGTGCAAATAAGCCCTTTTATAGGAGGTTTTGTCCGGGCATCGCCATTTGGGGCGGTTTATGGTGGAATTTTTTTCATCTTCTTCATTAAGTCTATAGGTTAAGCCCTTTTACTCATACAAAAATTCAGCTAAACACTCAATCATGAAGGCAATCAAATGAATTTTTGAAGATAACTGCGGAGTTAGTCAGCGCATTATATTTCAGAAATCATTTGACTGCCTTATAGATTGATTTTTTAGCTTAAATTTGGTATGAATAAACTAGACGTAATGAAGAAGATGCTCAAAAATTTTCATCAAAAAATTCCACCGGAAACCGCCCCAAATGGCGACAGCCACACAAAACATCCTGTAAAAGGGCTTATTTGCACTTTTTATGAAAGTTCGAGGGCTTATTTGATAATTCTCCCAATATTTTTTGGGGCCTCCACTAAGATCCGGTATTGATAACATCAACACTCTCTTATGTGCACATCTTAGGAGGGGGGGGGGGGGGGGGGGGGGAAATAGAGACACAAAATCTGAAAAATAAAATTGAAGTGTTTAATTTAGAAGTAAATACATGTTTACGATTAAAATAAATGCCATGAAAAAATATGACTTCTTAAGTGTAGTGACTATAAAAGTACTAACTCCGTCCAATTTTATGTGTCTTGTGTTGGTTTGGCGCAATTATTAATAAAATAGTTGAAAAACAAAAAGTTGTGGTTAAGCTTTGAGTATAATAAAGTGAAAGGTTATGAACCACATAATTCTTTCTTAAAAGAAAATGTGCACTTACCTTGGAACAAACCAAAAAATAAAGTAATACATGTAAAACTAATGGAATGAATCAAAGGAGTAATATTTAGTGGATTTTAATGTTCAATTTTACAACTAAATGATCAAGATGTTATGATCATTGATAGCCGTTATATTTGCTTGTGTTTAACATAAGTATTTATAAGTACTTGTTGAATAAATGAAGAGAAATCAGGCAAATACCCCAGAATGAGAGCTAGAGCATAAAACATTGCGATCAAGAGCATTTTGGATCAAGAGGATGACGTTCTGCCCATAATTCGAGTATAACTTATTGTAGAGAACTCGAAATCACTCGATTCAAATTTTATGTGAATTTTAACTCAATAAGGTACAAATAAAGTCAGATGTTGCTGGTGGGTTTTCAGGATGCATACCTCTCAGTGTTTTATCCATACCTTTTGAGTGGATGAATAAAATCACGTTATTCAGGTTCTAGTGGATAGACAACTTCATTATCTACAACTTTGGTGATGGAATCATGTGCAAATTCATAGCGGAACATCCCCAAAATCCCAGGACAAAACCGGTGCCGGAATTTCACCAAACCGGCGCCGGTCTTTTGATTTTCAACACAAGACCGCTTGGCAGTAGCTTACCCGGCGCCGGATAGGCCTGAAACCGGCGCCGGGTTGGTCTGATTCTGCACAAAACACAGCACCGTGTAAGCTGATTCTTGATGGGAAAACTCCATCTTCCTCAATGCTAATCAAATATGGCTTCCATACCTGATTGTTGGGTTCGAATAGACTAAAAGATGTCATTCTTTAGCCTATATAAAGTCCTCAATTCATCAAACAAATACATTTCATTCCATAGATTAATTCTTAGCTTTATATTTTTGTTCTTGGTATTTTCTTCAAGTTCTTGAGGAGGGAAGTTCATCCTCCGAAATCATTGGTGTTTACGTATTATTTCCTTTGTAGTTTCATGTTCCATTACATTTATTATTGTATTGTGATTAATATGTGATGGATTATAGGGTATCCAAACATATATAAAATGGAGAGATTGAGCTCAAGAAATGTGGAGAAGATGATAATGAATAATGAATTGAGAGGTTTAGGGTTTACAAGAGCTCCTTTAAGGAGTATATATAAGGAAATCCGGGTCTCGGTCTATAATATGGGCCCGGCAGACCCGGTTACATAAAAGAACCAATAACATCTGAATAATAATGTACAATAATATGAATAACATCCGATAAGCATGTGTGGGCCGTTGTCCGGGCCCAATAGTCGTGAGACCCGGGGTCCGAGTCCATATACTCTATCAGGAGTCCCCCACTCCCTGAGTCGAGAGTACTCGAAGCGAAAGGGAGTAGAACTGTGTGCTGATCTATCGTTTGGTGAGTAAACTTCATGAAAATTTTTGAATTTCTGCTTCTTTGGTTAACGGAGGCGCTAAGTCCCCCGCTCTTCCAGTCCCCCACTCCTTGAGGTGAATGTAGTGAGGTGAAGAGGAGTAGAGTAGTGCATGTCTCGTGATGTCTTCAATAGGACCGAGGGTCGACACCTTTTGTCCACGTTGGGGAGATGCCTCGTTAAAAACCTCATTAGGAAAAACCCTGTGGGAAAAAATCCTAATGAGGGAAAAAGAGTACACCGGATGCCCCCAAAATGAAGCAAAAGGGGTGAACCCTTCGGCCTGGGTGTGGAACTGCAACCGTCGGCATCTGCTAAGGGGATGGCCAAGATCGGTCCTCGTAATGTGAGTAGCTCGGCATGACAAGTAGTCCCAGTCATCAAATAAAGATGACTAAGAGATAGGTCAAGTGACCGTCCATAATATGATGTCCAGGTCATCAAATAAAGTGACCGAGACATGTAGCCGCGAGGCCTTTAAGAAGTCCAAGTCATCAAATAAAGATGAGCATAAGAGGCAGCCCAGTGGCTGGTATGATGTCATCATTTAGTTGCACCTATGCATTCAAATAAAATTGTTATAATTTCTTGAGCTTATAATTTGCTATTGGATTTGGGCCTAAATTAAGTTGCCTCAAATTTCCAAGTTGCAGCTCAAGCTAGGTTTCTATGCTTAGTTGGAGCGTGTCACGCATAAAGGACTGAACCTACCGCTGAGGGATTGCAGTTCATTTCCGATAGCTAGATGCACACATAACTCATACAAAACATAGAAACTAAAGTTGCATTTGATAACATTTGGATTGGGAGCTTACTATCCACACTCGTTTGACGTGACCCGGTGGTGCAAGATTTTAGCACTCTTCCCGTGTACGCGAGTGCTCGGAATTTCATAAGTCCGTTTTTTCAATGTAAAAAAATACACACTGTTTAAAAAATAACGATAATAAATTAATAATCTAGCTCAACTCGTCACTCAAGTTCGTAGCTGGGATCCGCTAGACGCTATTTACGGGTCTTTTCACGGATGACTCGCCCCTCGAGAAAGAAGTTTGATGCTATATTATTAAAATATTTCATTTATGATTTTTTTGTAAATCATCTTATCAAATTTATTGCTGGAAATTAATAAATGAAAGGAGTTTTAGACACTTAGCTTTTAGGGTGGCAGTTTGTTGATGGACTTGGCAGAAATGAGCGGTGTCTTGTGAAATCACTTGAGCCCATTTTGATTTCTAAAAAGAGGTTGACTATCCTGACCCATATCCATTTTCAGCAGCCTTTAGGTCTGGAAGAAAAGTCTTCCGCTGGCCTTGATGATATCCAAAGAGCTGGAGGAGACTCACCTTGCCCTTGCTGCTGCCGGAAATGGAGGATAGAGAGACGATGCTGGAAAAGGTGAGGCTGGGGAAGGTGGAGAAGCTGCTGGAGAGGGTATGACCTTTCACCCACTTTCGCTCAACTCACAGCATGGCTGGAGGGGTCGATTCGCTAGAGGGGACTTCGTCCATCGCCGCTACCTGCTGGAGAAACTCGCTGAAGATCCAACCGACAAGCGGACAGCTCCTCCCGTCACTGTTTTACGGTCTGAGGAAAGAGGGGCCTGCTGCTGATAATCCCTCACGCGGCTTGACGAAAGGAATGATGGAGAAGATGGCCCTAGCTTCTAAAACCTGGGTTTCAAGAACTTCGAGCCGCCATTAATGGAGAGATGGAGGGTCGAGCAGCTGCTGACATGGTGGATGGGCGAGCGGCACCCAGCTAGGTCGAGGAGTTAGCGGCTAGGGGACTAACGGCTGCCTTATCCACGCTACTGGTTACCTGGCTGCCTCAGCCCTGCTTGCTTCCTCAGCTCCGTTGGGCTCTTACGAGATTTTTCCCTTTTATCGTGACTGCTCAGGTTGGCTGGTTCTGCTGGAGTCTGCATGTCGTCGAGAATGCTCTAGATCTGGAAATTTCTAGATTTCATTCATTCTTGATTTTTCTTTTGATTTTTTCGGATCGATTTTGACTGTTTTTGGTATTTTGGACGAATTTTTGGGTTTTGGGAGGATTTCTCGCTTGATTATGCTCAAACTCTCAATGAAAGCACCATTGATGGATTATAGGGTATCCAAACATATATAAAATGGAGAGATTGAGTTCAAGAAATGTGGAGAAGATGATAATGAATAATGAATTGAGAGGTTTAGGGTTTACAAGAGCTCCCTTAAGGAGTATATATAAGGAAATCCGGGTCTCGGCCTATAATATGGGCCCGGCAGACCCGGTTACATAAAAGAACCGATAACATCTGAATAATAATGTACAATAATATGAATAACATCCGATAAGCGTGTGTGGGCCGTTGTCCGGGCCCAATAGTCATGAGACCCGGGGTCCGAGTCCATATACTCTATCAATATGAGCGTTAGAGGCTAAATTCTTAGGTAAGGCTAGGGATGAACTTCTATGCCCACTAGTGTTTGATAAAAGTTCTAAACCAATTAATTGTGATTTTTCCTTTATACTTTGATTGTTTATGACTATGGTGTACAACATAGAAATATGTTAAATTTAGTTTATACTTGCAATTAACGTTGAAGTCTAAACTATGAAAATTAAAGGATAAACATATATAGTACCGAGAATAGAAATATATCTGGTCTTATATGATACAGGTGTGATGTCTTGATATTCAACGGGGTTTTCGATAGATGAATGTAAGCCGTAACGGGACTTAGACGTAACGAAAACCACGCTCTCGCTGCCTTAACCGGAGTTGAGAATATATTAGCGACATCGTATTCATAATTATTGGTAAAGAACAAATATTCAACCCTATTAAAGCATTTACGTGATTCCCGAAGCCTTAGTTGTTGTTATCAATCACTTTAAACTCAAATTAATTTAAGTTATATCCCTGAAAATTAAAGAGAAGAACCAAGTTGTTGTTTTCACAACAACACACAAATCAAAATCCCTGCACTTTACTCATTTCTTTATTTAAAGTTATCTACCCTCGGACTTGAACTAAACAACGTTTCCCTATGGATTCGACCCGGTATTTTACCGCAATTTATTACTATATCGGCACTTGTACACTTGCAAGTTTAGCCTGGTCAAGTTTTTGACGCCGTTGTCGGGGAAACAGTCTTGTTTAATAAAGTCCAAAAAAAACAATCACTCAAAAAAAACTTGAATTTATTTTTCTCTTCACATTTTCACTTGATCTTGGAAGGGTTTATTTTTGTGTGTGTAGATATTCCTTTGTGTTTTCATGCATTTGAGAAGTCAAGGTTCTAAATCTCTTGAACCACTTGATCTTTAAATTGAAAAAACTTGCAAACACATTCGGAAAGAGGAAAAAGCCACAAAGATGATGCCCACACTAAACGAGAGGAAGAGACCCGTGGTGGCCGCCACGCCATCTTGCATCACCTTGAGCGAGGAAGCAAGAGACTATGAGCTAAGGCAATGCTATTTCAACGCTATGCCTCAGTTTCATGGTTCACTAGGGGAAAATGTGACACCGCACCCGAACGTTCTGGAAATTCAAATTTAATTTTAAAGCTTAGGTATTGAATTTCCCTATTTTTGAACAATTGTAAAACGATTAAAGTTTTACGGAACGTATGATGTATCATATTACTATTTGGGCTCATATAATGGTAATGGACTTCTAAATAATTAATTGAGCCATATTATTGATATTGGAGCCCAACATCCTTAAATAAAGATATACAACCCCTCGGTACAATGTAAGAGCAGTCGGGCAGCCCAAATGTTATTTTGGGCCTAACCTGCTAAAAATAGTAATTTTTCAAGAATGACATCCTAGACTTATTGGAGGGTGACCCACACGGTTAGTATCCCAGCTACATGAATATTAATGTCATAAATAAGTGATAGAATGATTGGACAATAATACAAATGTCTATGGTCCCATCTTTGGCATTATTAGACTAAATAATGGGAGTAGGGTTTTCTTTTATTATAATGGGAGTATAAATTATTGGGACCATCCTACACATATTAGAGATCAATAATATGATGTAGAAGGTTGACTTGATCTAAATAAATGAGGATAAGTACAAAAAGTATATCTTATGACAAAAGGACAAAAGCAGTAGGACCCATCTTTCCACTTTTGGAAGTATTGGTAGATATTTTGCTCCCAAATTAATTAGGGGACATAAGAGGGCGCCCTACACCTTCCTAGCACCTTCAAAATAGGTAGAATAAGTTAGAACACAAAAATGGGACGGACCTATTGAATTGAGAGCTCAAACAATACAAAAGAGAAATAAAAGAGGAGGACCATCCCATGTTTGATTGGAATCAAACACCCTACCTTATTTTTGTGAGCCACACGTTTAGATAACGTTTTGAAAGCTCATAAACACCTCTCCCTCAACCCCATTCGAACTCAAAGGGATAAGGAAGAAGAAAGAGCCGCACAAACCATTCTAGAGGGAGATAGGAGAGCTGGCCGCAGGATATTTTCCAGGTGTGTAGGCCTTCTTGTGAGACTCATATCTCGAGTTCTTCTTATCCAAAAGGGGCGTGGCGGGTGTCTCCTGAAATCACTCGAAAAGATAAATCCATAGACGTGCGGTTTGAAGAAAACGGAGCAGTTAAAGGCCTCCAAATCATCCGAACAGAACGCAACCTTGCAGAATACGTTTTTGGTATTCAAAGTAAGTTCGAATCCAAAACCTCCCTTTCTATTGCCTAAATCCTATGAATGATTGAAGAACTATTATACACTGGTTTAAGTGTATAAAATGTTGTTATAGAATAACTTTAATTGTTGGAAAGGTTAGATACTGACCTAGACTAAACCTTGAAAGGTTAGGGAACGAATTCGCCGGAAAACACCCGTTCTAGGGGCTGTATCGTGTCTTCGGTAAGGAGTTGAGCAAGCACCTTGAGGAGGCTATTTAACACCCATTTATAAGCAAGGAATCAATTCTCAAACCCCCTTGGCCGAAGCTTGAGGATTGGGTTGAGAAGGAACAATTTAAAGTTCATTTAAGGTGAGGATCGACATCTAGTTGCTTATAACTTGTAGGTTAAGCATGAGATTACCTAAATGCCTAAATCATATCTTTCATGGATTATAATGACTGATTATTGATGAAATATTGATATACTAGATAAGGAATGAAATTGCAAATGATTTGAAATCATATTGATAAAAATAGAGTTAAATGAACTATTGTGTGAAATAAGCATTTTTACTCATGTGTGAATTGTGAAGATACATAAATGATTATTTATGTATTACATTGGATGATTAAGTTGCTGCTACATATTTCTAAATATGTAGGGGTTTACAAATGGAATATATGATGGATAAGAATAATCTTAATAGTATTGATATACTAGTTAATGATTGTTGTAATTGTTAAGGAATTGAATCTAAGGATTGGATTGTAATTGATGTACTTGATTGTGATGCAAGTGACTAAATTGACGTGATATGATGTAAGATCATGATAAGGCAGTCTGTAAGGATGTCCCGAAATAGATTATTGATATTACAATTCTAGGCATAGCGAGTGCTTAGGAATTGGGGTCTATGCCAATGTAAGGAGATGTACTTGAGCCCGATGCTTTAGAATTACATTGGGTAGACATAAGGATTTGGTTCAGCCCATGTAAGGAGATGTACTTGAGCCCGATGCTCTAGAATTGCATGGGTGAACATGACCTTCGGAGATTGGTGGAGTAATTAACTTGTGATTGATGTGCATGGTGATGTAGTCGAGTTGGACTCGAGAAATGCAAACATACGTGTTAGGGTTGAACCCTATGTATTGTCGTGACTAGGGGTCACGGGGTGTGGGTTATGTTTTGTAAATGAACTTTGGGCCACGGGCCGACTACTTGACTTTATATATAAAGTAAGTATATTTTGAAAAGGGGTAACTTGGGGTTACGGCCTAGATTATATTATCACTCTATTTGAGGGTCTTGTGTTTGAAATAGTTGTTATATATGTATTAGATGCCATCCACACCAGTACTTTATAGCCGTATAGAGTACTGACCCCCTTTCGGGGGGCGTCCCACCACCATTTCAGGTTGAGGCTAGAGCTTGCTACCTATGCTTATTGATCGGGCGATCATCTCGGAGGGAAGACTTGGTTCGTGCTTCCTTCATTCCGTTTTTAAACAATTTAAACATGCTCATGGATATTGTTTTTCATTATGGAGTCTGTGTGCTCGTGTTTGCCCCGTGTGGCATTTGTTTTCAAAACTATGATTTCCGCTGCGTATTCAATTACTTATTATGTATGTTTATGGATGACTTATGTGTGAATGATATTCGAGACGCCTTGTATAATATGGATGAGTTAGACTGCGGTTGACTATTCATATTCTACGGCGGATTGTTGACGTGTCCGGATAGGTCCGGGGCGTGACAGAAAATCCACTCA
The DNA here is from genome assembly GCA_945859875.1 of Cuscuta europaea. Lineage (NCBI taxonomy): Eukaryota > Viridiplantae > Streptophyta > Magnoliopsida > Solanales > Convolvulaceae > Cuscuta > Cuscuta europaea. The sequence goes on along the minus strand of CAMAPE010000068.1, from coordinate 1,325,786 downwards.
ACTTCATCACCAAATTCTACGGATTCATTCAAGGAATCCCTAGAAATGGCTTGGCGGAGGATCAACTCAAACTCAAATGCTTCCCCTATACTCTCAAAGGGGCAGCAAGAGGATGGTTCATAAAGCAAGCTCCAGCTAGCTACACACCATGGGAAGGTATTTACAATGCCTTCATGTCTAAATACTATACGCCCACCATGACTCAAGAGCTGAGACACTGCATTTTTAATTTCAAACAACAAAATGGTGAGCTCTTTCAAGACGCATGACGGCGTTTCAAATCATTGCTAAGGGAATGCCCACACCATCGCATTCCCCTTGATCTTCAAATTGACACGTTCTACAATGGTTTGAATGCACCTTGTCAAGCCATTGTAGACAACCGAGCCGAGGGCTACATTGGCAACAAGAATGAAACTGAGGCACTCTGAATCATTGAATCCATTGCCTCGAATCCTCAACTTCAAGGAGATGATTACAAGGTGGTCGGGATGAATGAAATCTCTATCACAACCGAGATCAACAAAAGACCTGAACAAATGGAGTCAAAAATTGAGCAGAAATTTCAAACGGCCCTTCAAGCCGTATTGGGAGGTGTCAAGCAAATAGCTAATGTGGAGAGCATTCAAAGTCCGGAAGGTGATTTATCTCAACATCTTAAAGAGGTAAATTTCATGAACTCTTATGGGAATCGGGGGAACAATAATCCTTCTAATAAAAAAAGGTGGAACCAAGGGAGCAATTGGAAGCAACAACCCCAATCCGGAGCATCTAATTTTGGGCCGCCCAAGGAGACCACCATGGAGGATATGATGCAATTCATATCCAAGAGCATGACAAGCATGAAAGCCCAAAATGAAGAGAACCATAGTAAAGTAGAGGCATCCATTGGGAATCTCCACTCTCAATTGACCTAGTTGGATCTTCGCTTTGAAGATCAAAATATGAAACTCAATCAACGCATAGACACCATCGAACAATATACCAAGGCATCCATCCGGAATCTTGAAGATCAAATGGGACAACTCACCCAAAAAGTGAGTTCTAGAGAGCAAGGTAAATTCCCTACAACTACGGAGGTGAATCCCAGGGAGAGCGTCATGGCCATTATCACAAGAAGCGGGAGGCAAACGGAGGATCCTAAGATGCCGGAAAGGAGAAAGACTTCAGAGGAACAAGAAGTGCACGCACCGCTACCACCTATTATGGCTCAATATGTTCCTCTCATCCCCTATCCACAAAAGTTGAAGAAGAAAGGAGATGATAAGAAATACAAGAAATTTCTTGATATTTTTAAGAAATTAAGCATCAACATACCTTTTGCGAAGGTCGTTGCGGAGATTCCGTCATATGCAAAATTTATTAAAGGTATCATCTCCAACAAAAAGAGGTTAGAGGAATTCACAACAGTGGAACTAACGGAGGAATGTAGTGCCATTATTCAAAACAAACTTTCTCCAAAACTAAAAGACCCCGAAAGCTTCATTATTCCATGCTCTATTGGAAAAACCGGGGAGGTAAGGTCTCTTTGTGACCTTGGTGCTAGCATAAATCTTATGCCCTACTCCCTATTTAAAAAGCTAAGTGTGGGGGAAATCCAACCAACAACGGTCGCCTTACAATTAGCGGATAGAATAATCCGCTATCCAATAGGCATCATGGAGGATGTTCTTGTCAAAGTTGGAAAATTCTACTTCCCGGTAGATTTTCTTGTTTTGGACATGGAAGAAATGGAGATCCCCGTCATCCTTGGGAGATCATTTTTAGCCACCTCCGCAGCCGTCATTGATGTACAAGCGGGCACGGTAAAGCTAAGAGTCGGAGGAGATGATGAAACATTTCATGTATGGAAGTCACAATCCACTCCAACTCAAAACATGGAGGACAACGCAAACCGTTTCACACCTCCCAAGACCATAAACATCATGGACATCAAGAAGACACAAATATTTGGGCCCGAGGATCCTTCAACACACCCCGAAGACGTACTCGAGATCACATCAACGAACAACGAAGTTCTCCCGAAACTCTACCCGATGAAAGGAGGCACAATGATCAAATTCTACCGGAGAAAAGCATCACATCCACCGCCTTAAAAGAGGTACGTTCGACCGGCCTATGACGTTAAACTGAGCGCTAATTGGGAGGCAACCCAACAAAAAATCAATTATAAATAAATATGTTAGTTATACACATAATCATTTTTATTTATAATTGAACAAGAATCAATTATGAATAAATATGCTTATTTACAAAAACATATTAGTATTTATTTATAATTGATGAAAAAAATCAAAAAAAAATCAAAAAAAAATCAAAAAAAAAAATTCAAAAAACAAAAATCATCATCTCAACTCAGGTATCACGGATTTCCTACTCTCAAGAATACCTCGTTCCACTATCGAGTATTTCATCTTTCATTACATTCTTCAACCTACATTGAGGACAATGTATCTCAAATGTGGGGGTGAATCTCATGGTTAGTTAAAAAAATGTGTGCAAACTAATTTTTTAGGAAGGTAAAAGTTGTGATAATTCTCTTTTTAATGGGTAATTGGTTGAGAAAGTTTTGATTATTCACAAAAAAAAATAACTATCATTTTTTGTAGATTTATTACATTACTCTTTACTCTTGAAAACCATTCCCAAAATAAACCTTATGACTAGGAAACACTATCTTCTTGCATTTCCAAAAATGGTTTAAGTACATCTCAAATATTCAAGGACAATTTTGAAAAACAAGCCACCCCCATATCTCATCAAATAAATTGGGATGATCAAAATGACTTTCAGTAAATGCTTGTTGAGAACCAATTCAAACGATTTATAAAACAAACTCATGGTCTCTTTCAAGAATTTAAATTGATCCACTTCTATACTGAAAAGTCAAATACACCAAAAAGCCATCCTACATACCCAAAAAGTCTTAGTCACAATCCACTCATCTACTCTCAAGAGTATAAGTAATTTTTCTAAATCTAATGATAGTTTTGTGTGTCTAATAGAAATTTGGTTTTGGACCCAGAATGATAAAAGAGTTTACATAATTTTTTACCTATCTTAAAATTAAAATTATTTTTGTTCATATTAATAGAATTATTAGAGGCTTAGTATTGTACTTTACATTAAACTCTCTTTAATATAACCCTTTGCATTATTCTCACATGGTATCAAGAGCACATTAATTTTTTTCCGATCCTCTCTCTCTCTCTCTCTCTCTCTCTCTCTCTCACTAAACCCTAGCGCAGCCGCCGTATTCCCTTCGGCGCCACCCCATACTTCGTCGACCTCCTGTTCTCTTCGGCGCCGCACACCGCAGCACCATGTCGTCCTCGACTTCCGTCTTCAGCACAACGGCAACCACTGCCCAGCCGCCTTCACCTGCAGCGGCTACTTCCGTCACCACCGCCAGCGCTCCAACATCTTTTGGATCGCTGCCGGCAATCACCTCTGTCTCTTCCGGTGTGACATTCTCCTTCAACTTTGCATCTCCAAGTCAGGTCTCTATTCCATATTCCTTGTTTCAAAATGTCCCGCCGGTGTTCCGTTGGCCGGCTCCAATTCCTATGCAGGCAGTCCCGCTAGAGTCGCCGCCCTTCTCAACAGGTCCTTCCTTTGCTGGCCCCACGTTCGTCGGCACACCTGGTGTCTCCTCTGTGATCCCTCCCTCTCGCACACCAGCAGGCAGCCCGATCGGTTCCCTTCTCACGGATCTGGCTCAAACCATATCTCATGTGGCCACCAATGTCACAAATATTGTGACTACTAAACTTTTGACGGTGGAAGATTACACCACTTGGAGGACACAATTCGAATCATTCCTGGTTTCACAGCCTCTACTTGGCATGGTTGATGGCTCCATTCAGGTACCTCACATAGATGCTCTTAACCGTAGATGCTCAATTCGAATCATTCCTGCTTATTCCATAGATGCTCTTAACCGTCACATTCCCAATCCCAAATTTTCAACTTGGTTGAGAATTGATCAAACAATCCGTTCATGGTTATTTGCAACCCTATCTAGGGATGTGCGTGATTTGAAACATTCTTGTGAAATTTGAGAACGGTTAGAGTCTCGCTTTATGTCTGCCAGTTTAGCCAGGTCTATGGAATTAAAGCGTTTATTTAATCAAATAAAAAAGAAACTTGATCAGTCCATGGATAACTATTTGAGAGAAATTAAAATATTAGTTGATGTTCTTGCCACAATCAATTGCCCTGTGCCGCCTCGGGAAGGTTTAAAGACTACTATTATGGGACTAGGACCTGAGTATGAATCTTTATTTACTATTGTGTCCTTGTTTCCTCAAAATTTCCCGTTTGAAACTCTACGTAATCATCTTCTTGAGCTAGAGCAGCGGGTTATTTACCTACGCTCCCAGGAGTCCCCATCTTTCCATCAGGCTTTTGGCGCGGCTGTTTCATCATCTGCTCAATCTTCGGCCCCGCAGCATTCCAGTTTGTCTTACCCGGTCGGGCAGCAGGGTCACCCGGTCGGACAGCAGGGTCACCCGGTCGGACATCAGCGCATGTCCGGCAATCAGCAGCGCGGACGAGGTCACGGGCGAGGCCGCGGCGGCAGGGGGCGAGGTCGCGGACAGTAGCAGGTGGTGTACTGGTATCCTCAGGGGCAGTAAGCTTATTTACCCGGAGGGGGTGGTCAGCCGAGTTCCGATGCAGGGGGTGTGACATCTATGTGTACTGTTATTTGTAATTCTGCTATGTCACATTTAAATATTAATGCCTTACCTGTTTGTGTTACTAACGATAGTTCTGCAAGCTTGCCATCAGACGGGGGTATTCTTGGGTCTGTTCCTCATCCTATTGTCTGTCAAATTTGCTTTTCTGCATGTCATTCCGCTGTCACTTGTCCTTCTCGTTCCACACAACCGTCCGCTCCTGCTATGTTGACTACTCTTGGTGAAGCTAATCATGCGTTATGGTATCCTGATTCGGGAGCCTCTGCTCATATGACTGCATCTGAAGGTATTTTAATTAATAAATCTCCCTACACCGGCTATAATTCTGTTAGTGTTGCTAATGGTGTCCATCTTCCCATAAGTCATGTTGGTGATGTTGCATTACCTACTTCTGGTCGTCCTCTCACTTTAAAATCTGTTTATCATGTGACTGAGTTAAAATATAATTTAATTTCAATTCAAAGGCTTTGCGCTGATAATAACTGTACTGTAGTGTTTGATAAAAATTCTTTTTTGATTAAGGACAAAGCATCGGGGGCAGTACTTCTGCGAGCTACCAGTATTGGGCCACTTTATCCTATCCGTCTGCCATCATCCTCACCATTAGTATTTGCTTCCGTTTTAGCTTCTGGCCCTGTGTGTCACCGTAGATTAGGTCACTGTGGTGATAGCATCTTAGAGTTTCTTAAGAGAAAACAATTTTTATGTAGTCATTCTCCTTTTACTCATGAATGTGTGGCTTGTCGTTTAGGAAAATCACAACGTTTGTCTTTTGTGGATGTTAGTCATAATTCTATTTTTCCTCTTCAAATTATTCATTCCGATGTATGGCAATCTCCTGTATTTTCAAATTTGGGATTCAAGTATTATATGTGTTTCATTGATGATTTTTCTCGTTATACTTGGATTTACCCTATGCACCACAAAAGTGAGGTTTTTATGCACTTTAAAAATTTTAAGGCTTTGGTTGAAAATCTTTTTAATCATAAAATTAAAATTTTTTAAAGTGACGGAGGGAGTGAATTTGTTAATCATAATATGCAGCAATTTTTCTTGGCTAACAGAATATATTTTCGAAAATCCTGTCCAGACACACCCCAACAAAATGGGGTTGCTGAGCGCAAGCACCGTCATCTACTTGAGTTAACTCGGACTATGCTTCTTGAAGCCTCTGTTCTGAGTAAATTTTGGGTAGATGCCATTTTTACTGCTGCATATATTATTAATAGATTACCATCTCCTACCTTAAATGGCTTATCACCATACCAAAAATTGTTTAATCATGTTCCGGACTACTCATTTATGCGAGTATTCGGTTCGGCTTGTTACCCTATTTTTTCGGCCACATCTGCTAATAAATTATCACCTCGTTCTGTTCAGTGTGTCTTTTTTGGCAATGCATCCGGTTATAAGGGCTATCGTTGTTTTGATCCTACTACAGGTCACATTTATGTGAGTCATCATGTTAGGTTCCATGAGGACACATATCCCTTTAAAACACTTCCAAACCTCAGTCCTCCCTCCCTTCGTTCTACTACACCTGCTCCAATGCACCTCACAAATATTACCTTAGACCCTCCTATCCAATCCACCATCGTTCCCCAAACCCACTTCCCTGTTTTGACCGCATCTTCCCCTCGGCCAGACCACCAAACCAGCCCTCCTCAGTCCTTCACTTGCCCAGCCTCACCATCAGTAACACCGTCCTCCTCCAGTCAGCAAACTTTCACCTCCACACCCGCTGATAATCTTCTGACCAGTCCGACCAGTCCGACCAGTCTGACCGTCGGTGGCTCATTCTCAGCCGACGACGTTCTGTCTTCCTCCCCTTCGAGTGTCCCCACTACGGCCGTGAATCACCACCTGATGCAAACCAGAGCAAAGTCAGGAATTTTTAAACCCAAAGCAATTTTTAATTTAAATACAGTTATTACTCCTGCAGATCCTACCTGTTTTACTGAGACTAATAAACATTTAAAATGGCGTGAGGCAATGGCTGATGAATTTAATGCACTCATTAACAATAATACTTGGGAATTGATTCCCTTTGACAGCACTAAGAATATTGTTGGGTGCAAGTGGATTTATAAAACTAAATATCACTCTGATGGGTCATTAGAGCGCCATAAAGCTCGATTAGTAGCACAAGGTTTTAATCAGCAGACGGGTATTTATTTTTCTGAAACTTTTAGTCCAGTTGTAAAACCCACCACTGTTCGTATTGTACTTACTCTTGCTATTTCTTTTGGGTGAGTTATACGGCAACTTGATGTTAAAAATGCCTTCTTACATGGTCATCTGACAGAAGAAGTTTATATGCGTCAGCCCCGTGGTTTTATTCACCCTCAATCTCCTAATCATATATGTCATCTGCGCAAGGCCATTTATGACCTTAAGCAAGCTCCACGGGCCTGGTTTCATAGATTCAGTAGCTTCTTTCTGCAACATCATTTTTCCTTTAGTAAATCTGACAATTCTTTGTTCATTTACCGCCAGAATAATACTATTATTTATTTATTATTATATGTGGATGATATTATTATTACTCGCAATTTTGAGTCATCTGTTACCCAATTTATTTCGATTATCTCTCATCATTTTTCTATGAAAGGCTTGGGTAATCTTCATTATTTTTTGGGTGTTGAGGCTATTAATTCACCTAAAGGAATGTTTCTCTCTCAACATAAATATGTTACTGATCTTCTAGCCCGTTTTCATCCCCATACCGTAAAGCCTGTTCGCACCCCATTAGCTTCCCGTACCATTCTGTCTCTTTCTAATGGTGAGTTACTGTCTGATTCTACTGAGTATCGCATCATGGTTGGTGCATTACAATATTTAACTTTGACACGGCCAGATATTACTTATGCAGTACACTTAGTGTCTCAGTTCATGCATGCTCCTCGTACCACTCATCTTTTTGCAGTCAAAAGAATTTTCAGGTACTTGCAGGGCACACGATGCTGATTCCGATGCTTATGGCTTATTCCGATGCTGATTGGGCAGGTTGTCCTGATAGTTCTCGGTCCACCACAGGCTTAGCTGTCTTCTTGGGTCCGAATTTGATTTCTTGGAAGACTAAGAAGCAACCTACCGTGTCGAAGTCCTCCACAGAAGCAGAATATCGTGTCATTGCTTACACAGTACATGACACACTGCATATCTGATCGGTCTTGTTCGAGCTTGGTTGGCCAATCACGGAGCCGGTACATTTATTGTGTGATAATATCTATGCTTCTTATTTGACTGCAAATCATGTTCAGCATGCCCACAGTAAACATATCCAGATTGACTATCATTTTGTTCGGGAATGGTTTGCTCACGAAGATCTGATTGTTAAGCACGTTCCTACTCATCTACAGCTAGCAGATATTTTTACTAAAAGTCTCTCTAGTCAACGTTTTCATTTTTTAAAAGACAACATGCACGTTGTATCTCCCGCACAGCTTGAGGGGGTGTAATAGAATTATTAGAGGCTTAGTATTGTACTTTACATTTAACTCTCTTTAATATAAATATATCTGACAGGGCTCCTTAGGGAGTAACCTTTTTCCATTATTCTCACACATATATTTTTGTTGAAACTAACCAAGGCATCCAAAGGTGATAACATTGCTCGAGGACTAGCAACGTTCAAGTGTGGGGGGATTTGATAGCCGTTATATTTACTTGTGTTTAACATAAGTATTTATAAGTATTTGTTGAAGAAAGGAAGAGAAATCAGGCAAATACCTTCAGAATGAGAGCTAGAGCATAAAACATTGCGATGAAGAGCTTTTTGGATCAAGAGGACGACGTTCTGCCCATAATTCGAGTATAACTTATTGCAGAGAACTCGAAGTCACTCGATTCAAATTTTATGTAAATCTTAACTCAATAAGGTACAAATGTTATGAAGACGTCATGGCCCGAATATGAAAGGATCAAGACTCAATCAACCAATAAAGTCAGATGTTGTTGGTGGGATTTCAGGATGCATACCTCTCAGTGTTTTATCCATATCTTTTGATTGGATGAATAAAATCACGTTATTCAAGTTCTGGTGGATAGACAACTTCATTATCTACAATGTTGGTGAAGGAATCATGTCCAAATTCATAACGGAACATCCCCAAAATCCCAGGACAAAACCGGTGTCAGAATTTCACCAAAGCGGCGCCGGTCTTTTGATTTTCAACACAAGACCGCTTGGCAGTAGCTTACCCGGCGCCGGGTAGGCCTGAAACCGGCGCCGGGTTGGTCTGATTCTGCACAAAACACAGCATCGTGCAAGCTGATTCTTGATGGGAAAACTCCATCTTCCTGAATGCTAATCAAATATTGTTTCCATATCTGATTATTGGGTTCGAATAGACTAAAAGATGTCATTCTTTAGCCTATATAAAGCCCTCAATTCATCAAATAAATACATTTCATTCCATACATTAATTCTTAGCTTTTATATTTTTGTTCTTGGTATTTTCTTCAAGTTCTTGAGGAGGGAAGTTCATCCTCCGAAATCATTGGTGTTTATGTATTATTTCCTTTGTAATTTCATGTTCCATTACATTTATTATTGTATTGTGATGAGTATGAGCATTAGAGGCTAAATTCTTAGCTAAGGCTAGGGATGAACTTCTATGCCCTCTAGGTGTTTGATAAAAGTTCCAAACCAATTAATTGTGATTTATCCTTTATATTTTGATTGTTTATGACTATGGTGTACAACATAGAAATATGTTAAATTTAGTTTATATTTGCAATTAACGTTGAAGTCTAAACTATGAACATTAAAGGATAAACATATATAGTACCGAGAATAGAAATATATCTGGTCTTATATGATATGGGTGTGGTGTCTTGATATTCAACGTGGTTTTCGATAGATGAATGTAAGCCGTAACGGAACTTACACGTAACGAAAATCACGCTCTCGCTGCCTTAACCGGAGTTGAGAATATATTAGCGACATCGTATTCATAATTATTGGTAAAGAACTAATATTCAACCCTATTAAAGCATTTAAGTAATTCCCGAAGCCTTAGTTGTTGTTATCAATCACTTTAAACTCAAATTAATTTAAGTTATATCCCTAAAAATTAAAGAGAAGAACCAAGTTGTTGTTTTCACAACAACACACAAATCAAAATCTCTGCACTTTACTCATTTCTTTATTTAAAGTTATCTACTCTCGGATTTGAACTAAACAACGTTTCCCTGTGGATTCGACCCGGTATTTTACCGGAATTTATTACTATATCGACACTTGTACACTTGCAAGTTTAGTCTCGTCAATCATAGTAGTTGTAGTTAATTAGATAGCTCATAGGAATACCGCTAGTAGTATTTTGAGGGATGGGAAAACTGATAGTAAAGAGAAAAGATATCTGATTTATTGTTGTAAGACTCTTGCATTAGGATTAGACATGAACTCGGGCCGGGCCGGGCCTCGGACCGAACCTGACCGGACTTTTTTTGGATTCTTGAGGCTCGGAACCGGTCCGGGTAGCTACCGGGTCTGGTTTGGGTTGGGCCGGCTATCTATTTTTTTCTACACCCCACACCCCTCCAAAACACCCATCCCAACCCATTTACCTCCCAAAGATTTTGAAAAACAAAAAAATGGCCCAGCCCCGCCCAGCTCGACCGGTTCATTTTATAGAGACCCGGAGCCCGGTCCGAAAAATCCCGATTCGGGTAAAATGCATCCGGCTCGGAACCCGAGCCCCGGTTCGAGCCGGTTCATAACAGTACCGGGCCGGGCCGATTTCGGTCCGGTTGATCTGGCCCGAGTCCATCAATAATTAGGATTGGGTGATGGGAGGCCTGGTTTAACCGTCATTGCCTCATTCGCCCATAATAGGATCAGCGAGTCATATTGTTTTTTTGAAGATGATTGACTCTAAGCTTGGTTCGAGGGTGAGTGATTGCCTGTAGTCTTTTTGTGGTTTTATTCCTATGTGGGAATGTTATGACATCAATTTAAGCCATCCGTTTTGACGAAAAAAAATGCTACTAGTATTCATTAGGGATGGCCTCGGTTCGGGCCAGGCCGGTTCACCCGGCGGTTATCGGTTCGAGCTGGTTCGGGCCGGGTAATCTTTTTTTTTTTTGGGAAAATTCCCGAAATAGGAGTAAAAAAGCTTGAAAAATCCAAAATAGAACTGTTGCGTGATTATTCCCAAAATAGGAGTAATGACTGTCAAGTTTGGAAAATACTGTCATGTTCAAAGTCTGGTACTGTCGAAACATGGCAGTAATTAGTCCAATTTTGAGAATAAAAACATGAGTCCTATTTTGGAATATACAAACATTTTTAGTCCTATTTTGGATAATTTCTCTTTTTTTATTTCTAATTAGTTCCTACCCCACCCCCCAAACCCCTCCAAAACACCCAACCCAACCCATTTACCTTTTAAAAAACTGTGAAAAACAAAAAAATGAACCGAACCGGCCGGGTCGGTTCATGATCCAACCGGTTCGTGATTTGGAAGACCCGTGAACCACCCCTCTACAATGCCGGGCCGGTTGGCCCGAACCGGTCAACGAACCGTGGACCGGTCCGGTTCCGAGCTGGAACAGTGCCGGTTCAGGCCGGTTTAGGCCAGTTCTGATTCGGTTCACCCGCCCCGAGTTCATCCCTAGTATTCATACTAGTAATAATAAAATGTTAAGCAGGGAGGCGGCTATCGGTCTGCTGTGACTCTTTGCCCCGTGATTAATCTTGTTTCTTCCGCCCATTGCTAGAGAAGCTAACATGGCTGCCCACTATCTGCCTAAAAGATATACTGAAGATATTTTCCATTTGTTTTCATAAGTACGTACGTACATACGCACCCACGAAAAATAGACAAGGACGCATCATTACCCCACAATTGCGTGAACATATCACTAACAACTGCTACATTTGGTTCAAACTAGTCTTTGTCTTGCTTGAAATGCAAAAACAGAACATTATCTATGCATTTACTACATGAAAAACAAATCTCAAGAGCAAACCGTCAGAGCAAGAAAATAATGTATTCAATATTCCATTTAAGAAGCCCTTTTAAAGAATGACAGAATGTTTCCTTGTTTACGGTCTTTGTTTCCTCCCTTCTTGTTCCCTGCTTTGACGGCTTGGTTTAATGGAGCAATGCTTTCAGTTACGTGTGACCTCTTAGCTGCCGTTGGTCTGAGACAGCAATGGCACATGTTAACAAAATGCCTTGTACATTGGAACATGATGAATTGATAAATATAATAGAAGAAAAAGGATTAGAGATTGACTCTTTGAAAAGGAAGAGAGGGTTAAAGAAAATTTAGGTATAATACTACTTTATTTGCAAGATTGTTAGGAAATTTGACAAATTTCTAAATCAATGCGCTGTATTTCAGATCTCTCCATACAGGCTCCAAAGCCTCAATGACTTCATACTCTAACTTCATGCAAATAAAAAGCATAGTGAAACACCAAGTATTTTTTTGTGTAACTAATGGCTATAGGTTCCATGATTTTCTAAGCATATATTCTCCTTTTCCTAAATATCCACAAAATAAAGTTTTAAAATTTGAATAGTGGAACCACTACTAGGTCAGCACAACATAGACGCGCCTGAAAATCCGTCCAGCGGAGCTTAAACTGTTTTTGATATTTCAATATAGCTAAAGCAGATTGAATTGTTCTAAGTATCCTTATTGGCTTCTTGCATGTGTATCCATTTAACAGAGCAAAATCTGCTTTGGAGAAGTCATTTTTGCTCAAGCAGATCTTTGAGATAAGCTCAAAGACGGATTCTAGTGCTTAAAGTAACAATTATATAAAGTAACAATAACAACAAGCCAAAGTGTGTTTGACACTACTAGATGAAAATGTTGATAAAAATTAAATGATAGATGAAGGATAGATGAAATGAGGATAAAAGGATATGAAGTTCAAGATGAAAAGAACAGATATGTTAGATAAAATGAAATGAAAGTATGAAACAATAGACGTAAGATGTGCAGTAAACCAAAAGTGTATAATACAAGAAAAATTATTATTGGAGTTCAACCAAAGTAAAAGTAAAAGGACATAGATGGAATGAGAAAATGAAACACAGTAGATTAAATGAAATGCTATTACAATTTACAAGTATTTTTCATTTAATATACTCTTCATTTTCATCTACCCAACAAACAAAAATATTTTGCTACTTTCCTTGTAGATGATATTACAACATTTCATCTATGATCTAGATAAATGTGATGATGCCAAACATACAAAAATGCGCGTATTCTGCGGTATCTGCTTTCCAAATCAAATTAGCCACAGAATAGGAAGTAATTTACCCTGAATATTTTTGCAGCAAGAACAGAAAATAATACACAGTTACCTGTCAACAGCATTATTAGCTACTTTGTTTTCAGTTTTCTTTGCAAGACTACCATCAGGTTTTGTCTGCTCGCCTTCCCAAATAACCTCTGTAACTGGAAGTACAAGAAATAAATGAATATGATGAGAGGCTATACAATACCCTATAGTATCACTCAGAATTCAGAGATTAAACTTATTTAGTTCTAGCTTCTATAACAAATTTTTGCCTCCCTGGAATAGTTGTATTACAACAGAAGGAATTTTCAAACAGAAAAAAACAATCCCATAGTCTTCCATAGATGTGTTCATGTCTTATGAAACTAACACTCAGAGAGACAAGAAGAAAAAGCAATGCCTTTTACGAAACATGATACGTTTCAAAGCAGTTTCGGAAACATATACTAGAGTCGTGTTTAGTCAAGGTATAACTTTTGAATTTTTCCAAAGAATATTTTAAACATATATTTGATGATTTAATTAAATTTACCATATTGAACTTGTTTATCATTATTGATGTTTTTTTTAAACATCAATAATCGAATCACCATATACTAGAGTCGTGTTTAGTCAAGGTATAACTTTTTACCATATATTTTAAACAATAAGCCTTTAAGTGTGATCAGAGAAGTAAAACTCCCTCACTCATCTAATCGAATCATCATCCATGATCATTATTGATGTAAAATAAGGTTTTATTAAATAGAAAAGCCATTGACTATGTGGAAACCCTAGTAGTATTGGGCTTAGCCCATTTGTATATCTTGTATAGGAAACCCTAGTACTCTAAATATAGCTATAAATATAGCTTCTCGTATAGCATTTTAATATCAAGTATATGAAATACAACAATACTCGTTCACATGGTATCAGAGCCACGTAGGCAAATATAATTAGTTAGTGTTATTATCTGTGGATAGTGGTCGTGGATGTCGTGCTTTCGGTAGTGATATAAACCTACCGTCGTCTTCACCTCAACATCGCGACTTACCGCCGTGCAAATCACCGTCGCCGCCTCATCCACACGCCTCCACGTGCCGCTGCAGTTCTCATCTGCAGTTGAACGTTTTTGTAGATCTCTGTCTTTCTATTCATCTGCTGTTTACACCACCAACCACCCCAGAATACTGATATTCCGGTGACCAGAATGGTTTAGGGCAGCGCCGCCGCCGCCCAGATCCGGCGTTATCCACACACAGCCGCTCGTCCGTACGCACTGCTTCTGCCGCTGCTTTGTTTCGTCGCTCCCGGACAAAGGTTGGTTTTCATACTCCCTGATTTGCTTCTAGTGTTCATCTTCCCAGTAGTCTAGCGAAGGTCTTGGTCAACACACTCCAGCTGCTGTCTTGGGAAGTTACTGCTCCATTACTTTAAATTTTCTATTATTTGCAAACTGCTGCAAATAATAGCTTTCTCCATGAGTTCTACTGCCTTGAAGCATTGATCCCCTCGGCAGGTTTTTATTTTTGATTTCTCATTTGTTTTGCTAATATTAGCTTTTCACTCTTCAAAAAAAACAAACAAACAAAAAAGTAAAAAACAGAAAAGTAAAAAAAGGGAGAGAAAAAAAAGAAAGAAAGAAAAAAAAATCAGTAAAAAAATGTCTTTTATGAGTTCTGACAGAGGAAACAACACCGGATGCTCAAGATAGAATCGTCCTCAATGTGATTTTTGTCATAAAATTGGTCATACTAAAGACAGGTGTTGGCAATTACATGGGAGACATCCTCCCTCAGCCCATGTTGCTCAGCTACCACCATCTCCCATTGTTCTATCACCGGAAGAATATGCAGCATTTCAGCAATTTAAGTTGGCTAATATGCATTTATCCACACACGGGATGTCTACTGCTTGTGTTTCAAACACAACCCATGGATCATTGACTCAGGTGCCTCATGCCATATTTCTGGTAATCCCCATCTTTTATCCCATATTACCAAGCACCGACATCTTCCTTTGATTACTCTTGCTAATGGCCTTCAAACTTCGGCTTCGGGTATTGGGCAAGCACTTCCACTTTCATCCTTACCATTAGACTCAGTCTTATATGTCCCAAAAAACCCCTTTAACCTTGTCTCTGTCAGTAAAATTACACGTGCTCTTAATTGTTCCGAAACATTTTCTGCTGATTCTGTGATTGTGCAGGACCATGAATCTCAAGGTCTGTATCATCTCCATCCTTTTGATCCAATCGTTTGTGTTTCAGTTGAACCTGCTATTACCTTACATAACCGTCTGGGTCATCCTAGTCTCTCAAAGTTTCAACGTATGGTTCCAGGTTTCTCAAATCTGTCATCTTTAGATTGTGAGTCATGTCACCTTGGAAAACAACTTCGTAAATCCTTTCCAAGGCGAGTCAATAAACGGGCTACATCACCGTTTGATTTAGTTCATACAGATGTATGGGGTCCGTATCGAGTCACTTCTACTTTAGGTTTCCGTTATTTTGTTATTTTTGTGGATGATTTTTCTCGTTACACATGGTTGTTTTTAATGAAAGAGCGTTTTGAATTGTTTCATATTTTTCAAACTTTTTGTGCTGAAGTTCAAACTCAGTTTGGTCATTTTATCAAAATTTTACGCATTGACAATGCTAAAGAATTTTTTGGTGCATCCTTTAATCAATTCATGGCATCACGGGGTATGCTTCACCAATCCTCTTGTGTTCACATGCCTCAACAAAATGGGGTTGCTGAACGCAAGAACCGACACTTGGTTGATACTGCTCGTACCCTATTACTACATTCCCATACACCACCTCAGTATTGGGCAGATGTTGTGCTCACTGCGTGTCATTTAATCAATAGAATGCCTTCCTCAGTTCTTAACAATGAAATTCCCTATTCTATTTTGTTTCCTGCTCATGATTTATTTCCATTACCACCTCATGTGTTTGTGTGTGTGTGTTTTGTCCATGATAAGACACCTGGATTAGCTAAAATGTCGGTTAGGTCAATAAAATGTATCTTTCTTGGATATTTGCGACTCCAAAAGGGATATCGTTGTTATTCTCCATTACTTAAGAAACATTTTATTTCAGCCGATGTCACTTTCATTGAGTCGTCCTTTTATTATCCATTATCTTCAGTTGATACCCCATCATGTTTGGACTTCACCTCATATCTCCGACCCATCCATCTGGAGACTCCCATTAACCCCCCAACTGATGAGCACCCAAATTGCTCTCTTATGGCAGACCGTCCATTACAAGTATACCATCGACGTCCTCGACCTCCTCCCATTGTGCCCATTGTGGCCACGCCAGTTGAATCCCCTATGACGGATCTCGCACCATCAGATACCCCAGTACCCGAAATTACTCAGGATGATTTGCCCATTGCTCTCCGAAAAGGTACGCGTTTTACTTCGAATCCACATCCCATATATAACTTTTTGAGTTATCACCGCCTCTCTACCCCTTATTATGCTTTTATTTCCCACTTGTCTCATATATGCATTCCTAAAACCACACATGAGGCACTGGCACACTCGGAATGGCGTAAAGCCATGTTGGCTGAGATGGAGGCTCTTCATTCTAGTGGGACGTGGGACTTAGTCCCCCTTCCCACTGGCAAATCAGTGGTGGGATGTCGGTGGATTTACACCGTTAAAGTTGGGCCTGATGGGGAGATTGATCGTTTTAAAGCACGCGTTTTGGCGAAATGGTATACTCAGATATATGGTTTGGATTACACTGACACTTTTTCTCCTGTAGCGAAGATTGCATCAGTTCGTTTGGTTTTATCCATGGCAGCAATGAGCCATTGGCCATTGTTCCAATTGGATATTAAAAATGCATTCCTTCACGGAGATCTGCACGAGGAAGTTTATATGGAGCAACCACCTGGATTTGTTGCTCATGGGGAGTCTGGTATGGTGTGCAGATTATGTCGTTCATTATATGGCTTGAAGGAATCTCCACGTGCATGGTTTGGGAGGTTTAGTGCCGTTGTCTGCAGCTTTGGCATGATTCGCAGTGATGTTGATCATTCTATATTCTATCGACATTCTGCTGGCAACAAATGTATTTATCTTGTTGTGTATGTTGATGACATTGTCATTACAGGTAACGATGATCAAGGAATTGCGCTCCTCGAGCAACATCTCTTTAGCAAATTTCAAACAAAAGACTTGGGAAAGTTGAGATACTTCCTTGGCATTGAGGTCGCACAGTCTCAAAATGGAATTGCTCTCTCACAAAGAAAGTATGTCTTGGATATTCTTGAGGAAACAGGTTTGCTAGATTGCAAGCCAGTGGATACACCAATGGATCCGAACGTTAAACTCTTATCAGAACAGGGAGATCTTTTGCCCAACAAGGAAAAATATAGAAGACTCATCGGCAAATTGAATTATCTTACCATCACGAGACCAGATATTTCATTTGCGGTAAGAGTTCTTAGTCAGTTTCTTGATAAGCCATGTACTGGACATTGGGATGCAACTATCCGAGTTTTGAGATACATCAAGAAAAATCCGAGGCAAGGATTGTTGTTTGAAGATCGAGGCCACAATGATATTATGGGATACTGTGATGCAGATTGGGCCGGATGTCCGATGGATAGACGTTCCACTTCGGGATATTGCATCTTGATTGATGGAAACTTAATTTCATGGAAAAGTAAGAAACAGGATGTGGTTGCCAGATCTAGTGCTGAAGCAGAATATCGTGCAATGGCCCTTGCTACATGTGAAATCTTATGGTTGAAGCATCTCCTTAAAATATGGAAACACAAAACCGGTTCAACTCGTGTGTGATAATCAAGCTGCAATGCACATCGCATCAAATCCGGTATATCATGAGAGGACAAAACATATTGAAGTTGATTGTCATTTTATCCGAGAGAAGATCGCGAGTGGACATATCATCACAAAATATGTCAACACAACTGAACAACTTGCAGATATTTTAACTAAGTCTCTTAGAAGTCCTAGAGTGGGATATATTTGTAACAAGCTTGGTACATATGATTTATATGCTCCAGCTTGAGGGGGAGTGTGGAAACCCAAGTAGTATTGGGCTTAGCCCATTTGTATATCTTGTATAGGAAACCCTAGTACTCTAAATATAGCTATAAATATAGCTTCTTGTATAACATTTTAATATCAAGTATATGAAATACAACAATACTTGTTCACAGACTAAATGAAAGAGAGGAGAGATTTATAAAACTTTGTTTCCTTGTTTGTTGGAGAAGCGGTTGTTTTTGTGTAATCTACCCCTTTATTTCTCTTATTGGTTTGAAATGAAACAATTGTTTGGGCCAATAAAGATCGTAACAAATCAATTAAGGATAGTAGCTTAGATCCTAGATTTGTTTTTGGATATTTTGGGGAAAAATAGATCCTATGGTAAATACTTTCTAAACATATGCCCAATTTCTAAACACAAGATATGAAAAGTAGCCTCTTCATGCTTACTATAACTAGTTATTTTGTTTTTTTCATGGCAGCTTTCACTCTAACCTCAACTCTTTTTATTGGTCCGAGCAAGATATGAATTATTTAAAACTGAAATAAAGAATAAACAAACTATTCCTTAAAAGAAAATCCGGTAGGGGTTTCTCTTTACGTTTGTCCTAGAGTTACTTTAAATTACTTCTTTGATAGGAATCTGGCTTAGTAGGTTAATAATAGAAATTATAATAATTGTATGGGTACTTATAGTAGTATAAATAGAAGGGGAGAGGAGGAGTAAAAGGTAGGCAAGTATTCAGTTGAGAACAGGCTTGGAGACTGGGCATCTCGAATTGTCTGAGGCTACGTATTCCTTCTGTAAACTACTATTCACATCAATAAAGATTTTCTTGATCAGTTCTTGATCAATTCTTCCTAATTCTCTACTATTTTGAGTCGGATTTACCAGTGTTCTATCATTGGTATCAGAGCACGTGAATCGCTGGGAGTAACCTGTACGCTAGCAAAGATGGAGAAATCGATGGAAAAAGTTGCGATGAACTTGGCGATGGAAAAAGTTGCGATGAACTTGGCGATGGAAAAAGTTGCGATGAACTTGGCGATGGAAAAAGTTGCGATGAGCTTGGCGATGCTACAGGAGACAATCGCGAAGATTAACCGTAACCAAAATCGACCGAGGAATCCATCATTCACAATGCACAGCTCGCAACACTCTTCACATCGCACTTCGCTACTCAAAGATGCGAGAAATTCTGATCAGTCTCGTTCTGGTGTGAATCGTGATAAAAGTGGTCGTACGAGAATAAAGGTTGAACTACCGTTGTTTAACGGGGATGATGCAGACAGTTGGATTGTGAGGATGGAAGAGTATTTCCATCTCAAAGCTACTGCGGAGAAAAATAAAGTTGAAGTCGCAGCAGAGGCTATGGAAGAAAGGACGTTTGACTGGTTTCAATGGTGGGAATTTCAAACGAGAAGAAAGAGTTGGGAGGTTCTGAAGGAGGCCATAAATCGGTGTTTCCAACAACGCAGTCGGAAGTCAGAGAACCAGGAGTCGCGATCGTCAAGGAATTCTCTCAGTTCGCAATCTTCTACGCGAACTACTGTTTCTCCCTACAGCTCGTCATCGACAATCGACTCCCTCATGCGTTCGCAAAAGTCTTCGCAATCGTAGTCGGGGACTTCTTCTCCTCCAAGTGAAACGAGATCGACAGGAGGTTTCAATTCACAGGTTTCGTCTAAGTCACAAGCAACTTTCCCCAATTTCCCGGGTTTGTCGCAAGCCGACTCTCTCAGTTTGGGTCAAAGTACGAAGCCTTCGAGAAGAGAATCTCTCAGTTCTCAGACGACACCTAACAAAGATGAGGTATTCAGGAATCAAGGACATAGCCGAGCCAGAAGAGAGATAGAGCTGTCTCTAGTCAATAAAGAGGAGAAATCTTATGTGGTGACTCAAGACTCTAGTGACATTGAATATGAATCGGGTGATGATCCAAATACTACTGCCACAGTACAAGTAGATGAGCATCAAGCTACCTCAAATACTGCTGCTAATAATGGAATTAATAGCGAAGAGAGAGATGCAGTATTCCATAAAGTCATAGAGAACGGAATATCATCACACATTATACCTGACGCCACAACAATGCACCAGTCAGCAAATGATATTGCCATATCTCAGAAAGAGGAACCATTAGGGAACATTGTGAGAACCATTTCTCTGGATTTTGGTGCCTGGACTGCCTGTATAGAGGAAATTGAGAAAATAGATGAGGGAAACATTCTGAAAAGTATGCAGATCACGAGACATGTATTGGTTCTGGGGATAAAGTTGTTGAGGTTCTGGAAATTCCAAACCAACAGTCAGGTCGCTACTTTGAAAATTGTAAGGTGTTGGTTGACAGGAGGCCACTATCAGAATGGCAAACTGATGAAGAGAAAGAATCTGCAGCAGTTTATGCTGGCTCGGAAACCACTATTGATGCCAGAAAGGCTGCTGAAATTGCTAGGGGAATGGCACAGGGAGGGATGAAGATTGAAAAGCAGGGTTGCTTTGTTCGAATCTACAATGGGGGGCAAGGTTTGGGTCCACGGTCTGAGTTTGGAGTAGATCCTAGCTCTGAAATAAACTCAAGGTATCATGTTGAGCAAGTTGTTAAGTGCAGAGAGGCCAGTTCTATCCCTACAGCAAGTTGAATCAACTGCAGTACAACAAGACCGATAAGGTTGTCCGAAAAGGAATTGGTTAAACCGGGAAAGGTTATTTCTGGAACCATCGATCTAGTTACTCATGAGGCTCCAATTTTTTTGAAAGGAATGATTCTTCCCGGACATTTATACGATCATAGTAATCTTGCTGGGTTAAGGAAGTATAGGTAAACCTGGTTTTGAAATTTACCAGTTTTCGGTTATTGATGTTGAAGGTTGAAATTTGGTACTTTATGCCAAGGACTCAGTTAATAATGAAATTGGTCGACTGACAGTGTCAATACAGAAGTCATTATGCTCTTCAACTGATGTTTCAATTATGCAAGAAAGCGTTCTATCAGAAAACAGGATTGGCAAGCTTCTAGTCTGGGGCTCCTCAGATCCTGGACTGAGAGGGGCTGATGAGAGTGATTTTGAATATCATTCGGGTGGAATCAATGTGAACTGGATCCTACCCTTCAGGCGGTTGTGATTGATGTCTCCCAGATAGGGTACCTCGTGGACCTATTTTTAAAACAAGAAACTGTGAAGGGAATCACAGCTGCCAGAACATTGAGGGATGTACTGAATATTCATTGTGAAGCTATTCAACAAGCAATCTGTAACCGTAGCTCTCTTCATTGGCAATCCAAACAGGAGGTTGGGAATGTTTTTATCATTAGGTTTATGGATATCTTCCTGAGTGACAAAGCGGGGGAGCAGGACCCAACAGTGTCATTGCCTCGGCTCATTCATGCGAGGGTGGAGGTAAAGAGGATGGCTCGAGTGTTGAAGCTAAAGATCCAGAACGCAATGTTGTACTGGGAAGGGAGAGACGCTCAGATGAAGATAAAATTGATAGTCAAGGCCGATTCCTATCACCCACCTTGAAGACAAGGTGGTTGTTTAGCGGGGGAGTATTGATAGGAATCTGGCTGAGTAGGTTAATAATAGAAATAATAATAATTGTATGGGTACTTATAGAGTATAAATAGAAGGGGAGAGGAGGAGTAAAAGGTAGGCAAGTATTCAGTTGAGAACAGGCTTGGAGACTGGGCATCTCGAATTGTCTGAGGGTACGTATTCCTTCTGTAAACTACTATTCACATCAATAAAGATTTCTTTATCCGTTCTTGATCAATTCATCCTAATTCTCTACTGTTTTGAGTCGGGTTTACCACTGTTCTATCATTCTTGCACTGATTAGAAATTGCTTTTAATAAAACATTGGTCATTGAGATTAATGTCAATTTCGATTCATATGTTGGTATAGAAGTTTTTCCTATATGTTGGTATAGGAAGGGTCCTATTGGTTCATATTACCCTTTTCACCTTTAAAACAAAAATTAAATGACCGAAGTTTTCACATTGGGGCTCATATTAGGTGCAATTCCTATTACTTGGGTTGGTTTATTAGTCCTTTTAGCATTCTACGTGCATTCTGACGTGAACCAATAGGGCCCTTCCTAAGCGAATTAATTATCCATAAAGATTTTACCATTAAGCATTTTGTAAATTTGAGTTGGTGATACGATATATGGATATATCCATTCATGGCAAATTACGTGAAAATCATCTTTGTTTGAAAATTATAAAACTCATCTCTGGGATATTAACAAATCTTTTGAAAGGAAACTCTTTAAGTCTTTATGGGACGATGGAGGGAGTACTTTTAAGTTTAAAACTTAAAATAACACTTTTCTAAAGCAGTTTTGATATTACAAAATGTCTTACCTTCTCTTCCACGTTCATCTATTCTGGTCTTCAATACTTTCTTCCTTTGGGGTGATTTTGGGGCAACATCAGTCAACTTTACCCTCACATTTGCATCAATACTATGACCGTGGTCTGAGATGCCCGTCACATCAATATGACTCTTGGATTCCTTAGCTAACGATTCTCCCTTTAATTTCTTATTAATTTTCTCATCTCCTTCGAAACATAACACCTTCTCTACCTCAGGAGTGTTTGAACTCGACTTCAACCCTGGCGGATCAGGTGATGATAGGTTGACTGCATCTTCCCCTTCTTCATCCTCCGAGGAATCATAAATAACTCTCCTCTTCCTGTTTCCTCTACTATTAGATCGCTTAATGTTGAAATCTTGACGATCATCAAAGCAGTTTGCATCTTCTAACTCTTCACTAGTACATACTTGAGTTTCTGCACTCCCAAAAGAGTTTGTTATGAATATATGAACACTAGTAAAATCATGGTAAGCAACAACTGCACATTTCGGTGTGTGGTACCCCAAAAAATACAAGGACATGAAAACAGAAAAGAAAAATGAAAAGAAAGATAAGTTGGGAGGAAATAAAAACATGATCAAGGCTCAATAAAATTATTTTTTATCAAAACCAATTTATATATATTTATCTAAATCTATTATATAAAGACTAAAAAGGAGGGAAACCAGCTGAAATGGGTATGGCCTTGTTAGTCTCGGTTGGAATGCAGTCCGCCTTTAACTTTGTGGTTGCACGACCCCACATATTAGCCAATACGCCTCCATTCACAGCAGAGCTTTTGTCAGTCCTAATATTTTTCTTATTTTCCAGAGGTTGGGCGACCTTCTCTTTATCAATATTCATATTACTGCCTCCTTCAACAGCAACTTCATTCTTCACATAATTAACCATAGCCATATCAGCACTCGGCTGTGCATGTTGAACCTTTTTCGGTTGAGGTGGCTGAAAAGTCACACTTTGGCTAGTGAGTTTACTTTTAGATGCCATTATTGCCCCTGATTTTTTTTCCTGAGGGTCACCAGTGCTAGCAGACTTTCTGTCAGCATTCTGCTTAACAAACGGATTCAAAACTCCGCAAAACCTGAAGGCATCAATCAGCATAAAGCTAGTAAGAAGCTTTAAGGATGTTAAGAAGACGGGATACTGAATTACTGATGAAACTATGAAAGTTAAAGGTATTTGCATTTCTTTGCAGAACTTGGCATCTAAGATTATTGGTCATAGTGTTAGTGATTCAGCATGAGCAAGTAAGGTGTCATTTGGACGTTTTTTGCTTTTCTTTCTGTTTTTATCTTCACCTTTCTGAAAAAACAGAAAAGGTAAATCATGTACTCCCATTATAACTAACAAAATGGCATACAAGCTAGATCTGCTTAGACATGTTTATATTTTAGAAACTTGACATCAAAAGAAAATTAAATTATTTAAAACAAAATATAAAACATGTAATACAAAAGATACAAAATGAACCCCAAATGTTTAGACCTGTTATCCCAAAAACAATTATCAACTGATGGTGACTGCTTAAATAGCTCCTCAGCTTGGACAAATTCAGCATTCCAAAGGGTTGCTGCATCCTTTGGGATGCAAGCTTGCACACTATAGACCTGAACCGAACAAGTTTCATTGAACTCTTGTTTCGCTTCTGCATGAAAACAAGCAAGTTTTCAATGGAATACACACCACTGCAGCTTAAATACTGTGGAGCAGTAAAAGATTTTGGCATTGCAATAAAGAAGAATAAATTATTGATCCACATAATCAGGAAGAAGATTTTTTCTTTTCTTTTTTGACTTTTTTATTTCAGTAATGCATGAACAAAGAGTATAAGACCTAAAAGTCACAAGCAGAAAGAATAAAAAAAAACCTGCAATTTTAGAACTTGAGACAAGCTGCACGTGATATGCTGAAGGATTATTCTTCAACCAGCCAGACAAACTATAAACAACTTCTACATCGTTTCTATGCTTCTCAACAAACTCCTCAAGCAATCTATAAAGCAAAAGGCAAGGAAGAGAAGGAGAAAATAAATTTAATATATCCCTTCCAAAGCAATACATCATAGATACCCTCACCCTCACCTCTTTGCCGCATCTGAAGACACCAAGTAATTTTGGCTCAACCATTTGTATGACACCTATACATAGACCTCAGTTGGAATTAAACAAATTAATCATGTTTCTTTCCCATGAAAATAGGAAACTTTAAGCACATAATAATGCAATCCGGACCATTACAATAAGGAAATAATTGCAAATTTATGACTAAAATAAAGGGTGTTTACAAAAACGTGACCTCTTAAGTCGAGTAACTATAGTAGTAACTTTAGTCATAGTAACTTATGTTCAATTTTTACACTTAAGTGACCATGACATTGTACTAAGAGTAATTTTAGTATAGGGGTAAGACGCGTACATCCGGGGGCCTTACCCCACCGAAGGTGGAAGCCTTTGCGGCATTGGGGTAATGATGACGATGATGATGATTACTTTTGAAAAAAACTCTACAATAAGATCCAAACATTACAATTTCACTAATTTATAAAAACAAGGAGAGATTCAGACTAAGGGTATCAAAGTGGGAGTAAACATAGGGTGCAAGACTTAATATCAAGGGGAAGGGAGGCCTTGGTAGGACCAATACCAAAATGAAATAACATGATCATGCTTCACCCAAAAACTAAATTTTCATGTAATTTTCACTGAGCCTCAATAAAATATGACATATTGAAATCAGCAAAAAAATAAAACAAAAGAAAGATCAATACCTATACTTGCTGGTATATGATAGTTGTTACTAACCGAAATTTTAAAAATGTAAATTGACTGAAAAACCAGGATGAGGCGACACCCGAGTTAGTTGAAGTAACCAAAATTTCAAGAATGAATTTGTGATTTCATACTTCTAATCTTACATGTAGATACAGAGACTAAACAGATAACTGATTGTGTGCATGTGCGATAAGCCAACACAGTGATGGAGAGAGCGCTACCACTTGAAGTTTAACGGAAACAAGGGACTGGATCTCGTCAAGAATGCCTAGAGTTTCGATTTCGGCCATTTACGTGTCCGCCGGAGTGGGTTGGGTCCTAACGACGCGAGAAGCGACGGGTGATTGCCGTAACACCCGTCAGGGATGCTGGATTTCCCGCCTTATCGGAGCTTTGTTGGTTTTTTATTAGCGGTAATTGCCTCAAAGGGCAACCTGCATTCATGTCACCAGATGATTATTTGAGAGGTTAATAGGTGAAAATTGAAAATCGTTTCAAGTAAAAATATGAATGCATAAAGTAGACATAATCTTATTAGTTTTCAAAAGAGATAAGGTCTAACTGGACATTATGATTATATGTGAATAAATTTTTTATACGGAGTACTTCGTATTAGATATTGAAGTTTCAATTTGACCAAATTGAACAATATGGTTACATTTGTGTTTCATATTAAACACTAAAGTTTCAAATGAATCAAATGTAACGGGTTTAAATGCACCAAACCCTCTCGTGATATAGAATTTCAACGTATTAACCCGTGTGATTTAAAAAATGCGTCAAACCCTCTTGTGTTTAAGTTAATCATGCACAAAATTCCTTTTATGAATAAATTTAACGATTTGGAAATCACTTTCAAATATTCTGATTGAATATACAAGTAAATATGTCAAAATCTCTAAATCATACAAAAATGTTAATCATTTTTCTTTTATTTGACAATTGAATTTATTTATAAAAGGGATTTTACGTATAATTAATTAAAACATACAATTAAAAAGAGACATACATATAATTAATGTGACGGGGACAAAATAGAAGCAACAGAGCTAAAAAGAGACATACATGGGGTACGTGTCAAAAATGTAAAAGGGCAGAATAAGTGGAAGTTTGTGAGCCAAAATTTGTATGTCCTGTAAATTGTAATAAAATATGATGATTTAGATTTATTAAGGAAAGAAATAGTTACTTTTAAAAGTGGAGATTGGTGATTTAATTAATTTATTGGAAAAGTGGATGTGGACTACTAGTACTAGTATTGCATATTGGTGATTAAATTAATGGAGTGAAGTAGATTAATTACGCAATGTAATGTTTGTAGTATTTGGTCATAGAGTCAATAAAAGTAGACATCGTTAAGTTTGGCAGTGCACAAGTAATTGCAAAGTATTGATTGTAATTTAGGGTGGACATGTAATGTGAAAAATTCAAAGTTTTTTTCCGGAATAATGTTAATTAAATAAATTATTTCCGAAATATTCCTAGGTTAAGAATAATTCCCAAAATACTGCTGGAATTAATCACGGTTAAGGAAAGTCGCCACTTGGTCTCTTGTATTACTTCACAAAAACCTCCACTTCGAGTGGTGGCTCTTCTCTTATAGTACAAAAGCCGTCACTTCAAGTGACGACTCTTCTCTTACGTAGTTACGTCCCATTTTGTACATATATAAAACGCAGTATGTTTCAACAATTTGTTTAACTGCCTTCACGATTGAATTTTGAGCTGAAATTTGGTATGCATAAACTAGACTTGATGAGGAACATGCTCAAAAAAATTCATCAAAAAATTCCACTGGAAACACCTTCTGATGGTGTTGTCCGTGAGGGGTTCCGGTCAGGACGTCATGACAAAAGGGTGGTCCAGCTACCTCAATTTGAGGTGATTCCCGGTGGTATGTTTTGATGAAATTTTTGTGTATGTTCTTAATAAAGTCTAGTTCGATCAGTCATACCACGTTTTCCTCCATGTTTGTCATTTAATTTATGGTAGTTCGACGGACAAGAATACCCCATCATGGGTTGGGAAATCAGGACCATAGTTTTTATTAGATCCAAAATCTGTATCTATATATATATATATAGACCCAAAATCCTAGAGTTGAGATCATTCTTACTTTTCATGGGAAGAAGTGTTTTTATTAGATCCAAAATCTGTATGTATATATATATATATATATATATATATATATATATATATATATAGAGAGAGAGAGAGAGAGAGAGAGAGAGAGTCATTCTCATGTCCAGCAGCCTTCCGTCCGAACGTCGTCTGAACACCGCCGTTTGGGGCGGTTTCCGGTGGAAATTTTTGTTGAAATTTTTTGAGCATGTTCCTCATCAAGTCTAATTTATCCATACCAAATTTCAGCTCAAAATTCGATCGGGAAGGCAGTCAAATAATTTGTTGAAGTTAACTGCGCAAAATTGTACATAGAAAAACGCAGTCAACTTCAAAAAATGATTTGAATGTCTTCCCGAACGAATTTTGAGCTGAACTTTTTTGTGGATAAACTAGACTTGATGAAAAACATACCATAAAAATTTCATCAAAAATTTCGGGCGGGAACCGTCTCAAATGGCGGTGTTCGGGCGGCGTTCGGACCGGGAGCTGCTGGACCTGAGAATTTCTCTCTCTCTCTCTCTCTCTCTATATATATATATATATAGGGGAAAGATCAAGTACAAAGTGTGCTTATTGTGCAAATGTTTGTACGATGCACCTTGACGTTATTTGCATTGCATATTGAGGTTCAAAGTGTTACATATTATATAGTCATAAAATAGCAGTTGCACATTTACGTTCAATGAGTTGCACCCTAGAAAAGTTAGGTTTTATTACAAAAATGCCACCTTGCATTTATATCCTTTAGATCAACTCATCGGATGACCAAGATAAGTTTGTACTTTGTAAATTAAGCATGATTTGTATTTGATCTCTATTCTATATATAAGATCATGTGAAAAGTGCCCCTTAAAATGAGAAGTGAGAAGTAATCTCATCTCTTGGATTTGCATGTGATCTTGCAACGCAAAACTTATAGACTGGATATAGGAACTTATAACCAATAAATCATAACTTATAAAGCTCTCCATCATAATTACGAAAATATCATCGCGTCAAAAAAAATTCAAGGTTTCCAGGCTTATTTTTTTGCGGTGGCCTTTTCGTAATTATTTTCAACGGGGTCTATAAGTTATGATTTATGGGTTAAAAGTTTGTATTTTTAGTCTATTAGTTAAACTTCGCAGTTCTCAACCTAAGAGCACTTCTCACTTGATCCGCTCCCTGTATATGTGTGTGTGTATATATATATATATTGATGGAGTTTAATCCAACTACGAGAGTTATATCTACGAGAGCAAATGAAAATATGGCAGCGTAAGGCAGTATTCTATTATCCGAAATTCGGTCCCTTGAGAGGAAATTTACATGAAGTATTTATAGACTATAGGAACTAGTATTCTAGGAGCAAACTGATACAATAAATGCTATTAATTACATGTTTAATCGAATAGGACTTTTGTAACGCCTTGGACGTTGTGCAATGATTGTTCCTTTGAGTCCACGTTCCTGTTGTTGGTTCCTGCTTGTTGCCAGATAACTATGCACGAATGATAGCTTGCCACGTAAGCCCTAGAAATATCCCGACCTCACTAGAACTCCGCACAGGCTCGAGGTCTGATGTCCAGTCTGGCCTGGCTGTGGTGTAACACTGTCCCCAAGTATATTAACTTTTAGTAAATCATGTAATAAACCTTGAAGAACGATTTATGAATTTACGAGGTTGTAAATTTTTATTAATTCTTTTGCGTGAATAGTAAATTGCGCGTGGGGCCTACATCGGGAGCGGGGACCACCCAATAGTTCCGGGACCACATATTATATTCATCTTGGTCTAGATAATATGTATATGGTGGTAGATATTTTAGTTGGGCCATAGAAAGGGCATAGGGTTGACCCGTCGGTCAAACGAGGCCCAATTACCGGTATTGGTAATTTATCAGATAACAGCCCGAAACGGATTTCGGAGACTTCTAAATTTAAGATGAGGAATGTTTATTCATTCTAAAAGTCCATAATGATTATTATGGGAAACACTTAATATATTTTATTTGACATGATAAAATAAAATATAATTAAAACAGTCCGAAAAATACAACTTTCAGAGCCGATTGTACTAATCGGGACACAAAGGGGGGCTGGGATGACAAAGGAAGGAGTGGAGGAGAGTCATTTGGCATCTAAAGTACCAAAGAGGACCTCTCACCCCCATTTATTGGTCATTTGAGACAAATGTACACTTCCTCTCTCCCCCAATCATCTAGCTCGCCCAATCCTATCATTTTGAAAGGAGAAACTCTCAAAATACTCATCCTCCATAGCTGAACTCGAGCTCAAGGAAGAAGGTCCAAAGATGAGTGATTAAAAGACGGAAAAAGTTAGGGAAAGTGTGAAGGATTAAGGTAATAACCTTATAAAAACTTTTCTCCTACTTTTTATCTATCATGTGACATATATAACATATGAGGAACCCCTAGGCTTGTTTTACATGTTTAGAAATGTAGGATGAGGGGTTGGAAGGTAGTTCTTAGTCCAAGAACGGACTTTGAAGCCAAAACGGCCGGTTCACCGGAAAACAACCTTTTAGAGGTTATTTGTATTGATATGAGTTTTGTGATGATAAAACCATGTTAGGAGCATAACTAAAGTGTTTCTAGAGTTCGCCGGAGTTTTGCCGGAGTTCGCCGGAGTTCAATCGAGGAGCGTATAACACGCTAAAAGCTCATTTAAGGTGAGTGAACGACTTAATATCTTATAACTTTTGGGTTAATTATGAGATTACCTAAATAAATGTTATATGTATTCATAATGATGTTTAAAAGATATTTAAACATGTGATTAGCCAAAATGATTAGGCATGTATGAAATGAAGTACATGAATATGCATGGAATATGATATGAGAATTTCTATGAAATTGCATGCTATGTTTGAAAGGTAAAGGAAACATAGAAGTATATATGATGATTAAGTTGATATGTATAAGGCTTGAAGTGACGGTTAACGAAAATGTTGACCGATTGATGATGGATTAATTAATACCGGTTGGTATTAGTTAATTATAAATTGATATAAATGCATGGCTTGCGTGAATTGAAATACATAAGCTTTATGAAGTTATTTAGCTATGAATATGATATAGACTCTATCTAGGTTGATAGGAGGTTGAGCAAATAATATAAACTTGGTGGAGGACCCTAGGACTAAAAGTCCTTAACACTCATATTATAAACTTGGTGGAGGACCATAGGACTAAAAGTCCTTAACACTCAAATATAAACTTGGTGGAGGACCCTAGGACTAAAAGTCCTTAACACTCAAATATAAACTTGGTGGAGGACCCTAGGACTAAAAGTCCTTAACACTCATATTATAAACTTGGTGGAGGACCCTAGGACTAAAAGTCCTTAACACTCACATTATAAACTTGATGGAGGACCCTAGGACTAAAAGTCCTTAACACGCATATTATAAACTTGGTGGAGGACCCTAGGACTAAAAGTCCTTAACACTCAAATATAAATTGGTGGAGTACCCAAGGATTATGTTACCCTCAAAACTCATAGATTATGAAATTGAAATAAAGATAAGGAGGAGTCCTATACACTCATAAGTATATGGGTGGGCTGGGGTTTTTAGTCAAGAATATTGGCTATTACTATTTTCCCCAAATAAAACGGTGATCTACGAATCGGGTATTTTCCAAGTATATATATACTATTAAGTATTTCTTAACTTGGGGGAAAGGACTATTTATATAAGTATCACCCTATGTTTGGGTCTTATACTTGAAACGCTAGTTATTCTATATTTAGCCTGCTACTCGCTCGATACTTGTACTGACCCCTTCGGGGGGTCCCACCATTTTCAGGTTGAAGCTAGGGCTTACTACCTGCACCTTTCTACGGGTGACATCAAATTCAAGGGAGACGTGGTTCATGCTTCCTCATGTTCTTTCAAATTACTAAACATTGCTCATGGATATTTTTATTTGTTTTAAACTACTTTTGGGCTCGCATGCCCATGTTATTGGCCGAATGTGACCTATGAATCACCGCTGAATATTTCCGTTATTCAATGGTTTAATTGTGATGTCGTTATGTATGTTTACTACTGAGTATGGGTGGATTGTTTTCTCGAACGCCTTGTATGAGTAAGTGAGATTGACCTGCAGGTGACGTCACTCGATTATACGGCGGTTGTACACGTGCTTAGATTGCGGTCTGGGGCGTGACATGTGGGTTCCTGTTGCAGGTCTGATTCCTAATTAGGCCCAGCGGCTAATTGATATTCATCCTGTTGATGGGCTGATCCCGTTAAGGGCTAATCCCGTTATAGGCTTGATCCCGTTATGGGCTTGGTCTGTATTTCCATAATTGGACCATGGTCGGAATCCATGGTACCATCACGAGCCCCCTACTCTCTAAAATCAGTCGAGTTGGATTTTAGGAGAGTAACTGGAGCAGTTACTTAGTTTCAAATTTCGAATTCCTTTTTTGCAGCGCCGTTTCTCATTTTTTGCAGCGTCGTCCCGCCTTCAGCACTCGAGTGCCTTGGGAGCGGTTTTGGAGCGGTTCACGATATCGAGGATCCCACTATAAAGGTACTCCTTCTCTGTCATTTAAACTTTCTGATACTTTGTATTTTCCAAACCCTGGGCAAGAAAGCTTCTCTCTTCGCTTCGCTCCCTTTTCCAGGTCAGTTAATCAATGTCTTCTTCTAGTTCCATTCCCTTTCTTAACGTCTTCCTCGATGACGGGGCCAATTCCCACCGGCCTAGAATTCGGTGGACTCAGAGGGAAGATAAACTCACTTTTATCTTTCCGCCGATTTTGCCCGCGCGATTCTGGCCGTCGCCATCTCTGACGCCGAATTTAACATGGTCGCGGCCCTGGTTGGGCCCAACGTTATCTGCACTTGACCCACTCCTGATCAAAATATTGTTGATTCCCCTTCCTCTCTTCACTTTGGGATCCACCTATCCAGCTTTGAAATGGGCTTGCGATTTCCTCTTCACCCTGCTCTTTTGAATATCATGGTCCATTATGGGGTCATCCCCGGTCAACTCACTCCCACAACGCATATGTTCATTGCCGGGTTTATAGCTCGGTGTCTCTTTCTCGAAATCAGGCCAACCCTATATTTGTTCCTGACATTCTTTCACTCGGTCCGATCCGGCGCCTCTGAAGCCCAGGGATTCTTCTCAATTTTCTAGAGGGCAGGCCACCGTTTGTTCGAAGCCAAGTCCTACCCGGATTCTTTTAAGAATTGGAGGCACAAATGGGTATGGGTGACCCCGACGGATGGTAAGCTGCAGATCAAGAACAAGTGGGGAGAGATGATCCGGCGGTGGGTCATACCCATCCTAAATGAGGGGTTTGAGTATGCTGCGAAACTCATCGGTGAGGGTTCGCCCTTCTCGATGGGGCACTATGTAGGTGACGATGGAGTGATTATGCTTAATTCTCCTCAGGTCGGCAATGCCTGATTTCACGCTTGCTTTATCCCTCTTATCCCCTTGTCAATAATTGCGCTCTGACCTGTGTGTTCTTTTTCTCAATGCAGAGGGTGAGAAGATGACTTCCGGGCTCAAGCGGCTGGCTGCAAAGGCTGGTTCAACCCTAGGTGCCATGGTTTCCTCGAGGAGGGTCCAGACTCGGGGTGCTACAGAGGTCACACCTGGAAGGTCTGGTGGGGGTTCTCGAGGAGATGGCGTTGTGACTCTTGTAACACCGACTGCAGACCCCCGGCCTCCTCTGACGAGGGGGCCGGGAAGAGGCTGGCATCCCAGCCCATCTACTTGCCCAGAGGGAAGAAGTCCCGAGCTGTCAAGAATTGCACAAGAACTGTTGAAGAAGTGTTGTCCGACTCCGAGAGCCAATCTCTTGAAGGTGGCAGTCAGGGGGATGCCCTGGTACCTATGGACAGGATCTGTATGTCAATGTGTTCAGATTCTGCCTCCTTGTTCCGTCAAACAATCAATCCAATGTCCATGGCCCTGGCCATTACCCCTCCAGCCGATACCGAGGAGATTGGCAATATCTCCCCTCGGTCGGCTCTCCGGCATGTTGTTCACTCCATATATGAGGTAATGCCCTTCCCCGTCTTCACCGTTAATTCTAGGCTTTATCGGAGCTACTCCTTACCCCCATGGACTTCTTTTTTAAGCTTTCGTCCTCGCTGCTTCCAGCTCTCATCGTTTAGATGGGGAACAAGAGGAGACCCAGGTCTAGGCCGACCACCATAAGAAGGTGGTGACGACCCAACTTTCGTCCTCTGCACCTGATTTCATCATTGTACCCCATCATCACCATGTAGGCCATGTACCTAGAGATACGGTGTTAGGGGCTGGTCTTTCCCTGGCACGCCTTAATATTGCAAGACTTGTACCCCGTGATAGTGGGGCATCCATGATCTGATGGATGAATGGCTCAGGAATCCTCACATCATTGAGGTCGATCTTGCCATCCACCGCCCTCCTGATCTCGTCAAGTCGCCTTCTGAGGTCGTCATTATCCTGGCCAGTCTGGACACAAGGTGGGGAGGCGCGATCTCTGCGGGCTCGTCGATGTTCGTTGATCTCGTCTCTGAGATCTCCGCCACGCGCACTGCGATGGTGGAAAGAAACGGCTGCAGACTATGCTTCATCACTTCGCTCCACCCTGGAGGAGAGCCTGTCATGCACAAACACTCTCCGTCCTCCAATCTGGTCCATCACCGAAGCCATCGGGGTCTGTCTGGAATGATGAGACCGCTGAGACCTTGTCGGAGGTGAATTCCTCTGACGTTGCGCAGACACTTCCTCCTCCCGTTGGGGCACAAATGGAACCTGGCGTGGGGAAGGAGGTCTTTCGTTGGTGTTGAGAACAATTTCTTAGTGATCAAGGCCTCCACAACCCTCTGGAATATTGCCAAACTCGCCAAAGCTTGCACCGGATCCACGTTCGGGATGAGATTCCCGGTGGCTGGCGTTTGGAAATGTGGCGGGCGTGTCGCAGGACGCCTGGAACTCCCCGCACCTTGTAGGTGGTTCCTCAAGTCACCTTGAGTCGCCATGTTGTCATTTCTTCTCCAGAAATCACTCCGTCGCGAACGACACCCTTCGTCTTCAATCACGACCTGCTCCATTCGAGCACAACCTTAATTGTTGCCAACACAGTTGTGATTGTGTGATCCAACCATCATCGTCGTAAATCGAGCTCTCAACGAGAGCACCAAATGATGGAGTTTAATCTAACTACAAGAGCTAATCTACGAGAGCATATGAAATTTAGACAGTGCAAGGCAGTATTATTATCCCGGAGTTCGAATCCTTGGTAGGGGAGAGCAAACCCGACCCTACCCGATTGACCCAATCGGATATATCCGATTTTTTTGTTGGGGTTGAAAAACCCGACCCGAAATACCCAAACCCGGTCCGATTCTTGCAACCCGAGACTTAACCGGGTAGCGGTTAGGGTTACCAATTATGCTACCTGACCCGTCCGAAAAACCGAACTAGCGTAGTATATATACTACTTTGAATTATTATGCATGTTCAAATATCTCAATTATTGTATGTCAATTACCATATTATGCATGTTCAAATATTCCAATTACCGTATTTGTACAACTATAACTTTGAATGTTGTATTGTTATGACTTTGAATGATATTTTGACCAATTATCATTTTATTTATCACAATATCAAATATGTCAATCAACATATATTATTATTTCACATGTTCAAATATGTCGATTATCGTATTTATACAACTATTACTTTGAATGTTATACTAGTATAACTTTGAATGATATTTTTACCAATTACCATTTTATTTATCACAATTTCAACAATAATAAATTAAAATTCGAATGGATCCGAAAACCGTATCAACCCGACCGCAACCAGGATTTCTTCAACCCGAAAAACTCGATAAATTTTTTGATAGGGTATGATTTGAAATTATCAATCCGGTACCCGAACGGGTTTACAATTTTTGAACCCGACCCGCCTGAACCCGACCCGTGCTCTGCCCTAATCCTTGGTAGGATGTGTACATGAAGTATTTATAAACCTTAGGTTGTACTCTCTCCGTCCCAATTTTTTTTGCAAAGTCAATATTTTTTTGTCAACCAATAAGAAAGTCAATCCTCCCTATTGACAATTAATTCAATTATTAATAATTAAAATTTATATATCCATAAACTACATTAAAATATCTTCAAACTTGTGAAATTCAAATTATAATATAATTAAAAATTGACATCCTAATTACGCGAATAAAAAAACTGTTTGACCAAGAAAAGTCAAATTTGCAAATCAATTTGGGACGGGGGTGGTAGTATTCTTGGAGGAAACTGATACATTTAATGCAATTAATTATAATAGAGTCATGTTACGTCTCGAACGTTGTGCAATCATTGTTTCCTTCAGGTCCACATTCCTTCCGTTATTTCCTGCCGCTACCAGATAGCTATACACGAATGATAGTCTGCCACATAAGCACTAGAAAGAGTCCGACCTTGCTAAAACTCCGTTCAGGCTCAAGGTCTGTTGTCCAACCCAGCCTGGTCATGGGTTCCTTTCGCGGGTTGGATTCCTAATTAGACCCCAACGGCTGTTATTTATCATTAATCCCAATTAATGGGTCGATCCCATTGATGGGCTTTGCTTTAACTCAATCTTGGGCCATGGTTGTGACCCATGGTACCATCAACTATTAATCATTTTTATTTTTAATGTTTAATTTTATAATTTATTTTGTGTATCATTTTTTGTTTAATTAGGTTAGTATTTTAATTTACAAATTTCTCATGATTCTACAAAGTATTGGATTCCTGAACGTGAACCCGATTGTTGGCATGGTTTTCCTTGATCTAGATGTTGCATGCCATTAAATTCTACAAAGAGTATGCAATTGAAGTGGGTTTTACGTCACCATACATTAATGAATGCCAATTCAAGGATGGTCATGTTATGTTGAAGTATATGATATGCAGTGGATCAGATATAAGAATAATATTGAACTGCTTTCGTTGATACTGGTGTTTTCTACATCTGAAGTTAGTAAGCAAAACAAGAAACGTGTGTCAAATAAGATTGAGTGTAAAGTTCTTTTAACTCTGAAATATGTTGGTATTAATGGCTACTCGGTCTTTGCATTTGCGGCGCGTCACTATCATTTTATGTGTTCTGAAATAGGCAAACAATTGCTAAAGGTGAATAGGAATTTAGAACTCGGTCATCAAAAGTTTGTTTCAAATTGTTTTAGAACAAATATTGGTACAATGAAACCAGAAACCATATAGGTAGTATAAGGAGACCGTAGAGTCTGTAGGGGATGTTCTAACATTGGTGCTACCAATGTGGATTTGAAGAGCTTTAAGCGTGATCCTAAGGCCTATATAGCTGGTAGATAAATCACACCAGACTTGTATATTTTAGAGCCATCCATGCCGTTATCACCCAACTAGCTAGAGAGCGCTTCATTGCATACAAGAATGGGTTGTTTGCGAAGTCATTATTGTTGTCTTAAAGTCAATTGCAATGTTCTATTGCTAGTAAGGCTGATACATTATCATCCTTGAGTCTTTATTAACATACCTTGCTAAGGTTAATGACCTCCTCAAGCAACCGGTTGACGGGTTCCTTAATTTCTTCAGGAACATACAATTCTTGAGGCACTGATTCCAAGGCATAGAGAAGGATGATCCTCATTACATGGTGAAGGTGAATCACTTTGGCATTACCATTGTTCCACATATTCTGATTCTCAAACTTGCATGAATCTCTTAAACCACATTTTCCGCACACCTGCACATTCCAGCACACTAAATTTAAAACACAATTGAACAAGGAAGGTGGAGACGCTTTGGCTTTTTTGTTTGGAACACGGAATAATTGTAGGGAAGGAATGAAAAAACCAAGAAAAAGAGTTTGGGTTCACTTACAAAATATGAAGGAAATTTTATTTTATTTTTAAAAATTAAGATTTTGCAATCCAAAGTAAATAGAATATATATATGTATAGAGAGACAGGGTTTGAGCAAAAATCTAAAATTGAATTGTAGACTTTGAACCAATTTTATTCTTATCGTCCAAATCTTTCACTCATCACTCCTTCCAATCTTTTACTATGTTTCTGCTCTATGTTCTTGCATGAACATTTTCTAGTTCCAAGCGGACCCTTGAGATCATATCTCTTCACTATATTCTACTCCCTCCGTCCCAATTTACTTAGCCAAACTTGACTTTTCAAGTCAACGGCGTCTAACTTTGACCGATTATATGTTTATATAGATAAAGTATTGATAATATGAAAATGATATGAAAATGTTCTTTGTTAAAAACACTATCATAAAAGTATAAAATTATTAAATTTTGCATAAATATGTTAGCTTAAATAATTGGTCAAAGTTAGAGACCGTTGACTTGAAAAGTCAAGTTTGACTAAATAAATTGGGACAGAGGTAGTATTTGCTTATTAGTTATACTTATTTGAAATTAATGAGACCTAATCAAACCGAAAACATTCAGACCCGACCACGCCAGAAAAATTTAAAGACCGTTTGGTGACCCAGGTTTTCGGCTTATCAAACTTATCAACCAACTTTTTCACCAAACACGTACTACATCCATCCCATTTTATGTGTCCTACATTGGTTTGGCACAACTATTAATATAATTGTTGAAAAAGTAAAAATTGTGGTTGAAATTTGAGTATAATAATGTGAAAAGTTGTAGACACTTATTTTGGGACAACCCATTAAGGAAAGTAGGACAGATGAAATGGGACGGAGTGAGTAATTTTTTATTTCACGCGTAGAATTGTGTAAACTAAGAAAAAGTAAGATTTGAGTTACTTTTCTGATTGTATTGGCTAAATTAATGTAAAAACCCATATTAGCTGTTTTTTCATATAATTTTTTCTATATTTTATTAATAAAAAAATATTTTAAATATTGTTTTTCATAACTCAACAAAATCAGCCAATTCAACCACTTCATCCGGAACTTCATAAATTTCAGTAGAATAAGCGGATTCAGTCAATTTCAATGTTACCAAACTGGCTCTCAAATTCAACCAGGTTATATAAGACAAGAAATATAGACAAGATAAAAAAACATACAAACCTGATCTTAAATATTCAAAGCATATCCTATTTTTAGCCGAAACAAACAGGTCCTAAATCATACTCCCTCCGTCCCTAAATGTTCTTCCGTAGTACAAATGGCACACGAATTAAGAAAGTGGGAATTGTGTGGTGGAAAGTTGTGCAGAGGTAAGAGAAATGTGTAAGAAACTAAGAATGTGTAAGAATTGTTGTGAACCAC
Source organism: Cuscuta europaea (assembly GCA_945859875.1). Classification (NCBI taxonomy): domain Eukaryota; kingdom Viridiplantae; phylum Streptophyta; class Magnoliopsida; order Solanales; family Convolvulaceae; genus Cuscuta; species Cuscuta europaea. Next base: position 1,287,273 of record CAMAPE010000068.1, on the reverse strand, counting down.
AAATTCTTTGCCAAGGGACGGAGGGAGTATCATATTTATAACAAAGAGGATCAAATAAATAAGAGTTTATACTACTACGAAATTATGACTAAATTTAGTTTAACGGATAAAATACCCTTCTATTGTGAACATAATGACTTCGTTTGTTTTTCAGCGGGTCCTTAGCAAACCGCTGCATTTTGCGTTTTGCTGTTAAAAACTTAAAATTAATCAGTGATTTGCTCCATCCACTATTATCCAAATGAGGGCAATATATGTGAACATAATACGGACTAGGGAGTGTATAGTCAAGAAAAGTTGAATCAAGTAAAAACTTCAGAAGCAAATACAGTAACAATGTATAGTTGAGGAACTACATGGAGCATTAACTCGAAATAAAAAACAATTGATCTGAAAGAAAGACATCAATGCCAGTTTGTGCAAGGCTTTCAGGATATGTATTGCACTTGATTTTCATTGAATATTTATTTGTATGCAGTTCTTCCCAAGAAAGAAAAGGTTTATAGAGTTCTTATCATACCAAAATTGCAAAATTGCACTTTGATGAAACATGGCCTTTTTGTATGGAATGGAGGGAGTATAAGAGATCTTAATCGAAGAAAAGAAAACAATTTTAAAGCAAGTAGACTCACTGTGTCTTCCTGTATCTTGAAGAACCTACGCAACACTTTAGCTGAATACACATTCTTCTTCACAACAGAAGGGCAACCAAAGAGAGCTACCTTTTTCAAGTCACTAGCAGACAACCATCTGAGCAAACATTAGGAGTTACCAAATGTGAAACCGTCCAGCAATGCAACATATATAAACTGCTGAGTAATAAAGAGTATGTTTACATGATAATGGAAAGGGAAATAAGCATATATGACATGGAATTATGATTCATTGATTCTTGATATACTTGAGACTGAAACCTAACGGAGCCTTTTGTTTTGCAAAAATGTTCCATGATGTGTGAATGTTGGATTGCTGAAATCTGTTTAACATGGGTTTGAAACTGCGTGAATATATAGAACTTCTTGAGAAGTAATATATTAACTTGTTCAGTTAGAGGTTATCATATACAACATGACGGGTATTTTACTTTAATGCCCCATCCATTAACTACTAATAATAATATAATTCCTGCTTTTTATTACGAGTAATTAATATGAGTAATATTTTTATTTTAAGATAAACAAAAAACTAAACAAATAAAGATATAACTATTGTACAGTCGATAATCTTGCATAAACTAAGAATTTGAGCTGTATTATACATCCCATGCTGGGGGTAAGATTCCGAAACTATCTAAAATAAAGTGCCACAGACATGGTGCTGGTTTCTCACGCCGAGTCAACCAAACACACCCTAACCGTAAGAAGGATCAATTATGTGGCCCTGATGCTGGGTGAAATACAAGTAAACCCATTTTTCTAAATGTATTCAATGCCAAAATGAGAGCATAAAAAACTAGAAAGGGGAAATATAAAGGGAAAGAGAAAGGAGAGTATTGCATTTCTTGGTTAGTCACCCCCATTAAAAAGTTCTTGTTTGGTATTCAAATACTTTATGCTTACTTTCGTGGTACAAATCCGGAAAATCACATTTAAATCCCACTTCTGGATTAACTCTTCCAATACACCACCCATCATTGTAAAAACTAAAGTCCCTTCTAGGTTTATTTACCATCATTGGACCCAACTAATTCTTACTATAAACTAAGATCCAGTCCTGTCTTCTTAACAGACGGATAGCAATTTTTACCACATTAACCCCCACCATTCAACACTAACAAGATGTATAGATGCAAATACTGAGACAAGTCTATAAGAAACGCATCCAGCGAATATACCACTCAGCATACACTGCTCATTAAGTAATGTAATGCAAGAAGATTCGGTTCTCACTTGACAACTTCCTGTTTATCAGTTGCAAACTCCCTAACCGCGTGCTTGATGTAGTGCAAAGCATAGCTATCATCAAAGCGAGTAATATCAAACTTATTCTTAGGCAAAAAGTTTGCATCTTTGAAGTACCCCTCCTCATACAGGTGAGTGACAAGCATAACCATTTCAGATGATAGTCTCTTCCCAACCATAAGATCTTTTTCCATTGGAGCATTTGAACTGTTAAATGAATTGTTTGTAAATAATTTGTGTAAACTACCTGCGATAGACTGGTTTTTTGTAGCTTCATCATCCTTCTTCGACATTGCCTGTATTTTCCTTTCTCGTCTCTCAATCTTTTCGTCTATTTTCTTTTTACTTTTCTCTTGCAGAACTCTGACTTCTTCTTCCAGATTTCTCAATTTACACCTCACCTGATCTGTTTCCAATCCATCTCCATCATGTGGAAGAGCTTCTAGAATCCCAACCGCTTCTTTGAAGAAACAATCTAGGGGTTTCTTATTCCGTTTGTTCGGCCTAACATCAATGTTGTCTGAATCCGTATCAGTTTTGGTGCAGAAAGGATACGAAAATGGAACAGATCTCTGGTGAATTACAAGGAGACGTGAGAATCGGCCAATAGTTGAAAAACAAGAATGTGATTGGGTAATAGGGTTTTGGAGTGCGTGAACCGCGGGGAACAAACTCTGAAAACAAAAGATTCTTAAAAACACCATTTTCTTGGGTTGAAGAGATGTTCGAGATTACGCAGTAAGTTGAACGAGTGGTCATACGGTAATCTTGACACCTCATGAGTTCCTTGAAGCCATGGAAGTTCGCAAGAAGAGCTAGTAAGAAAAGTTTCAGGTGTTTCAGCAGTCTTCGTCAATGGGTCTTGAGTCTTATAAATGGAAGGAAAATGAGGTTAGCACTCGGTTTTCAGGTTGTGCAAAATTTACGGACAAAATAACATTATGAGGTTTTGGAATCTCATTTGATACTAGTTATATGACGCGCGATGCGAGGGGAATGATCAATATATTTAAGTTATTTGAAGGTTAGTTTCATGCATGTTCTTTTACATGTCGGATAATTAAAGGGGACGTGCTGCATCTCTTTTCTCATAAGTTGTACAAGGATCAATACGAAACTTCCTATAGGAATATAATATCTATATTGTGGTTATAAACAATCTAAAAAGGGTAGACATAATGATTAGGTTTATAGGGTCTAGTTAGAACATGTACGTCATTTTGTTGCATGTTTGAATCCAATAGCACTAATCATGTAGTAATAAGAGGCAAGTTCAATAACGAATGTGAGTTATACATATTGTCATGGGTAAAATTAATAATATCTCTAGTTCAATAGGTTAGTATTCCTCTCTGATAAGCATATGAAATAAAATATTGCAATGACCGGATAGATATTACTTGGGGTCGAGTAGTTGGGGGTGATGAGGGTGATGATCAACATTTCCTGTTCATAGTAATCTCATATCATGTATGAACTTTTTTATGCGATGTGTATATTTCTAATCTGATATGGTCTGAATCTTTCTGATCTCGTATCAATTGTTTGAACTAATATGAATAAAAATAAAGATAAGCAGTAAAAATAAGATGAATAGAAATATTCCTAGCATGGAGATGCAGCCGAACCTCTACGGCCACAAGAGACTAAAAACAAAGGTGTAGGCGTGTAGCTTTGAAGCAATCATTTTCACAATCCGATCCATGCGGAAATCTTGTTGGGTATCTGTGGTTTGATTTCGAAGGGAGACTATAAATATCAACATGATCCAATCAAAGTATTTGATAGTGGGGAGGGTTGTTATGTTGAAGTCTCACACATAGTAAATTATAAAGTAACTGGTTACTTCACCTGTGCGTTGCAGGGAGTGAAGTATATTACTTCCTCCGTTCCTATTTTATCTTCCAAATAGGTTTGGCACACAATTTAAGATAATGAGTATTGTGTGGTGGAGAGTTGTGCAGAGCAAAGAGAAATGTGTAAAAAATGTTGTGAACCACAAATTCTTTACTAAAAAGGGAAAGTGGAAGTTTTAATTGGAACGAACGAAAAAGGAAAGTTGGAAGTTTTAATAGGAACGGAAGGAGTATAATATTTTCAATGCAATTATATGAAAAAAACTTTATAGTAATCCAATGAATTCAAAACATTAAATAGATTACAAAGTAAGACGTCATTATAATAGCAAACTAAGAAATAAATGGTAGAAATTAAATGGATATATCACACGATGAAAAAGATGTACATGCAAGTCTATGAAACTATCAAGGTAAACTATAAATTATTAAAAAAATCTTTGCATGCAACATTGTGCTCGATGGACTTGTTACTCACGATAGCATCGCCACATACAACTATTGATGCGTAAAAAGGGTCAGAGCTACGAAGAAAGATGATAACATTTTCCAACGACTGATCCTCAATTTTTTATTAACGATTTTTGCATAACTAACCATTAATGAAATCATTGCATATTCACTAATAGATGTTTAAAGTTCATTTTAAAGTTTGCTAATAGAAGTTTGGGTCCAAATTACCTGATAGAAGCCTCAACTTGAGATGCTTCCGTGTAGAATTTTTGATGAGATTTTTTGAGCATATTTTTCATGAAGAGTAGATTATTTTCATCAAATTTTAGCTTGAAATTCAATCGGGAAGTCAATTAAATAAATTATTGCAAAACATTGCACTGTTTTATGTATATATATTGGCGCAATGTTTTTTAGTAATTTATTTAATTGACTTCTCAATTGCCACTACTAGAAAAATGTCTTACAGTGACACCAAATTAGTGTCACTAAAAATTTCTGTGACACTAAAAAAGTGTCGCTGAAAGTGGGGGCTAGTGACACTACAAGTGACACTTTTAAGTGTCACTACAAGTGTCACATAATTGTGACACTATGATATCACAATATAGTGACACATTGGCGACATAGCTATTCGGCGACATGCATGCATTTTAAACTTAAATTTGATATAAATCACCTACACATCATGAAGAACACTCTCACAAAATTTCATCAAAAAAATCCACATTGAAGCACCTAAAACATAGACGGTCAGACGATGAATCCTGTCAGATAATTTAAATAGGATCATTCCTCATGAAATAATTACATCATCATCATCATTATCATTATTCCAGTGCCGCAAAGGCTCCCACCATTGGTGGGGGTAAGGGTGGATACGATGCACGTAGTCTTACCCCGATACAGAGAGATCATTTTCGGATGGCCCATAGTGAAAATCGCGTTGAAAATTTCATGAAATAATTATATATATATATATATATATATATATATATATATATATATATATATATATGACAACATAGTTTTGTCGGGCAGATATTATTTAGTTCTATCAAACATAATTTGATTAAAGTTTGACAAATAGAAGTGAATAAGTCTTATTTTGAGAATAAAACAATGATAATCTTATTTATGAACTATAATTTTCTTTTAGTCCTATTTTTTTGTATTGCTTTTTAGTTCCCCGTGTGACTAAGTCCTGACTCCGCCCCTGGGTTTGGTGCATTCAAGAGACTAAGTCCTAGCTCCATTTGAACCCCAACTTCTATTAAAAAATGTCACGCCTTATCATATGAAAAAATGTGACTCTTCAACTTGTATGATACCGATTATTATATAGCAATTTTACTGGTTTATTTTTTTAATAAGATTAAAGTGCTTTTCATTCTTTTTAAATTAGTATTTATATTTTCTTTTTAATTAACATTTCTACTGGTGAGCCTGAGGATGGACTAAATCGGGCCGGGCCGGCCCAAAACCGGCCCGGTCCGCTACTGTGCGGGCCCAGACCGAACCGGGACCGGTTGACCGATTCCGGGCTTTTAGCCCGTTTGGGCAGGTCAGCCGGGCCAAGCTCGGGCCCAACTTTTGTTGAACCGGCCCGGGCGGTTCGGGCCGGGCCCGGTTCAATTTTTTTTTGTTTTTTCAATTTTTTTTCTTTTCCTACGGTAGGGCTGAGTGTTTTGGGGAGCTTTGGGGGTGAGGGGGGGGGGGGGGTCGGGGGATAACAAGAAAGGCAAAAAAAAAAATTAAACATGGAACCGGCCCCGGCCCGGCCCGATTAGGCCTGGACCCGGTATCAACCCGGGCCGGTTCCGGGCCCAAGTAATTGGAAAAAAGCCCGCCCGGGCCTGGCCCGGAACCGGACCGGCCCGGGTCCATCACTAGGTGAGCCTTTTTGTTAATGTTGTATGATCAATATACAACCAAATGACAAATCTTCTATAGTATTCACCTATTTATTATAGATAACATACTTCATAAAGGAACTTAACCCAAATGCCCTTTCGATAGCACTAAAATTGGCTAAATTTAAATCTCTATTGAAATTTATGAAATTATAACTAAACCGGTTGAATTGGCTACATTATGAAAAAGTTAGACTTTCTCCGTGCCATAAAACTTTGTCAAATTGCTTACATGATCGTCCCATAAAATAATTGCCAATTTTTTCATTTTAAAGTAAGAAATAAGTGGTTAGAATAAATTTTCCCTCCTTTGCGCAAAATCTCAACTGCACAATTTTTACTTCAATATTTTACGTAGAAGTAAAAGTTGGCCAAGTTTGGTGAGGCAGAGGGAATATCTAAAAATAGTTTATTAATAAAATACACAAAACATTATATGAAGAAAATAGCTAAGAATGTCCTTTAGGCAAATTCAGTTAGTCCAAAGTAATTTAAACCTAACTTATTTTTATTACACAACTCAATGTGTGGAATAAAAAAATAATCTCCCTAAAATAATTAGAGTAATTGGGAAGGCATATGTATAAACTTGTATAAGGTTAGCAGCTAATCGCCCTACTTCAATAACAACACCAATTATTACAAATATATATGGGAATGCTACAGTCAGAATCTCCAATCCAAAAAGTAGCTTTCCTTAATAAACAATGCCAGCCTTTTGGATTGACATTAAAATTTATTGCATAATTTACCAACAATAGCATGCTCAGATTCCATTACCATCCTTGAGCGTCCAATTCACACTCGCGACAATAGGGATGGCTCCTTTCCCCAACCCAACAACATAAAACAAATCCTTATATCCCAAATGAATAGATAAACATAACACCTCAAGTGAATAATTTAATTTCCATAACCTAAATGACAAAAAATAAACCATGTATTTTTCATCTTAAATTTTACAGTGAATGCCTTTGTTAATAGATGCAATGGTACCTAAGTGGCTAAAATGTCGCTAAGTTTAGCTTCAACACCTCGATCACCTCTCCAAAGAGAGTATTCCAAGCAATCACCAGTATTACTCTCATGAAGCCCCTTTGGCAACATCAAATCAATGCATATGGTCCTACATTGGCAGATTGCATCCGCATATTAGTTGTTAATTGAATATCCCTAAAAGAAGTATATTTTGATTCTGAGACCATTACAATGCATCAAATAGGTTTAGACCTTACTGAGAGAGATTCTGATGGTTTCTTCATATGGAAACTCTCAAAAGATGGTACATTCTCCCTATCAAGTGCCAACAATGAAATCAAATATCATAGTTCAACAACATTTTCAAATAAAGACATCTTGCACCCTAAACTCCTAATGTCAATTAAGATATTTCTCCGGAAGCTGTATCGTAATATTCTACCACACCAAGGCGACTTAAACAGATTCATGATCCATGTTCTACTGTCCAGACACTCATTCCATCTTTTTGCATCTTCATAGTCAAATCACATTTTCTATTTTTTTTTCCTGTTTTAAAACCAACCTCGGATTACTTTATGGGTACTCTGCCAATTCCAATACCGCAGTGAAATCATGGGTGAGGTGGTGCAGCAGAGACATTAGTTTCAACCGGTGAGGGGAAGGAACTGATGCAGAAACTTTGAACTGGTAAACTGGGAAGCGGGAGGTGAATCGTACGGGAGATGAAATTACATATTTAGGGCAGGATGAATGAGCAGAATTTTTTTCTCACAATACTTTTAAGTATATAAAGATAAAGATAAAGATTAATGCTTAGAGATGCACCCAAAAACTGAAAATGATATTAAAAATTAATCATTTTCTTTAACCATTTATATTGGATTTGTGAAGAAATATTCTCTAAAAAACATAATATATTTGCAAGAACCGTAATCCGAACACATAGACATCTTAAATAGGACTTTTTTTATGGTAGACATCTTAAATAGGATACTAAGAGTATTTAATTCTTTCACACCTTAAGATTGAAGACACTTTATTATAACGGGATACTAAAAATGCATATTGTACCTTTTCAAGTTGAAAATAGATCTAAGATTTAAAAACAACTCTTTAGTTCACAGAGTACTTATTCTTCATCTAACTAGTATTGAACCCGTGCGATGCACGGGATAAAAATACTCTTTTATTTTTTTGATGTTCTACGATTAAAAAATGCTAGTGCGAGAAATATTCTACAATATAAAAAAATACATATTTTGAAAAACCTACGAATACATTACATAATTACATGGGATAATACAACTATTTGTTACCAATGTTTTCAATTTGTTTCGTTTGAATTGGTAACTCTAAACAAAACTCTGTACGATTAACCTGACATAAGAAAGCGATTTAAATAAATATAGTTGGCATATTGCCCTACTATAGGTTAAAGGTTAAATACTTCCTCAACAATGTACATTAATACTTATAGTGGGGGAACGTAGTCCCAAATTGGATCTAAAATGACTATGTAAAACAATAATTGCTTATAATGCTATTCACAATGGACGCATTTTCAATTGCGTTTGAGTTGTTCGTCATTTGGTATCATGTTGAATTCAATAAGGAAATCTTGATTCTATATTAAATAGTTAATCCCTTATTATACGTATAAATCCATTAACATATTTCAATGAAATAATTAAAATATAAATGAATGACAAAATAATGATGTTTACCAATCATATATCGTATGTTATAGATGCAATACCTTTACTTTTTTTCATAAGTTAGAATGATAAAGCAGGTCATGGAGCCATAGAAGAAACATATACCGAGTATTTGATAGCCAAATAAAATACTTTAGTCAATGATCGATGCTCATATCACTATTCAATAATTTATATTCTTTCATTTGAATTCAAATGTTTGTAGTTCGTTTATTCACTTATAGCGTGGGTTATAAAAGCATTTCATTTCGCATTTCTAAATATTGTCATGCTAAAATATACTTCATATACGTAGTATTACTTACGGTACTACGTAATTGATTTGATCGAATTGATCGTAGTAAAATTTGTTTCACTCCATTTGGTCAATCATTTATAAAATGGTTGGTCATTGTCATGTACTCCCTTCGTCCCAAAAAGATTTGACAAATTGACTTTTCTTGTTCAATGGAAATCAAATGTAACTAAGGCTATTTTAATACGATTTTTTTTAATATGAAAATTATATCTAAATGGACCTTATTCAAAATATTTTCATAAAAGTATAAAATTTATAAATTATTTTCAAATTTAGTAATTAAAATCATTGTCTAAAGTTTATTAACATTGATCAAGGAAAGTCAATATGACATACCTTTTTGAGATGAGGGTAATATAATAGTTGAGCATTAACTTAAATATCATTTGGTAAAACAAAGCCACTTAAAGCTAAATCTCTAACAAAATTCAGCACTTTTGGATGGTCCTTAAATAAATGGATTCATACATTCAATAGACTCCTAGACTCAGAGTCTCACCCCATTTGGCTCGTACAAAGATCATGCTATGAAAAGTAAATAAACTGATTTGAGTCATCGGTCATGTCATTTTCCTACGGAGTATTAAAGTGTAATTAAATAAATGTGTATACATACCGGCCTCTTCATCATAGAAAATTCTTCCCCATTATATTTTTGAAAGTGGGCAGTTATAATCGACAGAAGAGATCCTTTTGGAAACTACGTATACGGTATACTCCATATTTTTAGGCAGTCAATAACTACTCAATGTGAAATTTCCACGGGTGTCCCAGAGGGCGGGAACAGTGAGTGGCCACAGTTGCATTTTTATATATATATATATAAAGATTAAAAAGGAAGGAACCAAGCATCTACGTATACATTGTCAATATGAAAATCTTAAATTAAATATCATTAATTTACTAAATATGAGAAAGTATCCTACTGGTTTAAACGACATTCTCCTTTGTTTTCTATAAATTTTCATCTAAGTAGACCTTTATTTGGAAGAAAATCAATAGAACAAAATTGGAAGAGTTTATTATCAAGCTTTCAAATTAGATTTGTGTTTATCAACTACGAAATGCTTAATTACTTAGTCAAATTGATACTCCAACACATAGAGTATATTAAACCGTATATTAGGATATTTTGATTTAAAATATTCTCATACTTTACTAAATAATCATTCAAGCAGATTTTCATCTTGAAAATAAAATCTTTCTAACTTGAAAAATCAAATCAATAGAATAAACTGGAAGGAAATATCACAATCAGTTATTTTCCTTAACAATATATGTTTATTGTTTGAGCAAGTTGTAATCATTTAATTGGTTGGGTTTCTTTGGGTTGCTTTACTATATTGTAATAAACCCTAATCTATGATAAAATCGAAATAGTCTTACTTCTTCTAATAGTATTAAAAATTATAGGAAAAAGTGAACCTAAAATAGATGGATACGCTTATTTTGCATTAGTTTGACTTAAGTTTATGTTGGTTCCTTAATCAAAGTCATGCTCAATTGGTCAGATTTTGGAGTAGAAAAATGGGTAGGCATCAAACTGAAATTAGTCGATTCAGTCTTCTTTCAAAAAAACAAAAGAATTAAATTAGACCAATTCAAGCAAAGGTCTTGGTTATAGAATTGTACATTCGTTTGCTTTTTATGCACACAATTGGCTGGTCATGATTCTAGATAAACACTTTTTAGGTGTATTTATATTTGGCATGCATCAAATACTATGAAGCCACACCAATATGAGGGGTTATGGGATGACCTTCAACACAACAGTCACCTGCATTTAAGCCTACAAATTAAGTAACAGACATCACCCTATGAATTTGATAAGGACCCAATTATCAATAATAATAATAGATTTGGCCAAGTTTATTCTAGAAGGAAGAAGTAGTTAGTTGTTATTAGTTGTTGATTTGTTTTACTAATAACCTCCTTCGGTTGGGACTGTGAGGATATAAATAGAATAAACTTGAGCGGGAGAGGCAGGCTGTTTAGACGTTGATGTCTGGGACTGGGAAGTTGGAGTATTATCTCCTTCTTTGGGACTGTACACTGTGTACCTTGTTAATGGAAGTTTACTGTTTTCTGTTATTTGTATTCAATTCTATTGTGATCGTTGTATGGCTGTTATTTGTATTCAATTCTATTGTGATCGTTTATGTTTGCAAAAAAATTAAAAAAAAGTCATTTTCAGTTTTTGGCTTTTTTCATTCGTGTAATTTCACTATAATAACGTGCTTTAGATATTGTCAGTTTTTTCAGGTAGAAATCTGTATTTATTATGCTGCATTTGATCCTAATAGTGGCTGCAGAGCCTTAAGGTCATTATTATATTAGGGTTACCTGATATAATTTAATTTAATTTGAGATCAACAGTTTAAGTTGGTTAGTTTTGTATATATATTTATGCAGATTTTAATAATTAAAATTAGAAGTTTATTGAGAATAAAGTTTACTTGTAACACCCCCAAATTTTCTTCCCAAAATAATACTTAAGGAAATAATAAACTTTTATTATTTATTCAAAACATTCAATTGTTTGCAACAGAATTAAACAATAACAAGGAAAATGAGTGTGTCACCGCCACACCCAATCCTCAAATGACTGGATGCTAAGGCTATCCACCATAAATGTATCAAAAGTACATATTTAATTCAACATTTAAAATAATGTACTCTAACAAAGTTTATTCTAATTGAGCCTACTCTAAAAGTCTTCTAGGAGTGCTCTCAAGGCATCAATCTTCATATATCACACCATTTGTAATATAAGAAGAAAAAAGAAACAATTAACACAAAAATTAGCTTTCGCTAAGTAAATCTCACCCAACCCGGTAAAATAATAGTTTGGGTAAAAATAAGTATTTTTATATAAGAATTTAATTGATTAAAATCTACAATTATTCAATATAGCCTTGTTCATGATCATATCATAATTTTAATATATTAATTTTGACATAATATGATTATTTATGATATCAATCTAAATGATAAAAATTGGAAACTTTATTATGAATAGAATCGACAATTGTAATCATACTTCTATTCACACATGAGAATTTGAATTTTATTAAAATCAGAATTTAGAGTCTTATAATAATCTGAATAGATTTATATTTGTAATTCGAATTTTGCCTAATTCTATTGTGATTAGAATTGGAATAAATACACATTTATATATATATATACTTTGAAAATTAAATTTCCAAAATTTATTCGGAATAAAGTTGTCAAGTTTTAGTTTGCCTATAATTCGAATTAATATATGTCTTTGTAGCTTGAATTTTGCTTAATTTCATTAGAAATAAGATTGGCAAGTTGTAGTATGACCAGAATTCAAATAAATACATACATACATACATAAATATATATGTGTATGTATGTACTAGCAGGGCAGCGCGCGTTGCGTGTAATCTGTGCTCAACACTGGAAAATAAGCAAAAAAGTTATGTAAAAAACAATTTAAAACATAAAGAGGAAATAGTAATTCAATCATGTAGGTACACCATTGCATTGTTTAAAAATAAACAAAATGGAAAAGAGCGTGTTTGCAAACACCAATACCAAAATTCCATAGGAAGTCTGACGTTCCTTCAAATTGACAAGCCCTTATTAAGAACCAAATACTATGATGTTTGCAAACACCAATACCAAACATCTGATGGGCAAAATTGCATTATTGAATAGTGGAAGAGTGAGTGATGAGAAAGGAAGCAAAATTGCTACATAGAGTATGTAGCCAAATATCAGTCCAACCGTCATAAACACAAACTATGATGGACAGAAGGAACTGTCCAGCAAGCTGTTCTATGAATGCATGCCAGGAACAAGTGATACATGGGATTTCAGGATGATTTCATGTAAGAGGAACAACATGCGCTTATGAAAATTAAGAAGTTTAGGCTTGATCATCAAGCAAGTTTGTATTGTATACGTTTGGAGGCATATGTAAAAGCAGTATTTCCAATTCGATTAGATCCACCTTGAAATAGGATTTATTGCTCTGTAACAGCCTGATGAAGTCAAAGCCATATACAGATAGCAGCAACAACAGGAGATGATACCTTTCAAATAGAACACCCCAACATCTATCAGGTTAACATAGGAAGTCTGCAGTTCCTTCAAATTGACAACCCCTTATTAAGCGAGGCACAATAAAAAAAAATCAGTAAGAACAAACAAGTGCATCACCAATAGGTATTTGTCCATTCCTGTTGAGGACGATATATATATATATATATATATATATATATATATATATATATATATATATATATATATATATATATATATATATATATATATATATATATATATATATATATATATATATATATATATATATATATATACCTGTAAGAGATTTCATGTCTGAATCCACTATGCATTTACAACCTCTGATGTAGAGAGATTCAAATGTGGTTAAAGTTGTCAAAGCAGCATGCCAGGGTTAGATAAAATGCCAAATGATCCATCATTCCATCAACAAAAAAAGAGCTAGGTACTCATTCCACAAATACTTCTCATCTATTACACTGTGATGACAACAAATCAGATGAAGATGACTAAACATTCTAGCTTCTTAAGACACAAGACCTACACTCGATAACAGACCTTCAATATGAACGAGTCCTCCATGGACTCGAGGGCACCTCTCTATATCCAACTTTACCAAATTAACTAAACTGGTAAGAAACCGCATTTGCTCAGCAATGGCTGTCACGCTGTTTTTTTATACCCAAATATGTTAACTTGTGGAAGCCTGATCAGGACCAGCATTATAATATATTAATACCAACTTCAGCAAGCAATGCATATGGCTAAATGTTAATCATTATCAACACATGCATATGACTTGGGACTTCAGAACAGTCATATTTTGTTCAATCTTTAAAAAATTATGCAGACGCTCAAAGAACCAAATAATAAATGTACCAATCAAACATAATTTTTAGCTCTATAGAACCAACAATCAGCATAATTTTTCTTCAAATAAAAGAAGATACAGATCAAACGCATCATCTATCCTTTCATATTTTTTAATAATAAATCTATTACTGTCTATACAAAAAAGCGTTAAAATGGTTTTTTCTGCAAATAAAAAAGATATAAAGGCCTCATTAATTAATGCTTCTTCTTAATAAAAATTCCATTATTGTATATCCAAAAAACTACTTCATTAAATAACACTGTTTGCTATGCAACGCTGCCACTAAACCAAACCCCTTAGCTTGCTATGCAATGCTGATCTATGTAGTTTAACATCAAGAAAGATGCAGTACGGGCCACAACTTATACAAAGGCATAGGTAAAGCTATGCACCGTCTTTGAGCATTGACTGGTAAAATCCTAATATGATGATCACAGATGGCAGTTTCCTACGGGAATAATTTCAAAGGATTTCACGCCCCCCAATCAAATATAAAAACCAATTATGCAGCAAGTTCAGAATAACATACCACACTCATTGACTCCCTTAAGACATAGGAATCATCTCTCTCGCTCAGTGAAGGATATACCACCAAATTCCAAACCTCCAAACTTAGTCTTGTTCAAATTTTCTTCATGTATACAAGTTAAATTCTTAATGATAGGAGAAAACAAAGGTGCACTTTGCTTTAATGCAATAGCTTCTTCAACAGGAAGATAGCAGATTGACCAGGCACGCTGAAAAGAAAAACAGGGATACCTTTTTTTTAGCAAAAATAAAAGTTTTATTAAAATATAGAAAAGATTACAACCGCTAATGAAGGTAGATAGTTAAAGAAATAACAAAAAGTTATTGAAATAACAAGCTAACGATCCACATCCAAAAATGAAGCCCTCCTCCTGATGAACATAGAAACTGATAGCTAAGGTCTTCAACAATACCAAATAAATAAGCTGAAGCCACCCATCCCAAAATTTATGACAAATCTTCCCTATGAAGATGTAATCGCAATATTCCAAGGTAAAACTAACCCTTAATCCCTTTTTTAGCTTGAAGTCGAGCGCTTCGTCTAAACTTAAGTTGAGTAGCCGTTTTATAATTAGGATCACTTAGTCGAGCAAGCCGCTCTTGATCTGAGTCATATCCCAAAGACCCTTCATCTGAGACCGCATCAAAATCCAATTGAGAACCGCCCTTGATTACTTTTTGATGACTTTGTTTAGGGAACGAGACTTGAATCGATGTTACTTGCATGGTTTCCTCCACATTACTCTCATCCTCCCTTTCTTCTCTAGCCATAATATCATAACAATTCTCAGTAATCTCTGACACCTCAGGAGAAGGGATAGCAGGCTGGAGCGGTTTATCCTCAAGTATTACGTCAGCATTACAACCTTTCTCCTCACTAATCGCTACTAATCCCTCATGAGTCTCCTCCTTCTCCAAATATTCGGTTTCAATGGAACAAATTTCTGACCCATGAGAGGAGTATCCAATGTGAGTTAAATCTTCATGGAAAATCAAAGATGAAATCGATGAACTCCCAATATCTGATTTTTCAATCTCAGAGCTTGCACAAAGAATCCCAAAAACCTCCAAAGAGTTATGTGAAACTCTATTTTTAGCTTCTTTCAAAAGGCCTCGCTCACGAAGAAGAGCACGATAGAACAAATTAAATCCTTTACCTTTTCGTCCTTTAGGCACTATAATAGTGGTGTTAACTCCTTTCTCAAAAGCCACTAAACGAATAAATTCCCTAAATCTATTATTTTCCGAAGATGAAGAAACCTTTCTATAGTTTTCATACATAATGAAGTGCCAAGTATTTCCGGACTGAAGTTGTCGAAAAGCATCGCAAAACTAGTCAACTCCATCCATATCAAAAGAAATAGAACTATAAAAATTTCTTTTTAATTGATTGATCTCCGTAGAATTAGAAGATGAACTGAAGCAAAAAGTTTTGCTCTCGATTGAAAACACCAATTTCTCCCCCAAATGATCCCCAGAATGTGTTGAAGAGTATTGCCGTCTCTCGGAGCAGAGGTTTTGCCGTCCGTCCCAATCCTCCCGGCACTGCCCAGCATGCTTCCAGCCATCCTTGTGGAGATTTGAAGACCCACCGGCAAACGAAGACCTTTTGAATTTCAGGATGTTTCCTCTTTGCTGAAAATTCCTATGCCCATTCCTACGCAAAATTCCGATTTGATCTGCTGGCAGCCATTGATTTTCAGAGGTGAATCTCTCAAGTGGCTTCGAGAAGCGAGCACGGTCCTTGATTCCTTGTGGCGCCCCAAACGGTGAACCCCAATGCACTTTACCATCACCCCACTGCCCAGGCCGATAATGTCCTCGCTGATTCTTTTGGCCAAAAGAGCGCACCTTCGAATCCATGGTTTGAGGTACTCTGGATCTATATCCATTGATGGAATGGTTATGTCGTCCCAAAACAGCCCAACCGGACGGTGTAGAGCACCGATCAGACGAAATCCTCCGTTCCAAACCCTCAATTGGAGGCTCCTCACACCTCCAATTTTTTCCCATTCCGTAGTATTTTCCCTGCGAGGCCTTCAGGCGTTAGTCCGAGCCCCGGATTCCATCCACTCTCTCATCAACAGGGATACCTTATTTCATCAAGATATCAATCAGACAAAGTCTAAAGCATGTGAAAACTAACGTCGTGGTCCAGTTCTTTTTTTATCTACTGATGGCGGTGGTGGCAATGTAAAACCTTCCCAAAGTTAATCTTTTTACTGACAAAACTTTCCCAAACCACACTGACTTTCTTACACATTATATACAAGGGATTAAACATATTCCCGCCTAATCCACGAGATCACTCAAATAATTGAAAATCAATGCAAAATCATTCATTACCTTTATTATCAAAATACATAGTTGTGTGGGGTGATATGCCCCTGATTGTTCCAAATGTGTAGCTCATATCTTGACACCATAAAAATGATCCTTGTGAATCAATAACAGACCTTAACAAGTCAGAGAACACATGAGAACTGAGCACTTGTCCGCCTCTTTGATCCTCTCTGTTCCATTTGATGAAGTTTTTGAACCACACAAGATAAGCCAAATGCATATCCTGTAATGAAAGGGATAAACAGAACTGATACGAGTTAGAATTAAGAAAAAAGTGAACTCAAATGAGTGAAGCTAAAAATATGTAAATTCTTTTGGACAAATGGACTCCATCATCAGCAGCTTTAATTTAGACATAAACAAAAGTATTATGCCTTTTCACATTTAGAATATTGTTATTCAAAGTTTGAGGACAAAACAAATCACCACATCTTAAATGGTAATAAGATATGAACGAAACTCTTTATCCTTAATGTGGATATTCTGGATAATCTGGTTTAAAAAAATATACGACACCGGTGCACTTTATTAGTTTCAGTCATTAAATAGGAAGGGAAATGATTTTTCTCTTGATATAAAATTCTAGGAAGGCCCCCTGTTTATAGTTATACATAATAGATATAATAGATAAACAAGGGGAAATGAGTACAAAAAAGTAACTTATATGTAGAAACAACATAATCAATTTTCAAAAAGAAAAAACAGAATAAAGATTTTTTATCACACATCAATAAGGGTGGTTGCTATTATTTGAGAATTTCATTACAAGCGCTATATTTGTACCCCAGTTCTTAAAATCTATGTCCAAAGTAACCAAGGTTTGTAGTTATTTAGCAATATTTTCCATGATGTTTAAGCTCCTGTTACCTCATTCCAAATGTTAACATCGATAAATACATATATCAGAAACATTTATGCAGAAACAGAAGAGGTAAATGAGGTTAAACTATCATTACAAACATAAATCACTTGTATAGTACGTAGTATTTGATAATAGTCAGAACAGAGCACTTAAATTACATGATCTAGATGTTTTACCACTTCAAAGCTTTAGATAGAAATCACCTAATGGATTGGATTGAAGCAAGGAAGAAAAACTAAAAGTACTAAAAAGGGATTACCATGAATGTTTTTGATTTAGTTCCAAAAATATCAAAGAAACAACATCAACGATTATTTCAAGACACAAATTGTCATAAGAGGTTGCTGATTTCCGGATCTATCCATCAACATTGCCCCAATAACAGTGACAGGAACCTTTTGAAAAACCATCAATTAATCTAAACCGGGCCTTCCAACCGGGCCTTAGGTAGATATGAAAACACAGACAGTGACAATAAGTCTATAAGTGCTCAGATGAGAAACTACTTAGTATAAGGCACTTACACAACAATGCATCCCAAAGAGGTTCGTAGCAACCCTGCTTTCAAAATATTACACAAACCTCATATAAAGTAAAAGATATGAGCAGCTAAGCATGCACAAATATAAAACTGCAAAAGAAAAAGAATTTACTTTCCACTCCAGAGCAGGAGTGATACAAAATACGTACATGGATTTTCTTACAAGAATATTCAAGTAGATCAAAGAAAGAGTGGATGTTCAACGGCCAACATACACTTGACCAAATTATCCTTTCTCGAGCTTATTATTAATCCCATATGCAGAAGACCAACCAACTTGGACCTGTTTTATTTAAAACAAAAATAAATTGTCAACAAAAAAGCATCCTAGTTATTTATCCATCAAAAGTATTCTAAGGAAATTAAAAAATTCCAACAAGAGCACTTAACTAAAACAAACATTAAAAAGAATAGGAAGCCACAAAATGTGTCTTTCTTGGTAAACCAAAACTATTCAACACTTCAACTATTAGGCATGAAGCAACTTTTGCACCATGTGAAAGAAGGAACTTCCTTGAGCTCAAAACTGAATCGCACCTATGATTCAAGCGTATCCAATTAAGACCAATTTGAAAATTCTTTTTATGTACAATCTTTCAAGCCAGAATAAAGATGTTAAAAGTAAAAGTAAATTGATTTACCTTCTTTACAAAAATCTGGTGTGGGTGTGCGCCTTTCATCATCATATCCATGAACATGTGCTCAATTAGTCGATCTTTTCTTCATACAAAACCCTCCCAAATTAATTGAAGAACCGGATATGAAATCTAAACTATGAACTTTAAAGTAATCAGAGATGGAAAGATGATAATGACCTAGACCCAATGGTGGGCGACGGTGAAGAGAATGGCCAGTTGAGGTTTCTGTCGTGTGGGTGAGCTCTGAAATGTGCAACCAGAAACGCAAAGAACAATTGAGATAAAAGGTCTTGAGGAGCGAAAGTGAGAGGCAAATGAACGGGGAAAGACGAAACTGAGAGACTTGGGGGAAGACTCCTTGCAACCCTAGCTTTGCGAATTTCCGGAGAGCGAAATGGCAAATGAACGGGGATACATCGGCCACCAATTTAAGCAGGAGAGCTGCAAACGGCGTTAATTAATTGGAGTTGTTCACATGGAAAAAGGGCCATGCTAACTCCCTTAGCGGCTTTATATTATTAGTATACACACACACACACACACACACACACATATATATATATATATATATATATATATATGTATGTATGTATGTATGTATGTATGTATATATATATATATATATATATATATATATATGTATGTATGTATGTATGTATGTATGTATGTATGTATGTATGTATGTATGTATGTATGTATGTATGTATGTATATATATATATATATATATGTATGTATGTATGTATGTATATATATATATATATATATATATATATATATAATTTGAAAATTTCCAAAATTCATTAGAAGACAAATTGGTGAGATTTAGTTTGACAATAATTCGAATCGATACATGTATTTGTAGCTCAAATTTTGCCTAATTTTATTAGGAATAATATTGACGAGTTTGAGTTTGACTATAATCAAATAAATACATGTTTATATATAATTCAAAAATTGCTGAATTTATTAGGAATAAAATTGGTAAGTTTATCTTGACTATAACTCGAATAGGTACATGCGTTTTTAATTTGAATTTTTCCTAATACTATTAGGAATAAAATTGGCAAGTTCTAGTGTGACTAGAATTCGAGTAAATACATATCTATACATATAATTGTAGAATTCATTAGGAATAAATTTATTAGGAATAAATCGGTAAGTTTTAGTTTGACTATAATTCGAATAGATATACCTAGTATGTGTTTGTGATTCTAATTTTTCTTAATTTTATTAGGAATAAATTTGGCAAGTTCTAGTATGAATAGAATTCAAATAAATACACACACACACACACACACACATACATATATATATATATATATATATATATATATATATATATATATATATATATATATATATATATATATATAACTTGAAATTTGCCAAAAAAATTTAAGAATGAAATTGGAAGGTTGGAGTATGACTAAAATTGGAATAGGTGCATGTATTTGTATTTTTTCAAAAATTGACTAAATTTATTGTGAATAAATTTGGCAATTTGTAGTATGACTAAAATTCGAATGTATATAGGAATATATTACATTCTAAAGTTGCCAAATTTTATCATAAATATAATAAATTCCAAAATATAATTTTTTTATTATGAATATAATTCAAAATTGATGCATTTTTATTAAGAATAAAACTGTGTAATATTTCGCATACCATAATATGAATATGATTCAATTTTCTTAATCTGCACTTTTTACTTGATTTCGAATTTATTATATTATATTCTTGGAAATGATTTGATTTTACAAAACTATTTCTTATACGATAAGAATTTTATTTTACGGATAGCATCCGAAATAATTTTATATGCTTCAATATATATTGCGGAATTTTTGTGATACTTTAAATAATACTTTAAATAATACTATAGTATATGTATTGTGTCATTTGTTCATATATTAATATACAATGAACACTTTTGGGGTATATCGTATGGATAAGATCTATCTTCGATTATTGGACCTTGCAACGAGATTCCAACCTTTTACCTTGCACGTGCACACATTTTATTTTGCAGGGAACATTTATATTGGTGCTATAGCATGCTCCCTGCATGTATGTTTTATTTGATTTTACGGATCACATGTCGATGTTATTTACTTACATGCATGCAATGTTTTATATAGCCTACATGTCATTTTCTAAATCCCCTGTAATTTTCAACTCCCCGGCATGTCTAGTATGTAGCTACTGCATGAAAGATAGAGTTTAATATATACTACCTGTGTGAACGATGCCCAGATCAACAGTCGAATATATCTAAGAATAATAGGCATAATTTAAACAGTAGAAGAGAAATTCAATATCAACATATATATATATATATATATATATATATATATATATATATATATATCGTATTGATAATGACGATTCGAACAATGAAGAATCTTGGTCCCTGTTTCTAACAATCAAACAATCATAGAAGTGAAGGAGAGGTAGATAGAAAGATATCACGATGATAAACAAATCTGGAATACCGTGAACTGCCGCTGCTCTCCCTCAAAAGAGAGAGCAGCGTAAACCTAATCTCTTTATCTCGCCTCTATGCTCTCCAAGCCTTAGGGTTTCCATAAGTTAACTTCCTTTTATAGGAGAAGTTTGTTAACTTATGGATTATAAAGAAGCTAATGGGTTGGTATACATTTGTGGCCCAAATTACACATTTAATTAATAACTAAACAAATACAAAGATATTTAATTAAATTGGACACCATAAAATATTCCCAACAATCTCCCTCTTGGTGTTCAATCGTGTACAATCAGCATTATAGCGCATATATTTTTGTCTTTGTGTTTATTCAGCAATGTAGAGAAGAGCGTAGATTAAATCCGTTGAGTTGCTCCCCTTCTTCAGTGCATTTCAACTTCCTTTTGCTTGCTTGTAAACCTTGCCTTTAATGAAGTCCGAAGGTACCTCTAAAATGAATGTTCTTGAAGAATAGCAGACGCACATGGGATTCATCTTCAGAATTTGATTATCTTACCTTTGTGTTAGAATATTATTTTCTCACACACTTTGTCCCCTCCACAATGTAGTCTTTTTGACTATCTGAAGTGAATGTGTTTGAGGAGACCTTGCCGATTGCACAACGGAGAATGATGGTTATCTTGTGAGCGTAACTGTCCATTTGATTTGAAGCTGACTTGGCAATTGAGTTGAAGAGATAGATTAGGATTTGTTGGAGGAGAGAAGTGTCCGAGAATGATTGGTTGAGAGTTAACAACATGTGGACCACTCCCCCGCTCATGATGATCCGATGAATCGGGGCGTCATGCCTTTATTCTTTTATTATGGGAAACAAAGCAGAAAAACAAACAGAAAGTTAAGATGACAAAAACCGGATACACTGAGGTGTTCCGTTAACACAACATCAATGTAAACATTGATGTGTGGCCTCTATAAAATGATAGAAACATTAAAGTTCTAACATGACTTCCAACCAATCATTATGAAGCATCTAAAGTAGATGTCATTCTGGTTGTTATGGCATGATCATAAGGATCAGTATTAAAAAACTTGTAGCCCCCCGTGGTCATTTAGCCACTCGTTATCATCACTATAGAGATAACCTCTAAAGCAATGGCCTGAAAATGTTAGTGATTCTTATGTTGCAACAGCAGGACTTCCTACCAATCATTGGTCTTCATCTGTAATAGATGAGCCCTATGGAAGTTCTCGCGGTTCATGAAGACCTACAACTGACTCTAAGAGTGTGTATGTGTCCTAGAAAATTCAAAACTTTTGGGAGTGGGGTAACTAGACACGACGTGATCAATGAAAGTTCAGTGGCATGGGGCTGAGGCCTCTGTGGTCAGTATCACTTGCCTCGGAAGAAGACAATAATGAGAGACGAGGTTCCCCGTGAAATGTGATTAAACACTTGTCTGTTAGGAGACAAGTGAGTGGACTTGGGTTGGGTTGTGCATGCGTTGTTTGGACAAAATGCAGCGACTTCTACCCGGGATCTGAATAAATTCAGTCCTGAACCTATGGGGATTGTCCAGAGTATTTAAGTGGGTAGGAGTAAATGTTCAATTCATAGCGGGCAGTTGAGATAACAGACTTATCATTGATTATTGTTTTCTTGCTCACTTGAGCCTTCTGCTTCCTAACGCTCATAATGTTCACTCACTCACTCACTTACTCTCGGCTTTGTCCCTTGGGTAGGCTTAGTTGGGTCTGCTAAGCCATAGGGACATGATCTCTCATTTGTTCCTTGATTTTCTCTCTGTACTCCCCCTCATCTGGAGCACTCGGTATGCTTTGTCATTGTTCGGCACTGGGGAGAAGAACATTGAAAACTCCCCCTAAAATGTTGCATCATTTGAGAGATTTCTTGCTTTGTCGGTGTAAGGCGCCATGAGGAGAAAACTGAAACTCCCCCTCAGAATGTGAAAGGATTGATTGCTCACAGCTTTTCATACTCGTCATGTGTGTGGAGCAATCTGAACAAGTACCACACATGACGTTTTCCCCTGATCTCGTCATCTAGAATTTCAGCGCATTGATGATCACACAATGTTGATGAGTTAGGGGGAGGCTTGAGTAGTTGATTGTTGATTGTTGTAGAATGACCGTTGACGCGAGGTTGATTGAGTTATCTACGATTTTCGGACCTCTGCAATGTAGCTTAGACCATATTTGACCTTTGGTTTGAATTTGGAAGAATCTGATCAGATTTGCCTAAATTTTGGCCTTGACATCGGTGATTTACAATGTTTATCGGAAAGCGAACGATATCTCCCTCAAGAACCGCGAGTGAGGGCGCGTGGTTGGGGATTCTGGGGTAACCCCCATAATTCATGTAGATCTTTTCGTTATCTTTCCAACGACAAATTATACGCCTAAATCGGATCACCGACTCAAAAATTATGGCCAAAACAGTGCGATGTCGCTCAAAATCTCGAAATTTTGAGTTTTTGAGGTATTTCTTCGAAGTTGAGGTTCTCGATGTTGAATATCGAGAACGGGTGGAATTAGAGAAAATTCTAAGGCAAAACCTCGAAATCCTAATCTCGAGGTTTAAACATCAAGATTACAATCTCGAGGTTAAACTTTGAGATCTTAATCTCGAGTTTGCCTCAAAGAATAAAGACGAAATCCACCTGCAAATAAAACATCGAGACTTCGAAATCTTCAGAATTTCAAGTTGTTTGGAACATCAAAAACTTTGGAGTTTCGATAACCTCAGAATATCGAAAACTTTATCTTTGAAAAACATCAGAACATCGAAAACTTGTTTAAAACTTTGTAAAGCAGAGAATCATCCAAAAATCCTATATAATTTAAAGCTCCGATGAACTGCGAGGAATGTCAAGCTTCGAAAAATTCTGAGATTCAAGAAACTCCAAACTTTGAAAGATTCAAAACATCAAGAAATTCTTAAGATTTCGAAACCTTCAAAACATCGAAATCCCAAACTTCGAAATCCTAAGCTCGAAATCCCAAAAATGTCGAGATCCTGCAAAATGAAAATATCGAGTTTTGAAAATCTGAAAACTGTTTTGAATAGCCCTGAAGGTCGAGATTCTTCCTGTATCAGTTTCAAGTCGAAATCGTTTCTGCAGCAGTGAAAAACAAGAGTATCGAGATCTCAATGTAGAGATCTTCGAAACTGAAAAATTACAGAAATCGAAAAATAAGATATGCTGCAGAATCGTTATGAAATGGCGATTCCAACAGTATAACTTTTACAAATTTCGTTCACAAACAAGATTACAGGAGCAAATCTCTATATCAAAGAAAAAAGAAGAAAAGCAGAGCAGTTCTTCGTTAGTTCTGAAATATCGCAGATGATTCAACCTTTTTCTCACCTCGGCTCTGATACCACATGCTAGTCACTATTTCTAACAATCTAACAATCCTAATAGGGAAGAAGAGGCGGATAGATAGATATGAAGATGAACAACGAATCTGGTATACCGTGTACTGCCACTGCTTTCCCTCGAGAGAGAGCAGCGTAAACCTAACCTCTACCTCGCCTCTATACTCTCAAAGCCTTGGGTTTTCCATAAGTTAGCTTCCTTTTATAGGAGAAGTTGGCTAACTTATGGATTACAAAGAAGTTAATGGGCTGGTATACATTTGTGGCCCAAATTACACATTTAATTAATAACTACACAAATACAAAGATATTTAATTAGATTGGACACCATAAAATATTCCCAACAAAGAACATAACACAGAATGTTGAGAGAGGATTTTCTATCTAGTCTAGGTGCTCTACGAGAATAATATGTGGAACAGAATGTGTAGAGATTTAGCATTCTAGCGTGAGAGCTTCGAGAATGATATGACTATTCTAATTGTGAAATCCTCAAGTATTTCGGCCTACACATCCTATATTTATAGGAGTGTGGCCGAACTAATTAAATGGCCCCTAATTAATTACAAAGGCTCACTGATTAAATCTTAATTAAACAAAGATAAATCTAATTTAATTGAACACAATAAATTATGTCCTAACAATCTCCCCCCTTGTGTTCAATTTGCAATGAAGCGCGAGTTATCTTTGTCTTGATCTTCAGAGGATATCAGCTTATTTTGTATTCTTTGAAGGACTTCCGGACTAAATTCTTGCAATCTCCCCTTTGATGTCTTCTTGGCAATTTGATCTTTGATGTCGGAGATTGAAGAATCTTCAAGATCTTGCATGTAGCTTTTGTCTTTCAGAAGTTGCTCTTGATCAGCTTGAATGATGTCTGATGGTCGATGGTACGTCTAGAATGAATGTTCTTCAATAGTTACAGACGCATACGAGATTCATCTTCAGTACTTGAGTATCTGACCTCTATCTCATTCAGAATGTAGTCTTTTGACTATTTGATGTGAAAGCTTTTGTGGAGAACTTGTCGGTGGTACAACGGAAAATAATGGTTGATCTTGAGAATATGTTGTCTATTTGATTTGAAGCTGGATGGGCAGATGTGGATACACAGATGATTGTGTTGGAGGAGAGAAGTGTCCGAGAATAATATTTGAAATTTTATAAGCACTTGGATCGCTCTCCCCCTCATGACGATCTGAAGAATCAAAGCGACATGCCTTTATTCATCCTTTTATTCTGCAAAATAAAACTAAAATCCTGGATACATTGGGGTGTTCCGTTATCACAACATCAATGTAAACACTTATGTTTGGCCTGTAGATGTCACTCTGGTCATTATGGCATGATCAAAATGATATGCAAAGAAAAATTATATCCCCTGGGGTCGCGTAGACGCCCGTTATCATCACTATAGAGATGAACTTTACAGCAATAGCCTGAAAATGTTGGTGATTTATATGTTACAACACCAGGACTTCCATCCAATCATCTGTCTACATCTATAATAGATGAGTCATATGGAAGTTCTCGCATGTCATGAAGACCATCAACTGACTCTAAAATGTGTATGTGTCCTAGAAAATTAAAAACATTTACATTTGGGAGTGTGAAAACTAGACACGACGTGGTCAATGAAAGTCTATTTGTGTGGGGATGTGGTCCACTGTAGTCAGTATCAGTCGCCTCAGAAGGAGACGATGATAAAAGATGAGGTTCCCATGAAATTTTGATGAGACACATGTCTTTTGGGAAACAAATGAGTGGTCTAGGGTAGAGTTGTGCATGCGCCGTTAGACAAGATACAACGACTTCTACTCAGGATCTGAATAAATTCAGTCCTGTACCTATGGGAAATTGTCCGGAGTATTTGAGTGGCTAGGATTGATTCTTCAGTTGATCGCTCAGTTGAGATAGCAGACTTGTCTTTGAATATTGTTTTCTGGCTCAGTAGAGCCTCTGTTTCCTCACTCTCATAGTGTTCACTCACTCACTCACTCACTAAAGGCTTCATCCTTTGGGTAGGCTTTAGCTGGGTGATGGAGTTTAATCCAACAACAAGATCTAAATCTACGGAAGCAGATGATAATTTAGCAGCATAAGGCAATGTTTTATTGATCAATGTCTCTCCCCTTTTGGAGGTTTACAAGTTGTATTTATAGGCTAAGGAACTAGTGTTACAAAAGGAAACTGATACAATAAATGCTACTAATGATGCATTAGCTCGAATAGGACTCTTGTAACGTCTCGGCCGTTGTGCTATGATTGTTCCTTTATCCCACGTTCCAGCCATTTAACTTCTGCCAGTTGCCGTTTCCACTAATAGCGTGCCACGTCAGCTGTAATACCCCGAAAATTTGAGAGAATTTGGGAAATAATTAAAATTGTGTTTCATATTGTTTACACGGTCTTTAGGTCGTTTATTATGTTTGGTTTAGTGTTTGGGACAAAGGGGAGGTCCAAATGGGGAAGAAACGGGGCAAAAACTAAGGTTTGGGGCGTCTGGGGGTCACGCACGGCGTGCGTGGAAGGTACGCACGCGTGCGTTCCTGTTGTATCCTAATGCAACTCAAACTTCGGAAATTCACTATAAATACATCCCTAATCCGATTTTCCTCATTCAAAAAACCCTAGGACCGCCTCTTCAAGATCTATCCCTTCCAGCTCTTCAATATTAACGTATCCAGCACGAAATTTTATACCAATGATGAGATCAAATAATCCAATATTCCGGTAAGTGCGTTTGTTGCCTAATTCGCGTCGTTCATCCGTTTCCTAAATTTCTTTCTCCTAAATTGAGATCCTTCGAACCTATCACTTCCTAGGTACGTGCGAATGATCCATCAAAATAGGTTTGACGTTTAGGATTCGTTGCTAGCCTCGAGGTAAGGACTATTGCAAACAAAATTACTATTTTGCCCCTATATTGTATAAATTAGGGGTTGTGCTATGATTTGAGTTTCTTTCTGAAATTTTATGGATAATTCGGCTATAATAGTATGAGTATGATGATGTATGCTTTTCTGGGAATTTATGAACGTGTGATTTTTGGTGAATTTATCAAATCAGTTTATCATGGCTAAAATTGTGATTTTTGATGATTGTTCTTTTGGGATTGGAAAATTTTTGTGATTGTTTTGGTATGAGTTGAAGAATGATTTGAGACTATTATAACTGGTTATATTAAAAATATATTATGGGTTACGAATACTCCAATTTGATTATTTTGGTGGTAGTAGTAAATGCTACTTTTGGGAAGTGGTTGTTTGGGTTAAACCATCTTTTTGGAAAGTGTTGTGAGATCAAATCTTTTGGGATAAATTATATATTTTTAAATGTATAATTTGTTATGAAAATTTACATATATATTCTGGAGTTATAAATATCCTTATTGGATTATTTTGAATATGGCATTAAATACTATTTTGGAACTAGTTTTGGATAAACCCTAAATTGTAAGTTTCTCTGCCAATCCAAAATTGTTTCCTCGTATTATATGCTTATTATGCATTATGTGATTAAGTGTGAATTGTGAATTTTGTGTATGTGATTTTGAGGAGATATTATATATATGGTAGTTGAGAAATATAAATTAAGAGTACTTTTTTGGGGTATTAAATATTTTTAAATAACTTTGAGATTATTTAGAGAGATTGAGAAATATTTTTTTAGAAGTATATCTAAATCCAAGATAAAATTTACGTTTTCATAAAAGGTGAGCACCGCGGGAGAAATCTGCGGTGTCGGTTTTCCACATCCGGATAAATGTGGAGGGTGATTAGAGCGGCTACTACTAAGAAGAGATTTTTGAGTAACTTTTGGATCGATGATCCCTTTTAAGAAGGAGAGTTGTGGTAGTAGTAGTAGTTCCGACGTAAAAGGGCTACTACTGCTAAGGGTGATGATAAGTTTTGAGTGATAATTGGATCGATGATCCCTTTTAAAAAGCAGAGTTATAGTAGTAGTCACTAATCATTCAAGAATTTTAAAGGTGAGGTGGTTGGGTTCCGACCACTCGGGATGACTTACTACTCGGATGGCTTGGAATCCCTTTTAGGGGGTGCACACACTTAAGGTAGTCGTTTCGTTTCCGCAAGAGCAGTTGTGGTACCGGCACTTGATCGGGGTGGCCGTCCGTAACCACGGTCCACCGGGCTCAGCCGAAAGGTTGAGCACCACCCTTCTAAATTACTAGGAAGTTAGTGAAAAAGATATTTTCTTACGAAAATTAAAGAGAAGAATTACTATTATATTTTCCAAGAGAAGTTGAGGATTTTAGTAAAGAAGTGATTTTAAGAAAAATCAAAGAGAAAAGTATTTTGGTGGAGTGTGTCATTTTTATATAGTATTATATGAAAAACTATTTTCGCCAAACGTGATTATTTTACGGGGTTGGGTAGGCCTTACTTAGCTAAAAAGCTAATTTTTGTTTCCTTTTCTTTGTTTTGTTTTCTGCACTTTAATTGTGCAGGTGAT
The DNA here is from genome assembly GCA_945859875.1 of Cuscuta europaea. Taxonomy (NCBI): domain Eukaryota; kingdom Viridiplantae; phylum Streptophyta; class Magnoliopsida; order Solanales; family Convolvulaceae; genus Cuscuta; species Cuscuta europaea. The sequence continues at coordinate 1,257,993 of CAMAPE010000068.1, read as the reverse complement.
GAAGGTTATGCATGATGATGAGAGCTGCGTTAGATCACGTAGTTTAGTATTTATAATCACCTAGTTATTGTTTATTTCAGTTTGAGAACATGTAGACATTTAAATTATTTTTGAATTTTCAGTACTTAAATACTTGGATTATTTTTGGATGGTGGTTTAGCCTGTGCATTCGGTTATGTGAGAACCGAGTGTGGCGGTAACACCCATTTCCCTATTAAGACTTCCGCTGTATCTCTGATGTTTTCAAATAAAGTTGATAATTCCTTTGAATAAATCATTATTTGAATGTATTTTTGGTTGGAAAAAATGGGGGTGTTACATCAGCCGTAGGAATATCCCAGCCTCACTAGAACTCCGCTCAGGCTCGAGGAATGCTTTCCAGCCTGGCCTGGCTGTGGGTTCTTCTCGCGGGCTTGGTTCCTAGTTAGGCCAAGTGGTTATCTATCATTAATCCCGTTAAAGGTTAATCTCGTTTATGGGCCGGACTCACGCAATTGGGCCATAGTCGGGTTCCATGGTACCATCACGAGCCCCCTACTCTCCAAAATCAGCGAGGCTGGATTTTGGGAGAGTATTCGAAATGACCGATTTCAAATTTGGAATCTTTTGAGGAGGATTGTCGCGTCGTTTGCATTAAATGCGCCCGACTTGACATAGGCCTGCCATTCGGTTCAGTTCCCGAGCCGACTTACCATCTTCAATACCCAAGTGTCACCATTGCGGTTCCCAAGCGGTTTCGAAACTGTTCCTAAGCCCTAATTTTCGGCTATTTAAATGCTCATCGTCTTTCATTGCGTTCTTTTGCAACTTTCCCCCCGCTTTGGCGTTCGATTTCTCGGTTGGGATCTCTAAACCGCGCGACTCTTTTCCTCATCTTCAAGCTTCATCGGGTTAGTTCCCCTGATGTCTTCTTCAAGTTCCGTCCCACTACACCACATCTTTCCTGAGGCAGGGGCCTCTTCTGAACGGCCCCGTATTCCGGTAGATCCGGGTGGGAGGGAAACTCACTTCTTCCTCTCTTGCGAGTATGCCCGGCAGGTTCCGGCCGTGGCTCTGCCCGATGCCGAATTCGGAGAAGCCGTGGTCTTAGCGGGCCCAAGCGTTATCCGTTCCCGCCCCACCCCTGGACAGAATATTGTTGATTCTCCTTCCCCTCTTCTCTTTGGAGTTCATATAGCTAGTCTCCAAGTAGGTCTCTGATTCCCCCTTCATTCTGTTGTCCTGAGCGTCATGGGTTACTATGGCGTGATCCCTGGTCAATTTTCCCCAACCACCCACATGTTCATAGCCGGGTTCCTTGCCCGATGCCTGCACCTAGGTATTCGCCCTTTCATTGACATCGTCCTTCACTTATTCCATTCTGTACGACCCGGCGGTTCCGAGTCCCCAGGATACCTCTCAATCTCCCAACGGGCTGGTCATCGTTTATTCGAGGCCAAGTCTTATCCCGACTCTTTCAAGGGTTGGAGGCAGAAATGGGTATGGGTCACCCCCGTGGATGGAAGGTTGCAGTTTGAGAACAAGTGGGGGGAGGTAATTCGGAAATGGGCCATGCATTTTCTGTCAGAGGGCAATACGGATGCCGCTAAGCTGATCGCTGATGGTGCACCATTCTTGATGGGCCATTACGTAGGTGAGGACGGAGTGGTTATTCTTACCTTTCTGCCGGGTCGGCTCTGTCTGAGTTGGCATTCATATTTTTGTTTGTTTTTTTAGTATCCCCTTTTCTGACTTGACCTGTGTTTGATTTCAGAGGGTGAAAAGATGGCCTCCCGATTGGAACGGCTTGCAGCGAAGGCTGGTGCCACCCCCGGTTCTCTAGTCCCTGCCAGGAAAATCCAGACCCGAGGAAGCGTTGGGGTAACCTCGGAGAAGTCAGGGGGGTCCGCCCCCGGAGATAGTGCTGGGCTCCTGAACACGTCGGCTGTTGACCCTCAGCCCCCCATTGATAAAGGGGTTGGGAAGAGGCTGGCTCTCCGGCCTATCTCCGGGCCCAGGAAGAAAGGAAAAGCTGCCCTCAAATCTTCCGAAGATGTTGTCGATGTGGACTCAGGCTCGGATACCGAGTCCCAAGGAGGTGGTAATCAGGGGGACACCCCGACACCTGTTCATTTTGTCCGCCTTTCCATGAAATCTGGTTCTGCCTCTTTGTTCCGCCGTACTGTGAACCCGGTAGCGCTTGGCCTGGCCGTGACTCCTCCCCTTGATAAGGAGGAGATTCGGGGTTTGTCCCCTCGGACAACCATCTGGCGCGCCGTCGGCTCTCTCTCTGAGGTTTGCCTTACAATCTTTTACTGTTGTTTGTCTTCCTCTGACTTGCCCTTGCTCATAATCTTGGTTTTGTAATCTCCAGGCCTTCGTCTTGGCTTCCTCACGATCCCGCCGCCTGGATGAGGGTCAAGATGACGCTAGTCCCTGATAGCAGGCCTCAAGGAGCAATTTACAGATCTGGAGAAGAGGCTGGGACTAGCTGCGCAGAAGAGCGAGACGCTTTAGAAGAGGCTGAACGATGTTGAGGCTGCGCACCGCGTGGTAGAGGAGGAGCTAAGGAGGAAAGCTGAGGAGGCCGGCCCGGCCGCTGTCCAGGCCTTCAAGGAGAGCGAGGAGCTCAAGGCCGAGGTGGAGCAGAAGATCTTAGATCGGAGGGAGGAGATTGCCTTGGATTGGCTCCATACCCCCGAGGGCGAGGCCAAGCTGGATGAGGAGGGGCACTATGCTTCCAGTTAGGGCAGTATGGGATGCAGAAGTCCCTATACGACCTCCTTGCAAAGAGGGACCCTTCTTTCTCCGCCCAAGCCTGGGGTTTGCCGGCGTTGATGGTGGATCCGGAAGCTCCTGCGGAGACCTCGGCTGCTGATACTCCTGCCTCTGGAGCCCCTCCTGCTCACTCTAGTAACTGATGAAACTCCTCTTTAATGACATTTTTAAAAACATCTTTCCAGGCCTGCATGCCTGCAGTGGTTTTCCACCCTTGGGGCGACGTGTAACAGACATCTTTTACTCTGCTTTAACTTTTCTGCATACTGCGTATATACCATAATGACTGCTTTTTATCATTTCTATTGACTGCTTTGTGCATCCTTGTGTGGTGTTTTGAGACTTCTGGCTTTCGACTTGCTATCTTTTTGGTGGTTGGCCCCTGTTCCGGACCTGTAGGATCTGCATGCTCCAGAGTAGTCCTTGGACTCCCTTGCTTAGTTATGTTAATTTGCCTAGTCCTTTATGTATCTGGCCTTGAATTTCCGGTCAAGGTCGTCTCTCCTTGATTAAGGAAGACTTTACCAATCCTGGACCTATAGGCTCTTAATAGTTGAGCCACGTTAGGTGGGCCTTACCCTAGGTTACTCAGACCCTAGTGATTAGCCTCTTGATTGGCGAAGCACGTTGGCTTCTCCGGTGCAAAGTTAATTCCATAAGTTTCATCTTTTAGCTCCTTAAAATCTTAGCCTTGCGAGAGGCTGTCCTTTCCTGTTTGAGGAAATCTGATTTTGTGCATATATAGGGCTATCTAACCTTGAGGAAGGTTGTCTTATTCCCGCTCTCATCTTTAGAAAGACTGATTATTTGAGCTTCTGGAATTAGATGAGTTCTGAATTAGCACTTTGTCTTGTTTGCGAGTACCAATTAGGCATAGTTGAGCCCTTTCCCTTTTTTTTGGATTGGTTGGTCATAAGACCTTCACAATTTATAAAGGACATAGTAAATCAAACCATAACTTTATTGAAAATTGGAGCGAGAAATAGAAAATTACATGGCTATTGGTAGAACTTCATTAAGTGTTCAGAGTTCCAAGCCTTGTCCACCAGTTTCCCTTTAGGAGTGCACAGCTTGTAGGTCCCGGGCCCAATTATTCCTTTAATTTTGTAAGGCTCTTCCCAGTTTTTGGCAAACTTGCCGCCTTCTAGAGGTTTGCTGGCCGACCTTCTTCTCAAAACCAAGTCGCCAAGGATAAATTGTCTCGGTTTGGCCCTTGCATCATGGTACTCCTTCACTTGCCTTCTATAGTTTTCGGCTTTGATAAAGGCTTTATCCCTCTTTTCTTCAATTAGATGGAGCTCGACCCTCAACATTTCCTCGTTGTTATTAGGATCATAGTCTTCCACCCTCCTGCTCGGGACCAGGGCTTCGAACCCATAAGTCAGTGCAAACGGAGTCTCCCCGATCGCTTTTCTTGGGGTTGTTCGATATGCCCAAAGGATATTGTTTAGTTCATTTACCCAAGTTGTTCCCATGGATTCTAGCTTCTTCTTCAGGCCGTTAACAATCGTTCTATTCACATTCTCTACTTGCCCGTTCCTTTGGGGGTAGGCAACAGACGCTCGATTGGCCTCGACTCCCCATTGCTCGCAAAATTCTTTGAAGGGCTCAGAATAAAATTGCTTTCCATTATCGGTGATAATCTGCATGGGAACACCGAACCGGCAGAAGATATTCCTCCAGACGAACTTTTTGCATTGTTCTGCGGTGATTGTGGCCATTGGCTCGGCCTCAACCCATTTGGTAAAATAATCAACCGCTACTATCACAAATTTCCGACCTCCTGAGCCCTGTGGAAGGGGGCCCACAAGGTCTATTCCCCACCTTGAGAAAGGGATTGCAGTGCTGATCGGGATATACAGGGTGGTTGTCCTGTCTGGGTTCGTTTGAAATTTTTGGCAGACCTCACATTTCCGTGCGAAGTTTGCGCAGTCCCTTATCATGGTCGCCCAAAAGTATCCCTGTAAAATAGCTTTCATTCTTAGGGTAAACGCACCTTGGTGTGACGAACGAATTCCTTCATGCAGTTCTTTAATTATTCGCTGGGCTCTGGCCTCAGACACTTCAATAGTACCCCGTTATAGCTTCTCTTATAGAGTCTGCCATCCTGGATGACATAATTAGAGGCTCGCCTTCTGATCACCCTCGCCTTATCTTCCTCTGGGGGGAGCGCTCCGGTCTCGATATATTCCAATAGGTCGTCTATCCAACATCTCGGAGCCTGGTCAACTGGCAAGACCTCCAAGTCTTTGGTGCCTTCGATGCTTGGTTTGCTCAATTTATGTACTTGGGCTATGCAAGCGAGATGTTCGGGGGCATCAGTTGTCAGTTTTGACAGAATGTCTTCCTCCGTGTTTTGAGCTCGCGAAACACAAAGTGGCTCGGATTCTTCAAATCCTTTCATGATCTCTAAGGCTGCATCCCTATATTTCCGCATACGGGCCTCCTTAGCCTCGTACTCCCCTCTAAGTTGCTTGATGACCAACTTAGAGTCACTTTTGATCTTCAATTTGTGAGCCTTGAAGTGCCTCGCAATCCTTAGACCGGATAATAGGGCCTCATATTCAGCCTCGTTATTAGACAAGGTGAATGAGTATCTTATGGTGTGGTAAGATTTGAATCCCTCAGGGGTGATGAGGACCACCCCTCCCCCGCAACCTTTGGATCCTGATGACGATCCATCAGTCATTAGGGTCCACCAATTCTCTTCTTCGCGGCGCTTTTCCTCAGCTATGTCCCTCGCAGTGCATTCTACCAGGAAGTCTGCCAAAGCCTGTCCTTTAATCGCAGTTCTGGGTTGGTAATTTACCTGATATTGGCTAATTAGTAGGGACCACTTCACAACTCGTGCAAGCTTAGCTGTTCGGAATAGGGTCCCCACCCCCAGGTCTGACAACACCTTGATGGGATGAGCCTGGAAATAATGAGCAAGTTTCTTGGCTGCCACGTAGACGGCAAGGGCAACCTTCTCCACGGCTGGGTATCTGAGCTCGGCACCATGGAGGGCCTTGCTCACGTAATAAACTGGTCTCTGGATGGTCCCTTCTTCTCGCACCAAGACAGAGCTTACAGCGCTTTGAGTCACGCCCAAATAAAGGATCAGCGTCTCACCAGCTTCAGGCTTGCTAAGTAGCAGATCTGATTGCAGGTATTTCTTTAACTCCTCGAACGCTTCTTGGCACTCTTGAGACCACTAGAACCCGTTGCTCTTCTTTAAGATTTTGAAAAATGGTAAGGACTTATCAGCTGATCTAGACAGGAACCTCCCCAAGACGGCCAACCTTCCAGTTAGGATCTGAACTTCTTTAACATTTCTTGGGGGTTCCATGTCTAAGAACTTCCCACCTTGAACAACAAAAGTACATTTTTTGGGATTCAGTCGGAGATTTACCTTCTTCATGATAGTGAATACTTCTCTCAGGTCATCCACATGGTCACCCGCCTTTTGGCTCTTTACGATCATGTCATCGACATATGCCTCCATGTTTCTTCCGAGCACTGCTCGGAAAACCTTGGCCACCATCCGTGTATAGGTAGCCCCAGAATTCCTCAGCCCAAAGGCCATTACTCAGTAGCAAAAAACTACTTCTAGCGTGATGAACGAGGTCTTCTCCGCGTCGTCGGGGTGCATGGAGATTTGATGATATCCCCGAAACGCATCCATGAGAGAGAGGAGTTCGCAGCCGGCGGTCAGATCTACGAGCTGATCAATGCTGGGCAAAGGAAAAGGATCCATCATGCAGGCCTTGTTTAGGTCTGTGTAATCTACGCACATCCTCCAAGTGGGTGGCTTGGGGGCCAACACCACATTAGCGAGCCATTCCGGGTACTATACTTCCCTTATATGCCCAATGCTCAACATCATGTTTACTTCATTCTTCACGAACTCCTTTCTGTCCAAGGATAAGTATCTCCTTTTCTGCTTTATTGGCATTTTTTTGGATCCACATTCAATCGATGAACAGCGATGCTTGGGTCGAGCCCGGGCATATCCTTGGGTCCCCAAGCGAAAATCATCTTGAATTCTACCAGAACTTGTACGATCTTCGCTCTCAGGTCGGCTGGGAGTCCTGCCCCAATTTTCATTTGACGCTCTGGCCGTGATGGGTCGACCTTGACCTCCTGGAGCTCTTAAGTCGGCTGGGCTCTGAGTTGCCCGTCCTCATATTTAGATAGGTCTTGTTCAATGGAATTGATCCTCATGTCACTTCCCCCGTGAGCCTTGCAGGCCCTCACATAGCAACTCCTGGCCATCTTCTGATCCCCTCTCACCGTGCCAAATCGAGCTGGAGTGTAGAACTTCATGCATAGGTGGGCCTGGGAAATAATGGCTCCCAGGTCTTCCAACAGGGGTCTGCTCAAGATGGCCTTGTGTACACTCGGTATTTGGACAATGATGAAGTCCGCTTTAATCTCCCGTATGCAGGGTTCCGATCCGAGTTGGATCTTGAGGGTTATCGTTCCCTCAGGCTCAATTATATCTCCAGTAAAACCTGAAAGGGGGGTTCTTACCGGTTTGAGATCTTCTCTCCTGAGCCCAACCTCAAGGAAGGCATCCATGTAAAGAATATTGACCGAGCTGCCATTGTCCACCAGCACTCTGTGAATGATCGTGTCTGCGACCTCCATCTTGATCACTAGCGCGTCCCTATGTGGTGGGGAACATGGGGGGAAATCGTCATCCATGAAAGTTATTGACTCACGTTTCTGCCTTTTATCGGCGGGAAGACGGTTGATCTCGCCGACGAATAGTTGGCGATTCCACTTCTTTCTTTCTCCCGACGTATCCCCCCCCACAGGTCCGCCGCATATCTGGTTGACGTGAGGTCATTTCTGTCTGCCGGTGTCCTCTCCTTCATCGTCATCTTAAAATTGGGCCCCAACCTCCCTCTTCTTCGAGGTTGGTGCGTCCTTCTCGCGGCTCCAGGTAAGTTTTCTCGCTGGAGGCTGTTCTTGTTGGGCATGCTTTACAAATTGCTCCAACTGACCCTCCCGCACGAGCTTTTCTACATACTTCTTCAAGATGTAACAATCGTTGGTCTGATGAGAGTCAGTTTTGTGGATCTTGCAGTACTTGTTCTTGGGATTCTGACTGTGGATGATGTTGCACCCCTCAGGGGCGGGGATCAAGCCCTGCTTCGCAGCATAATCCAGGACAGTACTTACTTGATGCGCAGAAGGGGAGAAATCTGTGTGGCTGGTCAGCGGCCCATCAGGCACACCTGATTTGCCCTTTACACAACCCTTCTTCTTCTTTCTGAACCCATTCCCCTTGTCAGAGTCAAGTGTTTCCTTCTCAAGGGTCTTCTTCTTTTCGCCCTCAGGTTGGCGCTTTCCGGTCTCTTCGTCTCTCTTTCTTCTCTCAGCTTCTTCTACTCTGGCTTGTGCATTTGCTCGCTGCAGGGCCTCCTCGTGTGAGGCCGGAGGGTTCCGGACAAAATCCTTGTACAACTCGCCCGATCTCAGAGCGTTGGTTAGTATGGCGACTGCGGACTTGTCATCCAAGTCGTCCACCTTCACGGATTCGTCCCTCCACCGGGTCAAGAAATCACCCAAGCTCTCCTGGGATCCCTGTCTGATCCCCAAGAGATGAGAAAAAATCTTTTTAGAATCCTTAGAGCTAACGAACCGAGTCACAAAAGCATGGTCCAACTCCCTAAAGTTCTGAATCCTCTCATTAGGTAAGGAATCATACCACTCTCGGGCCGGTCCGTTAATCGTTACCGAGAATCCCCTGCACTTGATGGCATCTTTATACCCCATCATCACTATGTACGCCAGGTATCTGGAAACATGGTGCTGTGAGTCTGTCTCCCCTCGGTATGCCTCTATATTGCAAGGTTTGAATCCTTGGGGTAGCAGAGCGTCCATAATCTGACGAACAAACGGTTCAGGAATCCTCACCTCATGGTTGGGATTAATCCTTGCGTCCACTTCCCTTCGTAGCTCGTCTAGCCTCCTCTGGAGATCTTCATTGCCTTGGCCCGCCTGCTGCCGAGGTGGGGATCGTCGATGCCTGCGGCCCTGCCGGTTGGCGTTGATCTCATCTCTGAGATCTTCCCCACGCACACTACGACGATGGGATGAAACAGCCGTGGATGACGCATCCATGCTCGGCTCAGGTCGGGATTAGATCCGGTCATGCACGGAGACCCTTTGTCCACCAATCCGGTCCATCACCGAGGTCCTCGGAGTTTGCCTGGAACAACGGGAACGCTGGGATCGGGATGGCGGAGAGCCCCTCCTGGAATGCTCGTGCCCCTCCTCCTACCGGGATACTGACGGAGCCCGGCGAGGTGAAGGGGATCTCGCACCCTCATTAGGGATGATGCCTTGGAAAGCGGTGGTCAGGGTTTCCGCCGCCCTTTGGAATGTTGCCAAACTGGCTAGGGCCTGAGCCGGATCGATATTGGGAATACAGTTCCCAGTGCCAGGCGTCTGAAACTGCGGTGGTCGTGTTGCCGCCCTCCTAGAACTCTCAACGCCTTATAGGTGGTTTCTCAGGTCCTCCAATCTCGCCGTGTTGTCGTTACACCTTCGAAAGTCATTCCGTCGTGACCGAGAGCCTTCATCTTCGATCACTACTTGATTGTGACGATTACCGCCACGTCAGCCCTAGGAATATCCTGGCCTCACTAGAACTCCGCCCAGGCTCGAGGCATGCTTTCCAGCCTGGCCTGGCTGTGGGTTCTTCTCGCGGGCTTGGTTCCTAGTTAGGCCCGGTGGTAATCTATCATTAATCCCGTTAAAGGTTAATCTCGTTTATGGGCCGGACTCACACAATTGGGCCATGGGCGGGTTCCATGGTACCATCACTGGGTTTACTAAGTCATTGGGACTTATCTCTCATTCATCTCTTTGCTCCCCCTCAATAAGAGCACTCAGTAGGATGCATTTGACGTTGTTTGGCGCGTCGAAGGAGAAATTTGAAAACTCCCCCTCAAAAGGTGCATGCTTGAGTCATGTCTTGCATTGAACAATGTGTGGTGCCAGAAGGAAATAATAGTGTTCCTTCTAAGAATATGCAAGTATTGTTGTTTGTCATCTAGGGAGTAAAGTAGGAAGTTCCCCCTTGGAATGTGCTTTCTTCGTTGTATGGCACCAGGAGAAGTGAAAAAGAAACACTCCCCCCTCAAAATATGCACTTGGCGTGTGTTGGTGTTGAAGCGTGCATTTGATGAATTTTCTGCTTAGTGGAGAGTATACATGCCACTTCATAATGTGCACACTAGCTGTAACACCCCGCCCCGTAGGGCCCGAGGTAGTTACTCCTACACATCCTTCGGACCTCTAGTACTGTCCTCACAAACCTGCACTAGTCTTTAACGCGCACTTTGTCCTCACTCATGCGCGCCCTGAGAAACTTCCCAGGGGGTCACCTATCCCAAGACTATGTTAGCCGACTTGTGCTACCTCTAGTTTTTGATGTTTAGAAATAATGAAGCTAACATGTGTGTTGAGATGCTGCAGGTTTACACTTTCAAGTCAATCCACTAAAAATAGTCTTTCTTGATAGCTAAAAAAGCTGTTTCATCAAGAATGTGTGGATTGCATATTAAAGGCTCTCAAAATCAATTTTATCACTTCAAATATTTTCTTAATAACTAATAAAACATTTTAATTTTGCACGGCAGAGTCAAATTCCTAAGTTTTCCCAAGCAGTTGAGTGCTTTTTCAAAACAGCTCACTAGTTTTTGTTCATTGAGTTTCTCTTGTTTTGAGTGAGCTGTCTTAAGGCTTTTTCTCCATCCTTTTGCTGCAACTTAACCTCAATTTTAAGAGCTCTAAATCCCTCTCAAATGTACGTTTCAAACGTGGTTAAAGATCTCTTCTAGCTGACTTTTCCGGCAGCCAACTGCTGAGCCAACTGCCGAGCCAACTGACGAGCCAACTGCTGAGCCAACTGCCGAGCCAACTGCTGAGCCCACAGCCGAGCCAACTGCCGAGCCAACTGCTGAGCCAACTGCCGAGCCAACTGCCGAGCAAACTGCTGAGCCAACTGCTGAGCCAACTGCCGAGCCAACAGCTGAGCCAACTGTCGAGCCAACTGCTCAAGCCAACTTCTTCAAGCCAACTGCTCAGCCCTCTGCTCCTAGCCCTCTGCCCTTAGCAACATGCCTTCTTTGAAAGGTTGTTTTCCTAGAAGTCCACCACTCTAATCTTTATTCTAAGTATTCCTTTCTTAGAAATCTATCCAGACTTCAATCCAAATTGGTTCCTAAGTTCAGCGTTGTTCTTTCGTTAACTTTTCCAGTAAAGACAAAATTGCCTTTTGTCGTCTGGTAAAGACAATTAATTTATTTGGAGACCCAGACCCTTTTCGAACGTTGGAACCTATTATTTATCCTTCTAGCCGTTGTCACTATCTTCCAAATATGGAAATCAATCAAATATCAATAATTGATATTATAGCCGTTAAAGCCAATAATTCAGCGATTCTTTCCTTCCAAATCTTTGATTTCAAATCTTCAACGGCCAAACCTTTTCCTATATATACTTCGTCTTCTACACTGATCAAAGTACGAATCAACACACGAATTACACACAAAAATTCCTAACGAACTACTGCTCTACACTTTGAATATTCTGCGAAAGAGTTCATTTTGTTCCTGAAGCTTTTCTTAGTCTCTCTATCTTGAATTCTGCTTGTGCTATCACTTTAATATTTATTTGCAGAAACTTACATTGGTTTTAAGATCATCAAATCCTTATTTTTAATCTTGATAAAACCCATTTTTGAGAGAGCTATTGGACAATTTGCAATCACACTTGTTCTTGATCAAACTTTATATCTTTGTGTGTATTGCCTTGTAATTCTCAACTCTTCGTCAAGAATCAATCTTTATATTCTGCTTGAGAGTTTGAGATCATATTCTCTACTTGTATTTGTTCTCCATCTTGTAAGGTTTTGTTTGGTTTTCCTAAAACCAATCTTAGGTTGTTGGTTAGCCCGTTGTAAAACCAACTTAGTTGAGGTTGTGTGGTTGTGCCTCTTGAAAACCACTGTGAGGTTTTTGGTGTGTTTCTAGAAAACCATTAGTTGAGGTTTTTGGTTGATCCTCTTGAAAACCATTAGGTTGTGAGTTAGCCCATGTAAAACTCATACTCATTGGCAAGGGTTTGTTTGCCAAAACTTTAGGTGGTGCTCTTCTTGTGTTCAAGGGAGACCATTTTTAGTGGATTTGGAAATCCTGAGGGAGGTGCCCTTAGGTAAAGGAGTAGGATTAGCCGAACCTCTATAAATCATTGTGCTCTTACTTGTTAATTGCTTTCTTGTTTGAACACACACACACACACACTAATTTGCACTCGTTTATGCACTAACACTCACTTAGATTGTTTGTTATATTCTTGATTGTTTTCGCTGCCTTCATATCTCAAGCACAATTTTTTAAACACCTAATTCACCCCCCCCTCTTAGGTGCTTTCCGTGTCTTTCAATTGGTATCAGAGCAGGTTGCTAGAATAGTACTTAATTGTACCTAGTGATCCTCTCTTGTGTGCTTAAGTGAACTGTGTGTTGAGCCTATTGTTGTTGTATTTGAGTGTTTTGCTTGTTCTTTTTGTTTGTGCTTAATTTCTAAGATATCTTCTCACAGCATCTCCAAACCTCCTTTCTTCAATGGTAATAATTATGCCTATTGGAAGATGAGAATGGAACATTATATTCAGTCAGTTGATTATGACATTTGGATTTTAATTGTTAAAGGTCCTTTTGTTCCCTCTAAGACAGTGGATGCAAAAACTATACCAAAGGAGATGGACGAGCTAAATGATATAGACAAGAAGCAGCTGAGTTTAAATGCAAAAGCCATCAATGCTCTTCATTGTGCTCTTGGTCCAGATGAGTTCTCTAGAGTTAGTCAATGCAAATCTGCAAAAGAAGTTTGGGACATGCTCGAAACAACTCATGAAGGAGATACTCAAATCAAACAGACCAAAATTGCTCTTGGTACATCCGAGTATGAAAGCTTCAAGATGAAGCCAAATGAATCCATCCAGGATATGAGCAAGAGGTTCAATGATATCCTCTCATCATTGAGTAAGTTGGGTAAGAAATATTCTACCCAGGAGGTAAACCTTAAAATTCTATATTCTTTACCTAAACTATGGGAGAATGTTATTGTTAATCTTACACCTCAGTGTACTAACATGTCTACTGCTAGTATATGGAGTACTTTGATGTCTCACGAATTATACTTAGCAAGACAACGCAATGAGGATGCCCAAGATAAGCTGGCTCACAAGACTATGGCGCTAAATCTCAATAAAGAGAAGTATGAGCAACAAAGTCAAAGTAAAAAAGCAACAATGTCACTCATCCAAGCTGAAATTAAAGAACAAAGTTCAGCAGACGGCTGAAAGTTCCCAGGAGAGTGAAACTGAGAGTGAAGAAGATGAGGAAGCCTTGTTCAAGCGCTACAAAAAGTTTGTCAAATGGAACAAGGACAAAAGACATGACAAGTCTGCTGCCAAAGGTAAGAAATATAATTCTAACACTCTTAAATGTTATGAGTGTGGTGAACCAGGTCATACAAAGGCCTACTGCTCAAAGCTGAAACATCAGCCTACTGCTGATAAGAAACATCAAGGAGGCTGGAAAAAGAAAGGCAAAACATTTCAAGCTAACTAGGATGATCTCAATTCTGATGAATACTCCTCCTCAAGCGAGCAATCAGATGATGAGCATGCACACGTCTGCTATATGGCTCACAGTGATGATGAAGTAAGCTCTTGTTCTTCTTCTCATAGCTTTTCATTTGATGAGATTAGAGAAGCTTTTGAGCAGTGTCAGTCAGATTTGTTTCAGACTCTGGAAGAGAAGAAAATTTTGAAAAAGAAGCTCAAAGATTTACAATCTAAATTTGATATTCTTGAAAAAGAAAAACTTGAGCTTTCACGCAAAAATGATTTTTTATCAAAAGAATATGCTACTCTTAAAAAGATCAGTGACTAAGAGAGTTACTCTTTAAACAAGTTGTATCATATTAGGCCTACTCAAGAGGCAGTTTGGGACTCTCAATGCCCAAACACTAATAAGAGGGGACTTGGTTTTGAAGAGGACTCTAAGGTTGTTGAAATAACAACAAAATATTTTTCTAATAAAGTAAAAGATTTTGTTAAACCCTCTTCCAGCATACACCAGTCAAAGACACCTCTAAAATCATGCCACTATTGCATGAAGTCTGGTCATTTAGTGACTGATTGCAAAGTGAAGCAACTGGTTGAGATGGGTAACTTGATTCCACCTTGGAAGAGACCAAGATGGGTAGTCAAGGGTTCCAAAACTAACCCTAGAGGACCCAACTTTAAAAGGGTACCATATTCAAAATATTGAATGTTTTTGTAGGCATTCGTGAGCACCCAAAACACCACTTGGATAGTTGAAAGTGGCTGCTCAAGACACATGACCAGGGACAAAGCATGGTTCAAAACGTTAACCTCCAAAGCTGGTGGTAATGTCACACTGGGTGACAAATCAAAGAAGAAGGTAATAGGCAAAGGGAAGGTAAGTATCTCTAACTCTACTTCCATTAAAGATGTGCTCCTTGTTGATGGTCTTAAATATAATCTTTTGAGCATTAGTCAACTTTGTGATGATGGCCATAAAGTTGTGTTTACTGCCAATGCTTGCACCTTTTATGATAGAGATAGTAATAATGTGCTCTTTTCTGCTCAACGTGATGGTAATTTATATAGATTTTCTAGTTCTGATTTTCATCACTCTACCATTACATGTCTTCATTCTTCTCATGATGATTCCTTTCTGTGGCATAGAAGAATTGGACATGCTAGCTTTGATTTGTTCTCTAGATTGTCTTCTAAGAATCTTGTTGTTGGTCTGCCTAATCTGAAATCTGCCAAGTTGCAATTCTGTGATGCATGTAAACTGGGGAAACAATACAAAACTTCTTTTAAACCTAAGAAGGTTGTTTCAACTTCACACCCCTTACAACTACTACACATGGATCTATTTGGACCAATTGGTGTAGCTAGTCTAGGTGGTGCCCAGTATGTCTATGTGATTGTAGATGATTACTCTAGGTTTACTTGGACTCTATTGCTTGCACATAAATATGATGCATTTAATGCTTTTGCTAAGTTATGCAAGAGAATACAGAATGAAAAAAGGTATACAATCACAAGCATAAGGAGTTATAGGGGAGGGGAATTCAGAAATGTTGAATTTGAAGCCTACTGTGATGATCATGGTATAGATCACAACTTGTCAGCCCCTAGGACTCCTCAGCAAAATGGTGTAGCTGAAAGAAAGAATAGAACCCTTTAACAAATTACACGCACCATGCTGAATGAACACAATCTGCCTAAATATTTTTGGGGAGAAGCCATCCATACAGCTTGCTATATGCTTAATAGAGTACTACTACGCCCCATTCTAAAGAAGACCCCCTATGAGCTGTGGCATGGAAGAGCACCAAACATTTCATACTTCAAAGTATTTGGATGCAAATGTTATATCCTGAACACTAAGGATCAGTTGGGTAAGTTTGATGCCAAATCCACTGAAGGTATTTTTCTTGGCTATTCTTCGGTTAGTAAAGCTTATAGTCTTTAATAAATAACCTATATGTGTAGAAGAGTCTATACATGTTGAATTTGATGAGACTAACCCATTTGGGCCGAGAAAGGAACTTATCTTTTCAGATGATGAAGCTGAAGAACAAAACCCTTTGTTTGACACTGAACATGCTGCTCAAGAAGAGTCGCTTGCTGCTCAAGTTCAGTCGCCTGCTGAACAAACCAGCCAACTGCCAGCTGCCTACAAAGGCTTGAAGGACCATCCAGCCAAGAACATTATTGGAGACATTTCTAAAGGCGTAAGGACTAGAGGTAACATTAACCTTTGTGCATATTATGCATTTGTTAGTCAATTTGAGCCCAAAAATGTAGAGGAAGCCTTGAGCGATGATGAGTGGATAATTTCCATGCAAAAGGAGTTAGACCAGTTTGAACGCAATGACGTTTGGGAATTGGTTGAAAGACCAAATAACCATCTAGTTATTGGTACAAAGTGGGTCTTTGGAAATAAGTTGGATGAAGGAGGTGAGATTATCACCAACAAAAGCCGACTTGTTGCTAAAGGGTATAATCAGGTAGAGGGACTTGATTATGAGGAAACCTTTGCTCCTGTTGCTAGGTTAGAATCCATTAGGATGCTTCTTGCTTATGCTTGTTACATGGATTTTAAACTTTTTCAAATGGACGTTAAAAGTGCATTTTTGCATGGAATCCTTAAGGAGGAAGCTTACGTGGAGCAGCCTCCTGGTTTTGAAAATGTCACCTTTCCAAACCATGTATACAAGCTTAAGAAGTCTCTCTATGGTTTAAAACAGGCCCCACGCCCCCACGTGCTTGGTATGAAAGGCTTTCAAAATATCTTCTTGAAAATGATTTTTCAAAAGGGGCTATTGACTCAAGATTGTTTGTACGCACTTTGGCTAATGATATTATGTTAGTTCAAATTTATGTTGATGATATTATATTTGGCTCTACTAATCAATCTATGTGTGAAGAATTTTCTAAAGTCATGACCAGTGAGTTTGAAATGAGCATGATGGGTGAACTCACATTCTTCCTTGGACTTCAAATCAAACAAATGAAAGAAGGAACCTTTGTAAGTCAGTCCAAATATGCTAAGGAGTTGGTTAAAAAGTTCAATCTACAAGAAGGTAGACATTTTGATACTCCAATGAGCTCAACTGCCAAGATTGACTAGGATGAGAATGGAAAACCCACTGATGAAAAGGTCTATAGAGGTATGATTGGTAGTTTATTGTATTTAACTGCTTCTAGACCTGATATTATGCATGCTGTTTGCGTTTGTGCTCGCTATCAATATTGCCCAAAGGAATCTCATCTTGTGACCGTTAAACGTATCATTAGATATGTTAAAAGCACAACCAACCTAGGACTATGGTATCCAAAGGGATCCAATTTTTCCTTAGTTGGGTATAGTGATGCTGATTATGCTGGGTGTACAGTTGATAGGAAAAGTACCAGTGGTACTTGTCAATTTCTTGGTCATTCTTTAGTGTCTTGGTCATCTAAGAAGCAAAACTCAGTTGCCATATCTACTGCTGAAGCAGAATACGTTGCCTTAGGCAACTGTGTTGCTCAAATTTTATGGATGATTCAAACATTAAAAGACTACAATTTAAATTTTACTAATGTGCCTGTGTTTTGTGATAATACTAGTGCTATTAATATTTCCAAAAATCCTGTTTTGCACTCAAGGACCAAACATATTGAGATCCGTCATCACTTTATTCGTGATCATGTGCAAAAAGGAGACATTTGTGTTGATTTTGTGGACACTAAACACCAACTAGCGGATATATTCACTAAACCGCTAGATTATGCACGTTTTAGCTTTTTAAGACGTGAATTGGGAATGCTTGAAATTAATTAAAGTAATTCCTTTCACTGTCAATCATAAATTGGGGATTGTGTGCCTTGATATGTTATTGGTTAAGTATGGAAAACACTAGTCCTCAAGGCAAAATGCTCCAGGAAAGTGATCCAGATGTACTGAAAGAGAAACCACAGACAACTGCTCCAACCAGTAGACCACTGCTACCAAACAGATGACTGAAGTTGGTTCAAAGTTGATTCAAATTGGTATCAGAAAGATGACTGAAGCATAAAGAAAGGAATGAAGTTATGAAGATCAAGATTTGGACGAACAACAGTGTTCTCTATACTTAATCATTTATTAACATGATCACAACACAACTCCTACATTCCTTTAAACTTCTCCTACCTGCTCTTCTTTATTTGGCATAATTGTTATTCTTTCAATTTGTATTTTCTATCCTCTATGTGCATTTCCTTGTTTATTTTCTCAATGTCCCTCCATTTTTTATATTGACAAAGGGGGAGAAATATGTTGACTTCAAGTAAGTCTCATACTGATAAAGGAAAAAAGTCCCTGACCTAAGTCAATCAAAAAGAGGAAAGAGATTCTCTTTGTATGGGGGAGAGTGTTTATATATTGGTATCAAGAGAGTTGCATGAAGTGAGGGGGAGCTTGCCGTTACATTTGAAATCTTCTCGTGTGCTCCTAATTGTTTTTATGCCCTCTTGAAGTCATTATTTGTCAACATCAAAAAAGGGGGAGATTGTTAGCCGACTTGTCCTACCTTTAGTTTTTTATGTTTACAAATAATGAAGCTAACATGTGTGTTGAGATGCTGCAGGTTTACACTTTCAAGTCAATCCACTAAAAATAGTCTTTCTTGATAGCTAGAAAAGCTGTTTCATCAAGAATGTGTGGATTGCATATTAAAGGCTCTCAAAATCAATTTTATCACTTCAAATATTTTCTTAATAACTAATAAAACATTTTACTTTTGCACGATAGAGTCAAATTCCTAAGTTTTCCCAAGCAGTTGAGTGCTTTTTCAAAACAGCTCACTAGTTTTTGTTTCTTGAGTTTCTCTTGTTTTGAGTGAGCTGTCTTCAAGCTTTTTCTCCATCCTTTTGCTGCAACTTAACCTCAATTTTAAGAGCTCTAAATCCCTCTCAAATGTGTGTTTCAAACGTGGTTAAAGATCTCTTCTAGCTGACTTTTCCGGCAGCCAACTGTCGAGCCAACTGCCGAGCCAACTGCTGAGCCAACTGCCGAGCCAACTGCTGAGCCAACTGCCGAGCCAACTGCTGAGCCAACTGCCGAGCCAATTGTTGAGCCAACTGCCGAGCCAACTGCTCAAGCCAACTGCTCAGCCCTCTGCTCCCAGCCCTCTGCCCTTAGCAACCTGCCTTCTTTGAAAGGTTGTTTTCCTAGAAGTCTGCCACTCTAATCTTTATTCTAAGTATTCCTTTCTTAGAAATCTATCCAGACTTCAATCCAAATTGGTTCCTAAGTTCAGCGTTATTCTTTCGTTAACTTTTCCAGTAAAGACAAAATTGCCTTTTGTCGTCTGGTAAAGACAATTAATTTATTTGGGGACCCAGACCCTTTTCGAACGTTGGAACCTATTATTTATCCTTCTAGTCGTTGTCACTATCTTCCAAATATGGAAATCAATCAAATATCAATAATTGATATTATAGCCGTTAAAGCCAATAATTCAACGATTCTTTCCTTCCAAATCTTTGATTTCAAATCTTCAACGGCCAAATTTTTTCCTATATATACTTCGTCTTCTACATTGATCAAAGTACGAATCAACACACGAATTACACACAAAATTTCCTAATGAACTATTGCTCTACACTTTGAATATTCTGCGAAAGAGTTCATTTTGTTCCTGAAGCTTTTCTTAGTCTCTCTATCTTGAATTCTGCTTATGCTATCACTTTAATATTTATTTGCAGAAACTTACATTGGTTTGAAGATCATCAAATCCTTATTTTTAATCTTGATAAAACCAATTTTTGAGAGAGTTATTGGACAATTTGCAATCACACTTGTTCTTGATCAAACTTTATATCTTTGTGTGTATTGCTTTGTAATTCTCAACTCTTCGTCAAGCATCAATCTTTATATTCTGCTTGAGAGTTTGAGATCATATTCTCTACTTGTATTTGTTCTCCATCTTGTAAGGTTTTGTTTGGTTTTCCTAAAACCAATCTTAGGTTGTTGGTTAGCCCGTTGTAAAACCAACTTAGTTGAGGTTGTGTGGTTGTGCCTCTTGAAAACCACTATGAGGTTTTTGGTGTGCCTCTAGAAAACCATTAGTTGAGTTTTTTGGTTAATCCTCTTGAAAATCATTAGGTTGTGAGTTAGCCCGTGTAAAACTCATACTCATTGGCAAGAGTTTGTTTGCCAAAACTTTAGGTGGTGCTCTTCTTATGTTCAAGGGAGACCATTTTTAGTGGATTTGGAAATCCTGAGGGAGGTGCCCTTAGGTAGAGGAGTAGGATTAGCCGAACCTCTATAAATCATTGTGTTCTTACTCTTTAATTGCTTTCTTGTTTGAACACACACACACACACACACACACTAATTTGCACTCGTTTATGCACTAACACTCACTTAGATTGTTTGTTATATTCTTGATTGTTTCTGCTGCCTTCATATCTCAAGCACAATTTTTGAAACACCTAATTCACCCCCCTCTTAGGTGCTTTCTGTGTCTTTCAGACTACTCCTCAGCAAGCACGCTTAACTTTGGAGTTCTTAGCTGATGAACTCCCTTAAAAGGAGATGCACCTTTGTTGGTATGAGTAGTACTATTAATCCTCTTAAATTAATCTCGAGTATTACATTAGCTCCCCCTAAAGAATAATTTGTCTTGAATAGGTGCACTCAGAGCTTTTGTTGAACTTGTTTGGAAGCTCAGAGAGATATCTTTAACGCTCCCCTTGACGTATGATACGTCATATGTTTGTGTGTGAGTTCTGAATTGAGGTGTTCAGAAGTTTTCTGTGCTATCGGATTTTGGACTGACGTATCCAAAAACTCTGCTGTAGTGAGAGTTCTGAGCTGATTTAGACAGAAGCCAAGTTGTAGAGGTTATGCGCTGATTTACTCAGAAGCCATGTTGTAGAGCGGGTTCTGAGCCAATTTACTCAGAAGCCATGTTGTGGTGCGAGTTCTAAGCTATTTTTGCTTAGAAGCCATGTTGTTGTTGCTCAACAGTTCAATTTTCCATCATGTGTGTGGAGCAAACATATCAGGTACCACACATGAGGGACACCTGCAAAAGAATTAAGAAACCTTTTGGTACCCATTTAAGGATGGGTCCGTCCTTTCTCGCATAACACAAATTTTAAAATTTTTGTTTTATTTTTGTTCCTGAACCAGTCTCTATTGAAGTTTTTTGAGAGTTATTTGACTGTATTCTGATTTAGGAATCCATTTTTTAAAAATAACAATTTCAGCGCAGGTGAATGATGGGATATGATTTTGAGAAGTAAAGATTTTCTCCCTTTATAGACGTTTCAAATGTTTGACTGAATAAACCTTTAGAGGATATTTCAGTTGAACATCATCACAAACATCATAGGTAGAAGCTTTAAATCTTTTCTTTTTAGATTTCCCATCACTCACATCACAAAGATGACTTGAAGTATTAGACTGCCTTGGTGCACTAACAGAAGCACTAAAACGAGTTTTCACATGATTAGAACCATCAGTAGAAGACTTAGAAGACTTGTCTGTGAAAGAACTTGGTGGCTGTCTTTCAGAACTAGAATGAGTATCCTTGAAATTACTACAAGACTTAGAGAAAAAAGATTTTGATTTTTCAGAAAACATTTTGAGTCTTGCAGCCTCCTTTTGAGTTTGTTTGAAAATCCAGGCTATCCTCTTCTCTTGGCGTTTATTAAGAACATCACCTTTCGGTTCTTCAAAATGAGAGGAAGAGGACGAGCTATTTTCTTTAGAAGCCTGTTTAGAATGATGTTTTGAAAATTTTGTTTTAGAAACATGAGAGGAGGTAGAGGTTGTATCTGTTGAGAGACTATTCGTTTTTAGAGAAGAATTTTCATTTAAAAGCTTTTCCTTTTCTTCTTTAAAAGAATTTCTTTCAGTTTCCAGATATGTGTGAAGATCAACAATTTTCTTAATAATCTCTGGAACGTATGGTTCAGAAACATTCGAAGTTGAGGCTTCTTCCCCATTAGACACAGTTTGATTTTCAAGTGGAGATAAGACAATATAGTCATCAGATAAAGGAATTTGTCTAGTAACATAGCTGTCATTAAGAGCAGTATAATCAAATTTAATTTCAGCTTTTGCTCTATTTTTCTTTTTGTACTCTTCTTCCTCAGTAGTTTCAGAAGCACTAGTAAATTTCATCAGCTTAGTTAACCCTAACTTCATGTACCTTATGTCGTGCAATTGAATGCAATCAACCTTTTTCAAGTTTTCAGGGTTTTGGAAACATAGTCCTTCTCTAGGGTTATAAAATTAAGTGTCCTTAGTTTTATTGTTCAGCAGAAAAGCTGTTTGTTCTGATTGTTCTCTCTTGGTTAGAATATCCTCTAACTCCTTTATCTTTAAGTAAATGCGACCTCGTTCCTTGTTAATAATTTCAAAACGTGTGACAGCTTCAGAACGTTGTTGTTTATTCTCATCAAGTTCCTTGGTTAATTTACAGACAGTTTGCTTAAGTTTAGCTAGTTCGGACTCTAAACTAACGAATTTATCTCGTGAATCTTTTAAGCGTACAGTTTGATGCGCTCCTTCTGACACTTTTTGTTCCAGACACTTTCGAATATTAGCAAGTCTGTCTTCAAGTTCCTTTATTTTATTGGAATAAGAAGTACTTACCTGGAACTTGTCAGATACTATGGCTGATCCGTTGTTTGAGAGCATTGATGAGTTGGAGTAGGAATCCGTTGATGATTTTTGGAAATGGATCATTTAGAGAATAGATTTGACTCAACATTTAATTTTCAATTCATATGTTCTTTAAAAAAAATAGTCTTTAACCTTGAGATTTAATTTTTTTTAATCTCAAGGTTGACTCTTGGAAGCTTTGACTGTAGTGTTGAACTTTGGTCTTGAAGATTTGAGCTCAAAAATCGAAATGGGCTCAAAATTAGTTCTTGAAGTGGGAGTTTTAAAATACTATTACTTCTCCAAGTGTAGGAAGAAGTAAGCTTAATAACTTATCTCACACCTAAACTCCTTGGAATATTTTGAGCTTGTATATATGGAACACTCCTTCCGTATTAGCAAAGTGAGAATGAGAAGAGGGGAGCTCTCGCGCACATGGGATTTCGGATTCTAGCTCAAAATTGAAAATTTGCACACCCCCTGCCCGGGCGACTTGCGGACACGATAGCCAGAAAATTTAGCTGGTCTCAAAAGACAATTTTGTCCTTTCCTTTTTTTATTTACTTTGGCACACAAAATTGACCGTTGAATGATCTTGGGGCAAGAACTGTTCTGGCAGAGTAAGAATTCGGTGTTGCTTGATAAATAATTTTTTATATTGCATATCTCGGGCCTTATGCAAAAATTTCAAATTCAGATTTCGAGTATGTGAAGAATGGAACTCGGGTGTGTAGCTAATGTTCAGATCTCGGTTCTTTCTTCAAAAATAAGATCTCGGTAGCTACTGGTAAATCTCGGTAGACCTTCGAAGTCCGGATCTCGGGCCTTTGAAATTGCAATATGATAATCTCGGGCTTCCTTCGCAGACTTGATCTCGGGTGCCCGGAAACTTCAATTGTCGAAATCATTGCTGTAGTGGCCGAATTTAAAGATTTCGGGCAAGCGTAAAAATATGAAATTTCAACAACTAGGTTTTCATCCATGATCTTCTTTCTTTTCTCCGTAGCTGCAGCAGCCTTCCAAAAAATAACTTTCCAAAAACAAATCCAAAACTAATTCAACCAAAACTTGTGATTTTGATAAAATTAATTCCAGAAAAATTCATAGATTTGAACGAACAGAATTACGTCATGGCTCTGATAACAACTGTGTGAACGATGCCCATATCAACAGTCGAATATATCGAAGAATAATAGCCAGAATTTAAACAGTAGAAGAGAAATTCAACATCAACATATATCGTATATTGATATTAATGATTTGAACAATGAAGAACAGTACACGGAATGTTGAGAGAGAATTTTCTATCTAGTCTAGGTGCTCTACGAGAATAATATGCGGAACAGAATGTGTAGAGACTTAGCATTCTAGCGTGAGAGCTTCGAGAATGATATGACTATTCTAATTGTGAAACCCTCAAGTATTTCGACCTACACATCCTATATTTATAGGAGTGTGGCCGAACATCCTAATTCCATTAGGGTGGGCCGAATAGGTCTAATTAAATGGCCCCTAATTAATTACAAAGGCTCACTGATTAAATCCTAATTAAACAAATATAAATCTAATTTAATTGAACACAATAATATACATAGTATGTCCTAACACTAGCTGACATGGTGGCACATTCAAGGGTTGAAGCTACACAAGAGATTGAAGATTTTGAGGTCATGCTATATCACAAAATTGATTATGCGGTTATTAAAATGTAATATTAGTGTTTTTATAAATTAACTAGTCTCATAATTATAAATCATATTCCTTCCCAAAATTGATGACTATCAAAACTAGGGTAGTTGTTGGATGTGTTTGCCAAAGCAGAGCATACACACTAACTTAGTGGGGTAGTTAAAATGATCATCATTAAAGGGTCCAAATATTGGTTTTGACTTGCAAGGCTATCAAAACCGTTTTGAGCTTTGAGACATAAGTTATTGGGCTTCAGAACATGTGATGGAACTCAACACACCAAGAGTCCTATGAGATATGATTAACACGAGTTGCTTACCTAAATAATTGATTAACCAAAGCTTACTCAAGGATTTGGTGGAATATGGATCTTGGCCCACTATGCTTTAGACTTTCTATAAAAAACGGTGGGAGTTTTATGAGCATAATATAACTCTTTGCATTATTATGTGCTAGTTTTATTGACACACCTTGTTACTGCGATCTATATTAAAATATTAATACTCTATGGAACTTATATTTTTTAGATTAGGATTAGAATTTTGATAACTATTCTCATAAAAACTTGAGAATTATTCGTATTCTTAGACAAGAGTGTAAATAGTATGTTCTTAATTAACTAATCGGATTCTTGCACTACCAGTTAAGTAACACCCATAGAGCAATTAGAGAAGCATAAAGCCATAAATTAAGCTATCGTATCATGTAGGCTAACGTCATATTCCTGATGATGACTAATATTTAAGTTCCTCAAAAATCGTTTCTGAAATACAACCTCCATGATATCTATATAAATCTTATGGATTTGTTTGCAAAACAAACTCGTATTGAAATGTTATATATGATTAGGACTGTGTGTTAATACAAGTCTTACCAAAAGAAGCTTAATGGATTCTCATATACTCAATATGATTGGGAATGAGATCAGCATGGCACATTTGGACCTAATTAGCTAAATACTAGCCTACATCATTTTTGTATCATTAACCATCACATATGACTAGTTCATCATGAACTATAATGTGCATGGTCTGGAGAAGATCTTGACCGGATTAAATGGGATATAAACTATGTTGAGAATAACTAGAGAATACATTAATGGCTGAAAATAAAAGAGATTTATGATATCTGATAACAAGTCAAGCGAAAACAAGAAAATTCAAAGACCAAGTTAATAACTTCGGTCAAATACTATGACAAACAAGTTGTCTACTTTGCTCGTTTATAAGAGCAATGTTTCCATGGTGATGGGGCATGGTGATGGAACAAATACTTATCATTGTTCACACATGAATGTGATTGAACAATGACTAGCAGTGAATGGGTCTACATTTTCAAAAAAAATGAAGGGCCTACATATAAGGTTGATGGAGTATATGGCCCGGGAACCCCCGGCCCACAGACTCCTACTACTCCAGCGAAGGCCCAACAGGCCCAGATCACAGCACCCAGAGTACCAAGCAGCCCGCACTACGCGCCAGGGGTGCCTTCGACCCCCTGGCCGAAGGCTCTAAACTCTCACAGAACGGGTTTCTCAAGCAAATTAAGAAACTGGGAGAAAACGGCGAAAACAGTAGCCCTCGGCACTGTGAGCCCTCGGCACCAGGGTGCCATCGGTTGGAGGAGCCCTCGGCTACTGCTCTATAGCCGAAGGCATCTAACTCGACAAGATATCTGCCTCACATGCGTACAGATCACCGTATCCTGCACAGACGTCCCATCCAACAGCCGCATTAAATGCGGCCACATGCGGCTGCCAGCGCCAATCAGTTGAGGTGACCCCTCGGCCAATGAGCGCTTGACACGTGTCCCTGTCCGGCATTTATTGCTACTATAAATAGCACCCCATTTCCCCATTTGTAACCACGCTGGAAACGCTCCACATTTATAATACACTCTCTCTCTCTACATTTACTTGCTCTGACTTCTCTCTAAGTTATTCCCCGCAATAACCCTTCGGATATATACCCCCGGGTAGACTATCCATCATTTGGTGCTCTCGTTGAGAGGTCGAACAATCGAGTAAGAAACCCTCCCCCTTCGCCAAACACTAGCCCTCTACCAAAATGGTGAGAACAACACGTGCCAACTCAAAGAACGTAGAAGACAAGAACCTGGCCCTCGGCGATGTCAACGCCCCCGAAGCCTCTCACAGGGCTCCCGAGGGCGGTGTCATCGCTGGGCTGGAATAGGCGGCTGTCGACCTACGCCTTCAGATCCAACAAAATGCCCCCGATGCCCACCTCGGCATCGAGGCCAAGAAGAAAAACAGGAGCGATGACCAAGTCAGCCCTCCGGTTCTCACCATCGACGTGCAATCGGCGCTCTCCGCCTTCATCCAAACGCTCACTCAGAACCCGGGTGCCTTCGGCGCCCTGGATCCGGCTCACCCCCAGGTTGGGGAAAACATCATACTCCCCTCTCCGCCACACCCCTTCGGAAATCCCACCCCTCGGGTGAGGAACGACGAAGGGGTAGTGGCCCAGGATACATCCACCCAGGAAGTACAGTCCCGGGACCGCCACAATGACAACAGGGAGAGGCCCCGCACTTCCGCCCTCAACCGGCTCGGAGGAGGGCCAGACCACCGAGGGGTCCAAGACCGCCTCGGAGGAAAGGCACTCCAAAGGCCTCAGGAAAGTGGAGGGTCTGTCTCGAGGACAGACGAGGAGCGCCCCCCTCGGGACAAAGGCAAGGCACCCCTTCATGCCAATGATGCTCGCCACCAAATCAACCAGGCCCACTCGGCCCGGGTTCTTTCTCAGGGGGCGGAGACCCTCCCGAAGGATCCCCGGGACGAAATTATTGCGGCCCTCCAACGCCGGCTTGACGAAATGGAGTCCAACAAAGCTCACGCCACCACCTCCACCCCTCATTCAGACCTCAAATACGAGGCCATGATGGCCAAAATGGAGGAATTACAGAAGAAGGTGGCCGAGGGCTCCGGGGAACCCGTCATCCAGCTCCGGACTCGGACGCCATTTACCCCAAGGGTATTGGCGGCCCGGATCCCGGAAAAATACCGAGGGCAACACATACAGCCCTACAACGGGAAAACGGACCCCCAGGAACACTATAGCAAATACCAGAACAACATGATGATGCTGGGGGCGTCAGATGAATATTTGTGTCGATGGTTCCTCTCCACCTTAGAGGGACCGGCATACGAATGGTTCAACAGGCTACCCGAGGGCTGCATTGATTCGTGGCAAGAACTCGCCCAACGATTCTTGACATAATTTGCCGGAAGGCGTCGCACGAGGAAGCATTTCTCCCACCTCCTAACCATACGCCAAAAGAAGGATGAGACCCTTCGGGACTTCCTGGAGCGCTGGAGGACGGAGGCCGATAAGGTCGACGGTGCTGATGACGGGACCCTCCTGGCCCTCCTACAAACCGTCCTCCGCACCGGCAACTTTTCAAGGAGCCTCATCATTGAACCCCCCCGCGACTACATAAGGGCTTTGCAGCGGGGGGACCGATATGCTGAGGCCGAGGAGGTGGAGAAGTATCACCAGCATCCGGACCAGCAGCCCCCGAGGGCTGACAACAAGCATAACCGAGGGCCGGGGGCTCCTCCTAACCATCCCAAGGCTTCAGGACCCTCTGATGACCGCCCTCGGCAAGGCCAAGCCAAGCCCGGGGGAGGTTATAAGAGCAACCCTAAGACTTGGGCACAGCCCATACTTCTGGACCGCCCTCGGACACCATTGACGC
Source organism: Cuscuta europaea (assembly GCA_945859875.1). Taxonomy (NCBI): domain Eukaryota; kingdom Viridiplantae; phylum Streptophyta; class Magnoliopsida; order Solanales; family Convolvulaceae; genus Cuscuta; species Cuscuta europaea. Next base: position 1,230,581 of record CAMAPE010000068.1, on the reverse strand, counting down.
ACCCCGTCAGCATCATCCTTGATTTTGCCGAGGAGAGGGGCCTCGTTGAGCGCGACTCTCGCGCACCCCCGGAGGTACATGCTATCAACCCTCAGTTCCCATACTGTCGCTTCCATCGGCACCAGGGGCACAGGACTGATGACTGCCATCAGCTAAAGACGGCCATCGAGAGATTAATACAAGCAGGGCACCTGTCCCAATTTGTTCACAGCCCTCGGCAGGAGGGACCTTCTCATCAGGGGCCTCCCCGAGGGCACCACACGAAGGTGAACGCTTGGGTAAACCCGAATACCATCCCCCTCGGCAAGAAGAGGGAGATTGGAAACTTGGAAGAAGAAGAGGAGGAATACCCCCACTACCAGGAGTAAAAACGCCACATCCTCATGATCACCGGTGGCAATACATGGGGCGATTCCACCAGCCAGCGAAAGAAATGGGCTCAATCGCTTTACGTGGGGGAAGTCACTCATATGCCCCCGGTAAAGCGACTGAGGGAGGAACCCATCACCTTCACCAACGCAGATCTCCCTCCTACTTCTTCTCCTCACAGGGATGCATTGGTGATTCGGACTGAAATAAACGACACCATCATTCACCGAACTTACATTGACACGGGCAGCTCCGTCAATGTAATGTACCTCAGCACCTTCAGAGAGCTGCATCTGGAGAGGGGGTCCCTTCGGCCCATTAAGACCCCTCTTGCCGGTTTCACCGGCGATACTATTGATTCTGAGGGGGTAATAACCCTCCCGATGATCTTCGGCGACGGGCTCCATAGAGCCTAGCTCGAAGTGGAGTTCGTCGTCGTCAACATTGACTGCGCCCACAACATAATCCTCGGCCGGCCAGCCCTCGAGGACCTCGAAGCCATCATCTCCATGAGGCACCTCTGCCTCAAGTTTCCCGCCGAGGGGGGCATTGGCTACTCCCGGGGGAACCAGAAAATTGCCCGCGCCTGCTATCTTCAAGTCACTAAGAAGGTAAGTAAGACGGAATTCCGTGTTGACACCATCACCGGAACCATCGACCAACAGGAAAGAAGGCCGAGGGCTGAACCGGCCGAGGACGTAGAAGACTTTGCGCTTGATCCGGCCCAACCGGAGAGAGTCGTGAAGATTGGAGCCCAGCTCCCTGAAGATTTGAAGACCGGTATCACCGACGCCATCCGCGCCTACTCCACTGTCTTTGCATGGGGGCCGGAGGACATGCCGGGAATCAGCCGAAGGGTCATCACCCACCGCCTCTCGGTGGACCCCTCGGCAAAAGCAGTACAACAACGAAGAAGACCCCTCTTCGCCGAAAGGAGGGAATTTGTGAAGAAGGAGGTCGCCATGCTCCTCTCTATTAAGCACATCAAGGAGGTGAAATATCCCTCATGGCCAGCGAATGTAGTCCTCGCACAGAAGCCCCCTACCTTCCGCATGTGCGTGGACTACACCGATCTCAACAAAGCGTGCCCTATGGATCCATTCCCTCTACCAAATATTGATCAACTAGTGGATGAGACCGCAGGGTGTGAGATCATGTCCTTCCTCGATGCCTTCTGAGGGTATCACCAAATTTTCATGCACGAGGAAGACGCCGAAAAAACTGCCTTCATGACTCCCGAGGGCATCTTCTGCTACCTAGTAATGGACTTCGGCCTAAAGAACTCGGGGGCCACCTACACCCGGATGGTGGCCCGGGACTTTCAAACCGTCCTAGGGCGCACCATGGAGGCCTATGTCGACGACATGATCGTCAAGAGCAAACAATCTTCCAGCCATGCTGACGACCTCCGGGAAATCTTCGCCATCATGCAAAAGTTCAACCTTCGGCTAAACCCGAAGAAGTGCACCTTCGGCGTTCAAGGGGGCAAGTTCTTGGGCTACATGGTGAGCCGAAGGGGTATTGAGGCCAATCCCGAGAAGATCCAGGCCATCATCAACATGGAGCCCCCACGCAATGTGAAGGAAGTCCAACGGTTGATGGGCCGCCTGGTAGCCCTCAACCGCTTTCTATCTAAATCAGCAGAGAAGTCTTTACCCTTCTTCCAAATCATGAGGAAGACGACTGGTTTTCAATGGACTTCAGAATGCCAGGAGGCTTTCGACGAGCTCAAACGATATCTATCTTCACCTCCTGTGCTCTCAAAACCAAAGGTAGGGGAGACCCTCTATCTCTACCTTGGGGTCAGCCCGGCGGCCATCAGCTCTGTGCTCATCCGGGAGGAAGACGACATCCAACATGCCTTCTTCTACGTTAGCAAGACCCTAAGGGAGGCCGAGCTTAGGTACTCCCCTGTGGAAAAAACGGTGTTAGCCATCGTTTGGACCGTAAAAAAGTTGGGTCACTACTTTCATGCTCACCCGGTTCAGGTCCTCACTCATCAACCCCTCGGCGCTCTCATGAGGAGCCCCACCAGCTCCTCCCGCATGGTGAAGTGGGCTATCTTCTTGAGCCAGTACAACATTGACATCCGTCCAAGGCCTGCCATCAAGGGCCAAGCCCTGGCGGACTTTGTGACGGAATGTACAGCAAGGGCCGCCACGGACGGGGAGCCCTCGGCTACCTCGGACGACTGGTGGACCCTCTACACCGACGGCTCCTCCGCGACCAAAGCATGCGGGAGAGGGGTAGTCCTCATTACTCCCGAGGGCTTCAGAGCCTACTATGCAATCCGCTTCTCCTTCAAAGTCTCCAACAACGAGGCCGAATATGAGGCCCTCCTATGTGGCCTTCGGCTGGCTGCCAACATGAGGGCTCGGCAGATCCACATCAAATGCGACTCCAAGTTGGTCGTTGGCCAAATCTCCGAGGAATATGAGGCCAAGGAGGGAAGAATGAAACAATACAAGGAAGCGGCCAAGGAGTTGCTCAAGGTATTTGAGGCACACTCTCTCACTCAAATACCGAGGGCTCAGAACTCCGAGGCCGACATATTATCTAAGCTCTCAGCCGACTCCCCCGAGCACATCTCCAAAATTGCCAAAATGGAGGAACTCAGCCTCTCAAGTATCCATGCAAGCCCCGTTATGAACATACAACAACGCCAAGAGGATTGGGTCTCAGATATCACCGCCTTCATCTCCACAGGGCAGCTACCCGAGAATGAGACCCGCGCCAAACTGGCGAAGTTGAGGGCTCCTAGCTACACCATCGAAGATGGAAGGCTCTACAAACGATCTTACAATGGCACGCTACTTTGATGCCTTCATCAAGATGAGGCCGAGGTCGCAATGGAGGAAGTGCACAGTGGCACTTGCTCAGCTCACCAGGGACCCTTCTCCATGTCCCGAAGGCTCATTCTCCAGGGCTACTTCTGGCCAACCATGGCCAAAGATTGTGCTGACCTTGCCCGGAGGTGCACCGCATGTCAACATTTCCAGAAAGCCCCCGGCAGGCCAGCGGTCAACTATGTCCCCATCAGCACATCTGTCCCTTTTTCTCGATGGGGGATAGACCTTGTGGGCCCTCTGCCGAGGGGTACCTCCAACAACAGGTACATTATTGTGGCCATCGACTACTTTACCAAGTGGGTGGAGGCTGAGCCCCTCGCCAGTATCACAGAGGCGAAGTGCCGTCATTTCGTCCTCAAGAACATCCTCACAAGGTTTGGCGTCCCCCAGCAGATCATCTCCGACAATGGAACACAGTTTGAGGCAGCCCCCTTCTGTGCCCTTCTGGAGGCATGGGGCATCAAACACATCTTCTCCTATGTTGCCTACCCTCAAGGCAACGGGCAAGTAGAGAATGCCAACCGGACCTTGCTCGAGGGCCTCAAAAAGAACCTGGAGGCCGAGGGCGGTGGCTGGGTGGAAGAACTCCACAACATCCTTTGGGCCTACCGCACCACCCCTCGGCGAGCAACAGGTGAAACACCCTTCTCCCTTTACTACGGTTTTGAAGCCAAAACTCCTACGGAAGTCACCCTTCGCACCCGGAGGGTGATCCAATATGACCCCGAGGTCAACGACAGCAACATGGCCCTCGACCTCCACCTCATTTCAGAACGCCGGGAGCAGGCCTTCATCTTGGCAGAAAACTACCGAAGGCAAGTCAAAAGCTACATCGACGCCAAAGTTCGCACCCAAGAATTCCAAGTGGGGGATTATGTCCTCCGGAGGAGGGAAGCCAGCCAACCAACCGAGGGAGGAAAAATGGAACCAAAATTCGAAGGCCCCTACATCATAGCAGCCATCATCAAACCCGGGACTTACAAGCTCAAACACCCCAACGGGAAAGAGGTCCCTAGGCACTGGAATGTACACCATTTAGTTAAATTTTACCAATAATGTAAGAGCGGCCAAGCCCTCATAACTAATGAATGTACTATCCTATGGCCCAAGGCCTCCACTTTTGAGGAATGAAGACACATTCAAGACACCACGCCCTCATACTGACTACAGGCCCCAGGCTTCACCACGAGGAAAACCCCCTCCGGCACCGAGTACCGAGGGCGGACACCATCAACACCTTCAACAACAGGAGAACACCACGTGTTTTCGAAACAAGCCCCCTCGGTACCAAGTACCGAGGGTGGGGACTCCCGTCACCAACGGCAGGGAACGCCATGTGTTTTATTTCCCTTTGGCACCCAGTGCCGAGGGTACATCCCCACCTTCATCATCAAAAAAGAAAAGATGAGAACACCAAGTGTTCCTACGGAAGACCCTTCGGCACCCAGTGCCGAGGGTACACCTCCATCATCAACATCAAAACGAAGAAAAACACCGGATGTTTTAAAGAAGACCCCTCGGCACCCAGTGCCAGGGATATGCTCTCCTATCAGCTTCCAAACATCTGTTGGGAAACACCAAGTGTTTCATTTGAAGACCCTTCGGTACCAGGTACCGAGGGTAGACACCTCCATCAACTGCAACAAAAGAGAACACTAAGTGTTCCTACAGAAGACCCCTCGGTACCAAGTACCGGGGGCTACAAATCGAAACTAACACCAAGTGTTGTTTCTAAAAGTCGTACCCCACGAGGACGCATATACTGAAGGCGCCACCATCGGTGCCGGCGGCACGTAGTGCCCCCGGCCATTTGCAACTAGTGTGCAAATGAAAACCCTTCCTTGAAACGCTTTCCGCGTCACTACCCCTAGGGTATGACAGGCATGAGAAATGCCCAGGATTCGACTTTCAAAAACGGAACGCTATCCGCGTCATCACCCAGGGTATGACAGGCACGAGAAATGCCCAGGATTCGACTTCCAAACCGAAACGCTCCCCGCGCCACCACCCCAAGGGTGTGGCAGGCCACGGACTATGTCTAGCGCCGAGGGGACGACTTTCAAAAATGAGGCGCTTTCCGCGCCATCCCCCAAGGGGAGGAAGGTTACGGACCACCATATCTTGTGCCCAGGAAACGACCCTCGATCCCCTCGGAACTCGGAAGGTTAACCCGAGGGAGGAGAGCCATTGGTGTATTCTGATGGTCTCCTAATAGGCCCAGCCTTACCAAGAAACCAAGTTTCTTGATGCCTTCCCTTCACCACCAACCAAAAAAAGGGGGGGGGGTGAAGGGGAGTAGACTCAGCGAGAAATCAAAGAGTACACTCCAACAGATCACAACATGCCGAGGGCTCCCCACGGGGACACCTCCGGTAATTGAAGGCTCCTATTTCCCGAAGGTTACTACTCAAACAAATATCATCAAGAAACGGCTAAGTCCACTGCCTGGTCACCTCCGGTCACACAAACACCGAAGGCTTCAACAATACGAAGGGACTGGACTATCCAAAGTACACTAAAACAGTACCTTCAAACAAATACCGAAGGCATCTGTTACGCACTAGTACCGAGGGCCCTTACCCCATGACAAGGGTCAAATTCTACAACTTTTAAAGTGTATGCCGAGGTCACACACACTCCTCATTGGCTTTCTTCACAGCAACAGGATTCCGCACATATTTGGCCCTCGCCCAGAGACTCATACAACACAAGGGATCTACATCCGGAAGCTCAACATCAATTTACGCTTAGAAAATATTCTAAGTCCTAAATGAGTAGCCCCCGGGCATCTCGCAAAGTAATGTGGAGTCAGAGGGCACCTATCACCCGAAGGCTACACAAGGAAGCAGCACTTCAAAAAATTCTAAGTCCTAAAGGGGGGCCCCCGGCCCAATCAATATTACCGCTAAATGAATATGACAGTCGAAGGCTATGCATCAAGAAAGGATGCCATCTCCCGAAGGCTCCCGAGGGAAAATCTACACTTAGAAGATTTTCTGAGTTCCACATATCTTCCCCCCGGTCAACTACTCATACATCAAGAAGGGACGCCATCTCCCGAAGGCTCCCAAGGGAAAATCAACACTTAGAAAATTTTCTGAGTCCTACATATTTTTCCCCCGGTCAACTACTCATACGTCAGGAAGGGATGCCATCTCCCGAAGGCTCCCAAGGAGAAATCTACACTTAGAAATCTTTCTAAGTTCTACATATTTCACCCTCATCTCAGGGGACCTAACAGCCGAAGGCTAACTATCAATCGAAGGCTACAGTACACAAGGAATCAACACTGAAGAAAATTTCCTAAGTCCTAAAGAATTGGCCCCCGACCTACACTTGTAAAAATTTTCTAAGTCCTATACACTGGGCCCTCGGTCCAATATTCACGCATCAGGAAGGAGGCTACCGGCCGAGGGCATCCAAGGGCAAAACTACATCTAGAAATTTTTCTAAGTCCTAGGAATTGGGTTCTCAACCTCATCGCCACACAGCAATGGAACTACAAACACCCGAAGGCCCTATGGTGTGTTACACTTAGGAAAATTTTCTAAGTCTTGATTATTGCTGAACCCTCGGTTGTATGTCCAGCAGAGGGTGCCCAACTACCGGAGGCTTCCAAGGGCAAACTACAATCAGAAAATATTCTAAGTCCTAAAACATACATTCAAAAGAGCAAAGACATACATCCAAAACGAAACGAAGGCATAACATTCAAGAAGAAAGGAATCAGAGAAGACAAGCCATATATACAAAGCCCGAAGGCAATCATTCAATTACAACAAAAGGAGTCAATGTAATCGTTACAGACAGGCCGAAGCCGAAGGATCAAAGGCGTCCGTTACAACAAAAGTTTTAAATGTTAACTAAGTACAAATTTTCTCTGCGGCTTCAGCATCATTATCTCCAGGGGCATCTTCCACGGCAGCTTTGGAGGAGACTTCTTCCCCGGCAGCATCACCTCCGACGGCTCCGCCCCCATCACCCCCCATCATCACAGAATCATATATCGTCGGCCGCTCTTCGCCCGGGGGGAGGGGAACTCTCACATCTGGTTGCAATGGAGGGAGGCCGTATGCTGAGGGGTCGAATTGTTCGAGGGACACGCCAAAGTGCCTGGCGAGCCTCCGGTAGATCAGGTGCTGGGTAAAGAACTCACCCCCCTGGTAGTAGGCGTCGCCCCTGTCTGTCAGCCAGTCAACCCCGGGGCCTTCTACCCAAGCATCCACTGAGGCTGCCACCACGGAGGCCACCCACTCCTTGTGGCCCTCGGCCCTCCAGCCCTCGGCGAGGAACTCCGCAACTGCCTCCCCTCGGGCCTCGGCCGCAGCTCTCTCCTTGGCGGTTTGGGCTTCATCGGCAGCTTTTTTCGCCGCCTCGGCAGCAGCCCTCTCGGCCTCTGCCTTGCCCTCGGCTATGCCGTCAGCCTTGGCCTTCTCCGCCACCGCCTTCGCCTCCCGAAGGGCCTCCTCTAGCTGGGCAGCATGCTTCATCGCCTCGGAGTTCTTGCGAATCAGGCCCTCCATCTTCTTATCTTGGGCGGCCTCGTGAAGGCGCCTTTCCTCGCGCCTCCGGGCCTGTTCCCTGAGGGCTATGCAGGCCTGCAAACAATGATCAGAGGGGTTAGATTACTCCTCAGGAAAAAATAATACTAAACTGATAAGAGAAGGAAAAAGGAAGCAGATACTTACAGTGAGAGAGGATCGGAGGATCCTGTTCTCGAGGGCATCATCGTCGTAGGTCTCGAAGACTTCCCTGTCCATCTTCGAGGTGATGCCCCGCAGGAAGGCCCTCGGCTCGGCAGTGCCGTGCATCAGTGAAGCGCCGGGGGCAAAGGAGAGCTGACGGACCTCCCGGGGTAATTCCTCCGAGGATGGATTCACCAGAGCCTTCGGGGTGACCGAGGCCAGGGGCCCATCAGCGGCGGGCGTGTCATCAATAACTATGAGGGGGGCCGCCCCCTCGACAGCGCCCCCGGCGGCTTTCTGCTTCTTGGTGGGGGCTCCACCCCCTTATCATTCCTCTTCTTCTTCACGGCCGCCTCGGGTTTCGACCCCCCGGTCCCCACGACAACATGGACGTCCCCGGCGGAAGGCTCCACGACCTTCGGAAAAAGGCGTCGGCTGGCTTCTGGCCCGAGGGCCCCTTCTCCTTTGACTGGGTCTTGCCCTTCCTCTTTGCGAACAGGGCGCTGGCATTCATCCTGCTACCTGCAAAGAAACAACAAGTTAAAAGGTTAGAACCGAGGGGTCAGAGACACGACAACAAACATGACAGAAAATCTCTAAGTACAAAAATGTAAAGCCCCCGGCCACTACCTCCTGCTCCCACGAAGGTTTTATCATAGAGGGGATACTTCTCATCGGTCTCCCCAATGAACCAATACCTCAGGAATCCGAGGGCATATAGGTCTTCCTCGAGGATGCACTCCTTGATGGTTATGTTCTTATCCCGACCTTCCGGAATCTTGGCAATCTTCAGGCCATCCTTCTCGAGGGCGGCACTCTTGACCTTCACATGGCGCCGAAAGCAATTCCGCAACTCCCTCGGGAAAGGGCTGTCGACCAGTCTGATGTAGCACCATCGCTCTCTCCACCCCTTGTTGGAAGAAGGGGCCTCGGTGAACAGTTTGAACTGGGCTATGTGCTGTAAGTTCGCATAGCCCTCGACATTGGTATGGCCCCCCCGGCATAGGTTAAAGCTTTGGAAGAATAACTCCAAGCTCGGTGTAACCCCCCGGAGTTTGCACAGGTTCACAAACCCAGCTATGTATGAATGGCTATTGGGGGTCAATTGGCAAGGAACCAGGCCAGTGTACCTCAGGTACTCCCGGAGGAACGGATGGAGAGGGAACCAGAGGCCCATTGAAACCGAGAGCACGTGCACGGCTATACATCCCTCGGGAGGCCGGGACAGCACGTCATCAGGACCTGGCTCGACTACTACGGCCGAGGGCCCTACGTGCAACTGGGTGATGTAGATGTCCGCCCTTTCAGCTTGGGACTTAATCTCCAGAGCGGCGGTGTCCAGGAAGGAGTAACCCTCCGGTAGATCAACTGGCCCCCCTTGATCGACGGCCTTTACTTTCTTCTGGGGGCCAGCCTTCGTCTTCCTCCTCTTCTTCCCGGGGGCTACACTTAAAGGCGTCGGGTCCAGTGGCCTCGAGCTACTTGCTTCCCCAGAACCCCGGGGGGGAAGAACAGCGACAATGACCTTCGCCCTCTCCTTTTCCTCCTCCTCTTCAGCAACTTGGACGGCGAGGGCCAACTCTTCATCCTCGGCGGTTCGCTCGAACTCCTCCGCCTCGACCTCGGCCACCAGATCCTTCTGCACCTCGGTGGCGAGAGCTGCATCACCACCACCCGAGGGCTGACTGCTACTGGACTCCATGTCGGAGATGCTTTCGTCCTGAACCGAGGGGGTCCTCGAGATGTCCTGAGAGTCACTCTGGGAAGACATTCTAACTCTAGCTCGAGGTTTCGGGGAACTAAGGTTTCTAGGTAATTCTATCTCCTAACCCGAGGGCACAATGCACAGCTAAACTAGAAGGAGAAAGGCAGGGGGCACTGACCTCGAAAGCTGAGTTAGGACCAAAGGCTTGAGTTTCTCTCTCTAGAATTTTTGGCAGAGCTTCGCTAAGACAGATGATCGCACAAGGAGAAATGGCTCTGGCCTTGGGGTATTTATAGGCGCTGGAATCCGGGCTTGGGCTTGGATTCCGGGCCTCCGGATGGACCGCCATCATTACACACCGCGTCTTCACCCAACCAGTGATGCCGCCCACGGACAGCCAGCCATCACACGCCACGTGTGCCCCCCAACGGCTATATCCTATCGTTACATATTCCAACGGCTATATTTCCAACGGCTATATTCTGGAAGCCCCCGGGTTTTCTACTTCACTCCACTTCGCCAAGGAGAGCCTCCGGGTACACTTGCCAGAGACGCCCCCGGGTTGTGCCCCACACAGCACATAACAGACGCCTTCGGGATCACTCCTTCAGAAACCCAAGGTTTCATATCAGGGGGACCCCTCGGGGATTCCCCCCAGCACTGTAAGAACCGGGTAGCCCCCGGGGAGTTGCCTCATTGACGGATAACCCATGGCACACAGGTAATGGGAGCCCTCGGGTATCTTCATCACCAACTGATCAACAAATAGTGGACCCCCCGCTAACAACTCCACTGCTGCCCTCGGTCCCCAGATGGAGGGGCTCCCCTTCGGCACCCCAGGACATCAACAGCAAGCTTTCGGCTAATCAATACATGAGCCCTCAGAAAAAGGAGAGCCTTCGGCATTACCGTTATTCTCCATTTTTGACCAAGGTTTGACATTTTCGATTCATCATTGGGGGAATTCGGTGCACTCTTTTTCCCTCATTAGGATTTTTTCCCACAGGGTTTTTTCTAATGAGGTTTTTAACGAGGCATCCCCCCAAAATGAAACGAAAAGTGTCAGCCTTCGGCCCACAACAGCAACGCAACTACTCTACTCCTTTTCACCACTTTACAAGTGCCTCAAGGAGTGGGGGACTGGAGGACCCCCTCGGGAAAATCATTAAATTACAAAATTAGTGAAATTCCAACAAACGACAAAGCAAGCCCTCAAGTCCCGACATGTGGGTAACTGAGGGACTGCCTTCGGCAGGGACATAAAAACAACAACTCCTCACCAACTTCAGAGGTTACGACAGGACAACGTCAAAGGGCAAGCACAAATTACTCCTTTTCCCTCAAGTACCTTTCGGCAAAAGGAGTGAGGGACTCCTGATGGAGTATATGGCCCGGGAACCCCCGGCCCACAGACTCCTACTACTCCAGCGAAGGCCCAACAGGCCCGGAAGGCCCAACAGGTCCAGATCACATCACCCAGAGTACCAAGCAGCCCGCACTACGCGCCAGGGGTGCCTTCGCCCCCCTGGCCGAAGGCTCTAAACTCTCACAGAACGGGTTTCTCAAGCAAATTAAGAAACTGGGAGAAAACGGCGAAAACAGTAGCCCTCGGCACTGTGAGCCCTCGGCACCAGGGTGCCATCGGTTGGAGGAGCCCTCGGCTACTACTCTATAGCCGAAGGCATCTCACTCGACAAGATATCCGCCTCACATGCGTACAGATCACCGTATCCTGCACAGACGTCCCATCCAACAGCCGCATTAAATGCGGCCACATGCGGCTGCCAGCGCCAATCAGTTGAGGTGACCCCTCGGCCAATGAGGGCTTGACACGTGTCCCTGTCCGGCATTTATTGCTACTATAAATAGCACCCCATTTCCCCATTTGCAACCACGCTGGAAACGCTCCACATTTATAATACACTCTCTCTCTCTACATTTACTTGCTCTGACTTCTCTCTAAGTTATTCCCCGCAATAACCCTTCGGATATATACCCCTGGGTAGACTATCCATCAAAGGTACTTTTAAATTTATTTCTCAAATATTTTTTTTCCTAGTCATCGAGTTGTAGGTGCCATGTCACCAATACTCATGTTAATTTAATTTCCATATCACTGACCTGCTTCATCTGTAGTCCATGTCATCTCGAATTTAAAATATCCAAAAATTTCAAGCAATTGGGAGTTGAACCTGAGCCATTCCAATTGAAAATCAGAAGCTCACCCAACGAACATGCACAAGGAGTTGTCACATTCCATTCTTTAAGAGTATTTGAAACACAAAGTCCATGTCATATTGTCCCAAGCAAGTTTAACTTCTAATGGGTTTATGTTCTAAATTATTATGTACCCATCTATCATATGCATGTATAGAAGTTTGAATTCAATAAATCAAATGGCTTACCTTTGGCATTATAGGCTAAACCATGTGAATAAAGAGTGCATAAAAAAAAGGTTGGAAAGAAAGGTTAAAGGATGTGCAACAACAGAACTTCATTGGCTATCATATCATGACAATTTAAATGCTAAAAAAAATAAATAAATAAAGAGTGCATCCAAAAGATCCATTTCATTGACATTTCATGTGTTTAGGAGGGAAACCCAGAGTCGGGAAAGCTCAAATTTACACTCAATACGTACAAATATAGGACATGATCCGCAGGCTAGGCATCTAGGGTTTATGTTAGGGGAAAGGGTGGGAGTCTGAGAACTACATCCTTTGATTATTTAATTAAAGCAAATGACATGTGAGTCAAATATTTTACAAGTATATGCTATGAGTATTATCTTATGGTTGAGACAGTGTATACTATGCCCTTATATGTACGAAGTATATATCACCTATGTTTGTGTCATACTTGAAAGATAATTGTCGACCATATAGGATGCATGCCACTAGTACTACTTTCTGTAAAGTACTGATCTCTTCGGGGGCTCTCACTATTTTACAAGTTGAGACTACAGTTCTCTTTTTCGCGCCTTTGCATTAGGTGATTGTTTGAGAAAGGAAGACGTGGTTTGTGCTTCCCGTTTATACTTTAAAGTTATGTAAAAGCTCGTTGATATTTCTAAACTATGTTTCGCAAACATTTTGGAGCATGTATGTTCATGATTTTCACATGTGGCGTAAATGTTGATGTTGGTTATATGTGTTTACTGATCAGATTGATGTATGAATCTGTTGGACTCTGTGCACACTGGTTGTCGACGTGTCACAGACGTAGTTTAGGGCATGGTAATAACAAAATTCAAATCGAAATAATTTCGAACGATAATCGTTGGAGCCTCGAATTTTATATAAAAATGTTCCGGATCTAAAGTTTTCAAATAAAAAAATCATTTTGAATCGAAAAATCAACAAATAAATTAACAAGAAAATAATCTAAAATGCAACATCAACAAGGAACAGAGAAGGAGAATGAAAGACATGAAGAAGGAAGGAGAAGGAGAAGAGGCGAAGGAGAAGGAGAAACACTTACATGGAGACACATCAACCAAAGCAGAGGAGCGCGAAAATGGAGATTACATGCGGAAAGAAGAGAAAGTAAGAGACCAATGGATATATGGATTTAACTTACGATATACTAGAGGTTAAATGTTAATACTCCGTATGAAATATAAAACATTAACTCCTACCTAACATTTGAGAACTTTAAATATGTTTTAATCAATATTTAGAGCAATTACTTTTATGATTATATATAATTACTTTTATTATTATACGTAGTACAGTATATATCATGGCGAATTGGTGTTGAATCTTATCTCCCTAACAGCAATTCTGCAGAGTTTATGTTGCTCCGTAATCGTTATATGTCCTTAGACCTCACGAAGGCGAATCTGACGCCCCTGACCCTTATTGAACCCTTCGGAACTGCCTCAGAAGTAGAAGAACAAGAAAAGTCAAGACCCGCACTTCGATCCCACCGCACGTCGCGTAGACGAAGATCTTCCAAAGTCGATCACTCCCCATCCCATCTCTCCACGATCCACAATTGTAACTAACATTGACGGAGAACCCAGAATATCCCCCCTAGCTAACTTCTCCGGAAAAAGAACTCCAACTTTGATACATTTCATCTCAGATTGTAGAGTTATCAGCTTTTGATTGGTGCTGGGAGGATGATGAACACATCTGGGACTAATGGTTTGTTGGCGTTATCGTCTACTTCGGGCAATAACACGCAATCCCCTGGTCTGAAGACGCATTTCAAGACTCCAGAGGGGAGGTATAAGCTTCAGTATGAGAAAACTTACCCCGCTGGCCTTCTTCACTATGGCCATGGCAAGACCGTTACTCAGGTTCTCCATCAACGCTATAGTTGGATTGATTTTAGTTTTTTTCAGTTTGGGCATGGACTTTCAGTTTTTCCCCGTAGTCTGCATTGAAGGAGACAACTTCACTTTGGAGGTCTTGTAAGATTTGATTTTTGGGCTAGGTTTCGCAAAAGGAATTTGTGGTTGGGATTTTTCAGTTTGATTGTCTATTTCTTCACTTTTTTTCTCTTAGTAATCAGCATTCTAAAGGCTAGTATGAAGGAAATGGTTTGACTTTGTAGTTTTCATGTTCTTGTAAGATTATTTATGTGGGATACAATTTGAAACCTTGTGGCTCAATTTTGTAGACTTAGAGCCCTTTTAGTAGCCAAACGATGACTTATTATGCTTATCAATGGAATAAGCAGAAAATCTCTTTGCTTACTTTGTTGGCTGAAATGAATTTTATCAAATTCTTTTCCTTTCAGGAAATTCAGCGAATTCAATTATACGTTCAGTCTCTTAAGCAAGCCCTTAGTGTGTAAATGTCTGTTTTATAGACCTGTTAACATGTCCTTTTATTCCATAAGAAGCCAATAATATGTGAACATGGCGTATTGGTGCCTCTCCATGTCTCTTTATGGTGAGCTTGGATTCATCTCTAGTGTAAATATATAGTATGGAGTAGTAATTTCCCATCTGAAGTAATCCATGTATTTCTGAAACAATAAAATTTAAAAATTTATCTTTAAATTTATAACTTACTAGAAATGATTCATTGATTTGTTATCATTACATGCAAATTTTGATGAGAAATGTTTAACTATTGACTTCGATGTCCAGGTAACCCTAGCTCATCTCAAAGACAAGCCAATGCAGACACAATCACAGTTATCAACTTCTGGGACAAACAGTAGTGTTAGGTCTGCAGCAGCAAGGTTGTTATTGGGTGGTGGAAATGGGAGTAAGGCACTTAGTTTTAGTGGCTCTAATGGCGGAAGTAAGTCCGTTAGTGGGATGAGTACTAGAATTGGATCATTAGGTGCTTCAAGCTCAAATCAGTGTGTAGGTAATTCAAATTTTGATGGTAAGGGAGATTACTTGGTGTTCAACGTTGGTGATGCAGTATTTATCTCTGACTTGAACTCTCGTGATAAGGTTTGGTTTTAATCCTTATTTTAACTTCCTGACCCGCATCATTTTGATGATTTATGAATTTCTGGCAATTTATTATTATTATTATTGTTATTTTTGGATTTTAGGAGCCTATAAAGTCGATACATTTTAGTAATTCAAACCCCATCTGCCATGCTTTTGATCCAGAAGCTAAGGATGGTCATGATCTCCTTATTGGTTTAACATCTGGGGATGGCAAGTAATTTTTTTAGTTGCTTCGCCCATTCAAAGTGGATTCTTATGCATTAAGTCCATCTTTAAATTAATTGTTGTTTTATGTATTGTAGTTTATTTAGTGTCTTTGAGGCAGCAATTGCAAGACATCGGAAAGAAGCTTGTTGGAGCACAACATTTTAACAAAGATGGCTCTGTTAACAACACGTAATCCCCCAACTCATTCTTGGTTTGATTACTTATATCTTTGGACTTTTTTAAACATTATAGTCCTGATAAATGATTTTCATTTCCAAACCAAGCTTTTGTGTTTAATAGTACTTGTTTCTAGAGATTTTTTGGACAAAAGTTATATGAACATAATTTTTTTATTGTAAATTGATCATGCGTCTAGGGATTAAATTTCATTGCCAAATACACCCTCCACCCCATATTATTTATCGTTTAAAGGATTCAAATAAGAGTCATCTGGCCTTATTTATAAATTATAATGTTTCACAGTTCTATTATTAATAATTCTTAGAAGCTGTTAGTCTCTCTCAAATAAAGTGCCTTTTTATCTAAAGGTATGAAATATTAGAGCATTTAGTAATCTCGAGTAGTGTAATAAATGTTCTTGTCTTTAATACTCATTTTACAATTACTAACCAGTTGTATGCTTATATGAAAAGATTAAACAGGGGGAATATAGGAAGACAAGTGGAAATCTTATCCTGAATTTCTAAAACGACATTATCTTGGGGCAAATTCTTATGGCAAAAAACAACAAATGATTTGGGACGCAGTGAGTAATTTTATTTTTACTTTTTGTCTACAACAGCCGTTGTACTAGTATTGCATGGGTGCCTAATGGTGATGGAGCTTTTGTTGTTTCTCATGCGGATGGAAGCTTTTATGTCTATGACAAGGCAAGTCTTGATGATCTCAAGAGCTTTAAGAATTGTATGTGCATAGTAGTAATTATCTCAAAGATTTCTCTCTTACATAGAATATAATTAATTGTGGCTCATTTTCCAGAGTAAGGATAGTTCAAGTGATCCTTCATTTCCAGTTATTAAGGACCATACCCAATTTTCAGTGGCACATTCACGCCACAGTAAGGTATCAATATTTTTCATTGTTGCACTTGCCTTCTTGAAATTGTTTCTGAATAAATCTTAATTAAATTGATGTTGCATATTTCTATACAGAATCCTGTTGCCAGGTGGCATATTTTTCAAGGTGCAATAAATAGCATTGCTTTCTCAACAGATGGGACCTATATTGCAACTGTAGGGAGAGATGGTAAAAAGATTCTAATCTTTTTGTGTACTTTTCTTTTGCTTTTGCTTCTTGGAAGTATTACATTAGTTTATATGAGAGATTAAGAGCTAAAGTTGAGAAATGTATATAGGCTACTTACGAGTATTCGACTACAGAGGTGAACAACTTGTATGTGGTGGGAAAAGCTATTATGGTGCACTATTATGTTGTGCTTGGAGGTAACAAATGCTGTTTCTTTTATTGAGTATATAGTCATATGACATTGAGCTTTATGGCTATCCTATACCTTCCTTGCCAATTTATATGCTCCCTTTGTCCAAAAAATCTTGTTTCAAAAGCTTTTCAGATCTAAAACCAGTCGCATTTCACTGAGCGGAGCTGACTTTTCACAGTTTGCCAAATATACAGTTACAAAACAGTTAAATATGATAGATTTAGTTTTACCAAAAGTTTAATTTTAGTTATATAAATAGGATTCCGTGATTTGTAAGAGTTCTCCTTGCCGTATGCCAACAGTAGAAAGATGTATCTATACCAAAAAGAAATTTCCTTGTACAGAGTTTTTTTGCTTATATATTTGTATTTATTTTTCAACTAGATGAATTGCAACTTATAGTAATTTAATGAACAGCATGGATAGTAAATATATATTAACGGGAGGAGAGGATGACTTAGTTCAAGTTTGGAGTATGGATGAGCGGAAGGTTGTAGCATGGGGAGAGGGGCACAACTCATGGGTAAGTTTTTTATAAACCACCTGGAAAGCTTTCTACTTTTAGTAATGTCCAAGACCATTGGATGCATTACCCTGTCAACACTTTTCTACACAGGTGAGTGGCGTGGCCTTTGATTCTTATTGGTCAGCACCTAATTCAGATTGCTCAGGCGAAAATGTTGTCTACCGGTTTGGTTCTGTTGGCCAGGTAGTCTACTATTACATTTTTTCTTTCAATTATGAAAACTGATAGGGACTACTCATGTGTGGATTCATGTTAGCCGACCCCAAACTCTTTTGGGACCAAGACTTGGATGTTGTTGTTGTTATATGAAAACGAATCCTCCATCAATTACTTGAGCATAGCTAACTAATGGACATTGTTGGAAATTAAATAAGGCGGGGTTTGTATTTTCTGAGCTGCTTGGCTGAAACGCTTCAATTAGAAAACAATTAGCTCATTTTATTTTGATGTCCAATTCCTTGATCTCAATTTGATATTCTCGTTTGTTCTATACCAAGTTGATTTTATAAAAAGTTCGTGGTCAAACTTTTAGTCTGAAGGTTAAATAAGTAGACTTTAAGATAAGTAAGAGCATATGATGAACTAAAATGTTCTCTAATGGTTTACTAAGCTGACTAACAAATTCTGATATGTGCTAATGCTTGAACAAGGATTCGTAAGATGAAGATGTTTTTGCCTTTGGACTACAAATTGTCAAACTCTACGTTCTTTAGACTGCACTTTGGACTAGTTTGGTTTACTGTTAGTTCTTTGTTGACACTTGCAAAATACCTGCTTTCGTATTATTGTTTTTTGCCATCAATTTGTTGATCTGGAGTAGAAACCTGGAAAACAGTAGGAAAAAAATGGGGTGGGAATAGAGAGGAAATTTTAGAGGAATGAACACTTTGTGAAAAAGGAAAAGAAAACAGTTCAAGCTCAGCAAATCAATTTTATATCTTTGATTAAACTCATTTACTTGTATATTTCTATTATGTGAAGACTAAGAAATCAAAATTTACATAAATGATTTAAAGAGTTTTATTCAAATTGATTTTCCTCCGTAAAATAAAAACAATTTTTTTTAGCATTGTTTTATTTCCTCTCCGTGTCATTTTTCACATGCCAAACATGGCGTTACTTATTGTGTTTGATTGGTTCATGCACAGGATACACGATTGCTTCTATGGGATTTGGAAATGGATGAGATTGTGGTCCCAATTCGACGCCCTTCCAGCGGATCACCAACGCTCAGTACAGGGAGCCAGTCTGCCCACTGGGACATGGCAGGTCCTGTGGGATGCTTACAACCCGCTCCAAGCATGCGTGACGTCCCGAAGCTGTCACCTTTGGTTGCCCACCATGCTCACACCGAACCGCTATCCAGTTTGTTATTCACGCAAGAATCTGTGATTTCCATTTGCAGAGAAGGGCACATTAAGGTTTGGAGGAGACCGGGATTTGGTGAAAGCCCGACAAGCAACTCCGCCGCAGATGCTTTATTATTGAAGGAAAAACAACAACCAGTTTCAAGTAAGGTGGGTAGTTTGAATGTCAAACAGTAGCCATATGGATGGATGGATGATGACATCACTCGCTGTGTTAATCTGAATGGATGGTATCCAGGCCCCCCCTTGTATTACATACATTTCAGGGACACACGCCATAGTTCAGAAGAGAAGTGGGTCCAACCCAACCCCCTTGTAATTATGAGAAGGGTTATAAAAAGGAGTAAAGTGTTTCGATGAGCGGCGGCGGCGGCATGGGGAAAATAATTACTCATAATAATTTAGGTACTAGGACACACTCTTTATGTAGTTAGATAATCTGGATTTTAATATTAAGCTCTGGCTACACGATTATTAGCAAACAGAATTTTGCTTCGGGTTTTGCATTATTAGGTACCATAGTATCATATGTTCTTTTTTCCCTTTTAATATGGTCATATAATAAAACATACAGATGCCATTCATGATTATATTTTTGATCGGTGTATTTTTTTAGTTAGTATAATGGCTGATTCAGAGAACAACCAGACCACAAGTATTGTCTTCGAGGAGTGGCAAAAGGGAAGTTTTAAATACGATATGTGATCACAGACTAGCACAAGTCATGGTAATCTCTCCAAATATTTTTTTTTGGTTGGTAAACGAAAAATAATAATACTAACCGTGAATGCAAAAATAAATAGAGGAAGGAAAATAAGTAAATTGATTGTAGATATTAAAACAGGGTTCAAATTGGATGGATGATTCATGTTCTTGGTGTTCTTTCAGGATTAGAATTAAGTGAATTAATTTTCAATTAATCCTGGATAGAAAAAGAAATCAATTCTCAGATAAGAATTAAAATATATTATCACAATCCTAACTTATTTCTAAGATCAGATGCTTGTATAAGACTCATGCTAATTTAACTCAATTTCTCATAGACACGAATTGAATTAAGTCCAGACATTCATATATGAGGTGATCAAATTCATATAGACAATTATGACCAATCTTATACAATTTTCCAGAAAATTAATTGAATTTCAAAAACTAAATTCACACCCCAAGAACCCATGAACCCTAATCCCAATTCAAACCATATATGAAATTAGCCACTCATACTTAAAATTAACATCACAGTAATATAATTAAGCATGATAAAGGCTTGGAAAAAAACTGAAGTAAAATAATTGTTTGGGAATACTAAATTATCAGTTAGAGAAAAAAACAACTTCGAAATTTTATCCTAAATCGAGAACAAGTAATGTAAAATGTATTTAATTGTGGGATCTAAATAAACTTGGAAGAAAACTGCCAGTGCGCGACTGGAAAATGAAAGAACAGAAAAAAACATCAACTGCCCTTACGGCTGCTTACTCGAAGAAAAACCCCAGCTCCTCCCTTTTCCATTTTGGGCTGCTAAAGCGTCTGCTGCTTTTTTTCTTAATGGACTTCTGTGCCAAATTAATCTTAACAGATTCTCAAAATGTCCGGTCCAAACATAACATGTTAGTCACCGCAAAATTCAGCCTTTATAATCACAATTCATCACATCCGCTAAAAATATGTAATTTTACAATCAAATTACTCCAAAAATGTCAAACTGTGTACAAAAATACTACACTGAAAACGAATGGCAGCGGGACCGAAAAATTACAAATTTTCATTTAAAACCTCCAATAGTCACCCGATTAATTATAAAAATTAGACAAATAACACCCAAAATATGGGTGAAAAGATAGGAACGGAACGAGCCTATCAAATATCCCCACACTTGAGCGTTGCTTGCCTCCAAGCAACAGTGCATTAAACCCACGAAAACAAAATAATCACATGTGACACCTGGTTCAAAAATCATTCACACCCAAAACAAATGACTGCACAAGCTCTTTTCTTTCTTAACAACGAAACCAAGATTCACCTGTTAAACAATATTATCCAAAGTAAAATCCCCTTCCAACCGACTAAAATATAGAGAAAAGCATGATGGTCCCAACGGTGTAGGTGTGTGAAATCCAAACCACCAACCATTCCAAAAACCCAAGAATTGTGTGATAAAAACTGATATGCTCATGATACAATTTTTTTTTTGAATATGTAAAGTTGGCCAGGTTCTGGATTACAGGGCTGATTCAAGCTATAGGGCCTCGGAGTTTATCTCATTACTATGCATACTCAACTCTCACACGGGATGATTCACGAGATGAGCAGAGCCCCTTTTCGGAGATGAAATTCTCGACACACGAAGTGTAACCCCATAACAAGAATCAGTTGCCCGCTTAGCATGAATTTATCCCGATATGCTTAGAAAGCAGAGCTCATTACGGAGTAAGGATTTTCAACACCTGACCAGTCAAACAATTATTGATGACGAACTAGTGAATCACGAGAAAAACCGAATTTAATCAACACAAATCAAACCATCTAACATGCCAACATTCCCAAGAATATACACACCACCCCGATGATTACACCATTACTAATTCTTTCCAAGAAAGATGGAGGAGATGGAAGATTACAAATGAAAATAAAGATTAACAAGTTACCTTTGTTGCGTTGCAAAACCAGAAAAGAACCCGTACACCTCAAAATGTTGTTGGGCAGAATAACTTCATCACCAAATGTCATGTTTGAACTACAACTAAACCTCCCCACACTTAGGGGTGACATCACCCTCGAGATCACTGAAAAATTAAAAATAGAAATAACGGGGGCAAGTTAAAGAATATAATGGGTTTTAGCCCGACAACACATCATAATCATAATAATAATCAACACAATTCAACAAAGGAGTAATAAGAGAGTAAGCACACATTTTTAGCAGCGTAGTAAGAGTTGACAAGTTACTGTATAAGCCAAACTGCAGTGAATAACCTCCAGATTAACATAAAACTCAGCATCTGATAGCCCCTCGATCTCTGGTGGTGAGATATTTGGATAATGATCTTAGAACCATGATTTGTAAGCTGAAAAAAAAACTCCTAATTCTATTTCTTTCTCCCCCTCCTTTTAAGTTTTTTATGGTGGGTTGCCTCCCAGAAGCGCTTCTTTAATGTCACTAGCTTGACGATAAAATCCCATTCAAAGACGGGCTCGAGGCTTAAACCCTCTTTCTGTTTTTCAAACATTCCCCCAAAATAGTGCTTGAGTTGGTTGCCGTTGACTTTGACAACCTGGCCGTCATTATGCTCAATCTCCACACTTCCATAGGGATACACTCGACGTAAGTGTATGGTCCCGTCCATCGGGACTTCAGCTTCCCAGGAAAAAGTTTCAACCTTGAATTATACAACGACACCTTCCCCCCCTTCGCAAACTGGCGGTCCGCCGTAATGTGCTTGTCATGAGCCTGCTTTACTCTCTCTTCGTATAAGTATGAATTATGGAAAGCCTGAGCCCTCCACTCATCCAATTCATTCAGCTGAAAGAACCGTTCTTTACCTGCACTAGATGAATCAAGACAAACAGTCCTTAAAGCCTAAAGTGCCTTATGCTCTACCTCCACAGGTAAATGGCAAGACTTCCCATAAACTAATCGGAAAGGAGTAGTACCAATCGGGGTCTTATAAGCTGTCCTAAAAGCCCATAGCGCGTTATCTAATTTTTCTGACCAATCCTTACGAGTTTGCGCTACAGTTTTTGTAGGATAGCCTTAAGATCCCGATTTGCATCTCTACTTGCCCCTGAGTTTGGGGGTGGTAGGCTACTCATTGCCGGTGTTGAATCCCATATTTAGACAAAACACGAGCTAGCGGATCATTACGAAAATGGGTTCCTCGATCACTAATCAAAACTTTGGGGACTCCAAACCTAGAAATCAATTTTTTTACAAAACGCACAACCACTCTAACATCATTAGTAGGGCTCACGATAGCCTCTACCCACTTTGACACATAATCAATAGTGGCAAAAATAAATTTATTGCCTCTTGAGCTAGGGAACGGGCCTACAAAATCAATCCCCCACACATAAAAAACTTCACAAGGCATTAGATATGTCTGGGGCATCTCATCTCGTTTAGAAATATTTCCTACCCGTTGACAGCTATCGCATGAGGCAACATAAGAATTCACATCTTTGAACAACGTGGGCCCAGTAATACCCACACTCTAACACTCTTCTTGCTGTCCTATTACCATAAAAATGCCCCCAGTGGGGCCAACATGACAATGGTAAAGAATCTCATTCATTTCACCCTCAGGAATGCACCTTCGTACTACTTGGTTAGCACAAATCCTGAACAAATAAGGATCATCCCAGAAATAATACTTAGCATTGGACAATTTTTTTTAACATGTGTCGAGATAGCCCGGTAGGCTCAACATCGCCTACTAAGTAGTTGGCTATGTATGCATACCAGGGTGCCTCAGATCCAATCTCAACCTGCAAAAGACGTTCATCAGGAAAAAGTTCTTCAATACCATCGTTACCGAAAGAGTCTACCAAGTACCAAGTCAACATCTAATCGTGATAAATGATCAGTTGCTTAATTGGTGGAACCCCTCCGGTCCCTAATCTCTATGTTAAATTCCTGCAACAACAAAATCCAACGGAGAAGTCTAGGTTTAGAGTCATGCTTCTGAAATAAATATCTCAACGCCGAATGATCGGTGTAGATAATTACTTCAGATAAAATAATATACGACCTAAACTTCTCCAAACCATACACAATAGCTAGAAGCTCCTTCTCTGTAGTGGTATAATTCAACTGGGGTCCCGCTAAGGTTTTGCTAGCGTAATAGATGGGGCGGAAGTGATTATCCTTCCGTTGGCCAAGAATGGCCCCGACCACCTGATCGGTAGCCTCGCACATTGGCTCAAAAGGGATTTCCCAATCTGGAGCAACTAAAACTGGAGCTTCCATCAACTTAAGTCTCAAAGAGTTAAAAGCAAGCAAACATTCATCATCAAACAAAAAATCAGCATCTTTCTCAAGCAAACATGTGAGAGGTTTGGCTATTTTTGAGAAATCCCGAATAAAGCGAAAGTAGAAGCCGGTGTGACCAAGAAAGCTACGGACAACCTTTATGGTCGTTGGAGGCGGGAGTTTCTCAATGACCTCAATTTTTGCCTTGTCAACCTCAATACCCTTTAGAAGACACCTTATAACCTAGCACAATACCCTCCTTGATCATGAAGTGACACTTTTCCCAACTCAAGGCCAAGTGGGTCTCCTCACACCTAATCAACACTTTCTCTAAATTATGGAGACATTCATCAAATGATTCCCCAAAAATAGAGAAGTGATCCATAAAACCTCCATAAAATCACCAATAAACTTCTCAAAGATAGCTATCATACAACGCATAAATGTGGCAGGGGCATTGCATAGACCAAAAGACATGTTACAAAATGCAAATGTACCAAATGGGCAAGTAAAAGTGGTCTTTTCCTGGTCAACGAGATCAACGTGTGTTTGAAAGTACCCACTCATCCCGTCAAGGAAACAATAATAAGCATGCCCTGCCAAGCTCTCAATCAACTGATCAATAAAAGGTAAGGGAAAGTGATCCTTCCGAGTGGCCTCATTTAGTTTACGATAATCAATGACCATCCGCCACCCGGTCACCGTCCTACTAGGTAGGACTTCCCCCTTCTCATTCTGAACCACTGTCATACCCCCCTTCTTGGGGACCACATGAGTAGGGCTAACCCATTGGCTATCTGAAATTGGGTAAATTATACCCACATCCAGAAGCCTCAGGACTTCTTCCTTTACCACTTCCATCATCTTGGGGTTCAAACGTCGTTGCGATTGCATGATAAGTTCGTATTACAACACGCATTTGGGTCGAGTTTTCCTAGCTTTAAGGGGTTGCAAGTCTCAATTTTAGTTCAAGATGTAATCATCAGGCGTTGGGTTGAGTTTTGTGGCGTTTGAAGTCAAAATCGGAGAATTTGAGCCCGACATCAGCATATGAAAAGCATTTGAGATGAGTTGAAGAGCGTTTGAGAAAGATTTGAGAGATTTGGAGGTCACCGGGATGTTCGTGACGAAGAATTGTTGAAGAAAAAGCTTTTGGAACGATTGCAGGGGCATTTGGAGCGATGAAAAGAAGAGAAAATCAAGTTTTTACATACGCACGATCGTGCCCATGAGGTACGCATGTCGTGCGTACTTGACAGTAAGCCCTAGGAGACGGAATGAGATCATGCACGCCGTGCGTGCTGGGTATGCACGTCGTGCGTGCACGAGGGCCAAAGCGAGGAAGCTACTGGAGAGTACGCACGCCGTGCCTAAGCGCGAAACGCGCGTTTGCTCCGGACGCACGGACGCACGGACGCCACGCACGCCGTGCGTAGCACTGTGCGTGGGTCCGAAACCCTAATCCTTGCCGAATTTTGCTGTGTTTCCTTTAAATATCACCTCCTTAATCCTTTTAAGGGGGGATGGAACTTAGAGAGAGTGCCTAGCACGAAATTTAGAGAGCTTTTCAGCCTTGTTCATCAATCTTTTGGGATTCTTTGTAAGTTCCATCTTTTTAATTAATGACAATTAATTCTATTCAGCCCAATTCTGTTGATTCTTTAATTATGAACTGTGAGTAGTTTAATTAGGGATTTGGGATTGATGAAGGGGTTGATCATGATGTATGGCTAGATTCTTGATGGATTAATTGCATGAATGTCGTTTAATTTGTGTATGAATAATTTAACTGATATCTCTTGTAACCTAGAACGCGCGCCAGAATTACAATTGCTTGTAGAATAAGTTAAGAGAGATCTAATTTATTCTAGGATACATTCACACACACTTAATCGCTCACTAAGAGACTAGTAGCGATTAAGAGGCCGTAAGCTCGCTCATCTTGGCAATAATTTAGGATCCTGTCGTATGAGAGATCAGCCTGGTCCCCAAAATTATTGTACTCTATGCCGCGAGAGCGGTAAGAACTTAGTAATGACTAGCTAGGCTCAATTAAATTAATTTTACGTAATTAGACCTGATCTGCCAGAAATCTGGTTACCCCGGAATCAATCCCCATTCCCTTCGTCGTTAATTAGAAAGAACCCCTTAGCTTTAATATTCATTTAATTGCAAGTTAATTTTCCAATCAATCAAATCTCGCACAATTTATTTTATTTTATTTCTTTTTAATCGCTGAATTTAATTAATTCTTAATTCCATTTTGTCCGTCCCTATGGAGACGATACTCGTACTTACACCCTTTACTACAATCTATTTTATGTGCGAGAAAACTCACATCAGTTTTTGGCGCTGTTGCCAGGGACGATGTCAGTCTTAAGGGTTAATTTAACTCAGCGATCCGTTTTTAGTTTTTCGTAGGATTTTTGTCTGCTAACCTTGCAGGTCAAATCTGTTTATGCATACACGTTCTAAGAGGGGAGAACCGCTAATCCCTCTTAATCTTGAGATTGAAAAGCTCGCCAGACAGAATCAAGGCCCAAAAAGAGAAAATCATCATGGACCATCAATCTTCATTTGGAACCGCAGGGATGTCTGGTAACCCTAACCCCACATCTCAGCAAGATTTTTATGTCTACACATCACCCCAATCTTCACCACCAATTCCACCTACAAACCCTCCAGGTTTTCAAAACCACCGCACTCGGATCTTTTCCCAAAATCAGCCTTCACCACAATTTAACCTGCCTTCGTTATATCAACTTTTTGAAAATACCCCTAGTGCTCCTGAAACTAATTTCCAAAACCAAGTCTATGGGATGCAAGGAGCAGGGCAGAGTATTCCCGTCTTCCAGCCCACACAGAATCCACCACCAGTCACCCAAAACCTATTCCAAAATCAGCCACAATACCAAGATCCTTACCAGAACTAATACCGTAATCCACCCCAAGTCCCCCCTGCTCAACAACAACCAGCTTTCCAGCCTAGACAGCAGGCTCCTCCACAAAATGCTTATTTACCGCACAATAATCCACTCTATCAGCGCCAGACCATTGCAGAGTTCCTTACGCCAGACGTTTCAGAGTATGATAGCATTCAAGTGACGGGAATTACTGCCAACCATTACGAGATCAAGCCGGCGGTGATAAGCATGGTGTCTAATAACCAATTTAGAGGAGGCCCTATAGAAGACCCAGTGGCGCATATTACCCGCTTTCTGAGGATGTGCCAGACTTTCAAGATACTTGGGTTAACTGATGATCAGGTAAGAATGATGCTTTTCCCTTTCTCATTGAGGGACGATGCGCAGAGGTGGTTGGACAACAATCCTCACCACCACCTCCAGACTTGGGACCAGCTGCATAGTGCCTTTATTTAAGAGTGCTTCCCTACGTCAAAGGCCCTGAAGTTGAAGAAGCAACTACAAGAGTTCAAGCAGGGATCTCTAGAAACACTGGCTGAAGCATGGACGAGATTCAAGGTGCTGAGAAGAGCTTGCCCTCAGGGAAATTTGACTGATTGTTAGGTTCTTTTCTACTTCTATAGCGGACTCAACAATGAAGGGAAGATGATGCTGGATGCTTCGGGTGGCAGAGCCTTTCCTGATTTTACCATCTGAGATTGGAGAAGAACTAGTGGAGAAGATTGTTTCAAATAATGCATCTTGGTACAACGACATGAGTTCCCCTCAGCAAAAGGCTCCGAGCCTATACGCGATCAATGATAATTCTGCTCTCTCTGCACGAGTAGATACATTAGCGAGCATGATGCAGAAGCTCACAACCAGAGTGACTGATCTAGGGAAAAAGGTGGAACTTGCTCACTCGGTGCACAGTGTAAATATGGTAGCCCCCAGTCCTATGAGTCCTTCTTGTACCATGTGTGGGGGACTCCATTGGCCACATGAATGTAATATGATGGCACACTCGGAAGCCCGTGGAGTGGAGCAAGTAGATGCAATGTATTTTTAGAGGCAGAGCTATTACATCCAGCCCTACGGCCAGCAGCAGGGGAATTACGGGCAAGGAAATCAGCAGCACCAGCAGTCTAGGAATTATAATCAGCCCCAAACACCACAAGGTCAGCAACAAACACCTCAGCCGGCGCAAGGGAGTTTCAGGAGGGAGACTGAGCAAAAATTTTCTAGCTTGGAAGAAACGCTCGAACAATTAGCGCAAAATTAGCTGAGGGTGGACTCAAGGATGCAAAACGTTGAAAATCAATTGGGGCATCTTGCAAAAGCTATTTCTGAAAGGCCTCAGGGATCCCTCCCTAGCAACACTGAGCCGAACCCAAGAGAACATGTTCAGGCAGTAACCTTGAGGAGTGGAAAAGAGATAGAACCTGCTGCCACGACAAAGAAGCCCAAAGAAGTTGAATCGGTTGCCTAGGAAGAAAAGAAAGAGAAAGATGAGGAAAGAGAGGTGGCGGCTGCACCAAAATAGCCCGCTCCGGTCAAAAATTACACCCCACCTCTTCCCTATCCGGCACGATTGACTAGGAAGAACGACAGAGACCAGTTTCGTAAGTTTCTGCATCTCATGAAACAAGTGCAGATTAACTTACCATTCGTGGATGCACTAGCACAAATGCCAAAGTACGCGAAATTCATGAAGGATCTATTGATGAACAAAAGGAGGCTGGAAGAAGCGTCAACTGTGACGCTTAATGAGGAGTGCTCAACTGTGATACAGACAGATCTGCCGAAGAAGCTCAATGATCCAAGTTCTTTTACTATTCCCTACTTTATAGGAGATCTTACTTTTGATATGGCCCTGACAGATTTGAGTGTAAGCATTAATTTGATGCCTCTTGTTTTATATGAAAAGATTGCACTCGGTCCACTTAAACCTACACGTATGTGCATTCAGTTGGCTAATCGATCAGTCAAATATCCCCAAGGGATTATTGAAGACGTGTTGGTTAAAGTGGACGAATTATTTTTCCTGTAAACTTTGTTATTTTGGACATGGATCATGATCGTGAGGTACCATTGATATTGGGCAGACCATTTTTGGCAACTGCCCGAGCACTTATTGATGTTGGAGACAGTAAGCTTGCCCTCCGCGTGGGAGATGAGTCTGCCACCTTTGACATGTCCAAAATAATGAAGAGGCCCTGTCAGGATAGTGGAGAGTGTACATGGATGTGATGGATTCTTTGGTGGAGGATTGCATTCCTAACATGCTTTTTGATGAAGCCTTCTTTGATCTTCTTTTAAATGATGGTTTGTCAGCAGAGGATCTTGAGCTCCTCCCCAGTTTTCATTGTCTTATGATAGGTGGAGAGGAGGACTCAAGTGATGTTAGTGATGTGAAGAGGAAAGAAGATGACTTAGATAAGGTGGAGAAGGAAGACTGTCAGACTGATTCTTCTTTTGTTACTCCTTCTCCATTATATCTAAAGCCTCTTCCCTCCCACCTTGAGTATGCGTTTCTAGATGAAAGTTCTGACCTCCCTGTTATTCTTGCATCCGGGCTTGAGCCATCCCAAAAATCTGCATGTCTTGATCTACTTAGTGAACAAACGAAAGCTCTAGCCCGGAAACTTTCTGACATGAAAGGAATCAGTCATGCTTTCTGCACTCATAAAATTTTGATGGAAGATAATGCTAAACCGATAGTGCAGCCACAAAGAAGACTGAATCCTAATATGCAGGAGGTGGTTAGGGAGGAAGTCATCCGTATGTTAGATGTAGGTATTATTTATCCGATTTTAGACAGCCCTTGGGTCAGCCCGACCCAGGCGGTTCCCAAGAAAGGGGGGATGACTGTGGTTAAGAATGAGAAAGATGAGTTGATTCGTACACGTACGGTCACCAGATGGCGGGTCTGCATTGATTACCAAAAATTAAATGCCGCCACCCGGAAGGACCACTTCCCCCTCCCCTTTATTGATCAAAGGATAACATGGCATAAGTTATACTGTTTCCTTGACGGGATGTCAGGATACTTCCAGATCCCCATAGCCCCCGAGAACCAGGATAAAACCACTTTCACATGTCCATTCGGTACCTTTGCTTATCGGAGGATGGCGTTTGGATTATGTAATGCCCCTGCTACCTTTATGAGATGCATGCTTGCTATTTTTGGGGATTTTATAGGGAAGTTTATGGAGGTTTTTATGGATGACTTTTCTGTGTATGGTGATACTTTTGATGAGTGCTTAGAGAATTTGAAGAAAGTCCTGGTTAGGTGTCGAGAGGTGAATTTGGTGCTTAACTAGGAGAAGTGCCATTAGGAGTTTTCTAGGACACACAGGTTTCTACCGTAGGTTCATCCAGGACTTTTCTAAGATAACCCAACCCATGACTAAGCTCCTTGAGAAGGACGCACCGTTTGACTTCTCAAAGGAGTGTTTAGAGGGTTTTGAGTGTTTGAAGGAGAATCTTGTCAAGGCGCCGGTGGTAGTAGCTCCTGACTGGTCTTTGCCTTTTGAGACTATGTGTGATGCTAGTGATTTTGCAGTAGGAGCCGTTCTTGGGTAGCTTCGAGAGAAACATTTTCAGCCTATTTCTTATGCTTCTAAGACTCTCTATAGTGCCCAGGAAAATTACACTACCACCGAGAAAGAATTGCTTGCTGTTGTGTTTGCTCTTGACAAGTTTCGCCCTTATTTGATTTTGTCTATGGTAGTGATATTCACCGATCATTCTGCTCTTAAATATTTGATGCAAAAAGTGGATGCTAAGCCTAGATTGATTCGGTGGATATTACTACTCCAGGAGTTTCATATTGAGATAAGGGATAAGAAAGGGGATGAGAATTTAGTAGCTGATCACTTGAGTAGGTTAGAGAACCCCTTTCTTGATTCCTTGAGTGAGAGAGATATTGAGGGTACTTTTCCTGATGAGAGATTTTTGCGTATCGTTGATGAGGTGCCTTGGTTCTCTGACATCACCAACTATCTTGTTGGGGGTGTTGTTCCTTCTGATTATACACCTCATCAACGAAGGATTTTTTTTGCTGATCTGAAGTTTTATTTCTGGGAGGAACCATAGCTGTTTCGTATTTGTGCTTATCAGGTTGTTAGAAGTTGTGTTCCCCTTAGTGAGGGAGCTGAAATTCTTAAACATTGTCACTCTGGACCGACCGGGGGACACTATTCTTTCAACCGGACAACCCGTAAGGTCTTGGAATGTGGTTTCTTCTGGCCCACTTTGTTTAAAGATGCTCTAACTTTTGTGGAGGAATGTGACAGATGTCAACGCAACAGGGCGGTTACCAAGAGGGATGAGATGCCCCAGAATTTTATATTGGCTTGTGAGGTATTTGATGTTTGGGGCATTGACTTCATGAGACCGTTTCCGGGTTCTAAAGGTAATAAATTCATTCTTGTTGCTGTGAATTATGTTTCTAAGTGGGTTGAGGCTGAAGCTCTACCCACAAATGATGCTAGAGTTGTGATTCGTTTTTTGAAGAAATTGTTTTCAAGATTTGGAGTGCCACGAGTTTTGATAAGTGATAGGGGTCAATCATAAAGGGGCATCCCATATCACCCTCAAACTTGTGGCAAAGTTGAGAATTCGAATAGGGACAATTAAGACCATCCTTGAGAAGACCATTGAGACCCATAGGAAGGATTGGTCCGATAAGCTAGATGATGCGTTGTGGGCATTGCGTACAGCGTACAAAGCTTACTGAGCTTTGAGTCACGCCCAAATAAAGGATCAGTGTCTCACCAGCTTCAGGCTTGCTAAGTAGCAGATCTGATTGCAAGTATTTCTTTAACTCCTCGAACGCTTCTTGGCACTCTTGAGACCACTGGAACCCGTTGCTCTTCTTTAAGATTTTGAAAAATGGTAAGGACTTATCAGCTGATCTAGATAGGAACCTCCCCAAGGCGGCCAACCTTCAAGTTAGGATATGAACTTCTTTAACATTTCTTGGGGGTTCCATGTCTAAAATCGCCTTGACCTTCTCGGGGTTAGGTTCAATGCCCCGGTGTGTGACCATGAACCCCAAAAACTTCCCACCTTGAACAACAAAAGTACATTTTTTGGGATTCAGTCGAAGATTCACCGTCTTCATGATAGTGAATACTTCTCTCAGGTCATCCGCGTGGTCACCCGCCTTTTGGCTCTTTACGATCATGTCGTCGACATATGCCTCCATGTTTCTTCCGAGCACTGCTCGGAAAACCTTGGCCACCATCCTTGTATAGGTAGCCCCAGAATTCCTCAGCCCAAAGGCCATTACTAAGTAGCAAAAAACTCCTTCGGGCGTGATGAACGAGGTCTTCTCCGCATCGTCGAGGTGCATGGAGATTTGATGATATCCCCGAAACGCATCCATGAAAGAGAGGAGTTCGCAGCCGGCAGTGTGATCTACGAGCTGGTCAATGCTGGGCAAAGGAAAAGGATCTATCGGGCAGGCCTCGTTTAGGTCTGTGTAATCTACGCACATCCTCCAAGTGGGTGGCTTGGGGGCCATCACCACATTAGCGAGCCATTCCGGGTACTGTACTTCCCTTATATGCCCAATGCTCAATAGCATGTTTACTTCATTCTTCATGAACTCCTTTCTGTCCAAGGATAAGTATCTCCTTTTCTGCTTTACTGGCGTTATTTTTGGATCCACATTCAATCGATGAACATCGATGCTTGGGTCGAGCCCGGGCATATCCTCGGGTCCCCAAGCGAAAATCATCTTGAATTCTACCAGAACTTGGACTATCTTCGCTTTCAGGTCGGCTGGGAGTCCTGCCCCAATTTTCACTTGACGCTCTGGTCGTGATGGGTCGACCCCGACCTCTTGGAGCTCTGAGGCCGGCTGGGCTCTGAGTTGCCCGTCCTCATATTTATATAGGTCTTGTTCAATGGCATTGATCCTCATGTCACTTCCCCCGTGAGCCTTGCAGGCCCTCACATAGCAACTCCTGGCCATCTTCTGATCCCCTCTCACCATGCCAATCCCAGCTGGAGTGTAGAACTTCATGCATAGGTGGGCCTGGGAAATAATGGCTCCCAGGTCTTCCAACAGGGGTCTGCCTAGGATGGCCTTGTGTACGCTCGGTATTTGGACAATGATGAAGTCCGCTTCAATCTCCCGTATGCAGGGTTCCGATTCGAGTTGGATCTTGAGGGTTATCATTCCCTCGGGCTCAATTATATCTCCAGTAAAACCTGAAAGGGGGGTTCTTACCGGTTTGAGATCTTCTCTCCTGAGCCCAACCTCAAGGAAGGCATCCATGTAAAGAATATTGACCGAGCTGCCATTGTCCACCAGCACCCTGTGAACGATCGTGTCTGTGACCTCCATCTTGATCACTAGCTTGTCCCTATGTGGTGGGGGACATGGGGGAAAATAATCATCTGTGAAAGTTATTGACTCACGTTTCTGCCTTTTATCGGCGGGAAGACGGCTGATCTCGCCGACGAATAGTTGGCG
Organism: Cuscuta europaea; assembly: GCA_945859875.1. NCBI lineage: Eukaryota > Viridiplantae > Streptophyta > Magnoliopsida > Solanales > Convolvulaceae > Cuscuta > Cuscuta europaea. The sequence continues at coordinate 1,197,636 of CAMAPE010000068.1, read as the reverse complement.
ATTCCACTTCTTTTTTTCTCCCTACGTATCCCCCCACAGGTCCGCCGTAGATCTGGTTGACGTGAGGTCGTTTCTGTCTTCCGGTGTCCTCTCCTTCATTGTCATCTTCAAATTGGGCCCCAACCTCCCTTTTCTTCGAGGTTGGTGCGTCCTTCTCGCGGCTCCAGGTAAGTTTTCTCACTGGAGGCTGTCCTTGCTGGGCTTGCTTTACAAATTGCTCCAACTGACCCTCCCGCACGAGCTTTTCTGCATACTTCTTCAGGATGTAACAATCGTTGGTCTGATGAGAGTCAGTTTTGTGGATCTTGCAGTACTTGTTCTTGGGATTCTGACTGTGGATGATGTTGCACCCCTCAGGGGCGGCGATCAAGCCCTGCTTCGCAGCATAATCCAGGACAGTACTTACTTGATGCGCAGAAGGGGAGAAATCTGTGTGGCTGGTCAGCGGCCCCTCAGGCACACCAGATTTGCCCTTTCCCCAACCCTTCTTCTTCTTTCTGAACCCATTCCCCTTGTCGGGGTCAAGGGTTTCCTTCTCAAAGGTCTTCTTCTTTTCGCCCTCAGGTTGGTGCTTTCCGGTCTCTTCGTCTCTCTTTCTTCTCTCAGCTTCTTCTACTCCGGCTTGCGCGTTAGCTCGCTGCAGGGCCTCCTCGTGTGAGGCCGGAGGGTTCCGGACAAAACCCTTGTACAACTCGCCCGATCTCAGAGCGTTGGTTAGTATGGCGACTGCGGACTTGTCATCCAGGTCGTCCACCTTCACAGATTCGTCCCTCCACCGGGTCAAGAAATCAGCCAAGCTCTCCTGGGATCCCTGTCTGATCCTCAAGAGATGAGATTTTTTTTGGAATCCTTAGAGCTAGCGAACCGAGTCACACAAGCATGGGCCAACTCCCTAAAGTTTCAAATCCTCCCATTAGGTAGGGAATCATACCACTCTCGAGCCGGTCCGTCAAGCGTTACCGAGAATCCCCTGCACTTGATGGCATCTTCATACCCCGTCATCACCATATACGCCACGTATCTGGAAACATGGTGCTGTGGGTCTGTCTCCCCTCGATATGCCTCTATATTGCAAGACTTGTATCCTTGGGGTAGCGGAGCGTCCATAATCTGACGGACAAACGGTTCAAGAATCCTCACCTCATGGTTGGGATTAATCCTTGCGTCCACTTCCCTTTGGAGCTCGTCTAGCCTCCTCCAGAGATCTTCATTGCCTTGGCCCGCCTGCTGCCGAGATGGGGATCGTCGATGCCTGTGGCCCTGCCGGTTGGCGTTGATCTCGTCTCTGAGATCTCCCCCACGCACACTGCGGCAGTGGGATGAAACAGTTGCGGATGATGCCTCCATGCTCGGCTCAGGTCGGGATGAGATCTGGTCATGCACGGAGACCCTTTATCCACCAATCCGGTCCATCACCGAGGTCCTCGGAGTTTGCCTGGAACGACGGGAACACTGGGATCGAGATGGCGGAGAGCCCCTCTTGGAATGCTCGTGCCCCTCCTCCTGCCGGGATACTGACGGAGCCCGGCAAGGTGAAGGGGATCTCGCACCCTCATTAGGGATGATGCCTTGGAAAACAGTGGTCAGGGTTTCCACCGCCCTTTGGAATGTTGCCAAACTGGCTAGGGCCTGAGCCGGATCAATATTGGGAATACGGTTCCCAGTGCTAGGCGTCTGAAACTGCGGTGGTCGTGTTGCCGCCCGCCTAGAACTCTCAACGCCTTGGAGGCGATTCCTCAGGTCCTCCAATCCCGCCGTGTTGTCGTTACGCCTTCGAAAGTCACTCCGTCGTGACCGAGAGCCTTCATCTTCGATCACTACTTGATCGTGACGATTACCGCCCAGATTGCTGCCTCCACGGTTGTGGCTATGAGATCCCACCACAGTTCGTCGCAGATCGAGCTCTCAATGAGAGCACCAAATGATGGAGTTTAATCCAACAACAAGAGCTAAATCTACGGAAGCAGATGATAATTTGGCAGCGTAAGGCAGTGTTTTATTGATCAATGTCTCTCCCCCTTTTGGAGGTTTACAAGTTGTATTTATAGGCTAAGGAACTAGTGTTACAAAAGGAAATTGATACAATAAATGTTATTAATTATGCATTAGCTTGAATAGGACTCTTGTAATGTCTCGGCCGTTGTGCTATGATTGTTCCTTTATCCCACGTTCCAGCCGTTTAACTTCTGCCAGCTGCCGTTTCCACTGATAGCGTGCCACGTCAGCCCTAGGAATATCCCAGCCTCACTAGAACTCCATCCAGGCTCGAGGCATGCATTCCAGCCTGGCCTGGCTGTGGGTTCTTCTCACGGGCTTGGTTCCTAGTTAGGCCCAGTGGTTATCTATCATTAATCGCGTTAAAGGTTAATCTCGTTTATGGGCCGACCTCACGCAATTGGGCCATGGTCGGGTTCCATGGTACCATCAGGTTGATTTTCAAAATTGTCACGCACGTCCTTTAACAAATCATCAATGCGATCCATTAGTTATGTCATTAGCTGCACCACCATCATCATCCTGAACACTTGGGTTATTCAGAGCATCTAGCGCTTTACGCTTCAAGCTAATTGATCCAACACGTGGAATGAAAGTGTTTTTGTTAAACATTATTTCAACGTGTAAAGTCCAAACGGTGTAGTTTCTTCGAAAGCCTTTTTCGACAAGTGTTGAAAAATCACATTGACATCAGTTTCTTTTCGCATGTTACGACATATTTCTTCAAATCCTTGTTACTTTTGATGTGCCACAACATCCTTCATAAAGTCGATAACGCCTATGAAGAATCGTGTAGTATTTCGGGGTCCATACATTATATCCAAGTACAGTCCATGATAAACCTGCTTATTTATATTTCTTGCCAGCGGTCATTGTTTTTGCTATAATTAAACGACTAAAATTGTATTCAAAGTTTCAATGTAAATCCATTTGCAAAAATTGCAAGCTTTATCAATATGATCATAACTTTTTATTGGCTGATCCAAATTGAGTGATTTCAGTTGTGTTGTACTCTTTTAAACATTATCTACAACTCTTATGAAGAACAAAAGTTCCAAATTATGAACGGAAAGGAAATATTGGTCTTACGCCCAATTGGCTTACGAAAATGAGGTGTTAGATATACAAATTATTTCTTAACTTTCGATTGGCTGATCCAAATTGAGTGACTCCAATTGTGTTAGATGTGTTTCCATGAGAGATACAACTCTTGAGAAGACCTCATGTCTAAATTATTAACAGAAGTAAAGATACTAGTCATACACTCAACTGATTCGTGAAAATCAGTAGTTTTTGTGAAAAGATGTAGTTTTGCGATTAGGTTTTTGCTTTGTGATTGGACTTTGTTTTTGAGATTTAAATTTATTTTGCGATTGGACTTAGTTTTGCGAAATTGCCAAGTTTTGTGAAAATGTCATATTTTCCGAAAACATGAGGCTTTACAAATATTGTCGTAACTTTTGATCGGCTAATCCAAATCGAGTTATTCCAAGTGAGTTGGATTCTTCAAATCATTATCTAAAACTTGTTTGATGTCCTCATGTCCAAATTGAGAATCGAATAAAAGATATCGGTCTTAGACTTAACTGGTTTGGGAAAACCAGGTCTTTTGCGAAATGGGAGTTTTGCAAAAGCATCAAGCCTTGATAATTTTGTCGTAACTTCTGATTGACGGGTTTTTTCCTAAGGAGGGGTACTTTCAAATCTTATTTCCCAAATTAGGATAATTTTAAACTTATTTCCAAATAGAGATGTTTTTTGCCTTGTCATCCGGCTGGACGCGCCTTGTCAGCGAAACCCGATTTTTTATATGTTAAAACACATGTGAATGAGATGACATGGATATATGACGTGGCGAGCGAGTGAGAATTAAGCAGGCTTCGCTGACATGGCGCGTCCAGCCGGATGACAAGGCAAAAAACACCTCTGTGTGAGAAATAAGTTTAAAACTACCATAATTTGGGAAATAAGATTTGAAAGTACCTTCCTTGGGAAAAAACTCTCTGATTGGCCGACCCAAATCGAGTGATTCAAAGTGGGCTGCATTCACCTAATCATTATCTATAACTCTTTTCAAGACCTCATGTTCAAATTGTGAACAAAATAAAGTATATTGGTCTTATACTTAACTGGTTTGTGAAAACCAGTTCTTTTTTAGAAAATGGGAGTTTTGCGAAGATACAAGAGATTTGAGAAAATGGGGGTTTTGATAAACCATTTTCTTCGTTGATCTGAAAAACTTTATACATACATCCCAAACACAAAAAACTAACCCCCAATACATTCAAAATGTTAAAGGAAATTACTTGCAGTGTGATGTCATTATAGATAGAATATTTACTAATATATTATGTACTGAGCTAATGGACCCGAGAAGCCCAACCCTTGTGTAAACCTAATTCTCCTCTATTTAAAGAGGGTCTACCTATTGGAATAACACACCTCTCTCACTTTCCTACAACACGTTATCAGCACGTAACCCTAAATTTTTCCACGCCTCCCTCCTCCAAATTGCCGCAGCAGTCCGCAGCCTCCCTCCTCCAAATCGCTGCAGCAGTCTAACCAGCCGTCCAGCCAAGCCGCAGCACCACCGCTGTCCGCCTACGGTCAATTTCCGATTACTATCCATCGAGGTAAAATCCATCCCCGATTGAAACTTTAATTTCAAACTGTGTTCATTGATCTAGTTGGCTAATTTTAATTTCAAACTATATAATCCTATTGTTGTTGATCTTAATTCGATTGTTTGATGTTATGTCGATTCATTTTGTTTTTGGAGATCGCGATGCAATTTTTTATTATAATTCCGTAATGCTATATGATATAATCATATAGTTGGAATCAATATCACATTATGCATCCTTCTTCCTTTTTTTTGTACATTCATGTGATCATATTTTTCCGTAAAGTTATATGCCATATACATATAGTTGGAATCAAAGAACACACGAATTAACCATATTTTACTTTTACTTTATATGATTATACTCTCCGTAAAGCTATATGTTAAATACATATAGTTGGAATTAAGATCATATTATACATTTTTATTTATTTATTTATTGTATACATATTATGTGGTTATATTTTTCCGTGATGCTATATGTCACTTACATATAGTTGGAACCGTAATCACGTAAGATTACTCTTTTCACTATTTAATATATGTTTAATATTCCTTTCCATCTATATTAATATTTTTTCCCCATATGCGTATGTTTAATTAATATGCAAAGAATATATTAACATATATATGACAAGAATCTAAAAATTAAAAGTGCGAATCTTCTTTCAAAATTTATTAACATATAAAAATATCCTTCTAAATATATCATAATACTAAATAATCAATGAAATCAATTTTTCCATTCTATTTAGAAAACCGCCACCTTTAAATGAATATATATGACAAATCTTGACTTTACTATTCCATTTTTTTATGCACATTTATTATTCATAACATACAATTGACACATGCATACACCCACACGCATAATAAAATGTTACGTGTGTATATATATGGTTGACTCATGTACATGCCATTTCTTTATACTTCTAGACTATATTTTCATGTCAATTTTTTTTAACTTGCCATTTGTTCACACCAATAAAATTATTTAACGAAATATGAAGCAAATTTATATATATTTTCATTTTTTATAGAAAATTCAATCTCATTCCCAAAATTAATAATAAAAAAAACGAAAAAAAAAATTCAATTTTTGGTAATCCGCATATACGAAGCATTTTTTTAATATATGCATATTAAATTACTACTATGTTATTAAAATCGTTTTTACAAATTAATTTTGGATAACTAAAATTCGATAATTAATTATTTTTGATAATTCGAAGTTTGTTTTAAAATAAAAAATCGATTTTTTTGTCAAAATATACTATTTAAGTTCGAAAAAAAATGATAATTAAATTCATTTTTAAGATCCATTTTTTATATAATTAAAATATATGGCAAAATATATTTTCAATAATTCAACAATATAAATAATATTACTAAAAGGATTATTAAATTCGTTCTTTTTTTTTCAAAAAAAAAAAGAGATATACCTAATCCATTCATTAGACCAATATTAATATTTTATATATTAAACACACCATATAACATCCTAAAAAAAAATCTCTATGATTTTTTAAGGAGATAAATATATATATCCTCTCTTTGATGCATTATACAAAATATTGTCTGCAAAGAGACATACCACATGACATTGTTTTTATGTGATAAAGAATTTTCACACAAAGAATCGCATTTTTTTATTCATTTTTTTAGCGATAAATGGTAGTGAATGACACTCATACAATTTTATATTTTAAGACGACTGATCCAACTCGACCCGAGTTTGACATCCTGGACTCAGAAGGACTTGAGTACCATCGCTGGGTTTCTGACATAGAAACCACTTTTGTGGCTAAAGACTATTCCGCCACGCTTGCCGACCCTGAGAGTTTAAAAGATAATGCACCGTCTGAAAAAATAAAGGCTGCTGCGTTAATGTTCCTTAGACGCCATATTGACCCTAGCTTACGCTGGGAATACTTACAATTGAAAACCCCCAAAGAACTGTGGGACGCACTAAAAGGTCGTTTTGGGAACATACATGACACATTGCTCCCCGAACTGACAGTGCAATGGAATGAAATCCGCTTAGTCGACTACAAAAAGATCAACGATTTTAATAAGGACATGTTACGCCTCAAAGCGCGCCTTAATTTCTGTGGTAAACCAATCACAGAAGATGAAATTATTGATAAGACTCTCTCCACTTTCCCTACCTCAGCACTTATACTAGCGAACCAGTATAGGTTGGAGCATAATAACAAAAGAATAACCACATTTAATCAGTTAATTAATTTTCTCCAAGTTGCTGAAAGACAAAATCAAGTTCTCTTGAATAACAATGCCAGACCAGTTGGGACAAAGAAAATTCCCGAGGTCAACTATGGCAAAGCAAACACTGGAAAGCACCCTAGTGGAAGAGGAGAGGGTCGTACTCGAGGAAGGGGGCGCAACCATCGCGGCGCGCGTGGAGGCCGAGGTACGGGCCGTGGAGGATTTTCCAAAGTGTGGAAGAAAGATACAAGCGGCGGGACCAGTGGTCAAACTAACAAGGCCCATAATGCACCATCAAAACCTCCAGTCAAACGAGACCGAATTGGGGAAGAACCATGCTACAAATGCGGAGTTTCAAGTCATTGGTATAAGAATTGCCAAACCAGTAATAGAGTTGCTGCTGCCTACAAGAAATACAGAGAATCAAAGGAGCATGAATCTCAGTTTGTGACAGACGAAGGAAATGAGGTTGATGTTAACCTCACAGTGGCGGATTTTGGTGTTAAAAATAACACCACCCATTCGGTCGATGCACCGGACTTTGATTAAATTTCCCCTATCCCACCAGACATTTTAAACAAACTTTATGTTTTTCCCATTCCTTTTAATTTCCTGCTTATGGACATTACATGCTTATCGTTATTTTAATAATTGGATTCAATTTTTGAAATCCAAATATATACCAACAATTATCTAATGCATGTTTACACAGGAATGATCCGAGGAGAACTCGAATGTTTAGTCGATAGTGGGACAACCCACACTATCCTCAGACATAGACAACTTTTTATTCAATTAGTAGCCTATAAATCCTCTGTGACTACGATGATTGGATCATCGAACGTAATACAAGGGCGAGGCACTTCCAAGTTTATGCTACCTAACGGTACCACATTCCACGTCACAGACGCTCTATATGCACCTAGAGCTACTCGAACTTTATTAAGTTTTAAAGATATACGGGATAATGGTTTCCACGTTGAAACTCATAGTGAGGATGGGATAGAATACCTATATATTACCTCTAGTAAAAGCGGAAGAAAACGCATATTAGAAAAATTAATGAGTCAATCTAGTGGACTCTATGTCACTACTATTCGAATCTTCGAATCATATGCGATTTCCAACAATGAAATGTTGGACATAGACTCGTATAGGCTTTGGCATGATCGCCTTGGTCACCCCGGTCGTGACATGATGATTCGAATTCTCAAGAATTCACATGGACACCCTTTCTTTCGAGAAAGGTATAAAGAAGGGCGAAAAGTCAGCACAGTACAAAAATTGTTAACCATGCGGCTCCTACACAAGTACAATTATCTTCTAAAGCACAAGAAGAACTAGCCCATGCTTCCCTAACTATGTCCACATTACAAAACTCATTTTGCAAAGCCTGCTCCTTAGCAAAAACAGGATCGAGACCATCCTATGCTAAAGACACAAAACAAAACATCCCATTCTTACAAAGAATTCAAGGAGACATATGTGGACCGATCCATCCAGAATGCGGACCATTTAGATACTTTATGGTTCTGGTGGACGCATCGACCCGTTGGTCGCATGTTACCTTATTGTCCACAAGAAATACTGCATTTGCAAAACTCCTAGCACAAATAATTCACTTAAGGGCCCACCACCCGGATCATCCTATAAAGTCTATTAGACTTGATAACGCTGGAGAGTTTACATCAAAGACATTTGATGACTATTGCATGTCTATCGGGATCGACATAGAGCATCCCGTTCCCCATGTACACACACAAAATGGTCTCGCAGAAGCTACTATTAAAAGATTACAAACAATAGCTAGGGCATTGGTTATGCGCACCAACTTGCCTATATCTGCATGGGGATATGCAATATTACATGCAGCCTTACTTATTCGCTTTCGGCCCACTGCGAACCAACCATTTTCTGCATACCAGTTGGTAACTGGATATGAGCCTGACATTTCACACTTACACATATTTGGTTCTGCAGTCTATGTGCCAATTGCGCCACCACAGCGCACCAAAATGGGTCCTCAAAGGCGATTAGGTATATACGTTGGATACGAATCCCCAACAATAATCCGCTATCTAGAACCTTTGACAGGCGATCTTTTCACCGCAAGATTTGCGGATTGTCACTTTGATGAGACAACATTCCCGTCGTTAGAGGGAGATAAGAAAAAGGATTTTTCCTAAGAACGACGTGAATTATCCTGATGTGTTCCTACACTGTCTCATTTTGATCCCCGCACCTCACATTGTGAAAGTGAAGTGAAAAGAATAATAGACCTACAAGATGTAGCAGACTCAATGCCTGATGCATTTTCTGATATTGCAAAAGTGACAAGATCACACATACCAGCTGCAAATGTGCCTGCAAGGTTAGAAGTCCCCAAGGGAGGGCACAGTGCCATAGTAGGAGGCACTGCAACCACACTTAGTGGAGGTGTGGTTGAGGCTGTGGCTCCTCAAAGGAAGAGAGGAAGACCACTCGGTTCGATTGATACTCGTCCAAGGAAGAAGAGGACGAGTACGGCACAACCTAATCCATTAATCATCGATGAACAACATCCATCACATGAGATTATCTCCGATTATAGTTATGTCCATGAATCATTACTGGAGGACGCTCCGATGATCGAAATGATTCTAGAAAACAAGGAAATCTCTATGGATTATGAAAATGCACATGTGCTAATGGAAAGATCTTCCATACACATCGATGATATATTTGCATTTACAGTTGCTCAAGAAATTATAGAGCATGATGATATCGAACCTCGCTCTGTGGCAGAATGCCAACAAAGAGTTGATTGGCCTAAATGGAAAGAAGCAATCCAGGTCAAATTAGATTCCTTGACAAAAAGGCACGTATTTGGTCCGGTAGTGCTAACCCCACCAAGTGTAAAGCCTGTAGGACATAAATGGGTATTTGTCAGAAAGCGTAATGAGAAGAATGAAGTCTTAAGGTATAAGGCTCGCCTAGTGGCGCAAGGTTTCTCACAACGCCCTGGGATTGACTACGAGGAGACCTACTCTCCCGTAATGGACGTTATCACGTTCCGATACCTAGGCAGCTTAGCAGTTTCTGAAGGATTGGAAATGCAATTGATGGATGTGGTTACTGCATATCTCTATGGGGATCTTGATTCAGAGATATATATGAAAGTACCCGACGGACTTTCACTACCTAAATCAAGTGACTCTAAACCACGGAGTGCGTTTGCAATAAAATTGAAACGCTCACTTTACGGATTAAAACAATCTGGGCGGATATGGTATACCTGCCTAAGTGACTACTTGATTAGGAAGGGATACAAGAACGATGAGCTTTGCCCCTACGTATTCATAAAGAAAACGAGTTCCGGATTTGCAATCATAGCTGTATATGTCGACGACATGAACATAATCGGCACTCTTGACGAAATAAGAGAAACCACAAGCTATTTGAAATCCGAGTTTGAGATGAAAGACCTTGAGAAAACTCGATTTTGTCTAGGCCTTGAATTAGAACATCGAGTTTGTGGAGTATTAATCCACCAGTCTGCGTATATCCAAAAGGTACTCAGGCGATTTAACATGGATAAAGCGCACCCTGCTAGCACTCCCATGGTGGGCCGAAGTTCTAGATCCTTAAAAGGATCCATTTCGTCCAAAGGAAGATGACGAGGAGGCATTAGGAGCTGAAATTCCATACCTAAGTGCAATAGGCGCATTATTGTACTTAGCACAATGCACTCGGCCCGATATAGCATTCTCAGTGAACTTGTTAGCTAGATTTAGCTCTGTGCCTACGTAGCGTCATTGGAACGGCATCAAGAATATCTTTAGATATCTTAAAGGGACCAGTGACTTGGGACTGTTCTTTCCCTACGGAGAGACGAAGAAAACCACAAATGGAGTTGGTGTCACAAAGGACAAAATGGTCACCCCCCTGAAAACCCCAAATGATGTCTTGGTAGGTTTTGCTGATGCTGGGTACCTCTCCGACCCTCACAAAGGCCGTTCCCAAACTGGCTATGTTTTCACAATCGGGAACACGGCGATATCCTGGAGATCAACTAAGCAAACCCTTGTGGCTACCTCCTCGAACCACTCAGAGATCATTGCTCTACATGAGGCGGTCCGTGAGTGTATATGGTTAAGAGCTATCATTGCACACATTCGAGAAACTAGTGGTTTAAATCCTACCACTGAAGAGCCAACCTGCATCTACGAGGATAATGCAGCCTGTATCGAACAAATGAAATTAGGATACATCAAGGGTGACAACACAAAACACATATCTCCTGAGTTCTTCTATAATCAGCAACAACAGGCCTTCCTCAAGATCCAAGTAAATCAAATAAGTTCGGAAGAAAACGTAGCAGACTTGTTTACCAAGTCATTGCCCAAGGCCACATTCGAAAAACATGTGAAAAACATTGGAATGCGTAAGTTTTCTGAAATCCCCTGATTAATGTAAATATCAGGGGGAGGTGTAGACTTCAGGGGGAGTCTTACACCATCACGTTATACTCTTTTCCTTAAACCAAGCTTTATTTTTCTCCCATTGGGTTTTTGTTACTTGGTAAGGTTTTTAACGAGGTAACTGTGAGTATCGATCAAAGTAAAGAATCCAAAAGGACTCAATGAATGAAGTCCAATAAACTCTAGTCTCTTGTCAAGGTTTATTTTTCCCACAGGGTTTTTTTTACTTGACGAAATTTCCACAAGGCTACAGGGAGTGCAACACTCTATCTACAACTCAGCACAAGGGGGAGTGTTAAAGGAAATTACTTGTAGTGTGCTGTCATTATAGATAGAATATTCACTAATATATTATGCACTGAGCTAATGGGCCTGAGAAGTCTAACCCTTGTGTAAACCTAATTCTCCTCTATTTAAAGAGGGTCTACCTATTGGAATAACACACCTCTCTCACTTCCCTACAACACAAAACGAATAGTAGTACATCTAAGAAGCATTTTAACACCTTAAAGCCATCCATTTGTAACGTAAGTAATCAAATACAAGACCAACAATTAAAGGGCATAATGCCGTCATATCACGTAGAAAATGGCGTGAATCCAAGCTTCTCAACCGCTGCCACTGCTACTCTTAGGACCTCTTGATATACACTAATTAGTAGTGCATAAATGCATCTTTTTATGTTTGATTTGTGTGGATTGTTTACCATTTTATTTAATTTGTAAACATTTCTGTGATTTTAGTTGTAATTGTATTTTAATCTTCATTTGTAAGTTGTAAAGTAGAATTAGGAATTATGGTGTTGAAAAGGAGGACTTTGAAGTGAAGAAAAATGAATTTTGACTGTCCAGGAGCAAATACCCGACCGGGTAGAAGACTTCACCCGGTCGGGTCTGATTTGAAAACAAAACTGCTGAGGAAAGAGCTGGACCCGGTCGGGTGAGGTATTGTACCCGGTCGGGTCTGACTTGACCCGAGACATTTTAACGTGCCGAAGATCACCAGAACGTGGAGGATATCTGATTTTGACCGGACCGGGTCGGGTACCCGGTCCAAGGTGTTGAAAAACACCTATAAATAGCACACTTTTTCTTCACAAGAAATCATCCCTTCTTCCATACTCTTAAGCTCAGTTTAGAATAACATTTCTTTATATTTTTCTAGCTATGTTTAGTCTCCAAATGAGGAGCTAAACTTCCATTCTTGGTGTTGCTTTTGAATCTTGTTGATTATTAAAGTTGTGGGTTATTTTCTTAACTTCTTCCCTTGAATATTAATTATTAGTTCTTTCCTTAATACTATCACTTTATTAATGTTGGGGAGTGTTGCTAAGATGACAATTATTTAACATCTTGACATTAGTTAGATTAGTATTTTCTTCCTCTATATTAATGTTGGGGAGTGTTGCTAAGATGACAATTAGTTAACATCTTGATATTAATTATAGTAGGATTCATCTCTTTAATAATATTCTTCCTTGAATATTAATTAATTCCTATTCATATTTCATAATGATATTTTGAACATTACTTAAAGGATCAACTAGTTTTGTTTCATATATTAATTATTACTAGAAACGATCGACGAACCGATGGTTAATCGTTGATGGTTTCACAAGTAAGTAACTTTGATTTATTAATGCACAGTCGTGGTTGATAAACTTAAGAGGGATTAATTTTGTTGGTTAAACCGAAACCGTTGTGTTGAGGTTATCAATCTTAATTGATTTCATCAAAGAGTTAAGAGATTAAATGCTACTATCAAGTCGGTATATGGAGGTATTCTATACTTGACTAATAGTAAGGGTTATTAATGAACGGTCGTTGTTAATAACTACCCTCGATGAATTGGATATACTCCTCGATTGAGTATTCGAGAGGGAGTAAATTATAGACATAACAATGATCGACTAAAATATATCAACAAGTGGAAAGTAGCAATGCCAAGTTCCTTTATCTTTGAATTAAAACACATATAGGTTGTTCATCTTAGTTTTTAAATTAAATCATTCAATCCCAAAACCCCCCTTTTATTTACTAAGTTCATAAAAAGAGAATTATTCCTTTCCCTGTGGATACGAATTCTACTTCACCTATACTACGTATAAGTGTTAAGTATTGAATTTATTTTGACGCACCGTGACAAAGTGCTCGTCAAATTTGGCGCCGTTGCCGGGGAAAGGCAATTAATGTTTCGTTTTATTTTATTTTAAGAAAAAGAAAAAAAATGATTCAAGTATAAAGATTTCTATTTCTTCTGAGCTTTGTGGTATATGGTTAAATATCGTTCACTGAACGAAATCACCTACCAATCAAACCCCGAAATAGAACAAGCCTTCGAGAGGTTGAGAAATTTATTTCCGCACACACCCTCGGAGGAATCCTCAAATGCTAGCTCTAGTTCTAGCGAATCTGAAGAGCCAATCACTATGGCTCAAGAAACAAGAACTTTGAGAGAGCTCACAGCTCCGAACTTGAACCAACAACCGTTATGTATTACCTTCCCTACACTCAACGAGGGTAATACATTTGAGCTTAAATCTGGGCTCATTCATCTTCTGCCATCCTTCCATGGCCTAAGAGGGGAAGATCTGAACAAACACTTGTCGGAATTCCACATCGTTTGCACCAGCATGTGTCCAAACGGTGTTACTGAAGAACAGATCAAGCTGAGGGCCTTTCCATTCTCACTGAAAGATACGGCTAAGGATTGACTATTCTATCTTCCCTCGGGAAGCATAGATACATGGGCGGCAATGAAGAAATGTTTCCTTGAAAGGTATTACCCCGCCTCCGTCTCATCATCTTTAAAAAAACAAATAAGCAACATTTATCAAAAAGATGATGAGACCTTATATGAATATTGGAAACGGTTCAAAAAGTTATGTGCTAGCTGCCCTTATCATGGCTACATCGAGCAAGACCTCATACTCTACTTTTACGATGGTCTTGTTGATGATGATAGAAGAATGGTGAATGCCGCTTGTGGGGGTGGCATTGTCAAAAAAACTCCCTCACAAGCAACAAGCTTGATCTCGGAGTTGGCCGAAAACTCTAGGCATTACAACGGGTGGTACTCAACCCGTAAAGTTGTCGTGGCAGAATCATCTACATCGTTAGAACGTCAAATGGCCGGCTTGACTTCTTCGGTTAAGGATTTCCTTTTGAATCCTAGAAACCAAGAGGTTAAGGTCTGCGGCATATGCACACAGCAAGGGCATCCAACCGATTCTTGCCCAACTCTCCAAGAAGAACAAGTCAATGCCTTGGATTTTCAGTCTCATCAACAAAAGAGGTACGATCCACACTCTAACACTTACAACCCCGAGTGGAGAGATCACCCGAATTTGAGATATGGGAACCCTCAACCACAACAAAATCAGCCCTTTCAACAATCCTTCCCAAATCACCAAGGCCAAACCTCAAGCTCAAATATGTCTACCGAAGACATGATCCGAGCACTTGCTACAAGTATGTCAATGATGCAACAAAGTGTGGCTCAACTCCAAGAAACGACGAAATTTAGCATCCAAAACTTGGAAAATCAAATGAGCCAAATCTCAATTGCGGTGAGCCGACTTGAGGCAAAAGACTCGGGTAAACTCCCATCTCAAACGGAGCAAAACCCGAGACAACATGTTAATGCAATCATGTTGATGGATGAGACAACATTGAAAGAGGTGCATGAGGAAGAAAAGCAAGCTAAAAATGGGGTTGATCCTGGAGAAGATTTTCAACCAAACGAGGAGGAACCAACGAAAGCTAAACTCCCTCCACTTTCATCATATGAACCACTTCCTCCATTCCCTGAAGCACTGAAGGACACAAGGAAGCTGAAGAATGATCGGGACCTCTATGAAACCTTCGCCAATTGTGAGGTAAATATCCCACTCTTTAAACTAATCCAAAGTGTTTCCCGTTATGCAAAGTTTTTAAAAGAACTATGCACAATGAAAAGAAAAGATAAATTGAAGGCAAAGCAAGAGGTAAAGGTTAGTGAACGTGTCTCAGCAATTTTCCAGAGAAAACTCCGGAAAAAATGCAATGACCCAGGCATGTTCACTATCCCATACAAAATAGGGGACACTTTATTTCCTAGGGCCTTGTTGGATTTAGGGGCTTCAATCAATGTTATTCCATATTCATTATACAAATCCCTAAAACTTGGCCCTATGCATGATATCAGGGTAGTAATCCAATTGGCAGATAGGTCTAGCACGTACCCAAAGGGTGTCGTAGAGGACGTGCTAGGAAAAGTTGAAAATTTGGTCTTCCCTCTTGATTTCTATATTCTTGAAATGGAAACCGATAACCAAGCTACACCCATCCTTTTGGGAAGACCCTTCTTAAAAACGGCCCAAACAAAAATAGATGTGTCTAATGGTTCATTAACTTTAGAGTTCGATGACCAAAAAGTAGAATTCAACATCTTTGATTCTACGAAAAAACAAATGAAAGAACAATCCCTTTGTTCTCTAAATGTTTTTGAACAACAAGCACAAAATATTTTTATTCAGAAAAAGGTTAAGGAAAAATCTATTTTGAAAGAAGAATCGCCTCAATATGAATTGGAACCACCTGTAGTTGAGGCGATAACAAAGAAGAAGTCTCGGGCTTACTGGAAAAGGCCGAAGATAAAGAATGAAACAAGGGATGTCCACGATCCCACATAAAAAAATAAAAAATAAAAAAATAAACGTCGTGCCGCGACATTAAATCAAGCGCTTCTTGGGAGACAACCCAAGTTTTTGTTTTTATTTTCATTTATTTTCAGTGTTATGTGTGTTAATTTTTTTTTTTAAAAAAGGCCTGGGAATGAACCCGGCCGGGTATAAACCCTACCCGGTCGGGTCCCTTCATAAAACACAGCACCCGACCGATCGCTTGGGTGAGGCAGTTGTGGAAAAGAAAAATTCAAAACACCCGACCGGGTCTGATATACCACCCGGCCGGGCGTTTTGCCTTTGCACTCTCTGGAACGCAAAACCGTCCGGGTAATATAAAATTTTTTAAAAATGAAGAACACCCGACCGGGTCACTCACCCCACCCGGCCTGGCGAACGGGAAAAAATCCCCATAAGGGGTCGGGCAGACCACCTTTCTTCCCCATTTCACCTCCCTAATTCGAAAACCCTCCCCCATTTTCACCATTTTCGAACATCAAAGCTTCAATTCCTCCCCATTTCTCCACCAAATCCATTACTTAAACACATTTTCTTCATCTCCTCAACACCCTTTTCCATTTTTTTACCCAAAAATCCTACCCAAATCCATCCCCCAAAGGAAATTCGAAAACCTAACCCCCATACCCCAAAAGGTCCGAATTTCCCCCCACAAAATCCCCAACAAACCCCAATTTCTTCTCCTAATAATCATCCTCTCCACTCTCACAACCCCAAAATACCCAAAACCCATCAAAAATCCAAAGTTCCAAACCCCACCATACCCAAGTCCGAAAATACCAAGAAAAAAATCCAAAAAAATCTACTTTCATGGGTCCTAAAAAGTCCAAAGCATCTTCTTCAAGGGGTGGCCAAGCTATTGCACCCGTTCCCGGTTTTGAAAGTGTGCAATTTGACACCGGGGTCCACAAAAAGCGCTTCATAGAGCAAACCAAACGTGAGGTAAAACAATCCCGTTTCATATGCATTACTACGCTAGTGTCATTCATGCTTGATCTGATTATGCGTGAAATTTTCACAAACATTGGGATGCTTAGGATATTTGAGATGCAATATGTTACCTACCCACATTTGGTGTATGAGATTTTTAGTTCATTTAAGCAAATAGCAAATGTTGATGATCATGCTGAAAGTAGAATCACATATCTTTTGTTGAATGAGGACCGTTCATTGACCAAGCGGGAGTTTGCCCAACACTTTGGCCTTCCCTTGTTTAATGAAGAACGTGAACATGACACTTTTGTGGGTGTGGAATTGTGGCAAAGAATGACAAGGCATGTGGATGTCAAGCTCAGACACCTTAGTGTGAATCGTGTACAACATCCGGTCTTCCGAATTTTCTTAAAATTCATATCAAACTGTTTTCTCGGAAGACCGAATAACCATCACACAAGGGTATGGGATGTTTGTATTCTTGGACAAGCTGTTTCACCAGGTCCGGATCAAGTGGATGTTGTCTCAATCCTATGGGATCATTTCAACACAATGGCAACTTCCACAGGAACTATTAGGGTATGGGATGTTTGCCCAACACTTTGGCCTTCCCTTGTTTAATGAAGAACGTGAACATGACACTTTTGTGGGTGTGGAATTGTGGCAAAGAATGACAAGGCATGTGGATGTCAAGCTCAGACACCTTAGTGTGAATCGTGTACAACATCCGGTCTTCCGAATTTTCTTAAAATTCATATCAAACTGTTTTCTCGGAAGACCGAATAACCATCACACAAGGGTATGGGATGTTTGTATTCTTGGACAAGCTGTTTCACCAGGTCCGGATCAAGTGGATGTTGTCTCAATCCTATGGGATCATTTCAACACAGTGGCAACTTCCACAGGAACTATTAGGGTAGGGGGCTTGATTACACATTTAGCTACACTCTATGGCTTTGTAGACTCAGGCCCCATTACCTCAGCACAACTAGTTTGCACATCATGGCTTCTGAAAAATACCAAAGATATTGTTTTTTCTCATAAAACACCCGGTAGAGTAAATATCTACAATTGGTTAGTCGATCCACCTAATGCCATTTATGCACAAATACCCTCAGCCGACCTCCCTTTGGACCTTTTGGATCACCAAATTGGTGATGGGCACCACTATTGTCTCCCCGGGAGAATACCACTCCATTACCAACAAGAAATACCCCAACAAGAACAGCTTGCAGTTGAACCACCACCCCTCATTCCTGAACAACCTCAACCACAACCCTTTGCTCACCAATATTCACCATTTGAGTAACAAATGCTAAATAGCATGGATGCTCTAAACCTCAACTACACTCAACTTCGGGAGGAAGTTGTGTTGTATAGAACCGAGCAGAGGCAGAGCTTCGAAAGGATCGAGGAGCAAAGGCAAGCACATTGGCGAAGATATGAAGAAGATCGGCGGAGAGATCAGGAGGACCAGAGGAGGACTTTTGGCCCTATATGCTCCTATGTAGCACATCAGGGTGACTTTGCCACTATGACTCCTCCTCCTCCGGCACCCTCATGATATAACCCCACTGAATGGGGTTATTTTGGCGGTTCGAGCTCTAGAGTTGGAGGCGGGGATGACGGATATGACGGTGATCACATGGATGAGGATACACACTTTAGGGGCTCCTAGGGCTATGGAGGATTCTATGATGGCGGAGATGCAGGCGGGCACTAGGGACTGTGCCATGGACTAGCGGTAGGGGAGATCTTTCCGGTATGCTCACATTCATACTCTTGATTCTTGTTTCTATTTTATTAAAAAAAGCTTGTTAAGTTGAAAACCCACAAAGGGCACCTCAAGCAAAAATAAAGCAAAAATAAAGAGTGAGTTTGTGAGATTTATTAAAGAAAAATGAGGGAAGCTGGGTTGAAAACCCGAAAGGGCACCTAGGCAAAATGAGAGAATGAGAGAAAGTATTTCTTTTGATTTTGCAGGATCCTAAGGGTGATGACTAAAGAGAGTTCGTTGCATGAGGAAATTGGATTTGAAGATCCCGTGATGTATTATTTTTTTGGTATGTTGGAGATACTTGGTGGTTATTTTGATTCTAAAAACATTTTATGATGGTTGTGTTGATGATCTTATCATTTGAGGATTTCTGGGATTGCATTTATTTGAGACGAGTAAAGGTTCAAGTGTGAGGTGTTTGATATGCACTAATTAGTAGTGCATAAATGCATCTTTTTATGTTTGATTTGTGTGGATTGTTTACCATTTTATTTAGTTTGTAAATATTTGTGTGATTTTAGTTGTAATTGTATTTTAATCTTCATTTGTAAGTTGTAAAGTAGAATTAGGAATTATGGTGTTGAAAAGGAGGACTTTGAAGTGAAGAAAAAGGAATTTTGACTGTTCAGGAGCAAATACCCGACCGAGTAGAAGACTTCACCCGGTCGAGTCTGATTTGAAACCGAACTGTTGAGGAAAGAACTGGACCCGGTCGGATGAGGTATTGAACCTGGTCGGGTCTGACTTGACCCGGGACATTTTAACGTGCCGAAGATCACCAGAACGTGGAGGAGCTAAACACCTATAAATAGCACACTTTTTCTTCACAAGAAATCATCCCTTCTTCCATACTCTTACGCTTGGTTTAGAATAGCATTTCTTTATATTTTCTAGCTACGTTTAGTCTCCAAATGAGGAGCTAAACTTCCATTCTTGGTGTTGCTCTTGAAGCTTGTTGATTATTAAAGTTGTGAGTTATTTTCTTAACTTCTTCCCTTGAATATTAATTATTAGTTCTTTCCTTAATACTATCTGATGGAGTATATGGCCCGGGAACCCCCGGCCCACAGACTCCTACTACTCCAGCAAAGGCCCAACAGGCCCAAAAGGCCCAACAGGCCCAAATCACAGGGCCCAGGGTACCAAGCAGCCCGCACTACGCGCCAGGGGTGCCTTCGGCCCCCTGGCCGAAGGCTCCAAATTCTCACATAACAGGGTTCTCAAGCAAATTAAGAAACTGGGAGAAAATGGCGAAAACAGTAGCCCTCGGCATTATGAGCCCTCGGCACCAGGGGTGCCATCGGGTGGAAGAGCCCTCGGCTACTGCTCTACAGCCGAAGGCATCTCACTCGACAAGATATCCGCCTCACATGCGTACAGATCACCGTACCCCACACAGGCGTCCCATCCAACAGCCGCATTAAATACGGCCACATGCGGCTGCCAGCGCCAACCAGTTGAGGTGACCCCTCGGCCAATGAGCGCTTGACACGTGTCCCTGCCCGGCATTTATTGCTACTACAAATAGCACCCCATTTCCTCATTTGTAACCACGCTGAAAACGGCATTCATACTGAATACATTCTCTCTCTACTTTTACTTACTTGCTCTGACTTCTCTCTAAATTATTCCCCGTAATAACCTTTCGGATATATACCCCCGAGTAGACTATCCATCATTTGGTGCTCTCGTTGAGAGGTCGAACAATCGAGTAAGAAACCCTCCCCCTCGACCAAACACAAAACACTAGCCCTCTATCAAAATGGTGAGGACAACACGTGCCAACTCAAAAAACGTAGAAGACAAGAACCTGGCCCTCGGCGACGTTAACGCCCCCGAAGCCTCTCACAGGGCTCCCGAGGGCGGTGTCATCGCTGGGCTGGAACAGGAGGCTGTCGACCTATGCCTTCAGATCCAACAAAATGCCCCCGATGCCCGCCTCGGCATCGAGGCCAAGAAGAAAAATCGGAGCGATGACCAAGTCAGCCCTCCGGTTCTCACCATCGACGTGCAATCGGCGCTCTCCGCCTTCATCCAGACGCTCACCCAGAACCCGGGTGCCTTCGGCACCCTGGCTCCAGCTCACCCTCAGATCGGGGAAAATATCATTCTTCTTCCTCTGCCACACCCCTTCGGAAATCCCACCCCCCGGGTGAGAAACGACGAAGGGGTGGTGGCCCAAGAAACATCCTCCCAGGAAGTTCAGTCCCGGGACCGCCATAATGACAACAGGGAAAGGCCCCGTACTTCCGTCCTCAACCGGCTCGGAGGAGGGCCAGACCGCCGAGGGGTCCAAGACCGCCTCGGGGGGAAAGCACTCCAAAGACCCCAGGAAAGCGGGGGATCTGTTTCGAGGGCAAACGAGGAGCGTCCCCCTCGGGACAAAGGCAAGGCACCCCTTCATGCCGATGATGCTCGACACCAAATCAACCAGGCCCACTCGGCCCGGGTTCATTCGCAGGGGGCGGAGACCCTCCCGAAGGATCCCCGGGACGAGATTATTGCGGCCCTCCAATGCCGGCTTGACGAGATAGAGTCCAACAAAGCTCACGCCACCACCTCCACCCCTCATTCAGATCTCAAATACGAGGCCATGATGGCCAAAATGGAGGAGTTACAGAAGAGGGTGGCCGAGGGCTCCGGGGAACCCGTCATCCAGCTCCGGACTCGGACGCCATTTACCCCAAGGGTATTGGCGGCCCGGATTCCGGAAAAATACCGAGGGCAACACATACAGCCCTACAGCGGGAAGACGGACCCCCAGGAACATTACAACAAATACCAGAACAGCATGATGATGGTGGGGGCGTCAGACGAATATTTGTGTCGTTGGTTCCTCTCCACCTTAGAGGGGCCGGCGTACGAATGGTTCAACAGGCTGCCCGAAGGCTGCATTGATTCGTGGCAAGAACTCGCCCAACGATTCTTGACACAATTCGCCGGGAGGCGTCGCACAAGGAAGCACTTCTCCCACCTCCTAACAATACGCCAGAAGAAGGATGAGACCCTTCGGGATTTCCTGGAGCGCTGGAGGACGGAGGCCGACAAAGTCGACGGTGCTGATGACGGGGCCTTTCTGGCTCTCCTACAAACCGTCCTCCGCACCGGTAACTTTTCAAGGAGCCTCATCATTGAACCCCCCCCCCGCGACTACATAAGGGCTTTGCAGCGGGGGGACCGATATGCTGAGGCCGAGGAGATGGAGAAGTATCACCAGCATCCGGACCAGCAGCCCCCGAGGGCTGACAACAAGAATAACCGAGGGCCGGGGGCTCCTCCAAATCACCCCAAGACTTCGGGACCCTCTGATGACCGCCCTCGGCAAGGCCAAGCCAAGCCCGGGGGAGGTTATAAGAGCAACCCTAAGACTTGGGCCCTACCCATTCTACTGGACCGCCCTCGGACACCATTGACGCACCCCGTCTGCATCATCCTCGATTTTGCCGAGGAGAGGGGCCTCGTTGAGCGCGACTCTCGCGCACCCCCGGAAGTACACGCTATCAACCCTCAGTTCCCCTACTGTCGCTTCCATCGGCACCAGGGGCACAGGACCGATGACTGCCATCAGCTAAAGACGGCCATCGAGAGATTAATACAGGCGGGGCACCTGTCCCAGTTTGTCCAGAGCCCTCGGCAGGAGGGACCTTCTCATCAGGGACCTCCCCGAGGGCATCATACGAAGGTAAATGCCTGGGTAAATCCGAACACCATCCCCCTCGGCAAGAAGAGGGAGATCGGAAACTTGGAAGAAGAGGAGGACGAGTACCCCCACTACCAGGAGAAGAAACGCCACATCCTCATGATCACCGGTGGCAATACAGGGGGCGATTCCACCAGCCAACGAAAGAAGTGGGCTCAATCGCTTTACGTGGGGGAAGTCACTCATATGCCCCCGGTAAAGCGACTGAGGGAGGAACCCATCACCTTCACCAACGCAGATCTCCCTCCTACTTCTTCTCCTCATAGGGATGCCTTGGTGATTCGGACGGAGATAAACGACACCATTATTCACCGAACTTACATTGACACGGGCAGCTCCGTCAATATAATGTACCTCAACACCTTCAGAGAGCTGCATCTGGAGAGGGGGTCCCTTCGGCCCATTAAGACCCCTCTTGCCGGCTTCACCGGCGACACTATTGATTCCGAGGGGGTAATAACCCTCCCGGTGATCTTCGGCGACGGGCTCCATAGAGCCCAGCTCGAAGTGGAGTTCGTCTTCGTCAACATTGACTGCGCCCACAACATCATCCTCGGTCGGCCAGCCCTCGAGGACCTCGAAGCCATCATCTCCATGAGGCACCTCTGCCTCAAGTTTCCCGCCGAGGGGGGCATTGGCTACTCCCGGGGGAACCAGAAAATTGCCCGCGCCTGCTATCTTCAGGTCACTAAGAAGGTAAGCAAGACGGAATTCCGTGTTGACACCATCACCGGAGCCGTCAACCAAGAGGAAAGAAGGCCGAGGGCTGAACCGGCCGAGGACGTAGAAGACTTTGCGCTCGATCCGGCCCAGCCGGAGAGAGTCGTGAAGATTGGAGCCCAGCTCCCTGAAGATTTGAAGACCGGTATCACCGACGCCCTCCGCGCCTACTCCACTGTCTTTGCATGGGGGCCGGAGGACATGCCGGGAATCAGCCGAAGGGTCATCACCCACCGCCTCTCGGTGGACCCTTCGGCAAAAGCAGTGCAACAACGAAGAAGACCCCTCTCCGCCGAGAGGAGGGAATTTGTGAAGAAGGAGGTCGCCATGCTCCTCTCCATTAAGCACATCAAGGAGGTGAAATATCCCTCATGGCTGGCGAATGTAGTCCTCGCACAGAAGCCCCCTACCTTCCGCATGTGCGTGGACTACACCGATCTCAACAAAGCATGCCCTATGGATCCATTCCCTCTACCAAACATTGATCAGTTGGTGGATGAGACCGCAGGGTGTGAGATCATGTCCTTCCTCGATGCCTTCCGAGGGTACCATCAAATTTTCATGCACGAGGAGGACGCCGAAAAAACTGCCTTCATGACTCCCGAGGGCATCTTCTGCTACCTAGTGATGCCCTTCGGCCTAAAGAACTCGGGGGCCACTTACACCCGGATGGTGGCCCGGGTCTTTCAAGCCGTCCTAGGGCGCACCATGGAGGCCTATGTTGACGACATGATCGTCAAGAGCAAACAATCTTCCAGCCATGCTGACGACCTCCGGGAAATCTTCGCCATCATGCAAAAATTCAACCTTCGGCTAAACCCGAAGAAGTGCACCTTCGGCGTCCAAGGGGGCAAATTCTTGGGCTACATGGTGAGCCGAAGGGGTATTGAGGCCAATCCCGAGAAGATCCAGGCCATCATCAACATGGAGCCCCCACGCAACGTGAAGGAAGTTCAACGGTTGACGGGCCGCCTGGCAGCCCTCAACCGCTTTCTATCTAAATCGGCGGAGAAGTCTCTACCCTTCTTCCAGATCATGAGGAAGACGGCTGGCTTTCTATGGACTCCAGAATGCCAGGGGGCTTTCGACGAGCTCAAACGATATCTATCTTCACCTCCTGTGCTCTCCAAACCCAAGGTAGGGGAGACCCTCTACCTCTACCTTGGGGTTAGCCCGGCGGCCATCAGCTCTGTGCTCATCCGAGAGGAAGACGGCATCCAACATGCCATCTTCTACGTTAGCAAGACCCTAAGGGAGGCCGAGCTCAGGTACTCCCCTGTGGAAAAAACGGTGTTAGCCATCGTTTGGACTGTCAAGAAGTTGGGCCACTACTTTCAAGCTCACCCGGTTCAGGTCCTCACCCATCAACCCCTCGGCGCCCTCATGAGGAGCCCCACCAGCTCCTCCCGCATGGTGAAATGGGCTATCTTCTTGAGCCAGTACAACATTGACATCCGTCCAAGGCCTGCCATCAAGGGCCAAGCCCTGGCGGACTTTGTGACGGAATGTACCGCAAGGGCAGCCACGGACGGGGAGCCCTCGGCTACCTTGGACGACTGGTGGACCCTCTACACTGATGGCTCCTCCGCGACCAAAGCATGCGGGGGAGGGGTAGTCCTCATTACTCCCGAGGGCTTCAGGGCCTACTATGCAATCCGCTTCTCCTTCAAAGTCTCCAACAATGAGGCCGAATATGAGGCCCTCCTATGTGGCCTTCGGCTGGCTGCCAACATGAGGGCTCGGCAGATCCACATCAAATGCGACTCCAAATTGGTCGTTGGCCAAATCTCCGAAGAATATGAGGCCAAGGAGGGGAGAATGAAACAGTACAAGGAAGCGGCCAAGGAGTTGCTTAAGGTATTTGAGGCACACTCTCTCACTCAAATACCGAGGGCTCAAAACTCCGAGGCCGACATATTATCTAAGCTCTCGGCCGACTCCCCCGAGCACATCTCCAAAATTGCCAAAATCGAGGAACTCAGCCTCTCAAGCATCCATGCAAGCCCCGTTATGAACATACAACAACGTCAGGAGGATTGGATCTCAGATATCACCACCTTCATCTCCACAGGGCAGCTACCCGAGAATGAATCCCGCGCTAAACTGACAAAGCTGAGGGCTCCTAGCTACACCATCGAAGATGGGAGGCTCTACAAACGATCTTACAACGGCACGCTACTTCGATGCCTTCATCAAGATGAGGCCGAGGTCGCAATGGAGGAAGTGCACAGTGGCACTTGCTCAGCTCACCAAGGACCCTTCTCCATGTCCCGAAGGCTCATTCTCCAGGGCTACTTCTGGCCAACCATGGCCAGGGATTGTGCTGACCTTGCCTGGAGGTGCACCGCATGTCAACATTTCCAGAAAGCCCCCGGCAGGCCAGCGGTCAACTATGCCCCCATCAGCACATCTGTCCCTTTTTCTCGATGGGGGATAGACCTTGTGGGCCCTCTGCCGAGGGGTACCTCCAACAACAGATACATCATTGTGGCCGTCGACTATTTTACCAAGTGGGTGGAGGCTGAACCCCTCGCCAGCATCACAGAGGCGAAGTGTCGTCACTTCGTCCTCAAGAACATCCTCACAAGGTTTGGCGTCCCCCAGCAGATCATCTCCGACAATGGGACACAATTTGAGGCAGCCCCCTTCTGTGCCCTTCTGGAGGCATGGGGCATCAAACACACCTTCTCCTCCGTTGCCTACCCTCAAGGCAACGGGCAAGTAGAGAACGCCAACCGGACCTTGCTCGAGGGCCTCAAAAAGAAGCTGGAGGCCGAGGGTGGTGGCTGGGTAGAAGAACTCCACAACATCCTTTGGGCCTACCGCACCACCCCTCGGCGAGCAACAGGTGAAACACCCTTCTCCCTCTGCTACGGTTTTGAAGCCAAAGCTCCTACGGAAGTCACCATTCCCACCCGAAGGGTGATCCAGTATGACCCCGAGGTCAACGACAGCAACATGGCCCTCGACCTCCACCTCATTTCAGAACGCCGGGAGCAGGCCTTTATCCGGGCAGAAAACTACCGAAGGCAAGTTAAAAGCTACATCGATGCCAAAGTTCGCACCCGAGAATTTCAAGTGGGGGACTATGTCCTCCGGAGGAGGGAAGCCAGCCAACCAACCGAGGGAGGAAAAATGGCACCGAAATTCGAAGGCCCCTACATCATAGCAGCCATCATCAAACCCGGGACCTACAAGCTCAAACGCCCCAATGGGAAAGAAGTCCCTAGGCACTGGAATGTACACCATTTAGTTAAATTTTATCAATAATGTAAGAGCGGCCAAGCCCTCATAACTAGTGAATGTACTATCCTATGGCCCAAGGCCTCCAATTTCGAAGAATGAAGATACATTCAAGACATCAAGTCCTCATACTGACTACAGGCCCCAGGCCCTCACCACGAGAAGAACCCCCTCCGGCACCAAGTGCCGAGGGCGGACACCATCAACACATACAACAAACAGCGAAAACACCACGTGTTTTCAGTCAAGACCCCTCGGTACCCAGTGCCGAGGGAGGGAACTCCTATCACCAACAACAAGGAACGCCATGTGTTTCATTTCCCTTCGGCACCCAGTGCCGAGGGTACATCCCCACCTTCAACATCAAAAAGAAAAGATGAGAACACCAAGTGTTCCTACAGAAGACCCTTCGGCACCCAGTACCGAGGGTACACCTCCATCATCAAACATCGAAACGAAGAAAAAACACCAAAATACTTCAAAGAAGACCCCTCGGCACCCAGTGCCAGGGATATGCTCTCCTATCAACTTCCAAACATCTGTTGGGAAACACCAAGTGTTTCATTTGAAGACCCTTCGGTACCAAATACCGAGGGTAGACGCCTACATCAACTACGACAAAAGAGAACACCAAGTGTTCCTACAGAAGACCCCTCGGTACCAAGTACCGGGGGCTACACATCGAAACTAACACCAAGTGTTGTTTCTAAAAGCCGTACCCCACGAGGACGCATATACCGAAGGCGCCACCATCGGTGCCGGCGGCACGTAGTGCCCCCGGCCATTTGCAACTAGTGTGCAAATGAAAACCCTTCCTTGAAACGCTTTCCGCGTCACTACCCCCAAGGTATGACAGGCATGAGAAATGCCCAGGATTCGACTTTCAAAAACGGAACGCTATCCGCGTCACTACCCCCAGGGTATGACAGGTATGAGAAATGCCCAGGATTCGACTTCCAAACCGAAACGCTCCCCGCGCCACCACCCCAAGGGTGTGGCAGGCCACGGACTATGTCTAGCGCCGAGGGGACGACTTTCAAAAATGAGGCGCTTTCCGCGCCATCCCCCAAGGGGAGGCAGGTTACGGACCACCATATCTTGTGCCCAGGAAACGTCCCTCGATCCCCTCGGAACTCGGAAGGTTAACCCGAGGGAGGAGAGCCATTGGTGTATTCTGATGGTCTCCTAATAGGCCCAGCCTTACCAAGAAACCAAGTTTCTTGATGCCTTCCCTTCACCACCAACCAAAAAAAAGGGGGTGAAGGGGAGTAGACTCAACGAGAAATCAAAGAGTACACTCCAACAGATCACAACAAGCCGAGGGCTCCCCACGGGAACACCTCCGGTAACTGAAGGCTCCTATTTCCCGAAGGACACTACTCGAACAAATAGCAGCAAGGAACGGTTAAGTCCACTGCCTGGTCACCTCCGGTCACACAAACACCGAAGGCTTCAACAATACAAAGGGACTGGACTATCCAAAGTACACTAAGACGGTACCTTCAAATATGTACCGAAGGCCCCTACCCCATTACAAGGGACACAACTGACTAGGTCAAACTCTACAACTCCTCAGAGTGTACGCCGAGGGCACACACTCCTCATTGGCTTTCTTCACAACAACAGGATTCAACATCAACTTACGCAAAGTAATGCAGAGTCAGATGGCACCTATCACCCGAAGGCTACACAAAGAAAACAACACTTGAAAAAATTCCAAGTCCTAAAATTGGGCCCCCGGCTCAATCAACATTACAGCCAGGGGAATACAATGGCCGAAGGCTATGCGATACAACAACACTTGCAAACAAAAACAAATTCTATGTCCTAAAGACGGGCCCCCGGCTCAGTCAGTATTACAGCCAAAGGAATATGACAGTTGAAGGCTATACATCAAGAAGGGATACCATCTCCCGAAGGCTCCCAAAGGAAAATCTACACTTAGAATATTCTCTAAGTCCTACATGGTTTTCCCCCGGTCAACTACTCATACATCAACCAGGGTGCCATCTCCCGAAGGCTCCCAAGGGAAATTTGACACTTAGAATATTTTCTAAGTCCTGCATATTTTCTCCCCCAGGCAGCTACTCATACATCATGGAGGGATGCCACCTCCCGAAGGCTCCCAAGGGAAACTCTACACTTAGAAGATTTTCTAAGTCCTACATATTTCACCCTCATCTCAAGGGACTTAATTGCCGAAGGCTACCTATCAATCGAGGGCTACAACACACAAGGAATCAACACTCAAGAAAATTTCCTAAGTCCTAAAGAATTAGCCCCCGGCCTATTCACTATTTCAGTTGGGGCTCCACAGTAGCCGAAGGCTACATGACATACTACACTTGCAAAAAATCCCTGAGTCCTGAACATTGGGCCCTCGGTCCAAGATTCACACATCAGGAAGAGATCCCATTTCCCGAAGGCTCACAAGGGAAGATCTACACTTAGAAATTTCTAAGTCCTAGGAATTGGGTTACTACAAACACCCGAAGGCCCCATTCTTTGCTACACTTAGAGAAATTTTCTAAGTCCTAATTCCTACAGAACCCTCGGTTGCATATCCAGCAGAGGGTGCCCAACTACCGAAGGCTTCCAGTGGCAAGCTACAATCAGAAAACATTCTAAGTCCTAAAACATACATTCCAAGTATCAAGACATACATCCAAATCAAGACGAAGGCATGCATTCGACAATAGACAAATCCAAAGGAAACAGATTGTATATCAGAGGCCCGAGGGCGTGTGTACTCATTCATTCAAAAAAAAGAGAAGTTTGATTGTGCTTTACAAATGGGGCCGAGGCCAACAAATTACAACACCAAAAGGGGGGAGTACAACTTAAGAGGGGGGAACTGTAGATATCGCCTCGCTCTCGGCTTCATCCTCTTCACCGCCAAGGCCGCACTCCCGGAGGGTCTCTGAGTCTTCAAGAACCGGTCTCTCTTCCCCCTCGGGGAGCGGGATCCTGACATCTGGCTGGGGGGGGGGAGGCATAAGCCTCCGGACGGAACTCCTCCGGTGCCACCTGGAAGTGCTTCGCAAGCTTCCGGTAGATGAGGCGTTGGGTGAAGAACTCCCCGCCTTGGTAGTACGAGTCGCCCCTCTCAGCAAGCCACATCTTCCCGGGACCCCCGACCCACTCGTCTACTGAAGCCCCCACCACCGAAGCGAGCCACTCCCTCCGGTCTTCGGCCTTCCACCCTTCGGCCATGAAGCTGGCCACCGCATCCTCTCGGGCCTTGGAGACGGCCTCTTCTTGAGCCGCGCGGGCTTCATCGGCAGCAATACGAGCGGCCTCGGCGGCGGCCTCCCCGGCCCTGGCTAGCCCTTCATTGACCCCTTCGGCCCTTGCAGCCTGCACCCTCTGCTCCATGCCGTCAGTGGCCAGCCGTAGAGACTCCTCGGCTTCAGCAAGCTTCTTCCTGAGAAGGGCGGCCTCCCCCTCGGCGGCACCCTTGGCCTCCCTCATTTGATCCACCCTTCGAAGGTGCTCGCAGAGGCCCATGAAAGCCTGCAATTCACGAAGGCAAGAATAAGGCATAATGAACATAGTACGAAAGGAAAGCATAACAATGAGCAGAGAAGGGGGGTGACTTACGGAGGCGGCATTCAGGAGGACCTTCGCCTCGAGGGGTCCCTCGTCCAGCCGGGCAAGGGCCAGTCGGTCGGCCGACGGCAGCATCTGGCTCATCAGAGCCGAAGGGTTCAAACTGCCCTCCAACACGGAGGCCCCCTTCGGCACTATCGCCTCCAACCTCTCCCGCCCAAAGAACTCCTGATTAATTTGTTCCTGGGGGCGGAGGCAGAAGCGTGCCCTTCGTCCACAATCACCACCACATCGGTGATCGGTTGTTTGGTAGGGGCGGCGGTCTTCGGCTTCTTGGCCGGGGGCTCGGTCCCCTTTCCAGCAACCTTCTTTTTGCTGGGCCCAGCACCTTTGGACCCTCCGGCACCAGCAGCAGCGCCAGCAGTTTGAGAGGGCCCCTCCCTGGCAGAAGTGCCCGCCGGGGCCTTCTTCTTTCCTTTCGCGTTTTTCAAAGCGAAGAGGGAACCAACATCCATATTGTTACCTACAAGCAAAAAAAACAACAGAAGGGTTAGATCGAGGGCTACCAATTACTACGTCATAAAAAAAAGGGGGGCATAATAAGGGAGAACTATCAACGCATCAGTGAACAATTCGGTGATCACCTCCGGCGCCTTCGAATACCCTATCGAGGGGAGGGTATCTCCCATCCAAAGAGCCCCTCGGCCTGAACTGCCGGAAGCCCAGGCTAAGCAAATCCTCCGGAAGGGTGTCTTCTCTGATCTTGACATGCTTGTCGGATCCCTCCGGCTTCTTGGCAAGCACTTTGCCATTCTTCTCCAAAGCTGCGCTCCCCACCTTCGGGTGGCGCCGGAAGCTATTACGGAGCTGGGCCGGGAAGGGATTCTCCTCGAGGCGGATATAGCAAAACCTCTCTTTCCACCCCTTGTGAGACGAGGGCACATCATCAAAAAGCCGGAACTCCGGTACCTGTTGAAGGTTGGCAAAGCCCTCAGCATTTGAATGTCCCCCCCGGCAAAGGTTGAAGGACATGAAGAACTGGTCGAGTGTGGGCTCGACCCCCCGGCTCTGACACAAGGAGAGGAAGCCGGCCACATAGGAGTGGCTGTTGGGCGTTAGCTGGCAAGGGGCCAACCCCACGAATCTCAGATACTCCAGGAGAAAAGGATGGAGCGGAAACCGGAGCCCCATCTCCACCGAGAGGGTGTGAGCAGCAAAGCACCCCTCGGGCGCGTATCGCAGCAAATCATCTGCCCTGGGCTCCACCACGCGCGCTGAAGGTCCAACCAGCATCTGGGTGGACTGGTATTCTGCCGGGGATGCCTTCATCTTCAGCTCTAGGGCGGCAGTATTCAGGAACGAATGGCCCTCGGGTATGCCCACCGGCCGCCCGGCATCCACTGCCGCTTGCTTCTTCCTCGGGGCCGCCTTCGTCTTGTGTTTCTTCCCGGGAGCCACACTTATGGGCGTCGGGTCCAATGGCCGGGAGGAGCTGGCTTCCCTGGCACCCCGTTGGGGGGGAATGGCAACAGTCACCTTCAGCCTTTCCCTCTCCTCTTCTTGCTCGGCGGTCTGCACGGCGAGGGCAAGCTCTGCGTCCTCGTTTTCTTGTTCGAAGCCCTCGGCTTCGATTTCGGCCTGGAGGTCCTTCTCCACTTCCATGGCCACTGCGGCGTCACCACCCGCTGAAGACTCCACGCTCGACGACTCCACATCTGAGCATGTCTCCATCTCTACCGAAGGCTCCCCCGAGATATCCTGGGAGTCGCTCTGTGATGACATCTGCTCACTAGTTCGAAGGCTCGGGAAAACTAAGGTTTCCTAGAAAATCCTATCTCCTAGCCTAAGGGCACAATACAGGTAGCTAAGAGCTGAAGGGCAAGTGGAGAACTGACCTTAAGAACGGAGGATTCAACCGAGGGCTGCTGTTTCTCTCTCTAGAAAAATTGGCAGAGCTTCGCTAACAAAGTTTTCGCACACGGAGGAATGCCTGGCCTTGGGGTATTTATAGGCGATGGAATCTGGGCTTGGGCCTGGAAACCGGGCCTCCGGACGGACTGCCATCATTACACACCGCCGTTTCACCCAACCGGTGACGCCGCCCGCGAACGGCCAGCCATCACACGCCACGTGTGCCACCCTCCCCCCCCCCCTAACGGCTATAGCCTGTCGTTACATATTCCAACGGCTATATTTCCAACGGTTATATTCTGGAAGCCCCCGGGTTTTCTACTTCACTCCTCTTCATCAAGGATAGCCTCCGGGTACACTCCAGAAGTGCCCTCGGGTTGTGCCCCACACAGCACATAACAGACGCCTTCGGGATCACTCCTTCAGAAACCCAGGGCTTCATATCAGAGCACCCCTCGGGGATTCCCCCTCAGCACTGCAAAACCGGGTAGCCCCCGGGGAGTTGCCTCATTGACGGATGACCCACGGCACACAGGTAATGGGAGCCCTCGGGTATCTTCATCACCAAACCAATCAACAAACAGTGGACCCCCCGGTAACAACTCCACTGCTGCCCTCATCTGGAAGGCCCTCGATCCCTGGATTGAGGGGCTCCCCTTCGGCGCCCCCAGGACATCAACAGCAAGCCTTCGGCTAATCAACACAGGAGCCCTCAGAAGAGAGAGCCTTCGGCATTCCCGTCATTCTCCATTTTTACCAAGGTTTGACATTTTCGATTCATCATTGGGGGAATTCGGTGCACTCTTTTTCCCTCATTAGGATTTTTTCCCAAAGGGTTTTTCCTAATGAGGTTTTTAACGAGGCATCCCCCCAAAATGAAACGAAAAGCATCAGCCTTCGGCCCACAACATCAACGTAACTACTTTACTCCTTTTCACCACTTTACAAGTGCCTCAAGGAGTGGGGGACTGGAGGACCCCCTCGGGAAAATCATTAAATTACAAAATCTGTGAAATTCCAACAAACAACAAAGCAAGCCCTCAAGTCCCGACATGTGGGTAACTGAGGGACTGCCTTCGGCAGGGACATAAAAGCAACAACTCCTCACCAACTTCAGAGATCACGACGGGACAACATCAAAGGGCAAGCACAAATTACTCCTTTTCCCTCAAGTACCTTTCGGCAAAAGGAGTGAGGGACTCCTGATGGAGTATATGGCCCGGGAACCCCCGGCCCACAGACTCCTACTACTCCAGCAAAGGCCCAACAGGCCCAAAAGGCCCAACAGGCCCAAATCACAGGGCCCAGGGTACCAAGCAGCCCGCACTACGCGCCAGGGGTGCCTTCGGCCCCCTGGCCGAAGGCTCCAAATTCTCACATAACAGGGTTCTCAAGCAAATTAAGAAACTGGGAGAAAACGGCGAAAACAGTAGCCCTCGGCATTATGAGCCCTCGGCACCAGGGGTGCCATCGGGTGGAAGAGCCCTCGGCTACTGCTCTACAGCCGAAGGCATCTCACTCGACAAGATATCCGCCTCACATGCCTACAGATCACCGTACCCCGCACAGGCGTCCCATCCAACAGCCGCATTAAATACGGCCACATGCGGCTGCCAGCGCCAACCAGTTGAGGTGACCCCTCGGCCAATGAGCGCTTGACACGTGTCCCTGCCCGGCATTTATTGCTACTATAAATAGCACCCCATTTTCTCATTTGTAACCACGCTGAAAACGGCATTCATACTGAATACATTCTCTCTCTACTTTTACTTACTTGCTCTGACTTCTCTCTAAATTATTCCCTGTAATAACCCTTCGGATATATACCCCCGTGTAGACTATCCATCACTATCTCTATATTAATGTTGGGGAGTGTTGCTAAGATAACAATTAGTTAACATCTTGACATTAGTTAGAGTAGTATTTTCTTCCTCTATATTAATGTTGGGTAGTGTTGCTAAGATGACAATTAGTTAACATCTTGATATTAATTATAGTAGGATTCATCTCCTTTAATAATATTCTTCCTTGAATATTAATTAATTCCTATTCATATTTCATATTGATATTTTAAACATTACTTAAAGGATCAACTAGTTTTGTTTCATATATTAATTATTACTAGAAACAATCGACGAACCGATGGTTAATCGTTAATGCACAGTCGTGGTTGATAAATTTAAGAGGGATTAATTTTGTTGTTTAAACCGAAACCGTTGTGTTGAGGTTATCAATCTCAATTGATTTCATCAAGGAGTTAAGAGATTAAATGCTACTATCAAGTCGGTATATGACAGTGTTCTATACTTGACTAATAGTAAGAGTTATTAATGAACGGTCGTTGTTAATAACTACCATCGATGAATTGGATATACTCCTCGATTGAGTATTCGAGAGGGAATAAGGTATAGACATAACAATGATCGACTAAAATATATCAACAAGTGGAAAGTAGCAATGCCAAGTTCCTTTATCTTTGAATTAAAAACACATATGAGTTGTTCATCTTAGTTTTTAAATTAAATCATTCAATCCCAAAACCTCTCTTTTATTTACTAAGTTCATAAAAAGAGAATTATTCCTTTCCCTGTGGATACGAATTCTACTTCACGTATACTACGCATAAGTGTTAAGTATTGAATTTATTTTGACGCACCGTGACAAAGTGCTCGTCACCTGTTTACTAACACAAATATTTTCCAGTTTTTCAGATAACTAGAAAACTAGAAAAAAGAAAACAGGAAACGTGTTTACCAAACAAAATTGCCGGAAAACTGGAGAAAGGAGAACAAAAAACGTGTTTACCAAACCGTTTTCCAAAACGAAAAAATGAGACATGTCTCTCTTTTCCTTAATGATTTGGAGAAGTGACTTTTACTAATTTTCCAAATTTGGAAAACGCGGATGCTACATGTCGATGCAATGAATTTGCATACTTACACCTAGTGGTGGGTCCGGTCTCACTCCGATGTCGATTCCATTCTATTACATCCATCCGCATACCTTACCCCTTACCCCTACCCTACCCTACCCTACCCACCCAACCCCCACCCCGCATACCCCTTTTCCCTACAATTACCTTACCCCCACCCCTACCACATGCCCCTACCTCGGTCCCACCCCAATCCACCCTACCCTACTGCCACCCCTTACCACCTCAACCCCACCCTGACCCACCCTACCCTACGCCCACCTCGTATATTACCCCTCACCCTACCTTACCCCTTCCCACATGCCCCCTACCTCGGGCCCACCCTACCGCCATCTTACCCCCACCCTCATACCGCCATCCTACCCCCACCCTACTGCCATCTTGCCCCCACCACCATCCTACCCCCCACCCTACCCCTTCCCCTACCCCTTCCCCTACCTCGGCCCCACCCTACCGCCATCCTATCCCAACTCCCTACCCTACCCCTACCTTACCCCAACCCTACTCACTACCCCCACCCAACCCCGTACCCCTAGACCTTACCATCCCACCCACCCCCACCCATACCTTCCTTCCCTAGCCTGACCCCTACGAGTAGGTATGGGTGGGTATGAAGGGTTTTAGGGGAGTATGGGTAGAGTGTAAGATCGTGGTAAGGGTAGGCATGGGGTCAATGGTGTGGAATTGGGTGTAGGGTGTAAGGTGGGAGTACGAGGTATAGGGGCAAGGTAAGGGTTAGGAGTATGGGTACACGTACGATGTGATCGACCCCACATATTATATTATATATTTGTGTTCATGAATGTGTGTGTGTGTGTTTATATATGCATAAGGTTATTTTGGACATTTTAATGTTAAACGGTGTTTTAAAACTTTTGAAGTAAACGTGATCTTATAACATTGTTTATTTTATGCGTCGCTTATAACGCGAGTCTTAATAAGCACCATTTAGTAACCCGTGAAGTAACGTGTCAGTCTTCTGGATGATCACAGAACTGGGTGAAAAAATTGATGAACATGTTTTCAGATTTGAAAATGGAAAACTAGAAAGTAGAAACAGAAAACTAGAGATAGAAAAACTGAAAAATAAAAAAAGAAAATTGGAGAATGAAAAACAGAAGTAGAAAACAGGAAAATATCTCTGTTAGTAAATAGGCCCTTAGGTTCTAGGTTTCACTTTTATGTTTTTAGATTTTAATTGGCGTAATAAATGGGCTTTGGGTCTCTGATATCGTTTATTATCCCTACGATCCACTTTAAGTCTATTTTTAAATTAAAAACACTCCCACGATCAATAAATAATTCTACCGACATAAACACTCCCAAGATTAATATAATATTAGGCCTCAGGACGCACTAGATGGTCTCCACTCTGACCGTCCCACAATGTTTTTAAGATTCATTAAAATTAAACATCTAGAATTAATTACCAAAATTTTATTCAATAGTATATTCAAAAAATATTTAGCAAAAATTTACATCTGAGGGGGGATGGTGTCACAATTTCATTATGGTTTGAAACAAGCACCCATGCATAGATTCATCAATTTAGTAGCTATCTTTTGTCTCGTTGCTTTACTTGTAGACGAGCTGATAACTCATTATTTATCTTGGACATCACTCCTAAGTCAGCTATGGTGGAAACATGTGTTAAAAGGTTGAATTAACTGGTCAAATTGGGGCAATAATCTGAGCAGGGCCCACTTTAGATTTGGGTTGGTTCAAAATGGTTTCGGATTCCCCTTGTTAAGGTCTTCAATTCGATATGTGGTACACTCAAAACGGATAACGGATGAATGAGAAATTGATTCTTGAAGTTCACTCATTGAAATAGAAAAACTGGGAAAATGATGAGTTTCTAGTGTGATTTATCCCACACCGGAAAACTCAATGGATTTTCACCCCCTTATAAAGGTGACCCTATTTGAAAGAGTTAATATTCCTTGGTGGAAAGTCTCTCTTCACGCGTAGAGGGTGCCGATCAAATCCCAAAAAATGGAGAAGAAAAACAGTGACTTGTGTGCGCGGGAGAACTCAATCCGTTCTTGTCATACCAGAAGAGCTCTTCTGTTCTGGTCGGACCAGAAGCTATTTTGGTCGCACACCAGGGACAGATCTGGTCGCGCACCAGAGGGGTTCTGAAACGTTACAGTCTTTAATGCCCAATGTTCTCTTCTCCTTTAATGCATCTTTAAATGGACAGTTTTTCGACATATTAATGTCCAACGTTCTGGTCATTTATGTCCAACGTTCAAGTCCATTAAAGGTCAATTAACACTCAATAATTTTGTCCCTATATATAGCCGACAGGTGATTTGCAACAACACATTGCACAACACAGTTAGCACAAATGTTTTGAACTAAAACCACCTCCGGCTTTCTGAAATTGAGTATCTTTCCGTATTACTGTTAATTAATTAATTAATTAATTAATTACGAAAATAGGGTTGGGTTAAAAGTATTTACCAATATACTGTTGGGTTAACCATGGTCGGGGTAAGTCGCCCAACCGTTGGGCGACTTTCCCTTAAGTAAAAACATCGGCCAGCCACAAAACAGAACGCTGCATAAACCCAATCCCCAAATCCCCCAAGCCGCAGCGACGAAGGATGAACGATGACCGAGCCATTTCCAACTTTGGCGAACCTCCATCTCCGGCGACCCCACTCCGGCAGACCTCCATCTTCATCTTCAACACTCTTTCTTCCTTCTTTTAGGTAAATCAAACTCCATTTCATCTCATTTTGAACTTAGGGTTTTGAATGTTAAAATTTTCGAATTTTTAGATTATGAATTGATTGTGAATTAAGTTGTTGTGAAATGTGGATATGTATGAAATGTTGAAATTTGATTTTAAATTGATTGTAAATTTTAAAGTGTATTTTGACATTTGGTCATTTCGGTAGATTTGAAAATTTGAATGCGTATAAATTGTGTATATTATACTGATGTCTACTCATGATAGTTGGAAATGAATTGTTATTAGAATATGGATTTGTCAAGCTTCCCAATCGTGTGTCATTGGGGAGGGAACTATTATGATGATGCTGGGAAAATATGCCATGAAGGTGGTAGAACCACATTTGTCATGGTTTCTCGTGGTGCTTGCATGCTCGAGATCCTTCAAAAAATACATGCAGCCACAATGATTCATCATAGACGTTCTTTGCGTTTGAAAATGAAATTTCCCATGAACGGGGAAAGTACATGCTTATGCCCCTCATTGATGAGCTAGCTATAACAAATATGTGGGGCATAGTTCAGATGGAGGACATGTCGACGCTGGAGATATACATTGTGGAATCCATATGTGACGCTTATGGTACTCCATCAACATCAAATGTTGTTGTATCTAGGCATTATGTCAATGTAGGTGTGAATGCAGGGAACTCCTCAAATGCTCCTGTACTGCACATGGTTACAGGAAGATGGTAGGTATTTGCACAATGGTGCATCATTTGTGGATGGGCAGGGAAGTGATGATGATGCTGAAGACAACATCAATGGTGATGACATGACAGAATCTGATGAAGATGATGGTGATACGGTCATGACAGCTGTCCCGTCTAGCCACTTTACTATAATGTATGATCTCCCTGAAGGCTTTACTGATGTGTGGGTGGGGATAAGGTGAGAAAAGGTTTACCCCCGAAGGTGAGTTTGAGGTCGGTCAACAGTTTGACAACAAAGAACACGTCATGAATATGGTGAGCTTGTATTCTATCAAACGGAACCAATTTTATCGGGTGATAGAGTCCGATAAACACAAATGGGTGGCACAATGCAAAAGTAAGAAAGAATGTAATTGCCCCTGGAGAATACGTGCCACAAAGAACAAAGGCAACCTTGACACCTTCATAATTGTGCGTTATCCTGGACCTCATTCTGCTACGTGTGTTGGGAACACCGACACTACCGATCATGTGGCTTTGACTTCATATTTCATCTCTAAATATGTGATTGACATTGTTCGCACTGATCCTTCCCTTAAAGTGCATACTATCATTGAGATGCTGAAGGGAAAGTATGGGTATACGGTATCATACTGGAGAACATGGATGGGGAAGCAAAAGGCCATAGCAGAAATATTTGGCGGTTGGGAGAAGTCATATTCTGAATTTCCCCGTTTCATGACAGCGCTCCAAGATTCAAATCCTGGAACTATTGTGCAGTGGTACCCACCCCCTAATACTCCCACAGGTTATATGCAGTTTCAAAGAGTTTTTTGGGCATTCAAGGCATCAATACATGGTTTTAAGCATTGTCGATCCGTACTTACTATTGATGGCACACGCTTGTATGGAAAGTACAAGGGTACAGTTGTTGAATCTGAGAATGGGGATAGTTGGCCATGGTTTATGGCATGTATTAGGCAGTTTGTCACTAATAGGGAGTTGTGTGTCATTTCTGATCAGCATGGAGGTATTGTCAGGGCAATGAATGAGGTGGGTTGTACTTGGGAGAAGCCTTATGCGCATCATAGGCTATGTATCCGCCATCTTGCATCGAATGTGCACACTCATTTCAAAGACATTCATCTAAAAAATCTTTTTGTCTGGACCGCACGGCAACATCAGAAAAAGAAGTTTGACGGTGCGTTCAAGAAGATAGGTGAAATGAGTTTGGAGGCACGACAATTTCTGGGGAACATTCCCCAGGAAATGTGGTCATTGCACCACGATGGTGGGTACAGATACGGTACCATCACTTCTAATCTGGCAGAGGTTTTCAATAGCGTGATGAAAAATACCAGATATTTTCCCATCACCGCTTTGGTCGAGGTTTCCTTTTACCAGGTTAATGCTTATTTTGTTAATAGACGTGAACCGGTAAAATGAGAGTGACAGAAGGCCACGAGTAGTCCCCATACATCACAGATTTAATTGATAAGAATAGAGAGAAGGCGAAGCATCACACAATTACTCCATTTGATTTAGGCCGAGGGATATTTCAAGTGGAAACGGGTTGTGGTGGCCGAACGTTGGGGAAGGGTGGGAGAAAACGAACTGTCCATCTAAAACGGAAAACTTGCACTTGTAAAAAGATGGAGATATAAAAGATTCCATGCTCCCATGTGTTAGCCGTGTGTAGACAACGTAGCTTGTCTTATGCTCCATTTGTGGGTAAGTTTTTCTCATCTGACCAATACGCGGCCACATATCATAGAGTCTTCAAACCCATTCCTGATTGTGATTATTGGCCTACTTACAATGGACCTGAAATCATGCCCGATCCATCTATGCTTCGGGCTAAGGGAAGACCTAAGTCGACATGTATTAAGAATGAGATGGATGAAGGTCCCCGAGGAACGGTTAGATGTGGAAAATGCCACCAAACCGGCCACAATAGAGCCACATGTGCGAAAAGAACGTCAAGACACGATGGGGGTCCGGTGGGTAAGGTTTTAATTATAGTAATTCACAATTCATCTTAGCGTTGCATGAAAACATATTAATTAATAAAATGGATGATTAAAAAAAAGAATTAGTATAATATTAAAAATTACTTATACAATTTTGTTTGTTTGTAGGCATGGAGATGACAACGACGGCTTCATCATCCCAGACACATCATGAGAGAGTGGTTCTTCAACCACGACCACAGCATAGACGTAGACATCAACAGCAACATCTCCATGACAAGAACGATCAAGAAGACCATGAGAACTTGTAGTTTGCCTTTTGTATTGCAGTTTTTCTTGTACAGTAGATGTTGTAGGAACAATTTACAACGTTTTACGTATTTTCTATTCTAAACTCTTGTATGTTGTGTTCATGTGTTCAAGAATGAATATTAGATGATTACTTGTTATGAATATTGGATGATTGTACTGTGTTTTACCGGTTATGAATCTAATGTTTTGTATTCGATTTGTAAAGGGTCTTTACCTGGTGTTGTGTATGTTGTTGAGAGTAGGTGTTATGTATGTGTTTGTGAACATGTGTGTTGTATCTGGCTCGTAACACTTAAACAGGAGAAGGGAGACCTTATTTATAGCAAATAGATGAGTTTGGTTTGAACTGGGGCAAAAAAATGGTGAAATTCTGTTTTCGGAATTAGGCACGATTGTGCCCCCCTTTTTTTTAAACCCCCAGAAGGCAAACCACCAAAATCAGTGGGACAAATGTCGGGGGACATTTGTCAGATTTTATTGAAAAAAGAGAACGAATACAAAAAGAGGGGGACTATACCAAAATCTCTTCCAAATCAACACATACAATTTAATTAGGAAAACGAAAAGTAGGTAAATTAAATAAATCAGTCCAAATAGCCCTCTTGAGAGGCTCAGGCAGAGAGTCCAGATCAGTCCATTTCATTAATTGGCTCGAAGATAATCCAGCAAGATGATGGGCCGGTATATTACCTTCACGCAACACATGCCTAAACCTGATCGCTTTCCTAAAACATTTTTGCCTGAAATCAACGATTTCCTCTTTCCAGTGATCCCGTTTCCTTCCTGATACGTAATCCACAATCTCCTCCGAGTCACTTTCCACCTGAAA
Organism: Cuscuta europaea; assembly: GCA_945859875.1. Lineage (NCBI taxonomy): Eukaryota > Viridiplantae > Streptophyta > Magnoliopsida > Solanales > Convolvulaceae > Cuscuta > Cuscuta europaea. The sequence continues at coordinate 1,156,383 of CAMAPE010000068.1, read as the reverse complement.
ACAATCGTAACCTTCCTCTAATGCCCAAGTCGTCGATATGATGAGAGCCACGAACTCCGCATGAAGACTGGAGCAAGCAGTTATGGGAAAAGAAATGGCTCCAACGAGATTGCCTTTATCATTTCTCAGAATTGCTCCTCCTGCTGCCCTTCCAGGTATATACGTTGTATCCACATTTAATTTTAAACCGTGCTTAGGTCTAAACCATCTAATAGGTTTGAGAGCCAGCTTCGAATTGAAGTGGCTAGGGATGATATTTTCTTCTGTAAGAATGTTATCAATGAGACTGTATTTGGAAGAATTGAAAGTTTGAACCCAAAGTTGGGTATAGATTTTGATTCTCCAAATAATATCTGCACTTGTAGGAATATGTTGTTGATCTCCCCAAATTAGGTCTGTGTAAACCTTCCAGATATGCCATGTGATAATACCAGGTAGATTATGTTTAAAAACATCATTGAGGGATTTACTTCCAGCTTCAAACCACCATACAAAGAACATGTGTCTAACTGTGCGTAGATTAGAAGGAATTAAAATATTCAATATCCTGCTAAAATAACTCCAAATTGGTTTAACATATGAGCATCCATAAAAGATATGGTCAGTGGTGTCATTATCATTTCTACACCAAGGGCACATTGAGGGTTGTAACACCTTTTGAAATCTATTGAGATTATTAGTTATCGGTAAGATACCTTTAAAGAGCTTCCATTGAAATATTTTCACCTTAAGTTGCTGATTATTGTGCCAAATATGCTTGTAGGAAAAAGCAGAACCTTGGGAGTGTCTGACAACATTGAAAGCTGATTTAAAAGAGAAGAGACCATCTTGAGCAGGTTTCCAGATCAAAATCTGATTGGATGAAGATTCTGTCAAGGTGAGAGCCAATGCATTTATGCTACATATTCTCTTCCAAATTGGAGAATCTATAATCTTAGGGATCATGTCATCACTTCTATGATATTTCATGTGAATAAATTGAGACCAAAAACTTGTGTGGGATTTCCATTTCCACCAAAGTTTAAGGGAAAAAGTTTTTTCAAGGTCTTTTAAAGAGCGAATGTCTAATCCCCCTTCCTCCTTAGGATAGCACAATCTGGACCATCTAAGCCAATGATATTTTGGCTTGTCATCAGTAGAACCCCAAAAGAAATTGGCCATCTTTTTCTTTAAAAAGTTTTTGATTCTCTGTGGCAGGAGGTCAACAGCCAAAATATGCATAGGGATAGATCCAAGCACATGTTTTATCAAGATAAGTCTCCCAGCTTGTGATAAGTTTTTCTGTTTCCAAGTAGTTAGCTTGTAATCAAACTGATGAATAATATGGTTGCAATACTGATGTTTGTTTATTCCCCTGTGAAGATTAGCCCCAAGATACCTCAAAGGAAGACTAGCTTTCTGCATTCCCAGTAAATCTTTGATGATCTGAGTTCTATCTTGAGCATGTTTCCCAATAACAAAGGAGCTTTTGTCAAAATTGACAGCCTGACCTGAAGCACTTTGATATGAGGTAAGGAACTTCTTAAAATTGATGATTGACCTAGCCCCCCATTCATAAAGATTAGGAGATCATCAGCATACCCAATGTGACTAATAGGAACCCCATATCTGCCCATCCAGTAGGGTTCAATAAAACCATTATTCACTTGCCAGTTTAAGCCTCTTGAGAAAGCTTCAGAGGCAAGAATAAATAAGAAAGGAGAAAGGGGATCCCCTTGCTTAACCCCTCTCTTAGGTTGAAAGAACCCATGAGGAGTACCATTAATCAAAATAGATAAATGAGTAGCCTGCAAATTGTTGATGACCAGATTAATAAATTGACCATGAAAACCAAACTTTTGTAAGACTTTAGAAAGAAATCCCCAAGAAAGTCTATCAAAAGCCTTGGCCATATCTAGCTTTATCACCATACTGGACCCTCTAATCTTCTTGTCTAAAACATGAATCATCTCTTGACCAATAAGAATTTGATCCGCTATACGCCTATACCCTTTCCTTTGAGGAAACCAGCTTGTTCATTGGAAATGACCTTAGGAAGCATGATGGACAGTCTATTGGCAAGAACTTTAGTGCAAACTTTGTTGATAAAATTGGATAGACAAATAGGTCTATAATCTGCAAATGAAGCTTGATTATCTTTTTTAGGTATAAGAACCAATAGGGAGCTAGACATTCCTTTGGGAATAGGGACCCCCAGGAAAAAATCTTGAACTGCATTAACAACATCCTTCCCCACAATATGCCAACATTTTTTAAAAAACTTGCCATTATAACCATTTGGCCCTGCAGCACCATTTTGATTCAATTCCCAAACAGCATTTTTAACTTCATCAGAATCTGGAAGAGCAATTAAAGGAATGTTGTCTTCTTCTACAATTAATGATGGAATATATTGCAGGACTTCCTCAGGATCACTCTCATGTTCATGAGAGTAAAGAGAAGAGAAGTATTGAACAACAAATTCACCAATCTCAGGTATAGTACTAACTGTCACCCCTTCCATGTTCTTGATTGAGGTGATTTGTTGTTTTCTATTCCTGATTTTCACATAAGAGTGAAAGAAACTGGTATTAGCATCACCACCTTTAAGCCATTTTAAATGTGCCCTTTGCTTCCAATTTTTTTTCTAACTTATATTTGGAAATAAGTTATGCTCTTTTGAGTGACCAGTCTGCTCTGTTAGCTTCAGTGGGATTCCTCTCAAAAATGATTTCAGCATTTGAAACCTCCTGCTCACAGATTTTAATTGCCTCAAAAATGTTTCCAAAAGTGTCAGAGTTCCATTTTTTGAGATCTTGTTTCAAGCCTTTAAGCTTTTTAACCAAACCAAGCATACCTCCTCCATAGCTCTGAGAATTCCAACTTTTTGCAACCAAATCAAAGAAATTAGGATGACAAAATCCACATGTTTTGAAATTTGAAAGGCTTAGGACCAGAGTAACCGTTGTTTTGGAGCTGAATCACGATCGTGCCCCTTGCAGGCACGATCGTGCGTGGCTGGCAGTAGCTGCTGGTCTGCGTTCATATGGAAGGGAAAGTCGCCCAACGGTAGACCGGTAAATACTTTTTTCCCAGCATTATTTTCTTAATTAATTAATTAATTAACATTAATTCGGAAAAAAACTCTCTGAAATTTCCTCTAGTGTTCATACTTTGTTTTCGTTCGTCAGAACAATTGATTGTGTGCTCAAATGGTTCTTCGTAAGACATCGTATCCTGGGAAAAGATCGTTGCAACGCTCCTAGCACCGTGTGAGGCAACAAATACGTTTTCAAGAAATTGTGTGTTGCACAAGCTTTGGCTTTCTGTCCCTTCTTGTTTCTGTTTTCTTGACTATTTTAATTAATTTTTATTAACTAATTTCTTCGTATTTCCGAATTCACCCTACAACCTATCTTTTGCTTTATGTTGCATGTGATTATTACAGGGAATTCTCAGTCCTTCATAGCCAAACTTATTGGACCTATTGCTCATTATTTTGCTAGGAAATACCTTATTGATTATCATTATTTTATGGGGATTCAAGATTTGCATTGTTGTGTTCTCATATTTTCTTGTCTTCACATCGATATGCTCATGATTATATTATAAACAGACTTCCGTTACGTACCTTAAAATCTATGCACACACCTCTTCTAGGTAGAACCACTTTGTCTTACTGATGTTGAGCACTCCGCTGATCCAACTGAGTGTATAAGTATCACTAGGGATGGCGCTATACGTTTTACCAGATATTTTATTCCATACATTTATCGTATCGAAAACTTTCTGTATGCAAAAATACATGTTGTTACCTACAAAAATTTCAGTATAGTAAAGGTGCAGTATCCGTAAAATATCTTGATATACTTAAACTTTAATACAAAAAACTATTATATACCAAATGAAATATACAAAATTAGTGTTACTAGAGATATGCTACAATCATTAATAACTTAATAAGATTAATTATAAAACACAAATAATACTCTATTGATGTCTTGTTCAATGTTGGACAATTGAATTATTATAATTAATAAATAAGTTTTAACATTTCAACATATGACATATGAAAAGAACAACACATTTTACTAAAATCACTAAAATGAAATAGATATAAATAAAATAATAGTGATCTCAATTCTCAAACTAAAAAGTACCAATAACTCAAGCATTGTGGATATAAAGTTATTAATCCTTAAGTTAATGTTGTGTTTCTAGTCATTTTTATACTTTAAAGAAACTATTGACTTGGACCATCAATATGATGGTATATCGACATGTTAATTGTTTTCAAAATATATATTGATACCATATCGAAGTAATTTAGTACGGTACCATACTACACCCAAAGTGTCAGTATACAAAGTTTTTTTGTCAATTCATTATTTTTCGATATGGTAAGTGTAATACACCAAAGCTTTGGTATTTTTCCCCACCTCTAAATATGACAAGTCTTTACAATATTTAACTATGACACATCCTAATATTACTAATTATGTTTTGTATTTGGTTTCTAAGTTCATGCATGTACTCCGTACTTTACATCTGATCATGTCTAATTATGTTCTTGATGTTAAACACATTTTCTATTATTGACACGACACGTCTGATCATGGTCTAATGCTCTGTTCCTCACCACACCCTTCTTTCATTCTTGCTTACTCTAATGTTGATTAGGTGGAATGTCCTAAAAACAGCCGGTTGATCATTGAAAATGCTATTTTTCTAGTCTCATGGGGATCAAAGAAACAACATGATGTTTAAATATTGTAAAATGGTTGAATATCCTGCAATTGCATGTATTTTATGTTCGATCAATCTTGTTTGAGTTGGGCATCTATGTAAAATTTGTCAGATCTGATAATGTGTCAAATAAACTGCTTCTGATTAAACTCATTCAATCTGAGTACATTTAGTCTGAGTATCGTTTTGTTCGCATGCATGTGGCTCATGAGGATTTTATTATTTGTGATGCACTCATTCAGTTACAGTTTGGCATGGGATATTTTTATTAAAAACTATCTTAGCGATTTTACTTCTTGAAGTTCAATCTTCAAGTACATTGTGGTCTGATGGTATCACTGTTAATCTCCTAAAGGTAGAGGGTGGAGGATGTTGTAGGTTCGAATCTCATCCCAATCAAGAATGTCGGTATTATCATGAGCAGATACTTTAATAGGTTTAAAATAATTTTCCAAAAAAACAGTATGCTAAACTCGGATTGGGGTGTAATAGTGAAATTATGTTAGATTAGATTATTTTGAAATTTGAAACCCTTTATACATATCAATGAGAAGATAACTGATCTCCTATGTGTGAGAAGATAACCCTTTATAATTTGCAATCATGCTTGGTCAAGAAACCAGATTCCCAATCACTTATACGAAAACTACGTATTCATTTCATCAATTCAATTTTCTGTACAATCCAACAACCGACACTATATTCACTTTGAACAATTTTCTAAATACATTACATAAATCTTCACTCTCATTATTTTGAATACTACTTTTGAAGAGTATTTTTTTACGAATAATTATATTTGTTATTGTAAATGGGTTGTATTAAAATATCATAATTCTGGCAAATTACATAAAGACAAATAGTTACATGTGAGTGAGTCAGTAGCTCTGAAACAAGACTTAGTGATAATCATCTTCCCAAAAACAATAAAAAGTATAACCCTTTGATATCAAATCAGACACAAATGAGCCAAAAGTTGTCGAATTAAACATGTCATCACAGACCCTAATCTGCAATGTACTTTTGAAAGATAGAGAAAGCACAAACAAAACAATGTCAAATTCAAAAACAACCGCAATAACAAAAAAGTACAACTAGAATCAAAGGGGCAACCTAGAATAATTAGGAGCTTGAACTTGCAGTTGAAAAGAGAGAAATCACCTCTATCTGGTTTTTCGCTCGCCTAGAGCCATTCCTTCTTCAACTTGATCCTCTTTAAATCACATGAACCACCCTAAGAAGTGATTGTTTCCAGACCTCAGATCTAATGAATCTCCTGCTCCCACAATCATATCAGTGATATCCTTCGTCGAGACTTAGAGATTGATTTCCTCCATGACCCCATCATTGACATGTCTCGTGCTTTCGAGGTTTACCTATATCCAAGCAAATTCTAATTCCCAAATAAGCTTTTTAAATACCTTTAAACAGATTCTCATCATTTTTGACAAGACTTCCTAAATAATTTCCAATTCCCTACACACTACTTCTAGCGTCATAAAATCATATGCCACATTATGAACTTGAATAAAAAATCTGCCATATTTAAAGGAACCCTAAGGGGTATAATCGCGAGTAAAACAAGCAAATTCTTCTCAAAAGGCCACGGACCATTTTTCAAGCACACGATTCATGTCGATTATATGGTGAAAAGTAAAAAGGTGCCTTTAAATCATACATTTCTTTAATCACAACTCCTCTACATAGGCGCCAAATCGTTGCTTCAAAAATCAAACCATCCTCCTCTCCCTCTATCGCCATCTTGTTGTACTATGCCCTGAGATGCTCAATGAGAAGCTCTTTGTCCTGTTCGCTAGCTTGCTGCGTCCATGAATCCTCACAAGGAGGTTGCGCTCCTTAAGCTTGCAAAGATACAAGAAAGCCTAGCATACCCTTTTTTGATTACTGGAACTCTAAAAATAAGAATAATTATAATTTTTTTGCAATAATTATAATTTATAAAGTCAAACATTCCAAAGTAAAAATAAATAAAATTGGAGTTCAAATTTTTTTTCTTGGTATTTTAATCTAGATCTATCTTCTAAAAGAATTACCTGAAAATGTAAAAAAAGAAAATTGTAGCAGTTGGATCTTAATTTTAGCACTTAGCTTTAGCACCTAAGAAAAAAATGGGCCTAAAATCCTGGAGCCGTCGGATCTTAATTTTTTAAATTTATATATGCAATATCAGTGTCATATCAAAGATCATAAAAATATTAATTCTGATATACATCTTTGTAAAAATCGGAGTAACCCGCACGGGTAGCTCAGTTGGTCGAGTGGTGGGAGATTTGGAACAATGGACCAAGGTTCGAATCCCCGCAACGACCGGGTGGAGGTCACAGAACCTGAAATAAGGCTGAGCCTCTGGTGCGCACGGGTGTATGGACCTACTGTCATTCTGCTGACTAAGTCACCGTGACTAACCTCCCCACCATCCTGTCGGGTCGGGGTGGGGAGGCTCTTGGGGTGGGAGATTCCACCTTGTAAAAATCGGAGTACAAATTAAAAAGTTATAATAATTTGGTGCCCACTACAACCTCCCGTCTATTGTGCTCCTTTTCCCTCATCCCCTATAAATTTCTCTTCTTATTCTATTTTATTGGGGTAGTCGAGGCTCCTTTTTCCTATTTCCTCCATGGATTTCTCTTTTTCTTCTTTCTATAGCGGTGAAAGTGTATACTCCCTCCGTTCTTTTTTAGTTGCAACGGTCAACATTTCACATTTACTAACGCACGTCTTTGACCGTAATTATATCTTAATTCTATTAGTAAAAAAATATTAAAAATCAGATTTTTAAAATTTGTAATGAGATGAATTGAACAATATGTTTTTAAAAAATAATTTTCATAAAATAATAGTATAAAATGTAGTCAAAGTAGAGCATGTGAATAGTGAAAAATTCAACATGTTGCGATTAAAACGGAACGGAGGATAGTATATAAGTATGACAATGGATCGCGACGAGTAGCGCAAAATCCATACATGTCATGTAACTTTACTATGTGAACCCACGCCCTTGTGCAGTGACTTGTATGGGTCATAGATGTTGGTTCATGACCCGCCTCATCCTGTCGCAACCTAATTAGCAAGTATGCATTTTTTCGTGAGGTTGCTATCACTTGAATTTACATACAATTTATTTCTAGATAATCATAATAAATATATAATAACTCAAGGTCACAATACAATAAAACGTGTCAAAAAATTAGAAAACATTTTATAGACTTGAGTAGTTAATGGGAAATTACCCAAAATAGGAGCAAATGATACTTGAAATTCCAAAAATAGGACCAGTATATTTTTCTTCCCGAAATAGGAGTTATTACTGTCATGTATGAAAAATACTGCCATGATTGAAAAATACTGTCATTAATTATAATAAATATTGTCATGTTAAATGCACTGTACTACAACTATTTAGCAATCACGGCTACAAGATGACAGTAAATACTGTCATGTTAGTCCCATTTCGGGAATAAAAACAAAGTAGTCCTATTTTGGAATTTCAAACTTCATTTACTACTATTTTGGGAAATCTCCCAATAGTTAATATGTTTGTATTAATAAATGAATATATAATGTCAAAAGCAAAAAGACATTGATAATGTAATGACTCATCTAGTTCAAATACAAGCATTACTCCATATTTTTATTTACTATAATAAAGACATTGACAATGATGTAGTAATATACTTCCTTCGTCCATTAAAACTTTGTCAACTTTCCTTTTTTGGATGTCCCACTAACTTTGACATTTTCCCTTTAATTTCAAGTAAAGAATTTGTGGTTCTAATTAATTCTTTCGGTGGCGGAGCCAGAAATATATGGTTAAGAGGGTCGAGTTTTGAGAATTTTACATTATTGGGGCCAAAATTTAAAATTTTAACATATTTCTCTAGATTCAAAGTATTTATACATAATATATACATGAGATTTTTTTTTGCAGGGGCCAAGGCTCCTTCAGCCCCTCCCCGTCTCCACCCCTGAATTCACTTTCTTGTGCACAAACATCACCACACGGTTTTACTTTAGTAATCCTCGTGTCAGTCAAATTTGGTAAAGTTTTAAGTGACAGAGGTAGTATAATAAATTTAAAGAATTTATAATTTACCATACACACAGTTTTAAAATAATTTTAAAAATATTTGCAAATATATTTATATTATGGGTGGGGCGAAGCGAAAGACTCATCCCAGCAAATGTACGTGGCAGGCGAACTGACCCATTTGAAAGACGAAGGACCCGCTCAAATGTTGGAGTGACTTCTTTGAGGTCAAATGTTTTAGCATGGGTAGTTATATAATCTCAACCCATGACTAGTCAGGTTGTTTTTAGGTTGTTTTACTTGATCGTAATTCATCCCAGACCAAATCAGACCAAAATAGACCAGATCAAACCAGACCAGGTTAAAACAGATCAGATTAGACCAAACCAGACCATATCATACCATACCAGATCAGACCAGACAGAACCATATTTTATTATTATTATTATTATTATTGTTGTTGTTGTTGTTGTTGTTATTAGGGGTGTGCACCGGTTCAAAATCGAACCGGACTGTACCGGATACCATATCGGTTCAAAACCGGACCGGACCGGTTCAAAACCGGGCCGGACCGTACCAGTTCAAAACCGGACTGAACCGCGCCAGACCGCACCGGTTCCGGTTTTTACAGTCTGGTTCGGTCCGGTTTTCCGGTTTAAATCGGATAGTGCACACCCCTAATTATTATTATTATTATTAGTATTATTATTATTATTAGGATGGTTTTACTTGGACTGTAATTTGCTGGTCTGATCTGGTGTGGTCTGGTCTGTTTTGGTCTGGTTTGTTTTGGTCTGTTCTGGTCTGGTCTGGGACGAATTACAGTCCAAGTAAAAACAGCCTTGTTGTTGTTGTTGTTGTTGTTGTTGTTATTATTATTATTATTATTATTACGAAGTATTATTATTATAATTATTATTATTATTGTTATTGTTATTACTATTTGTAATTATAAATGAATGAAATAAAATTATTTATGGATTATAATATATATAAAAAATAAAATCTTTATGCAAAAAATATAAAAAGTAAAATTCCTGACCAGACTTGATCAGACCAGACCAGACCAGACCAAAACAAACCAGACCAGACCAGACCAAAACAGACCAGACCAGCAAATTAGAGTCCAAGTAAAAACATCCTTACTCATCAACTCCCGCCCCTTTCTATACTTTTTTATATAATAGGAAAATGGTCAAATAGCCCCTCGAACTAACTTAAAAAGTGCAAATCACCTCTTATATGGGACGCTCTGTCCGGCTGTCGCCATTTGGGGCGGTTCCCGGTGGCATTTTTTGATGAAAGTGTTTGGGCATCTTCTTCATTAAGTTTAGTTTACTCATACCAAATTTCATCTAAAAATTCAATCGAGAAGGTTGTCAAATTATTTTTTGAAGATAACTGGCTAACTGCGCAGTTAAATAGCGCAGTACATTTCAGAAAATCATTTGATTGTCTTCCGGGTTGAGTTTTTATCTGAAATTTGGTACGAGTAAACTAGACTTAATGAAGAAGATGTTCAAAAAGTTTCATCAAAAAATTTCACTAAGAACCACCCCAAATAACGACCGCCAGTCAGAGTGATTTGAAATTCAAATTTAATCATTTTACCCCAAGATTCCAATTGGTTATATTTTGGTGAGAGTTCCCTGACAAACAACGTTAGTGAATAGTGACCCGTCAGGTATGCAGTCTGAAATGACCCGACCGGAGTTAATCCGGTTTCACCCAGGTGATGGAAGTAGGATGAAGAAGATAGGTGGGAGAAATCAGGTAGCAATCTTGACTGGGTTGGGAATGACTATGACGATTGGTCTAGTTGTGTACTCAAGGCTTTGGACTATCGACTATCGCATCTCGTCCGACGAGACCGAACTAATTAGGTACCAACCACCCTTCCATTGTTCATCACTATATCTTGTTCTGCCATTTTCTGTGATTTTTGGTTAGCAACTTAAAACATTTCAGGCTGCTTCATCTGGAGTGTGTGTGGAATTCGATTTTTGTACCCCTAGTATTTGTTCTCCATTTTCAAAAATGTTTACAATATTCATACGGAGCCACCAATTATCATAGGTATCTGCTGGATTTTGATTTTCTTTAGAAGACTTTTCGGCCATGATCTATCATTGTGGAAAACACCTTGAGTACTGAATTAGTGTTGGTTGGGGGAAAATAGGCATTTGTGTTATCTAATCATGCACTCATGTTATATTGTTATCCATCATATTTAATGTAATCTACTTTTTTACTTGCATAAAAGCAACCGTGTCTAAAAAGCTAAAAAGGAGTTGATCTTTTATCTAGAATTGAATTTTTTGTGAAACATGGAATGGAATTTCTTAATTGGCTCCAGAAATGGATATGGCTGATTAATTTCGTCTCCATTCGAAAATCCCACCCCACTAAAAAAAACTTGTGAAATGATGTTATTGTGTTTGTGGTCTTCTTTAATTCCTTTTAGGAGACAGTTTGATCTTGCTAATAGAGAAGCAATGGATGAATCTGCATACTGGAGAGGTAGATATGATGCAGAGGTGGAGAAGGTCAACAGCTGCCAAAAGGAGCTACTTCAAGTAGGTGCTTGTATTACTGGTCGACAGCTTCAACTATAGTCTATTGTATATAGTATATTGTTATAATGCATAATGGAGTAACAATTGAAAAGGATTTTGCAGAATAAGAAACGAGATTGAAAAGGGGAGTTGGTAACCATTGCCCTATACCTAAGGTGGCATTTAGTTCATTGAATGTAAATTGTCTTAAATAATAGGATTACTTACCTCTTCTTTGAAGGTGATATGTCTAATAATGTGAGATTACGAAATGTAAGATTTTCATAAGCCCACTCCCTCCATAAAAGAGTGATGTTTGGTGAACCTGCATGATAAGAAATTCAGTCAGCATATATTCGTCCAGCTACATGATAATAATAAAAAGCTACCAAGGTAAGGTAAAACTGTTAAATTTATGAAACCGTGAGGGATTGTTACTTATGTTTGCTAGAGACGAAGCTGGAATGATCCAAAACAGCCCCAACATTACCTCATATTCTTGCACGGAAGGGAATTCTGAGTGGAGGCAATCTCTGATTACCTTCACAATGTTCATGTGAAAGCCTGAACCAAACAAGGTTATCTCACGATACCCATATATGATGAGATTACCTAAACGAAGCTTGAACTGTCCCAACTAAAATGAGGTGTACTTAGTTCCTAAGCTTCCTCAAAATATGGATATGGGAAAGGGGATAATCTAGTACACATTTCCTTTGTGTTCAAACTATGGACCTCCTCGACACAACTCGCCTATACCCATTGCCATATGTGTTACGAGGGGAGAAATTCCATTAGCTGCCATAGGTTTGCCCTTGACCTTATATCCAACTAGCACTTCTTTTTATTCCAAGTGTTATGTCTCAAACAATGAAACTATCAACTCACTTATACCCATTGCCATATGTGGTACATAGGTTAAGTGGTCATCTAGTTCAAATGATGATGGCAAGAATAGCAAATTGGATTCACTACAAAAGGTAACTGAATAATATAATGCATTTTGAGATCAATTTCATATTTTTAGTTGATGTATTTGTTTATTAAGACAAGCCCTTTTGGGTCTCCAAACAGCCAAACTTCAAAACTAGGATCTATTCATGATTTTCAACACAATTCCAATTGATTGTTTTGTTTTCCTAATACCAGGAAAACAAGGACTTACGTGAAAAGATTGGATATTTGAAACAAGAGCTTGGATCTGAAAAGTTAAAATGCAGCATGAAAAAACCATGAGTTTACTGTTGAGGGAGAAAACCTTATCTATTGTTAGCTATGCAACAAGAAACAGGTTAAAGGAATAAATAAATAAATAAACAAATAAATAAATAAACAGGACATTGAATTTATACTAGTTTATCGTTTTATATCCTTACTGGGAAGAATATTAAATTGAAAATAGATTTGCCAATTTATTGGGAAGAATAAACCCTTTTGAGTTACCCTCCTTTCTTCTCCAAATCTAGAATGACCTGCTTGAGGACTTTTCTTATTTTGCCCCCCCCCCCCCCCCCCCCCCCCATCATTTTGAGAGGGCTGAGAATGAGCATATTATGTTTGCAGGAGTTTACTTATTTTGCTCCCCGTTGACGCGGACTTAATGTTAGTCCCAATATCAATCAACAATCATACAAACAATATAACGAGTACAGAAGAAACGATGATCCGATTCAATATCAATAAAGATGTCGAAATACAGAATAGGGTATGAACGGCGTTTTTCTCCCTTCTCACTAAAAATGAAATGTGCGTTGAAGCAAGCTTATGTGAGAGTTAGGGTTTGCTTAAGTTATCATCCTTTATACATAAGGATGTCTAACTTAAGGCTTACAAGTGGGCTAATGGGCTGAAATACATTTGTGGTCCATATTACACATTTAATTAATAACTACACAAATACAAAGATATTTAATTAGATTGGACACCATAAAATATTCCCAACAATCTCCCTCTTGGTGTTCAATCGTGTTGTATCAGCATTGCAGCGCAAATATCTTTGTCTTTGTTGTTATTCAACTTCCTTTGTCTTTGAACTTGACTTCTTGAGAAGGCTTTATGAAGAAATCCTTGCAATCTCCCCTTTGATGTCTTCTTGACAATTTGATATTTGATGTCGGGGGTTGAGGAATCTTTTGCTTGTAATCCTTGCCTTCAAGAAGTAGCTCTTGATCAGCTTGAATGAACTCCGGTAGCGCCTCTAGAATGATGGTTCTGATGGTTTCCAGGCATGCACGGGATTCATCTTCAGTACGCGAGTATCTGACCTTTGTCTCCTCCACAATGTAGTCTTTTTGACTATTTGAAATGAATGCTTTTGAGAAGAGGCAGTCGGTTGCACAGCGGAAAATGATGATTGACTTGAGAGCGTAGCTGTCCATTTGATTCGAAGCTGAATTTGTAGTTGATGCTTTGAGAGAATAGAGAGTCGTCGTTTTTTGTGTTGGAGGAGAAGTGTCCAAGAATGATTTTTTAGAGTAAACAGTACAGAGAGTCGTCGTTTTTTTATGCTTTGAGAGAATAGAGAGTCGTCGTTTTTTGATGCTTTGAGAGAATAGAGAGTCGTCGTTTTTTGATGCTTTGAGAGAATAGAGAGTCGTCGTTTTTGTGTTGGAGGGTCGTATAATCTCGAGATTTAAACATCGAGATTTAAAACTCGAGATTTAAACCTCGAGATTGTAATCTCGAGATTTAAACCTCGAGATTAGGATTTCGAGGTATTGCCTTAGAATTTTCCTTAATCCCACCTGTTCTTGATATTCAACATCGAGAACCTCAACTTCGAAGAAATTCCTCAAAAACTCAAAATTAGAGATTTTCTGCGGCACTGCACTGTTTTGGCCATAACTTTTGACTCGGTGATCCGATTTTAGTAAACTTTTTTTGTTGGAAAGCTAACGAAAAGATCTACATTAATTCTAGGGCTAGGCCCCAGAACCCTTTCTCACGCGCCCTCACTCGCAGTCCTTGAGGGTCAAAACGTTAGTTTTCCGACAAACTTTGTAAATCACCGATGTTAAGGTCAAAACTTAAGCAAATTTGTTCAAATTCTTTCAAGGTCAAAGGTGCACATCAACATTGTAGATAATTCAATCAACCTCGCGTCAACGGTCATCTTACAACAATCAACAATCAACTACTGAAGCCTCCCATAACTCATCAACATTGTGTGATCCTCAAACATGCTGAAATTCCAAATGATGAGCTTAGGGAACCGTCATGTGTGGTACCTGTTCATATTGCTCCACACACATGGCGGGTATGACGAGCTGTGAGCAATCAAACCTTGCACATTCTGAGGGGGAGTTTCAGTTTTCTCCTTCTGGCGCCTTACACCGACAAAGCAAGGAATCTCTCAACGGATGCAACATTCTAGGGGGAGTGTTCAATGTTATCCTCCCCGGTGTCTAACAATGACAAAGCATACCGAGTGCTCCAGTTGAGGGGGAGTACAGAGAGAAAATCAATGAGAGAACATGTTCCTATGGCTTAGTAAACTCAATTAAGCCTACCCTAGGGACAAAGCCGAGAGTAAGTGAGTGAGTGAGTGAGTGAGTGAGTGAGTGATCATTATGAGAGTTAGGAAGCAGAAGGCTCAAGTGAGAAGGAAAACAACAATCAATGATGAGTCTGCTACCTCAATTGTCTGCTATGTATTGAACATTTACTCCTAGCCACTCAAATACTCTGGACAATCCCCATAGGTTCGGGACTTATTCAATCAGATCCGAGGTAGAAGTCATTGCATCTTGTCCAACAGTGCATGCTTAACCCTACCCAAGACCACTCACTTGTCTCCCAACAGACAGGTGTTTAATCACATTTCACGGGGAACCTCATCTCTCATTACTGTCTCCTTCTGAGGCAAGTGATACTGACTACAGTGGCCTCAGCCCCATGCCACTGAACTTTCATTGATCACGTCGTGTCTAGTCACTCACTCCCAAATGTTTTGAAATTTTCTAGGACACAGACGCACTTTTTGAGTCAGTTGCAGGTCTTCAAGACCCGCGAGAACTTCCATAGGGTTCATCTATTACAGATGTAGACCAATGATTGGAAGGAAGTCCTGCTGATGCAATATAAGAATCACCATCATTTTCAGGCCATCACATCAGAGTTTAACTCTATAGTAATGATAACGGGTGTCTACAAGACCCCGGGGGGCTACGTTATCTTCTTTACATTCTGCTTGTTTTTCCTGTTTTATTTCCGCAGAATAAAAGAATAAAGGCATGACGCCCCGAGTTATCGGATCATCATGAGGGGGAGAGTGGTCCACATGCTGTTAACTGTCAAAAAAAAATCATTCTGGGACACTTCACTCCTCCAACACTCTCTCTACTATCTCTGCAACTCAAATGGTCAGCTACGTTCAGAAGTCAACCATCATTATGTTCCGCTGTGCCACCGACAAGTTCTCCTCAAATGCATTCATTCCAAACAGTCAAAAAGACTACATTGTGGAGGAGACAAAGGTCAGATACTCAATCTGTTGAAGATGAATTCCATTGGCGTCTCCTATTCTCCAAAGAACATTAATTCTAGAGGCGTCACCGGACATCATCTAAGCTGATCAAGAGCAACTTCTAGAATGCAAGGATTACGAAAAAAGATTCCTCAAACCCCGGCATCAAAGATCAAACTGCCAAGAAAACATCAAAGGGGAGATTGCGAAGATTTCTTCATGAAACCTTCTCAAGAAGTCAAGTTCAAAGACAAAGGAAGCTGAATAACAACAAAGACAAAGATATCTGCGCTGCAATGCTGATTCAACACGATTGAACACCAAGGGGGGGTTGTTAGGGATATTTTATGGTGTCCAATCTAATTAAATATTCTTGTATTTGTGTAGTTATTAATTAAACGTGTAATACGGGCCACAAATGTGTATTAGCCCGTTAGCTTCCTTGTAACCCGTAAGTTAGCCAACTTCTCCTATATAAGGAGGCTAACTTACGGGAACCCTAACGTTAGAGGCTTTAGAGACGCAGAGGCGAGATAGAGAGAGTAGGGTTTTCGCTGCTCTCCTTCTCCAGGAAGGGCAGTGGGGTTTCATAAGGTATACCAGATTCGGTTTTAATCTTCTCGATATCTTTCTATCTGCTTCTTTATAACTGCTAATGATTGTTGTTTTTTAAGTATACTGTGATTATCACTTAACAATCATTTTCCATGTCACTTAATTGTCTAACTTGATCAACATCTTGCACAGGAAGTTTATTTTTACACCTAACTAGGTTAAGTCTCTCTATTGCACTTAGGGGTAGGCATGGTTCCTGGTTTTTACGATTATTTAACCAAAATGAGAACCAAATCGGTGGTTATGGGTCGGGAACAGCAACCGAGTGGATGGTAGGCTTGTAGTGGTCTGATACCGTATCTTGGGGATTGAACCAGACGGTTTTGGTTCCAAACAGATACAAGTTTAATTTTGTTTATATTATTGGATATCAATTACATCTGCATGGGTTCCTGGTTTTTACGATTATTTAACCAAAATGAGAACCAAATCGGTGGTTATGGGTCGGGAACAGCAACCGAGTGGATGGTAGGCGTGTAGTGGTCCGATACCGTATCTTGGGGATAGAACCGGACGGTTTTGGTTCCAAACAGCTACAAGTTTAATTTTGTTTATATTATCGGATATCGATTACATCTGCATTATTACATGGTGTATAGTGTTAGGCGGTTAAGCAATGTTACATTCAGAATATGAGTATGACGGAGAACCGCATGTTGCGTTGAATGTGTGCACATACTAAAAAGACCATTTGAAAAATGAGATAATGAGGCAAAATGTTCAAGAAACACCCATTAAAGATAAGATGCGAGTGTCAATTGCGATTGTTTGAGCGTGTGTGTACAAGACTCAAGTAATGAATCTGTTAGACGAATTGAGAGACGTGGAACAAAGGAGATGAGAGGAAGAGAACGACCCAAATAGATATGGATTAAAATGATCGGGAATGATATTATATTTCTTGAGTTAGATAAGAATATGATTTGGAGAGAAGGAATTGGAGGAAGATTGTATGAGGGGATTGATTTCTTTATGTGCCAAATTCTTTTGAAAGTTGGGACTAAGAGTTAATGTTGTTTTTGTTGTGGGTAGCTAGGGATGGACTCGGGTCCGGGCCGGGTCCGGGTCAAGTCTAGGCCCGGGCGGGACGGCGGTTAAGAAATGGTGGACCCGGGACCGGACCGGGTAACCACCGGGTCCGGCCCGGGTCCGGCCCGGTCCGGGCCCATTATCATTTTTTTTTGTTTTCCTCTTCCTAATTAACCCCCCTCCCACCCCCAACCCCCCAAACCATCCCAAATGGCCCAAAATACCCAGCCCAACCCGAAAATTTAAAGAAAATTGAAAACAAAAATAGTTTTTGGCCCGAACCGGGCCCGAGCTCGGCCGGGTCGGGCCTTGTTTTGGATGACCCGAGCCCGGACTGGAAAACCCACGGGCCGGGCCTACCTGGACCGGTCACTGACCGGGCCACCGGGTCGAGCCGGGCCGGAACAGTACCGGTCCCGGGCCGATTCCGGGCCACCCGCCCGAGTCCATCCCTATGGGTAGCCATTGCAAACAAAAATGATGGACAAGGGGAGCCTCTCCAATGTGACAGTTGGACCGTAGGAAGGGGGTGGGGGTATATGATAATATGAGACTGTGAGTAGATTTTTCATGAATAATGTGCATGTCATATTTTGAATATACTGTGGTATGTGTCCAAAGGATATATTGCTATATTGGATCAAATAATGGAAAATGTTATTAGTAATTAGTCACATTAAGAGCATCTCCAATGCTCTACTTTTAACAGGGAGAAAATTTTGCCAAATGTCAATAGAAGAAAGGCATAAAAGACTCCCAATGCATAATGTTAAAAATTTGAAATTATCGGCTACTAGTAATCTTTGGAAGCAGTTTCTCTCCACTACGTATGAAATAAATTAGCAAAACAGAAAAGTTGGTTCAATTTAGATGAGTCGGCATGTTCAACATGCTTTCTGAAATTCTAAATTGAGTATAAAAGCGATGGTTCCATGTCAGCTTGACCAGGCAGATGAAAGAATGCATTGGAGACAAAAAAATCTTCACACTTTGTAAACTTGAATATCTGGCAAATGTTCACTCCTTTGAAAGAGAGTGTTGGAGATGCTCTAAGCTAACCGTTGAAAGACTTGCACGCCTTAGAAGTGAACTAAACAAAATTTTTACATTGGAGAAGTTTGAAGTTGGGGTTAGTGTGTGAACATATAAGATGTTTTTACTTGAACTGTAATTTGATGATCTAATCTGAACTGGTCTAGTATGATTTCTTTGTATTTTTATAACTATCCAAGTCTAGTCTGATCTGGGAGGAATTACGGTCCAAGTAAAAACATCCATAGTGGAACAAAAAGAGACTCTGGCTTTCACGCCTTATTCACTTCGCAAAACATAAGCTCAGACAACTTGGGCTTTCACATTTGATCATTTGTCGCTTTGGCACCCAGCAAAACATATTTTATACTCCAGTACATAACTCCAGTCTTATTGAAAAACTCAAGAGAAGCAGTATTTCAGAGGAATTCTAGAGCTAACATATATTGAAAACAACAGTTTACATTAAACTACTTGCGCTTGTTTAGTTGGGTGTTAAATATAACAAGCTCTCCAAAACAACCAAGGCATCATCAACCTTGCCTCTTCACCGCTTTTCCTCCTAAATGATGCTGAAATCAAGCAAAAAAATTCAGGAATATTGTATGTTATCTTCTTTTTTCCATTCAAATAACATAGAGATTCTAATGAGTGTTCTTCTAAGCTACCCTAAGACACTTTTTTACTTCTAATACTCGTCTAACAATTAAGACTTTCATTACATAAAGTTTTTAAGGATTTCATTTTTCTAATGATCCAACGATTGAAACTAACATTTAATGCAAATGACTAAAAAACTTGGACCATCAAATTCAAATTTTAGCTCAAAATTAAATTGGAATGACGAGATTCCCATTAATGTGGACTAAAATGAGAAAGAATCCAGAGCGTTAAATTTGGGAATTGTACATTATGTTAAGCAGGAATGTGCACTACCAAAAATCAGAAAATGCGATGGCATTGTGTCAATAAATTCAACAATTTTTCCATTTGACATGTGCATTATTTTATCCATAGGTGTGCACCTCCATTAACCATAATGTCCATCCGATTCAAATGAGAACACTTCTTCCCATGATAAATGAAAACGAACAGAAATGATGCACATTATAGTTCATGTGTTGCACATTTATGATTAAAATAATGCACATTTCAAATGGACAAAAAATTGAATTGATTTACAAAATTACCAATGCATTTTCACCCGAAATGATGCACATTATGTTTCCTAGTGTTGCACATTTATCATTAAGACAATGCATAGGTCAAATTGGCAGAAACAAGTAGAATTTATTTACAGAAATACCACTACATTTTCTGATTCTGTTTTACATAATACACAATTCTAAAATCCGATGGTCCAAATTCATTTTCATTTCCCTCATTTTATATATATATATAGAGGGTGGTTTAAATACAAAGTACTTCTCATATGGGAAGTAATCTTAGACATAAAATGAGAACATATGTGGATCAAATTAATTTTAAAAAGAAAAATGTGATGGCAAAATATTAGGAACTTTAAAAAAAATAAAGTGATAAATGTGCATGGCTATGGAGAAAAAGTGTATTTGACTAACACACAAGTGCATCACATTTCGAAATAAAAGTATAGAAATCGTGTTTATGTGCCCTCTACATACTATCATCCATATCGTATTACTTGCAACGTTGCAATTTACACACTATTCATGTACTCTACTTTGACTACATTCTATTTATTAATGTGTGATTTTTTTTTTAAAATGTTGAATTCGTCTCATTACTAAGTTTCATAATCTCATTTTCAATTTTATGTTACTAATACAAAATTATATATATGACGGTCAAAGTTGTGCATTAGCAAACGTGAAAAGAGGAATGTTGCAACTAAAAAAGAACGGAGGAAGTATTATATATGCACTTTTACTATTAAATATCATCTCATTATTGTTTATTTCAATAATGTTGTTTTGGGGTAAGGATTATGTCCCCTATGTATTGTCATTGTTTTTTCAACGAAACTTGGTGAATGACTCTCCACTCTCACTCCGCTGATACTCCACTGATTTTGGTAGTTTGCATTCTAAGAATCCACAATAACAACAGTTGCCACTTCTAGTTCATAATGGACTGTACATTGACACATGACAAATGGATAACTCATATCCACTTTCAAAACAATGGAGTCAAGAACTTATTATCTTAGGATATATCAAAATGTCTGAACTTTTCATCTAAGGGAAAAATAAAATGAGAGCATGCGCCCACTGAGAACATGTGAAATAATTACAACCAGGTTCACCTTTTGTAACAAACCCTTACATCTACAAAGAGAAGATTCAAATTGAAGTTCAAGTTCAATATACTTCGTATTATTTAATACAAGTACAAAGAGCATACCTCATACTTTCCTTGGGTATAAACCAATCATGGTTCACAGTTGAAAATCTCAGAAACGTCTGGGACGGGATTCAGCAACACTTACACGGATTGATCTTCCGTTTAGGTCCTTTGAAAAGTCCACAAGCAGAAATAAAAAATCACTGTGATTCTAACTAGGGAACTATAAAGACTAGTTTAAAAATGAAGGAAAGAAAAAAATTGGAATTGAATTTTCCAGATTTTAGAAGTTTGAAATATAGATCTGAAACATTCAAAATTCCAATCAAAATTCCCACAAGAATCACATAGTAGCGTGGTACCACCCACTTTTCAAATCAAAATTCCCTGGAATTCACAGTTCAAGAATCAGAGGGAACACATCTCAACTTGAACAAGTGGTTTGTTTGGTTGTGAGAAATGAATTGAATTCAAATTTATTACACATTTGTTTTATCTAATTACTAGTCAGCAGTTGAATCTCATCAATTCAATTCTAACCACAAAACCAAACAAAACAAGGTCATAAATTAATTATCAAGAATCACAATAAGCTTACAGCGCCATCCAAGGATTTAATGGCATCATTGACCTCCTCAGCAGAACTGTAAGTAACAAATCCAAACCCCTTTGATTTGCCACTGTCTCTGTCATAAATGACTTTGGCTTCCATCACCTTTCCTTGCTCCCTGAACAAGGTTTCAAGTGCTTGATCATCAACACCCCACGCAAGATTCCCCACATGGAGCTTATTAGAGTTAGTACTGTAACCTCCCCCACCCATGGATCCTCTGAACGAGCCTTCCCTCTTTGGTGGTGGAGGCCCACAGTTCACCCTCAATTGCCTCCCATCAAGTTCCTGTCAAGAATAATTATTTCATCGTGAAAAGAAATATATCATAGTTTTTGCAATAAAATGTACCCCTGCTTCCACATTAATGTTCCGTATTACAGGTTGTTAAGAAACTCATTAAATAGAAACTCAATATAGTTCACACTTGGTGAATCCTGAAAATTTTTAATTGAGCTTGAAGGTATAGGTTTGCCCAAGAAGTGGATAAGAATGCCACTATGGAGTACATATTAATGTCATCAGAGTTAAGAGACCAGAAATGCATTCAAGCAACTATGACAATGACCAGCACATCTGTGATAAGATAATCAAAACTTTGTTTTCAAAATATTGCCAATAAAATGTTTTTTAAGAGAACCAAGAAGGAGAAACTGGAGCTTACTTTCAACCATTGCTAATAAGGTGGCGTCACTATTTAGATGCAACCAAAGTTGTGTAAGAAAAAAAATCAAATTAAAGTTGAAAAGGCTCGTATATACTCATATACATTGACATGTTGAAAGACCAAAGCTCGTTTCAACAAATGCTAGTGACAAGCCTCATAAGATGCAATCACTAATTGGACGCAACTTAAATTATTGTGAAGACAACTCAAATTATAACTTTACAAGTGAAGAAATTTACATATCCATCCAACTGTTGAACAGCTGCTTCTACTTCCTCAACAGTAGACATTGTCACAAACCCAAATCCTCTACTTCTTCCAGTTTGCTTGTCATATATAACCTGAACAGATATGAAATTTTTTAGCTCATCGTTCTGTTACTTAGAAAACTGTCAAAAATATCAGAGGATAATAACTACTACCTCAGTCCAACTAAGGTGGCAGGAATATTAAGAAAAATGGATTTGTGTGATTGGTATTAAATTGATAAAGTAAGAATGATTTAGAGGTACGGGACATCTTAGCGGGAAGGAGGGAGTACTAAGTACTACTACACAACCTCCATTCTTTTTGCAACGTTTCAACTTTCACATTGTACAGCTTTTGAAAATATCAGCGGATGTAGTATATCTCAAAGATTAAAATTCCATGAACGCGTATAAAACGACTTTACACAGCAAAAAGAGTTGTTGCAGTAAAAAGGTAAGAACTAATAAAAAACCAGATAATATGTATACCTCGGCCATCTCAACACTTCCTACTTGACCAAACAGACTAGCAAGAGTAGCACTTTCAACACTGAAGGGCAAATTCCCTACAAAGAGTTTCTGTTCAGGAGGGAAACTTGGCTCGTCGGAGTAAGAGTACGATGAGCCGTCTATACCGAGTAGTCCCTCATCTTCTTCTTCGTCTTCTTCTTCAGCCACCTCAATCTCGTCCGAGAAGGCGACATTGCGAACAACGCAAGAGTAAGGCAGTGAGTTGAATGGTGTAAGGCAACAGGAGAAGGATAGAGAGCGATTGAGCGAGGATGGATAGGGCGGAGAAAGGCATAATGAAACGGGGGCGCGATTAGGTTTGGAAAGAGGGAGAGATTGAGTGTTGAGTGCGAGGAAATGTAGGGTGGATGTTGAAGATGCCATGGCAGATGTCACAGAGGATAAGGTTTAGAGAAAGAAAGAAAGAAAGAATGAACTCCAGAAAGTCCAGTTGAGAAGGCGGATAACGCGACGCCGCTGCAGATATTTATGGACAGGACAGCGAATATATTTCCAAGCCCAACTTTCTCATTATATTTCAGCCCAGGCCCAAAACAAATATTCCAGTTTTAAAGGCTCAAAATTGTCCGTCTCTTTTGAAGCTATTAAAATTAAAATAAAATTAAAATACGTAGTAAAACAAAGGATAAATAAATTCATTCATCTTCATACCCAGTATTTTTTCACTGAGCATCATCTTTTGTTGCTTGATCGATCCATATCACCTCGGCGAGAATGGCTTCTCAAATCGCGAAAAGAGTCATCGGCAGCTTCTCAAGATGTAGTTCATCGGCTGCGTCAGTTAGGGTTTTCAATCGGAGCCTTGCCGCATCGCCTTCCGAGCCAGCCTCTAATCTAATTCGCGCCACTCTCTTCCCCGGCGACGGCATCGGTCCCGAGATTGCCGATTCCGTCAAGCAGGTCTGTTTCTTCGCACCTTACGTGCGTCTTCAGTTTGATGCTCAATCTTGCATGGAGTTCATGCGCACCTCCGGCTTTTGTACTTAGATTGTTGTGCCGCATACTTTGAGCGTATGTTGCTATAATGATCCATACTCTTGTAGAAAAGGATTCTTAATTTAGGAGACTGGTATAGTGGAAATTCGATAACTTTAAATCGTGTAAATTGTGCTTCTGAAAGAGCCAAGAGGACGCCTCCATCAAGTACTTTGAAAATTGTGTGATGCTTGAATATTTGACGCAATCTTCAATTTCTAGATCTTTATTCCGTTTGCTTGTCAAATTTTACTATTTTGATGTACACCATTGTAGCTAAATGCAGGTGTTCAGAACTGCTGATGTGCCTATAGAATGGGAAGAACACTACGTGGGGACAGAGGTTGACCCTAAGACCCAAAGTTTTCTTACATGGGAGAGTATCGAATCTTTGAGAAGAAATAAGATTGGCTTAAAAGGTCCAATGGCCACTCCTATCGGAAAAGGTCATCGTTCTTTGAACCTTACATTGAGGAAAGAGCTCAACCTGTATGCCAATGTTAGACCTTGCTACAGTCTACCTGGATACAAGACTCGTTATGACGATGTAAACCTTATCACAATTCGTGAAAATACTGAAGGAGAGTACAGTGGTCTTGAACATCAAGTGAGTTAGTCTGCAGCATATCTTGCATTTATAATATACTTTTAAAACCCACATATATCATTGTCAAGCCCATTTTTCGTTCAAACTAGGGGATGCCGGAGGTAGGGAAGAGAGTAGAAATGAGAAAGGGTGGGGAATAGGTTGTGTCTTAAAAATATCATATGTGGTTTATTGAAACAGTGACGCGGATAAGCGGATTTAGTATTCTGGGAAAGTTTGTCAATATATTGTATTCTATATACACGTATTATTTCTTTGTATCTAAAATTCTATAAATTTACATGTATAAAAAGAATAATGTAGAACAATTTAGGAAAAGAATAACTCCCTAAACCCTTCCAAATGGGCGGAATGAGATACCGAGATATATGGAGACTGCAGGATTTTTATGGATCCTTCATTTTCATCTCCCTCCTCCATAACCCTAGAACTGAAGACACTCAAATCCTGCACTTTTATAACTTCCTCTCCAGAATCCTCCAACTACAAAATTAAGAATTTTGTTTAATGTTTTAACTCTTGTATAGGTGGTAAGGGGTGTGGTTGAAAGCCTCAAGATTATTACACGTCAAGCAAGTTTGAGGGTTGCAGAGTATGCGTTCCACTATGCCCAGACGCATGGAAGAGATAGAGTTTCTGCTATACACAAAGCCAACATCATGCAAAAAACTGATGGGCTTTTCCTCAAGGTTTTTCTACATTGTTCTGTTCTCTCCATTTCCATCATTTGCAATGGAGCCAAAGATTCATTATTTTTTGGCTTGAGATTACGATGGAATAAAGCAAAATGGCTCACTAAAATGTCTGTGCTTCTTTGTTATGGAGCAGCAGTCAGTCCATGCAATTTTGGACGCGATTTTCACTATGGGTCATCCGGAAACAGTCTCTCTGTGCGTTAGTACAGGGGTAAGACTGTGTACATCCGACCCCCCTTAACCCACTGTAGGTGGGAGCCTTTGCGGCACTGGGGTAAATGAAAATGAAAATGTGCTGTTCTCTCCCTTTTTAAAGGTCCCTTTGGAATATGGAAAATACCAGAGAAAGAAAACAGGAAGGAAAATGAAGTAGGAGTTTGATTGAGACCAGATTTGTTGGGAAATAAAATTATATGCTCAAATTCAATATTTATTGAACTATTTGCTCAAACTCATTTTTATTCTTTTTTTCTATTTTTTATAAAGATTAAGAACCCTCATGTAATAAGAACATCTACTATGAGTCTTTGAACTTTTAATCCTTATAGTTTCCAGCTTCTAGTAAATCGCTATCAAGGTCTAAGGTTCACTTTTGTAATTATTTTGAAATTAAAAAGAGGAATAATTACAAAAATGACACCATCTTAGCATTTAACTTTTATTACAAAAATGAATGGTGCGGATTAAAAGTCCCCATTTATAAGACGAGTCCCGCCGTCTCATATACGTGTGTGTATGTGTATATGTGTGTGCATGTGTATATGAATTAATCATATTCCATTAATCCATTTTGCTTTGTGTGTGTGAGTAATCAACTTTGTTATCCCCCCCCCCTCCCTAATATGTTACAGAGTTAAAACATGTTCTAAAGGATGCCTTATGCATCTGTGTATGAATCGTGAATCTAACTTTCACCATATCAATTTTAGTGTTGCCGTGAGGTTGCAGAGAAGTACCCCGATATCAAATATGATGAAGTTGTCATTGACAATTGCTGCATGCTGGTATATACCCTTACCTTTTTAATGAAGTAAGTCCCATATTTGTGGGATGAAAAGTAAAATGGGATACAATAATATCTATCTTTCTGACCATACAGCTTGTGAAAAATCCGACACTTTTTGATGTATTGGTGATGCCCAATCTTTATGGTGACATTATAAGCGATCTTTGTGCTGGTTTGATTGGTGGCCTGGGGCTAACACCGAGGTATTTGAATTTCTCTTCATAAATTTCTCTAATGTGAAGTTGATGTGATTACAACTAAGACATAATAATTTTTTAACTTAGCTGCAATATTGGTGAGGGTGGCATTGCTCTTGCTGAGGCTGTGCATGGTTCGGCACCTGATATTGCTGGAAAGGTTTGATTCAATACTTAACTGGATTTGGGTTCAGATTTAGATTATATGGTGGGTAGCCTGATGCGTTTAATGTTCTAGTTCTATTTCTTAAATCATCAATCTGTAACTGATTTTTTAAGCATGGTTTGCGAGTTTTTAAATTAAGACAGTATTTTTATCCTTTTAGTATACCTTGTTTAGGTACTGTTTGATTACAGGAAATAAGAGTTGGTTTTACTTATGTATGGTGAATACGCAAGACATACAAAAATGTGATAGGGAGGGTAATTTCTATGTTTTTCTTCTTCCTGCTTTTTAATAGCCACATATATTTGATATGGGTTGCATCTTTTCAGAACTTGGCAAACCCAACTGCTCTGCTTTTGAGTTCTGTTATGATGTTGCGACACTTGAACCTTCATGACAAAGCGGACCGCATTCAGAATGCTATTCTGACCACAATTACAGAAGGGAAGTATAGGACTGGTGACCTTGGCGGGAAATCTTCTACAACTGAATTCACGAATGCAATCTGTGATCATCTTTGAACATGCTTGCCCTCGCATCCATTCATTGTTCCATTCTTGTTCCACCCTCTGCACTTTCAAATAGGAAATTTGAAAACTTTATAAACTTTTATTTTGGGAAAGCGATTTCCAAGTTTATTTACAGTATGGACTATAGAGAAATAAAAAAGTTTTCCCCCGCACAGTTTGTTGGTGTTCTGCAGAAACCCTGCATGAAAGGATGGTTTACTAACTGGCTGAATTCCAGCGGGAAGCCAATTTCATGGTGATTGTTTATTTATTTGATTGATCTGGTACTCGTCATTTTTTCCGGAATCTGAGCAGCACATGCTTTATTTTTATATATTAAAATTCACTTAATTTCTTGTGGTAGATTCAGTAATACTTCCTCCGTTCTTTATTAAATGTCTCGTATTCCTTTTTGGGACGTTTTTAATTATTTCTCTTTTTCCCTTTTTGGTAAGTTTTTTCAATCAAAATACCTTTATACCCTCACTTTTATTACCATTATCCCTTTCTCTTTCCTACTTTTTCATTTACCCACAACTCATTACACCTTTTACGCTACTCTTATTATTTTCCTCTTAAAACCCGTGACAAAGTCTAAGAGGACAAATAATAAAGAACAGAGGGAGTATTTAAATATTTTTTTGTTGACTTTACCAAGTTTTACTTTTTTTTTTTTTACTCCAGGGGCGTCTGAGGGAGGGAGGCTGGGGGTCTGGAGTAATTAGGGCTGAAACTCATTCCATTGAGTTTCAAGCCCTTGTGTGCCTAGCGGTGTTCGAACTAAAGACCTCTCACTGGGCACGGTAATCAAATTTTACATTTTAATATTTACATTTTGTCATGTTAACAATTTCTACAAATTTTGAAATTACTTTTTATGTGTAATTGTATTTTAATCCATTATTTTTCTGGATGTGTACATATTGTCAGATTTATTAATGTGGAAATTTGAATAGCAAGTAATTAAATAAAATGAAAATTCAAAATTATGAGTCCTTATGTTACTGTTGGGTTAATGGCCCAACAGGGGTCGGTCCATCAATTCTTCAAGGCTCATCGGACTCTCGCCCCTTGAACCCCAAGCCAGTTGGGATTGTAACCCTGGAGACAGCCCAAGGCAGAGAGGAAGTTCATCCTTGTGGGGATGTTCAGTCCCATGATGCCAGGTCAGGTGAAACAGATAACCATATCCCAAGCAGATAACTATATCCCAAGCACAATTGTCGGGGGACGTATGTCGTTGGTCAACGGAATGGCACATCAGCCCTAAGGGGCACCACTGGGCACCAGGTTTCTAGTCCCCAGGGACGTTAGTCGTCACTCAATGGCAGGAAACCTACCTTTTGGCGGGAAGCGCATTTTATGTTGAAGATTTGGTGGTTGGGGCCCTAGCCATCCACAACACGCCACATCAACATGTCTAAACTACCCATTGGCGGTATAAGTAGCAGGGCTGTTAACGAGCCGAACCGAGCCGAACACCCAAAGCTCGAGTTCGGCTCGATAAGGAATTAGTGGTGTTCGGGTTCGAGCTCGAAGCTCGACGAGCTTTACAAATTAGGCTTGTGTTCGGCTCGATAGGCTTTCGATGTTCGAAACGAGCGCTCGATAAGCTCGATAAATATGCTCGAATTAAAATTTCGGTTCGTTAATAATCATATTTAAATTCAAAAAATCATACTAATTATGTTTAAATTTTGAAATATATATAAATTATATTTATAATTTTAGGTGTTCGATAGGCTCGAGTTCGAACCGAGTCGAATATTACTATGTTCGAGCTCGGCTCGATTAAGTTTTCGAACTTAAAACTCAGCTCGGGTTCGAGTTCGAGAGTTCATTAAGCTCGGCTTGTTAGGTTCGAAATCGAGCTCGAACTCGAATAGTTCAATAAAAGCTCGGTTCGTTAACAGCCCTAATAAGTAGTAGCATTTATTTCATTGTAAAGTGTTGGCAACTTAGCATTCTAGCATTCATACCGGCTCGTAGCTTAGCGATTATACGAACGGTCTCACGCCTTGTAACGACAGTTTTATTGAGATTTCTTATTGGGCCTCTTCTTGCTTGTTTCACAATCTAATTACTAAAATATCCACTCTGTTGAAGGAAATTCTAAGTTGTGTGCTATCGTTTAGATAGAATATGTATTAGGGTCTTTCTATGTAAATGATGTATTATGGACATATTGGCCCGCACTTGTAAACTCTACTCTATCCCTATTTATAGGGGCTTTCGGTAATGAAACTCTACAAACCATTCTCCCTACAACACGTTATCAGCACGAGTTGCTCTAATCCTATCCTTCCCTTCTTCCTTCTGGCCGCATCTTGTTTTCTGGCAGCTGCGGCACTGTGCTCGAAATGAGCCTATCGTTTAAAGTGTTTATCAATTATCATAAATGGTTTAAGTAATCAGATTATACACACTAGTTGCAAACATATTTATAAGGCTTGAATTTAAATTAAAAGACACAATGCTAAAAGAAGAAGCATTGCAATCACAAGCAGTGGGGTTGTGGTTGAGGCCGTGGCTCTCTAAAGGAATAGAGGGAAGCCACATGGTTCGATTAATTATCCACCCAAGTAGTAGAGGGTAGATAAGGCACAAACCAATATACTCGTCATCATACGAATTCCTCTCATGAGATTATCTCTGACTAAACATGTCCATGAATCAATAATGGGGGACGCCCCGAAGTTTTAATGATTTCAGAGAATTAAAACTCAATGTTAATGAGAGTGGGTATGAGTCGAATGATAGACCTTACATTTATACTGACGATATATTTATACAGTTGCTCAAAGGAGCATAGAGCACGATGACATCGAACCATACTCTATTGTAATATGAAAGCAATGAGAATATTGGCCTAAATGCGTACAAGTAATCTAGGTATAAATTTAATATTTCACAAAGAGACAGGTATTTGGTATGATAGTGCTAATCAACCAAGTGTAAAGCCTGTAGGACATGAAATAATTCTTTGTTAGAGCGTACTGAGATAATGAGGTCCTAATTATTCTCACAACGCCCTGGATTCAAATATGAAAAGTTATATTTCTCTATTTTGAACACAAAAATGTTCAACTACTTAATCTATAAGTAGACTCCAAAGTAATGGAGACGCAGCTAAAGATTGTGGATATTAAATGTCTCAATAGAATTTCATTAAAGAGATGTATATGAAGTATTTGTTATGTTTTTATCTTTAATCAAGTGGATTTTAAATTACATTGTGTATCTACATTGAAACGTTCACATTTGGATTGAATCAATCCAGACGAGAGTGACATACCCGTCTAAGTGACCACTTAACTGAAAAGGGATAGAAAAAGATAGATTATGTTTTCCCTCCAAGTATCATTATATGTCGAAGATATAGACATGGTATATACTCATATTAAAAATGAGAAATCTTAGATACTTGAAAGTCATAATTGAGATTTAGAATCTTGGGAAACCCAGGTTGTTTTGAAAACACCGAGTTGGTTGAATAATAATTCACCAGTTGCATATATCCAAAAGGGTTCTCAGGAAAATTAACATGGATAAATGTAAACTGTTAGCACTCCCATGATTGGTCGAAATATGGATACTAGCAAATATATCCATTATTGGAAACTTTGGGAGTAGAAACTCCCTATGAAAGTGCAATATGCGCATGATTGTACTTTGTCAAACACATTCGACCAAATAATACATTCTCAAGAACGTGTGAGCTGAAAATAGCTCAGGATCAATACATCGTATATCATCATTGAAATAGTATCAAGAATGTACTTTGATATCTATATGAAACCATCCATTGGTGTAATCTTTATTCATCCCTTATAAATTAATTAAATGATTGATGATAATAATATTTCTAAAGGACTCAGAAATGTCAAAAGTATCACTCTAACACATTAACACAAAGTAACGTGATTTGAGTTTTACCGATGACGGATATCCCCTTACCTCATTGATACTTTCTTAAATGAGTATATATTTACCATGAAAGAAACCGAGATTTTATATACGGAATACCTTGATAAAAGTATATATCAAGTACACATCGAATTCTTATTGATGTGTTGCATTCAGGGGGAGTCCTTACATACTTATTTATCATCAGTTATATTGGTGCGTTGTACTCTTTTTTCTTTTTTCTTTTTTGACCAAGGTTTATTTTTTCCCATTGGGTTTTGTTACTTGGTAAGGTTTTTTTTAATGAGACAACATAATATGCACCATCCCACATTTTAATTTTGCGAAAGTAAAACAATGTTGAAGAAAGAACATAATTACTATATATCAGTCAAAAGTCATTGGCGTGTAGGTATTCGTGCACCATACTTCCTTTCACTTTGATCGATGTTTATTTTTCCCATTGGGTTTTGTTCATTGGCACCACCTTCGCAAGTTAACAATTTGAGAAAATTTCCTACGCTCGACACACAAGGGGAGAATTAAAGGAATTATATTCCTCTATTGTGTGCCTTCGCTAAGGTAATTAATGTGACAAGTATTGAAATGCACATATTTTAAAAACACCCTTGATTAATGTAAATATTAAGGGTAGATGTAGACTTGAGGGGGAGTACCTCAACTAGATTACGTTACACTCTTTTCCTTTACCCATGTTTTATTTTTTCCCACTGGGTTTTGTTACTTGATAAGGTTTTTAATGAGGTAACGATACATATAAACTTTAATGATCAAAGCAAAGATCAAATAAAGACGGACTTAATGGAAGAAGCTTATCTTGATGCTACTCCTTTTTCTCCAGTCAAGGTTATTTTTTCTCACAGGGTTTTTGTTACTTGACAGAGTTTTGAAGAGGCAACAAGGCATATACAACATTCTATCTACAACTCAGCACAAGGGGAAGTGTTGAAGGAAATTCTAAGTTGTGTGCTATCGTTTAGATAGAATGTGTATTAGGGCATTTCTATGTAAATGATGCATTATGGGCATATTGGCCCGTACTTGTAAACCCTACTCTATCCCTATTTATAGGGGCTTTTGGTAATGAAACTCTGCAAACCATTCTCCCTACAACACACTCGAAATTTTTAGGTTGCGTGTTGGGCCTACAAATTGAAGTAATAAACCTCAATAGCTACTATTGAAATCGATTGAATGAGTTGAAATGCTGAAATTAATGAAATTCTATCTGATTCTATCTGATTGAGTTTGTTGATTTATGAAGAAGAAGAAATTTTATTAATAAAATTAAAAAAAGAGTTATATGAAAACCATTTAAATGACTCTTTATAGTAATTCAAATCTATTTAATCACAAAAACACTAATAAAATGCACTAGCAATATGAGTGGATAAACACACATAAAATGTTGTGTACTACTTAAAGCATCTCCATTAATACTCCTCAAATTTACGGTTGCTTATGATTTATTATTGTCACGTCACTGCCACATAAAAAAATCTTTAAAATGATCAACGTGTCCTCAACCATGATCTTCATTTATCCAGATTTTAATGGTACATACACTTAACTCAATATCCTCACTTAAATGTATTCACATACTCGTAAACTAGTACGTACACTCACACACACTCTTATATACGTAGTAATATACATGTATATATATGTACCGGACTCAATACCCGTGCGTTCACGGGTTGTATTCGGATTACGCGTAAATAAGTATAATATACAATCTAATTAATTTAATTATTTTTAACGATTACCAACCTCGAAGAAATCTCCATTGTCAAATACTCCCTCCGTCCCGCTAGAAGGTTCCCGTGAACGATTTACGATGCTTGACCGACGATAAAGCAACTTAATCCCTATTCACACTCTGATTGTTTTCAGTAAATAAAATTAACATATTCAGAAACTACATTAAAATCGCTGCAAATTAAAGCCTGATAAAAAACAATGTAAATTTGGTAAAAATTTGATTTATAAAGTAAAAGATTAAAAATGATTTAAGTTGACCATGAGAATAGTGGACGGGAACCTTCTAATGTGACGGAGGGAGTAGTTCATAAATTTTATATTAGGCTTTAATGATATATGTGTTGAAGGAAATTACTTTAATGTGCATTCGTTATAGATAGAAATTGTATCTAGGGATTATATGTATTGAGCTAATTGGCTCATTGGCTCATTCCTTGTAAAACCCTAATCCCTCCTATTTAAAGGGGGTTTACTAATGGAATGAACACACCTCTCTCACTTCCCTACAACACGTTATCAGCACGTAGCCCTAAACCTATTTTTTTTCTCCCGTTCTCCCTACACTCAATCCGCAGCCGCGCCTCCAGCAGTCCAGCCGCGCCGCCAGTAATCCAGCCACGCTTGGCCACCTCCCAACACACCGATCGTCACCCCCCCCCCCCCCCCTCCTCCTAGCCTGCGACTCACCAATTCCCGGATCTCTGTTGAGGTATTTTTTTACTCAAAAATCATTGCAGGATCTTATGTATATGATTTATTGCATCATGTTTACCATTGTGATGAACATCATTGATGTTTTTTTAGAGATTAAGTTGTCAATTTTTTTGAGATCCATTTCTTGCACCCCAAGTGTTTGATGATATGCCTCATCCATTTTTTTTTGAGAGATAGATGCAATTTTTTATTATAATTCTGTAATGCTATATGTTATAATCATATAGTTGGAATTAATATCACATTATGCATCCCTCTTCGTTTTTATACATCTATGTGATCATACTTTTTCGTAAAACTATATGCCATATACATATAGTTGGAATCAAAGATCACACGATTAATCTTATTTTCATGTATTTTATATGATTATATGATTATACTTTCCGTAAAGTTATATGTTAGATACATATAGTTGGAATTAAAATCATAGTATGCACTTTTTTAATTATTTTATACATATTATGTGATTATATTTTTCCGTAATGCTATATGTCACTTACATATAGTTGGAACCATAATCAGGTAAGATTACTATATTTTATGCCTGAATCGTTCATTAGACCAATATTAATACTCTATATTAAAAACACCATATAACATCCTATAAAAATCTCAATGATTTTTTTAAGGAGGTGAATATATATCTCCTCACTTCGATGCATTGTAAAATATTGTCTACAAAGAGACATACTCTCATGATTATTTTTTGTGATAAAGAATTTTACACAAAGAATCGATTTTGTTTATACACAAGTTTCTGTTTTATATCATATGAACTACACAAGTTCATGAATGTACTCATGATCATGTAATTTTTTTTTAAGATGGTTGACCATCTCAACTTGTATTTGGCATTTTGGCCTCGGACGGATTTGAGTACCATTATTCAGTTTTCTATATTAATTATTTGTGTGATAAAGAATTTCCACACAAGGCTCTACAAATTTAATTGACCGATCAATTTGACCGGAGTTTGACATTATGCACTCAAATGAACTTGAGTATCTTCAACGCTTATTTTAGAATTCAATGCTACTCTGGCACACTTTGTGAAAAGCAAATCACAAAAGCTTATTTAATTTGATAGAAAAAAATTAACCATTTTTACACATACTTCGCTAGACATATACTAATGCACCAGTATATATTAAATAATTATGTAACTAACTAGCTTTTAGCTGGCACTAGTGAATGATGTTTATTGTTATTGTGTGTTTTTTTTAAATGCAATTACAATATTTTTTGGGGGATAAAGAAACCTCCCAAGAGTTATTTGGATAAAGAAATTTCCAAATAAAAAAATGAAAATATAAATTTTAAAGTAAATCCCTTAATATAAGAGGATTAAATGTGATTATCTCGTCAGGATATATATAACTTGAAAATATAATTTTAGTTTTTATCTTCGTAGAATCTCTAAAGAATAAGAGATTCACCGCATGAGAATATAAATTAAGTTTCATGATTGTCTACTATTTTGAGAATAAGAACACTCTCTAATTATTGGGTTTGTCCATTTTTTATTTTACTCTTTCATGAGTTTTAAAAATATGAACATTACTAATTCTAATTAGACTTTTATTCAAGTCTTACAGTTTGGTATAAATTATATTCGTTTGAGATTTTTAATTAATTTAACATCTCATTGTTCCATATGAAATTATATTTGAGATGTTTATGCATTCGAATTCATTACATGCATATCTTTGAATTTTATTCATAAAAGAATGGATACAAAGGAATATATCCACAAAATAGTAGAATGATATGTACCACAGTCAACTTGGGGTCATAGCACTCTAAGGTATATGGGTGACATTTGTAAATTATTGAAATCTGTGACAAATAGGTGATTTAACACATTGTGGTGATGTACAATAAATTAAGGAATATATTTATCGAAGTAATCCTTAAAATCAGTTATGATTGAAACAATTGTACCCATGTCCTCACATAGAATGGAGTCATGCCATGAGTTTGAATCTGGTGACCAGTCTCTTGTCAAAGTAACAAGAATGACCTTATATACCTTTGTGGGGCTTCCCCGAACCCTCACAATGTGAGGACGCCAATGTCCACCAAGGTACCCTCAATGTTTTTTTACATAGAAACTCGCTATAAAAATGAGAGAAAATATTAGATTGCATCTAATAAATGCAAAAGAAAATGCATATTTAAGCAGGTTATGAGTCAAAGTGGTCATTGACTCATACAAACTTTGAAATAACTCATTTAGGTTATTAATTATTCGAATAAAGGATGATATGAGATCCAACACAATGTAAATTGTTGGTTTTAGCATTGATATATAGAAAAACAATATCAATCTTCTAAAGTACGAGAAGAAATATTTACCTTTCATTATGCCTTACAGATATAGTAGAAGGCACGTCAGTTATTTCTTAAAGTTTACTCCTTAGCAAAAATAGAATCGAGACATGTCCACATATGCTAAGGAAATAACAATAAAGATATCTCATTTTTTCAATACAATGTGATATGTGACGACTCATCTACCAAAATGCGGGCCATTTAAGTGATTATGGTTTGGTAGATATTTACTCATGCTGTCTATTTTCCTGTTGCATAAAAATGTTGCATTTGCAAAACTTCTAGCAAAACTTGTTTATTTAAGGCCCACCACCCGACCAATCAAAACTATATGACTTGTTACTTCTAGTTAGTTCTCATCAAAAGTACTTGATGATTATTGCATATTTTTCGAGATCAATGAAAAACATCTCACATCCCATGTGAAAAAAAGAACTCAGTAAAAATCACATCTAAAAGCATGTTGATGGTGAATATTATATCTATTATGCGCGCACTAATAATTTTTTTTATGGGATTATGCAATATGCAAGCACTCTTACACATTTGTTTTTTTTAACCGATACTAGACAACCACGTTTATGTATACCAATTGGTGACTGGATATTAGCCTGGGATGTTCTACTTATGAATATGTGGTTGTTAAAAAGTTGTGCCTATTGCGTCTCCCACAACGCACTATAATCTGTTTTAAAAGAAAAATGATGTTTATGTTGGATATGAATCCGTAACAATAATCCGCTACTAGCCTTAACAAATAATGTATACACCGCTTTGCGGGATATGACTTTGATGAGACAATTGATTTTCTTGTCATTAGGGGGAGATTAGAGAAAGAACTCTCTAATTGAATGACAAAATCATTATGATGGTACATCACTACTTTGTCTCAATGATAAATCTTAGACTTCAAAATGTAACATTGAAGTTAAAGTGGTATCATAAATGATTTAAGTAATCATATTATACACACTAGCTGCAAACATATTTATAAGGCTTGAATTTAAATTAAAAGAAACAATGCTAAAGGAAGAAGCATTGCAATCACAAGCAGTGGGGTTGTGGTTGAGGCCGTGGCTCTCTAAAGGAATAGAGGGAAGCCACATGGTTCGATTAATTATCCACCCCAAGTAGTAGAGGGTAGATAAGGCACAAACCAATATACTTGTCATCATATGAATTCCTCTCATGAGATTATCTCTGATTGAACATGTCCATGAATTTATAATGGGGGACGCCCCGAAGTTTAAATGATTTTAGAGAATTAAAATCTCAATGTTAATGAGAGTGTGTATGAGTCGAATGATAGACCTTACACTTATACTGACGGTATATTTATATAGTTGCTCAAAGAAGCATAGAGCACGATGATATCGAACCATACTCTATTGTAATATGAAAGCAATGAGAATATTGGCCTAAATGCGTACAAGTAATCCAGGTATAAATTTAATATTTGAAAAAGAGACAGGTATTTGGTATGATAGTGCTAATCAACCAAGTGTAAAGCCTGTAGGACATGAAATAATTCTTTGTTAGAAAGCGTACTGAGATAATGAGGTCCTAATTATTCTCACAACGTTCTAGATTCAAATATGAAAAGTTATACCTCTCTATTTTGAACACAAAAATGTTCAACTACTTAATCTATATGTAGACTCCAAAGTAATGGAGACGCAGCTAAAGATTGTGGACATTAAACGTCTCCATAGAATTTCATTAAATAGATGTATATGAAGTACTTGTTATGTTTTTATTATCTTTAATCAAGTGGTTTTAAATTACATTGTATATTTACATTGAAACGTTCACATTTGGATTAAATCAATCCAGACGAGAGTGACATACTCATCTAAGTGACCACTTGACTGAAAAGGGATAGAAAAAGATAGATTATGTTTTCCCTCCAAGTATCATTATATGTCAAAGATATAGACATAGTATGTACTCATATTAAAGAAAATGAGAAATCTTAGATACTTGGAAGTCATAATTGAGATAAAGGATCTTGGGAAACTCAGGTTGTTTTGAAAACATCGAGTTGGTTGAATAATAATTCACCGGTTGCATATATCAAAAAAAGGTTCTCAGGCAAATTAGCATGGATAAATGTAAACCGTTAGCACTCCCATGATTGGTCGAAATATGGATGTTAGAAAATATATCCATTATTGGAAAGTTATTGGGAGAAGAAATTCCCTATAAAAGTGCAATATGTGCATGATTGTACTTTGACAAAC
Organism: Cuscuta europaea; assembly: GCA_945859875.1. Classification (NCBI taxonomy): domain Eukaryota; kingdom Viridiplantae; phylum Streptophyta; class Magnoliopsida; order Solanales; family Convolvulaceae; genus Cuscuta; species Cuscuta europaea. The sequence goes on along the minus strand of CAMAPE010000068.1, from coordinate 1,118,405 downwards.
ACATTCGACCAAATAATATATTCTCAAGAACGTGTTAGCTGAAAATAACACAGGACCGATACATAGTATATCATCATTGAAATAGTATCAAGAATGTACTTTGATATCTATATGAAACAATTGGTATAATCTTTATTCATCTCTTGTAAGTTAATTAAATGATTGATGATAATAATATTTCTAAAGGAATTGGAAATGTTAAAAGTATCACTCTAACACAAAGTAACGTGATTTGAGTTTTACTGATGATGGATATCCCCTTACCTCATTGATACCCTTACCTCATTGATACTTTCTTATATGAGGATATATTTACCATGAAATAAACCAATATGTTATATACGTAATACCTTGATAAAAATATATATCAAGTACATATCAAATTTTTATTGATGTGTTGCATTCAGGAGGAGTCCTTACATACTTATTTATCATCAGTTATATTGGTGCGTTGTACTCTTTTTCTTTTCTCCCTTTTGACCAAGGTTTATTTTTTCCCATTGGGTTTTGTTACTTGGTAAGGTTTTTTTTAAGAGACAACATAATATGCACCATCCCACATTTTAATTTTGCGAAAGTAAACAATGTTGAAGAAAGAGCATAATTACTATATCGCAGTCAAAAGTAATTGACGTGTAGGTTTTAGTGCACCATACTCCCTTTTCACTTTGACCGATGTTTATTTTTCCCATTGGGTTTTGTTCATTGGCAACGTTTTCGCAAGTTAATTTGAGAAAATTTCCTACGCTCGACACACAGGGGGGAGTTAAAGGAATTATATTTCTCTAGTGTGTGCCTTCGCTAAGGTAATTAATGTGACAAGTATTGAAATTCACATATTTTACAAACACCCTTGATTAATGTAAATATCAAGGGTAGATGCAGACTTGAGGGGGAGTACCCCAACTAGATTACGTTACACTCTTTTCCTTTACCCAAGTTTTATTTTTTCCCACTGGGTTTTGTTACTTGGTAATGTTTTTAATGAGGTAACGATACATATAAACTTTAATGATCCAAGCAAAGATCAAATAAAGATAGACTTAATGAAAGAAGCCTATCTTGATGCTATACTCCATTTTCTCGAGTCAAAGTTATTTTTTCCCCACAGGGTTTTTGTTACTTGACAGAGTTTTGATGAGGCAACAAGACTGATACCATCATTCTATCTACAACTCGGCACAAGGGGGAGTGTTGAAGGAAATTACTTTAATGTGCATTCGTTATAGATAGAAATTGTACCTAGGGATTATATGTATTGAGCTAATTGGCCCATTGGCTCATTCCTTGTAAAACCCTAATCCCTCCTATTTTAAGGGGGTTTACTAATGGAATGAACACACCTCTCTCACTTCCCTACAACAATATGATGACTCAAAGTTATATGTACAATAAATCTAAACTTAGGTGACATAATTGACCAATTTGACATATTGCGAACATGAATACTTATGTATAAAGTTATAAACATTTTGAATTTTGTTTATCTATTGTTCGACAAACATCTTGAAACGAACTAATTATATATGCTACCCCTTTTCACGGAAAGTATATGTCATTACCTTAACCCCGTAAGCAAACTATCATAGCTGGCCAATGTACTTTCTCACATAAGGAAACGCTTTACCGTCATGTGTTTTCCTAATTGTTATCTCATTGATCACATCTAAAGTATTGTTACTTTGCCATTTTATAGCTAATTTGTGCTTTACGTTATAATAATAGACGGTGAAGATGTACATATATATTATCATATTTATGGGATTATTCTTATTAGAGTTATTAAGGGAAAAATAAGTTTATTACTAATGGAATTAAGTTTAATATTTTGTAGGTAAATATGATATGAAAATAAAGTTGCAGTATTTATGTATAGATCGACAAATCAAACTTAGTTTACAAACTTTTTAGCACTTTATAACAATACATAAATATACATACAAATAAAACAAATGAAAGAAAATATCGGTTGCCAAATTAAGACTACTATTGTGTGTGTGTCTATATACACAATATATATAATTTGCCTATAATATTAGTGGTAGTGATATAGTCTTTCGTCGCGTAAACAACTTCCTAGTTTGACTTCACGAGTATTTAGGTAGAATTTAAAACAATGTTGACTTTCCAAAATTGCTCTTGCTTTATTCTAGAGAGTGTTAACTAAAAATAAAGGGGAAGGGGTAAAGGAATAGCAAAATGGGGTAATAAACATCCATTCCCAAAATAAATCATCAAGTATCACATCATGTAGCGTCCATTCGTACAACACCAAACCAAATTAATCAAAAAGATCAAAGTTCCCTCCCAAAACAATTGAGATTTTCCCCCTTTTACAAAAAGTAAACATTTTTACCAACCTTTACTCCTTTCCAGCTACCTCCACACATGCAGCCATAAATGGACACCGTAGAGGAAGAAGATTCTGCAGAAAGGTGGACCTTGGACCTGAACCTGCCACCCCCACTTGAAGGCACACATCTCTCACTTGCACCTACACAAATAGAAAAGGATGAGGTGGGTCCACTGGCCCAGGTTCTGGCAAAAAAAACTAGCCTAAACTAAAATGTGAGCAAAGAACAAGGATTATTCAAATGTTGTTAATCCATGCGTTTGAGGGGAAACTTCAGAGAGGCTTAGTGACAAAGACAGCCAAGGAGTTCAGCGTGTCAACAAGGACTATCCACACTTTATGGCTCACAACAAAACAACAATTGCAGGCTGGCCTGCCAATAAATGTGGAAAGCAAGTGGAAGAGACATGTTGGTAGAAAACCACAACAGTTTGTGTAATACTTGAGATTTAATACAAACGGATTAATAGTACTACTCATACCAACAAAGTGCGTCTCCTTTTAAGGGAGCTCATCAGCTAAGAACTTCAAAGGTAAGCGTGCTTGCACGGGAGTAGTCTTGGGATGCTTGCACGAGTGAGGACAAAGTGCGCAGAAAAGGCTAGTGGCGGTTTGTGAGGACAGTACTAGAGGCCTGGAAGGTGTGTTGGAGTAACTACCTTGGGCCCTGCAGAGCGGGGTGTTACAGGTGGTATCAGAGCAACCCTACGACAGTGTGTTGATCCGTTGGATATTGGGTGGGCACTTAGCGCTGCAAAATCTGGGATTTGGTCGAGATTTGAGATTGGATTATGGGCGCAACAAGGACTTTGCGATCCTAAGTGGGGGTGATTGTAATACTTGATATTTAATGCAAACAAATTAATAGTACTACTCATACCAACAAGGTGCATCTCCTTTTAAGGGAACTCATCAGCTAAGAACTCCAAAGTTAAGCGTGCTTTCACGGGAGTAGTCTTGGGATGGGTGACCCCCTGGGAAGTTTCTCAGGGCGCGCATGAGTGAGTACAAAGTGCGCGAAAAAGGCTAGTGGTGGTTTGTGAGAACAGTACTAAAGGTCTGGAAGGTGTGTTGGAGTAATTACTTTGGGCCTTGCAGGGCGGGGTGTTACAGTTTGACTTGCAAAAAAATTCAGAAATCCCTTTACACCAAAGAAAAAACATGAGAGCACTGGGTTATGCAATGGAAGTGTCCAAGTCTACTGTCCAAAGGTGGTTTAAGGGGAAGCAAATAAAAAGGCGCTCCAATGCTATTAGGCCCCTTTTAAATGAAAATGGAAAGATCAAGAGGTCACCATTCTGCTTAAACAACATAAATCCCCCCTCATTTCCCTTGACCTCAGCATATCATCACTTTTATGATCACATACACATAGATGAGAGGTGGTTCTATTTATCAAAAGAAACAAACACATTCTACATTATGCCTACAGGGGAAGACCCATACAGGACTGCACAGTCAAAGAAATTCATATCCAAGATTATGTTCTTGGCAGTTGTGGGCAGACCTAGACTGGGGGACAATGGGGAGGCTTTATGGGATGGAAAGGTTGGAATATTTCCATTCATTTATGAATACACAGCCAAGAGATCAAGTAAAAACAGACCAGCAGGTACATTAGAGACAAAGGCAACTTTAAGTGTTACAGAAGCAGTGGTCAAGGACATCATACTTAATCAACTACTTCCAGCAATAAAACAAAAGCGGCCAGATGCACAAAACTGGCATATAATCATTCAGCAAGAAAATGTCACGCATCATATTGATAGTAATGATGTTGATTTTGTGAGGAGTGCAACAGAAGGTGGATGGGATATCCAACTTAAATGTCAACCACCAAACAGTCCAGACCTTAATGTGTTAGACTTGGGGGTTTTCAAGGCAATTGACTCAATTAAAGAACAGAAGACACCAAAAAGCATATTGGAGTTAATAAATGCAGTTACCACAGCATTTGAAGAGCTTACACCCAATACATTGAACAAGGTGTTCATAAGCTATCAATATGTAACATAAGAGGTCCTAAGGCATATTGGAGGCAACAATTTCAAGCTGAAACGTGTAGGGAAAGACATATTGCAAAGGCTAGGGCAATTACCCAAAAATGTGGAAATTTGTCCACAACTGTATGAAACAGCAAGGGCAAATTTGGCAACACACTTAGCAACTACCACATCACAACCTGCAACTCTAGAGAATGAGTTCATAGGCGAAGATGTTATGCATCTTCACAACTGAACTGTGAAGTTGTAGGCAACTTTAGTTTTTGTTAATAGTGCACTTATTTTTGCTAGTATGTACATGTGCACTTTTTTGCACGCACCTGGCAAATCAAGAACCAGTGCAATATTTTTGCAAGTCAAACCATTTTGGAAACTACCAAACATTAGTACAAAGATTTTGCTAGCCACTAAGCCCCAATCTCATCATTAATTTCATAGTCAACACACATAGAAATCATCATATACAGAGCATACACACACTGTCAAGGCAACATGGCGGGGACATACATAACAAATGGGGTTCAGAGGCCATCATTACCATCCATTTGGTGTATCAAATTTCATCATAGACAGCACACATAGAAATCATCATATACAGACCATACACACACTGTCAAGGCAACATAGGGGGACATACATAGCAAATGGGGTTCAGGGGTCATCATCACCATCCATTTGGTATATCAGATTTCATCATAGACAACACACATAGAAATCATCATATACAGAGCATACACACACTGTCAGGGCAACATGGGGGGACATACATAACAAATGGGGTTCAGGGGCCATCATCACCATCCATTTGGTGTATCTGATTTCATCATAGACAACACACATAGAAATCATCATATACAGACCATACACACACTGTTAAGGCAACATGGGGGGACATACATAACAAATGGGGTTTAGGGGCCATCCACCATGGATTTCATCATGTAGACATCACACAAAACATAAAGAAACTAATGGAGTATATGGGTACAAACCCCATGACCCACATACTCAGAAGAATAAGAGGACACACTGTCACCCAGTGGGCCCTCCGTTGCCCAGATGGCCCTCCATCGGCCAGAAAGACATCAACTCAGAATACGATCCAGAAGCCAGGAGAACCAGGGTGTCCCCGTCGGCCAGACCTCCGTCGGCCACAAAGAGCTTATAGAGCTGGATTTCATACTTAGCCAGTTTTATACACTTTGTATTCGGCCCATTAGAGGTCTCATTGTAACCGGGCCTCCCAAGCCTAAGACTTGGGAGCACAACCCATATTTTCCCTATAAATACTCCACTTGGGGTAGTTGTAAGGGGTTGACAAATACATTAATTGCACATTTATCTCACTTCTCTCTCTAACTCTCACTTCTCTCTAAGAGTTAATACTTTATCATTTGGTGCTTTCATTGAGAGCTAGAACAATCAAGTTAGCATCCTTCGTCACCACCAAGCACAGGTAACTGACTATGGGAAGAACAATGTCAAACCGAAACCTCATCAGTAAGGCGATCCCAGAAACTCAGGAGGATCGTGAATGCTCCGGCGATGCTATGGCCGATAAGGTCGCGGAGGAGGAAGTCTTCTAGGAGACCATCGACTCCACAGCTGACCTCTGCAATCACCTCAACAACAACGCTCAAGACGCCCGCATCGGCCTTGAGAAGAAACACATGGAGAAGGGAGACCATGCATCGGGGCAACAAACTACTCCCGCCGTTGACCCTCAGCTCCAGGCCGTTGTATCGGCCATCATAACCAGTTTGGCTAAGAACTCCACCATCCTTAGTGCACTCATGCCAAGGACGAGGGAGATCAGTACTCCACCACCTCCACCGCCCCAACCGTTGGTCATGAAGATAGACAACGACGAGGGGGTGGAGGCCCAAGACACGTCGTCATCCCACTCCCACCCTGTTTCCCCTCTTCGAGCTGGACCGATCCCAGCGCGTGGAAAAGCCTCGGCCTTTAATAGGCTAGGTGACACGCACCGTCGGCCATCATCGGAGAGGATGGCAGGACAGATTGGTGAACGTGAGCCTGGCTCACCAAGGGAAAGCTTGGGGTCCGTATCCCGGACAACGGATCAGCCCCGCCTGGACAAAGGCAAAGAAAAGTTGCACGAGGATGATGCGTGCCACCAAATCAACACGGCTCACGCAGCCCGCGTGCGAACCCAGTAAGGCACCACTACGGCCGCCAAGGACCCCCGAGATGAGGTCATTGCCTAGCTGGAAAGGAGGCTTGCCCAGATGGAGGGTAAGCAGTCGGCCACCATCCCTACGCCAACACGTCCAGGGACCCCGGCTTCAACGCGCTCCTGCACAAGGTCAACGCCCTGGAAAGGGAGTTGGCCGAGGGACGTGGTGATTCCATCATCCAAATCAGGACCAGGACTCCCTTCACCACAAGGGTACTCTCGCCCCCTATTTCCGAGAAGTACCGCGGGAATGCCATCAAACCCTATAACGGCCGCACCGACCCTCAGGAGCATTTCAGCCGCTATCAGAACAACATGCTGATGATGAATGCGTCATACGAATACCTCTGTCGCATGTTCCTTTCCTCTCTTGAGGGACCAACGTACAAATGGTTCAACGCTTCTTCACCCACTTTGCTGGAAGGAAGCGCGTGAAGAAATACTTTACCCATCTCTTCTCCGTCAAGCAGCAACACGATGAATCACTCCAGTCTTTCATCGATCGATGGTCGAAGGAGACTGACGAGGTCGAAGGGGCCGACGAGCACACCCTCCTTGTCCTTTATGAGGGCGCTCTCCGGAGCAGCCCATACACGAGGAGCCTCATCACTGACCCGCCAAGGTCATACACGAAGGCACTCCAGCAAGGGAACCCGTCCCAAGACTACTCCCATGCAAGCACGCTTAACTTTGGAGTTCTTAGCCGATGAGCTCCCTTAAAAGGAGATGCACTTTGTTGGTATGAGTAGTACTATTAATCCTTTTTAAATTAATCTCAAGTGTTACACCCTCACACACACTCGGTCAGCTCCATCCTCGATTACGCTGAGGAGAATGATCTCATTGCAAGAGATCCCCGGTCGGCGAAGGAAATCTACGCCGTCCATCAGGGCAGCACCTACTGTCGTTACCACAAGAACACCTCCCACAACACTGATGTTCAGGTTCGGAATTCCGGACCAGAGCCTCCGTCCGGCCAACGGCGTTTGGGGCCCTTCCCGGTGTCTTTTTTCGATGAAATTTTTATGGCATGTTCTTCATCAAGTCTAGTTTATCTATAAAACAAATCAGCTAAAAACTCAATCGGGAAGGTCGTCAAATGATTTTTGGAAGTTAACTGCGTTTTATATGTATTTTTTGCGCAGTTAACTTCAGAAAATCATTTCACGGCCCTCTGGATTGAGTTTTTAGCTGAATTTTTTGTGGATAAACTAGACTTAATGAAGAACATGCCATAAAAATTTCATCAAAAAAGTCATCGGGAAGGGCCCCAAAATCCATCGACCGGACGACAGTTCCGGTCAGGAAGGCCTGACCGGAACACTACTCTATATATATATACTAGCTTGGGCGCGCGTTGTTGCGTGACGGTTGATGCCCAATGGAGAGAAACAAGTGAGAAAGGTTCGTAAATATATTCCGAAAGCAAAAAAGGAAAACGGTAGTTCAATGTAGTCAATTACACTATTGCAGTCAAAGAACAAAATAAAGTCTGGTGAAAATTAGAAATTTCTAAGTCATGGGACTGAACTCATGGACATACCTCATACGACATCTTGTCTAGAAACGGTGTAGCTGGAAGGGAGAAGGTTGTCCCGACCCCGAAAGGCCTGAAAGTTAATGTCGAAACCTCAGAACTTTTAAATACTTGAAGTAGTGAACGAGTGAATCAACTGAAGGCATGAAGCTGCTCCCGTCCTACGCCTGTAACTTGAGAATTCAGTGCCAAAATTGAGGTTTCCATTCGATCTCGTCATATTAATCGATATGGATATCATAGAGACAGAAAACATAGCTTTAAGAAGTATGTCCACAACAAGTCAACAAGTTGAAAATAATTTGGCACAATAATTAAAAGTTATAACTATGAGTTTTATCTCTAGCATTGGCAAGCGCATTGCGCGAGGGATCAGCCACAAAAGTAGCGCAAAATTAATTAATTACCTAAAGAAGAAAGAAAACTAAAAGCTGATCAGTGTGTATCACATGATTCTCGCATAAAAAAGTACTGTCATTGAGTATAGAAGCATTTTGTAGTTTCTTTCATTTCTTTGTTCACAGAAAATAAGTGTTACTTGGCACAATGCAATAAAGAATCTGTTGAGAACAACAGATAAGGAACAATGCAGTAAACTTATTTGTGGCTGGGAGCATTTTCTGATAGGTGCCAAGTGTATTAATCATCATGGAGTGATCATGTATTGGGCATCATCAGAATGTCTAGAGTTAAATACACAATAAACTATCAAAATATTTTAGCACTTCGCCAAAATCATGGCGAAATAATAATTCAAGCTTCAAATGGATACAAAATGGGTACAAAATCATATTCACTCGAGAGCTTTACCTTTGTTGTGAAGAAAGAGAACATGATAGAAATCTTGTTTAGAAAATTACACTATTTGAAGCTGCAAGTTTTAAGTTTTTAATTATTTCAAACCAATGCAATACCGATATATAAAAAGAAGCTTTAAATAAAAGCCTAAAATAGAAAAATGGAAAGTAAACATGAATATCAAATTTCAAATTAATTCATCAAAATGAACTAAAATGAAAAGCAAATCCAAATTAATAGAGCAATTTAAAATCAGAAGGAAAAGGTAATCCATAAACTGAAATCACGTGAAATAAGGTAGACTGTGAAGTTGAACCTCGGCAATCCATGAAGCTACAAATAGAGTTCTATTTACATCGACATAAAGAAACCGAATAAGAAAAATGTGTTATTTTTATCATCGTCGAAAAATAGAAGTTCCTAGACAAATAAAGCCTCATGAACCCACAAAAACACAAGCACGGCAAAAAAAATCAAATGCAAGAATGAAAAAAAATCAACCTTATAAAAAACAGGTGTGTTTGATATCAGAAATTAAATCCAAACAAAACCGGCTATATACATTCAAATGAAAATTGGTTTTTATTTATCTTTAAAAAAACAGAACTCTGTGTAGCATGTTATAGACTGAAATATCTAAAGTTCAACAGTTATCATGTGATAATGTATGTCCTATTAGTTGCGAATAACTTATATATGTATTTCTTTTAAACCAATGCAAATCATTTATGAAAATGGTGAAGTAACGCCACTTTCAGATATTAAACACATTTGGTTTCATTTTTAGCAAGGCTTCTTATTTCTAAGGATACATTAACTGAAACATACATTATCGGAAGAGATTATAGAATAATATAAGAAAAAAGAGAAGTTAGAATTTTGAAACATGCGGCAGTTATCTACATATAAAGGAACAAGAAGACTCACGTTTGGAGCTTTGTGAAGAAGATGTGAATCGGCACTTCAAGAGCTTCACCAACATGTACATGTCCTTCAAAATACAACAAGCAGGATGAGTCAATGCTGGTAGCCATAGATTTATTAACTATAACCGAATTAAAATTTCATTCTTATCAATTATAATAAGTGTTATCCACAATAGGCACAAAGAAAGTGTTCATAATCTTTTTTAGTAAATATAAGAAGAGGAAAAGATTGCATTTTTAATAATTATAACTAAATTATATATTTGATAGTACCAATTGACGAAGTAAATTTAGGGTTAACCTAGTCTCTTGCAGGGGCGATCGCATGACTACGTCGATTTCTGTGGATGGGGCGGCGCCTCCCCCTCCACCGGTGGCTAAGGCGTGGGGAGGTAGATCTTTTGCGTCTGTTCTAATGGATACTTCGGACTCAAAACCCTTATCTTAGAAAGTGGTATCTCGCTACAAGGGGATGCCATCTATTACGTTTCCGGAGGAGGACATCAAGATTTTGGCAGAGAAGCATAAGAGAGCATTGGTTGGTTATTTTTTCAATGGTAGGCCTCCTATGGCTTCTATACACAAATCTTTTGAATTAACTGGTTATAAAGGTCCTTTTCAGCTGGGAATTTTGGAGAGGAAACATATTTTAATACAATCTGATTTGGAGGAAGATTATATACGATGCTGGAACCGTCAAACTTGGGACATTTTTGGGAATGTTATGCGGGTTACTAAGTGGACTCCGGAATTCAGGTCGAATGTGGAATCTCCTATTGTTCCTATTTGGCTGAATTTCGAGAATCTCCCAATTCATTTGCAGGACAAAAGAGCATTATTTGATATTGCTGGATTAGTTAGGTGACCATTAAAACTTGACGCTGCTACGACTTCTTTAGCCAAACCTTCACTGGCTAGAGTTTATACTGAAGTAGATATTTCCAAGGAGATGCCTAAGAAACTTTGGATCCAGTGTGGTTCTACTGGTTTCTCTCAGGTTGTGGGCTATGAAAATAGGCCCTTGTATTGCCTTAAATGTCTACACCTAGGTCACTCGGATGTAGCATGTCCTAAAATTCCCCAGGGCATGTTAAATGCCAATGTGTCCATAGGCATTGGTAAGGCAGACATGGAGACAGGTAAAAATGTTAAGGCAGACAAATGGGTTCTAAAACCCAAAACTCAAGGCATCATTACAATCACAGATAAAAAGCAGCACATTTCTAAAACTAATTGAAAAGATAGGGGAAGGCTATAGAGCAGATTTGTATCCCATCTACATCCAAAGCTCTTGAATCAGATTCTGATACTGAGGAAGCTTATAGTGAGACCCAGAGGGATGCTCTTGCAGGTGACAACATTACAGTTAGCAATGCAGTTATTGTTGTTGACAGTCCAGTGGCTAAGACTCAGATCAATGAAGAAGTAGTACCTAATGAGGTCACTAGGAAAGATTTAATTCCTGATGTAGGAGAAGCTCAGTCTTCTATTGCCTATAACCCTGCGAAAGATTCAGATTTACAGGCATTACTACAGCTACAAATCCCAGGATCGGAGACAAAAGTTAATACCATTATACAGGATGACTTCCAGATCCAGCTAGTTAATAATATGCTTGATTATGATTCTGAACTAGAATCTAAAATGACATATTCTGATGGTGAGGATAACATTAAAGTGCAGTCTTTGCAATGTTGGGAGACAGGTTGGTCTGACATATGCAAAACGGTGGATCATATGATTCAAAAATTAAAAAATCAAGATGAAATCTTACAGGGGAGGGTGGTTCATAAAATCTATGGTAAGGATGATCAGTTGTCAGACTCTCAAGCCAATGTTGATGCAGAAGGCTTCATTCCTGTAACTGGGAGGAAACATAAGAAAAAAATCCAAAGTGAGTTCAGCCCTAGAATTACAAGAAATGCTGTAAAGAAGAATAAAGTGACTGGGAATTCAGCTATTGGTGATCATAGCATCATCAAGAAGCTGTCATTTGCTTCATCCAATATTTCCTCGTGAATTGTCTTATCTGGAATGTCAGAGGTCTGGAAGGCTCTCTTCCTAGACTTTGTTCCCTAGTAAGACAATATAATGTAAAAATTTTATGTGCTATTGAACCTATTGTAAGTCATTCAAGAGCAGATTACTTTAGAATGGAGTTGGGGTTTACAAAAGTATTATTTTCTGATTTGAATAAGATTTGGATATTTTGGGATCCTGATTTTTTCAAAATTAGTGAGATTACTTGGCACTCTCAATTGGTTCACTTTAAAGCTACAGGGGAGGCTTATACTGGGTGGTTGACTGCCATTTATGGTAGTCATAGTTCAAATGTACCGTTAGAAAGGAAATGTGGGATTTTCTAAATTCTTCTGTTGCTTATATAAAAGAACCATGGATTCTTGGGGGAGATTTCAATGCCATAGCTAGTCATAGTGAACATCATGGGTCTGCTTTACCCAATATTAATAGTATTCTGGATTTTTCTGGTTGTATTGCTTCTTGTGGTTTTGTTGAACTGCCTTACCAGGGGGCCCTTTTTACCTGGACAGGTGTGAGATCCAATGGTAGGGTTTGGAGGAGGCTAGACAGATTTTTGGTTAATTTTAAATTAACTGAGTGCTTCGATGTTATCCAGATAGATATATTTGAAAGGACCCCTTCTGATCATTGTCCTATCTTGATACAATGTAAAAAGGAGTCATCCCAGGGCCCTAAATCCTTTAAATTTCAGAATATTTGGCTTACCCATCCAACTTTCAGGGAGGTTGTGGAAAACAGTTGGAAAAAAAGTTTGACTGGTGGAGGTATGAGAGGGTTGGTTTATAAATTAAAATGTCTTAAACAGGATCTTAAGGTGTGGAATAAATCTGTTTTTGGTAATATCTTTGAGGACATCAGAATAAATCTAAGCTGAAAAGGATTATTTAGCAGACTCAAATGAGGCTAAAAGAGAAAGCTGGTCACATTCTCAAGCTCTGCTAAAAGCTGGAAACAAAAAGCCCATATTCACTGGTTAAAAGAAGGAGACTCAAACTCTCACTTCTATCATTCTTTTGTTAAAGTTAGGCATAAAAAGCAGCATATTACTTCCATACATAACTCAACAGGTGTTTTAGTTATTACGCTACCTGAAATAGGAGAAGCTGTTGTGTCCTACTTTTCTGATCTTTACTCTGTGGAGGAGCAGATTGAGCCTGACAATGTCCTGCAATATATTCCAACTTTGGTTACAAATGAAGATAATCAGAAACTATTGCAGCTTCCTGATGAGAATGAAGTAAAAAATGCAGTTTGGAGTTTAAATCAAAGTGGGGCTCCTGGCCCTGATGGTTTCAATGGGAAGTTTTTCAAGATGTGTTGGAAAATTGTTGGCCCTGATGTTGTTAGGCCAATGCAAGAATTTCATATGGGAATTCCTATTCCAAGAGGGATGGCTAGCAGTCTTATTGCACTATTTCCCAAAGTGGATAATCCTGACACTTTTGCTGACTTCAGGACTATTTGTTTATCCAATTTTATTAATAAAATTTGTACAAAAGTGGTCACTGCCAGATTAGCCTCTATTCTTCCTAAGCTGATTTCAATTGAACAGTCTGGTTTTATGCTTAACAAGGATATCACTGAGCAGGTTCTTATTGCTCAGGAGATGGTTCATTCTCTAGAAAAGAAAGACAGAGGTTCTAATGTCATCATTAAACGTGATATGGCAAAGGCCTTTGATAGACTTTCTTGGAGATTTCTTCAGGAGGTGCTTCATAGGTTTGGTTTTGCTAAACAGTTCATTGATATGGTGATTCAGAACTTAGAAGCTTCCTATCTTTCTATTTTGGTTAATAGGATCCCTCAAGGTTTTTTTAAACATAAGAGAGGGGTCAAGCAGGGTGACCCCTTGTCCCCATACCTGTTCATTTTGGCTCCTGAGGCTCTTTCTAGAGGTTTGAACTACCAAATGGGGAGTGACCTTATAAAACCTTATTGGATGGGAAATGTTGGATTTTCTGTGTCTCATCTAGGTTATGCTGATGATATTATGGTCTTTTTGAATGGTGATTCTAGGTCTCTAAAGAACTTCAATGATTTTATTAAGGCTTACCAGGTTGCCTCAGGTCAGGTGGTTAATCTGCAGAAAAGCTCTTTCATCTCAGGGAAGTCTGCCAGACCCAGACTTAGAAATATGCAAAGAATTCTAGATATGCAATCCTTCAGCCTGCCCATGAAATACGTGGGAGTCAAATTGCATAAAGGGATTAATAGATTCCAATATTGTGACCATATTATTAGGCATTTTGATGCTAAATTAACACCCTGGAAGTGTAAAAATTTAACTCAAGGTGGATGACTCATATTGATCAAACATGTATTAAGTGCTATTCCTTTACACATACTTGCTGTTGACACAATTCCTAAAAAGATCATTACTATTCTTGAAAGGAAAATGAGCACTTTCTTTTGGGGAAATTCACATGATAGAGACAATTATCACTGGTTAGCATGGCCTAAACTTTGCAGACCTACTGATGAAGGTGGTCTTGGGCTGAGATCTCTTCATGACTTGGAAAAAGCTTTTTCAGTAAAACTGTGGTGGAAATGGAGAACTGGGAATGCTTTATGGAAAAAGTTTATTAATGTTAGATATCCTAGAGGGCTTAATATGGTTACCAAGGTCACATATTCCCCCATCTGGAGAAGGATTTGCCAGATTCACCCTTTAGCTTCTTCTAATTGTATAATTGATCAGGAGGGTGGACTGATATGGCAGCCAGAAGATAATGGCTTATTTTCCCTTAGGTCTACCTATGATGCAATTAGGAATGATATTCCAAGTATGTTTACATTTAAGCATGCTTGGCATAAAAAACAAGCCTTGAAGATCAAGTTGTTCCAATGGAAGGTTCTTCACAATATTCTGCCAATAACTGACAGACTTCTAAGATTTCAACAGGTTTTAAATCATTCAGTTTGCCCACTTTGTATGAACCATGAGGACTCAATGGATATCTTATTGTTCAGCTGTAAGATTGTGTATCCTATTTGGGTCTACTTTATGGGTATTCTGGGAGTGCCTAAGATGCATACTGGTAGCTCTATTTGACAGGTGTACATGAATTGGTGGCTTCATGCTGGGTCAAAGACGGTTATTGATATTTTTAAACACAACTTGTATGGAATTATCAGTTGGTTTATTTGGAAAAATTACACAAAAGTAATTTGGGGGAACCAGAATACCAGTCCTTCTTCAGAGGCTATCATTTCTCAAATCAAAAATTACACGCATATGTGGGTCTCTAGTTTCTCCAAGCTTAAGGTCCGGTCTGTAGGTGAGATCTTATATGAGGAAAAATTGATCCCTACGAACTTTAAAGTTGCAGGTACTCATATTAAGGCCATTAAGTGGAATGATACAGATGCATCTCAAGCTGAATACAGATGTATCATTTTTACCTGGTAAGTCAGGGGGTGGAGCGATTTTGAGAAATCAGAACGGTGAGTTGGTAGCTGCTATCTCCTTCCCGGTTGACGCTACTTCGAGTCTAGAAGCAGAGATCTTGGCCGTTGTGATGGCTACACATTGGGCATTGGAGAAGGGCTTCTCTGATTTTGAGCTTGAAATGGACGCGGCAGCTATTATCTCATTGTTGGCTCGGGTAGGAGACGGACGATGGAAGATTTTACTTCAGGAAATGCGGCTGAGCAGAATTAGGAAAGGGATTCGATTTGGGCATGTTTGACGTGAATGCAATTGGACGGCTCACTTTTTGGCTCTCTATTCTTGAGCCCAAGTCCAATTTTTTTAATAATCCTAAGGAACTTCCTTTACAGGCCCGTGATGCTTATTTTAGAGATTTATTTGGTTTTCCTTCATTTAGATGTTTCTATTAATTTTTTGGGTGGTATACCATCCAGGAGAGGTTTTGGTCCTGTCCCCCTCTTTTTTGTAATGTTGATTTCTCTATTTTTATAAAATCCGGTAAACGTTCCTCGGCGTTTACCCCACTGATTTTGGTGGTTTGTCTACCGGGTTAAAAAAAACTAAATTATATATTTAAATTCAGGCTGCAATTATAAATGTTGTTTATGTGACCACAGTACCACTCACCTTTTAGTTCTAAATTTTGAGAAAATATTTATAACAAAGATAACAAGCACATTTCTTAGTTTTATGAAGTGATGATCAAGAGTTTACAATTAAGTGCTAAGTACTTACCATCATCATTACAATTTACAACAGAAAAGAAGTACTCCCTCCGGTCCTTAATTAACTTTACACTTTCCTTTTTGAACCGTCCCATATTAAACTTTACAC
Source organism: Cuscuta europaea (assembly GCA_945859875.1). NCBI lineage: Eukaryota > Viridiplantae > Streptophyta > Magnoliopsida > Solanales > Convolvulaceae > Cuscuta > Cuscuta europaea. Next base: position 1,102,284 of record CAMAPE010000068.1, on the reverse strand, counting down.
TTCCTTATTTGCCTTATTTGGCAAACAAATCTACACCAAACATTGTTAAACAGTGCCAAACAATGTCAAACAATGCCAAACAGTGTCAAACAGTGTACTCTACAGTAAAATCAAAATTATTTCTTTAATATGTGTGAAGTCAAAGTGTAAACTTCATTAAGGACTGGAGGGAGTATATAAAATTGGGAAACTAAAACCTGGATCAGAGGCAGGGCACAACATTACATATTTAAGTTCAAACCTAATTCAGTCAAACAGTCAAATGACAAGGTGTAGTCAATTTAACAACATGAATCAGGAAAGTTGACTTTTTTACCAATGAAACCTCGATGTATTAATACTTTGGTAGTTTATTTATCTCGACCTTGAAAATTTTATGTAAAAATGATCACACAATGGTTAACTACTAATTGAGAGTTAGTTAGTTAAATATCCATCATTATAGTTGGAGTCGACAATAGTTGTTCAAGGCTCATATTTAATTATGGACAAAGATTGTTCAAACACCACCATAGCTGTAAAGATGCTTGTTGTCAAGTTTTTTCTACCAAGCTACCTGTCAGATTGATCCATGTCAGAAAAGGGGTAATTTCATCATTATAGCCTCAAGTATCTTGGAGCATAGCAATATAGAACTGATGTCAATCAAAACTTCATTTTTTACAAATAATATCACAATAGTGACATTCTCAAAACTTACCAAATAGCAAACGAAAAACAATGTGTTTTTATGTAAGGACGGTTTAGAAAAAGGGGTCTAAAGTGATGTGATGAACTACTGAAGCATATATTGTATTATTTCTATGTAAGGTTATTGATCTCTGGAATATTTATTACATGTTCTTATAAGTAAACCCATCTTCCTCTCGTAAAGTAAAATCTTAAGATTGCAGCATCTAAGGCTGAATTTGAGGTGCATCACCTGAACAAAGGTTGCAATAGTTTTTTTTAAATATGAGCAATAAATTAAATGTTCCATAATTGTGTAAGGGAAGTGTTAGATATGTACCTGTCTTTGAAGTGTTGAATTTATGATATATTTTCATTTATGAGCAGTTTGGAAGCATATTTTGAGTTTTGTATAGAGAATGTATATTTTCATTTATGAGCAGTTTGGAAGCATATTTTGAGTTCTGTATAGAGAATGTCTGTGCACTTGGCACGTGAAGGTGATATTTTTTAATAAAAATGGTGTCACATATATGGTATTGAGACGCACATTAAAATTGAATGCAACCCATTGGGTGATAGTGTGATACCTTCTTGCTCCTTGACCTTTGCTCGAGTCAATATGATTACAGTGTGACCAACTGACCACTACAATGTTGTGAAAGAATAATGAAAAAAATAAGACGTGTGACTATTAATGAATATATCACATTAAAGTGGCACTGGAGCAAGCTTTTGATGGATTTATTAATTCGCCTTATCTTAGATCTCTCATAGTGAATACAACCTTTTTTGGAGTTGAGGAGGATTGGCAATGGATCATTTTTTGGAAACCGCCGATGACATCTGCAATTAAAAAATAAACAAAATGAAAATAGAATATTATATTATTAGCAATAAATTGAGTAATGTGCGAAGGGGTAAGTATGTATTACCTATTAAAACATTAGTGTGAATAGTTTCACTAAGAATATTTTTAAAACTCTTGAAATCATACAGACTCAATGGAATGGAAGACATTTCTTGTTCTTTAAGAGTTGTGCCACTGTTGAATTGCAATTCCTAAGGATGATCACTTGCTTTATATTGCCCCTCATTTGGCAAAACACAGAAGTTTTGCATAAAACAGGTCCTACATTCTATTATTTTTGGCTTCCAAATGACCATTCCAGGATGTTTTAATAGTGCTTGTATTTTGTGAAACTAATTGTGGGGCACATGATAAAAATAATACTTGTTAAGTATGCACTGTAAACTTTGCAAAGAATATGAAGCAATTATAATGGTAGACATGTAGACGTACCTTAGAATCCATCAATATCATTTCAAGGAGACTGGGCTTTAAGGTAGTCTGGTTGGTAAAAAGAGATGGAACTCTCACAGCAATCTTCGAGGTCTCTTTACCGTCATTAATATCTTCTATGTTGTTGAATTTTCGTGCCATTATGCAGCACCTATATGTGCCACAAGCGCACAACATGCTAGTTTATTCATTTAGTTCAGAAAAAATAAGCCATGTGATGGCAAATATAGTGACAAAGCAAAATCCCAACCATTCAAAACGTGCATCACATCATTATGGAAAGCATTCGTAGATGTAAAGTTTAATTAACAAAATTCACTTAATAAGCAACCACTTTGGGATAGAGAGCAAAAGAGCAACTAAACTAACTCACCACAGTCCAATTAATAAAATGATGAATGAATTTTATGAATTTATTTATTGGAATGTTGAATTCTTTTCAGAGGATCGAAAGGAATGGTGGTTTTTCCAGATATTGTTTTCAAATCATTTTTGTATATTCAGATTAGATATGCGTGAATGACAGTCTAAACGAAAGACCACTTTTTTTGCCGCAAACAAAGTGTAGGAAGAAACAACATATGGAATTAAACAACATATGCACTTGGTACTCACAACAACCAGGAATAAGTCTTCAAGTATGGCCTAAATTTGGGGTTTGATGTTTGTGTGTGTTAGGGCAAGCTCAACCTAAAAAACAGAGTCGGTCATGCTTTATTATATGTTTTCTAGCAACAAATATTATTCATTGAAAAAAACAGCAAACCAAATCAATTAGTCTTACGTATTTTATTACCCTCAATCGACACCAAGAAAATAACCAAACAAACACTCACTAAGACAAAATCACAAACACTCACTTCCAAATGTTTCAACGTTTCTGTTTTTTTACTTGTTCATGTTATCTAAATGAAGCAGAAATAAATTTAACAACAAGATAGACAATTGAATGAAAAGTAAAATAAAAGAAGACAAATTTAGTGACTGGGATGACAAATCGGGTACTGCTACAAGCGTGGGTGTCTCATAGAGAGCTTTAGTTAGCCACAATAATAAGCAAGCTTCAACTATAAGGTCTGTTGATGCTAGGGTTATTGGAACTCCCAATTAATGAGCAAACAGGGGAAATGAATCGAAATAAAAAGAAAATTATGTAAATGAGAAGAAAATTACCATGGCAGTCGTTTCACGCTTTATCCACCACCTGTGCGACTTTCAGATTCATATGGTTTCAGAAGATCACCGCTACCTTCAGGTCTTTGAGAGCTTTGAGAGTAGCGTCCATGGCAAAGCTGATCCTATTCTCCATGTCTTCATTCATTCGGCGTACAGGAAGGAGAACCCTAAAATCTGAATTTTTGGAGTAAAATGAGAAGAGAAGAGGAGGAGGAAGAGGAGAAAATGATCAAGTGTTGGTGTACAGGTCAAGTGAGGGAGGAGAAAAATGAAAGGCTCGTGTTAATCCACACTCAGCAAATCATCTTCATTAGCAACTATAGATAGGACTACGCCCAGAAGTCGTTAACAGAGCTCAAAATTCGTAGACCGTAGAAACGGAAATAGACCCAACTAACCCTCTTAGAGCTTTTTTATATATAGTAAGATGTATATATATATAGAATAAAAATCAAATGAGAACAATGCTTAACGTGAGAACGTGAGAGCACTATATTTATCCCAACGTGTTGCACAATGAAGCTTGTGTATTTCACATTTTCACAATATTTACCAAAATGCCACCGTGTTTATATAATATAGGCTTATTGGAACAAATTGAAAATGTGCAACAAAATAGTACCATTGTGCACCACATTGATTTAAATGTGATGTTCTCGCGCTCTTACGTTAAACATCGTTCTTATTTAAATAGCGCAGTCTTTTTAAATTACATGTTTGACTATCTTCACGATTGAATTTTTAACTGAAATTTTGTATAAATAAACTACATTTGATAAAAAAATTCATCAATAAATCATCTCAAAAATGAAGTCCCAAAATGCAAGTTGATCACTAAATTGGCCCTTTGTTACGTATCATCTCACCATCCCCCGCTTCTCCCGATCGCATCATCAATCAATCACAAACCTGGCCTACCAGTGACAAATTTCCAAGAATTCGAGTATATATTTTCAGAGTCCTCAACAGATTTGAAGTCTCACACACACTGCATTCTTTTGCCCTTTCACTCAAAAGATTGCAAGATTCTCTTCAAGCAAACAAATAGGGAAAAATGGAGTGCGACGGAATTCTCTTGGGGATGGGTAACCCACTCCTAGACATTTCTGCTGTCGTCGACCATGAATTCTTGAAGAAGTATGTTACACTGAAATCCTAAGCTTTCGATTTCTCATACTTCCATTGTTTTTGTTTCAATCTCTTCTTGCTTTCTCTTCCTTTCTGGAGGATCGACTTTGTGATGTGTTGTCTGGATTCCTAGATCTGCCTGAATCTCTAGATCCCTTATTCTAGCTTGTTGCGCGCTTGTATTGTTTGATCTTTAATCCATAGATCCTATTTGGTAGAACCTGATGCTGTTGTTGTTAATTATGTATTGATGCTGTCGTTTTCTGTGGGGCTTGTTTGGCATTGACATCTTCTTTTGACTGATAGGTACGATGTCAAGCTGAACAATGCAATTCTTGCCGATGAAAAGCACTTGCCTATGTAAGTATTTGTGCTCTTTAATCACCTGCAGTTTTGCCCTCCTCATTAGCATTTAGTCCTGAATAGGAGCTGAATGTCAAAGACAATCTCTTGATCATCTTAAGATAAGAAAGCAGGATCAAGATGTGAAGTTGTGAATATATTGCTTGATCCAATTGTGGGAGGATGGGCCATTGACCCATGACAGTATATTAGTATAATACTATGGATCTTAGGCAATCATCACAGTATATGATGATTGTTTAGGTGCTTTTAAGTTTTAACTGATGCTCTTAGCCTTGTTTGTTTGTCAGGTATGAAGAAATGACATCTAAGTACAATGTTGATTACATTGCTGGAGGTACAGACTGGAAAGTTTAAGAGCTGGGTGTATCACGCTCTTCTGTTATATTTCAGTTGGACTTTTCATTTACTTTGTTAGGTTGTTAATTTTGTATTGCAGGTGCAACTCAGAATTCAATCAGGGTTGCTCAGGTATCACATTGTTATTGCAGTCTATGGTTATGGCTTGTTCAATAATACTCAGTTAAATTGAATTTACCTTTCGATTATTGACTTCAATAAGTCTCAACAAGTATGTTCAATTCATAATCTGTAAATCTGTATTCTGGATCTACTTAAATATGGTGTAAGATTTACCAAACTGGCTTTTTATATAGATTAAAGAACAAGTACAAAAAAGATTAAAATATACCTACAACCTGTATCTTGCATTTTTGCAGTGGATGCTTCAAAAACCGGGTGCCACCAGTTTCATGGGTTGTATCGGAAAGGACAAGTTTGGGGAAGAGATGAAGAAAAATGCAAAAGAAGCTGGTGTTAAGGTAAATTTTCCCTCTATTTTATTTTATGGGGCCTATTTTATGGGGCCTATTTTCATTATTTTATGGGGCCTATTTTATTTTATGGGGCCTATTACTACCATATATTTGTTGATTAAACAATTTTAGTATTCTAACTATCTGCTGTTTGGCTTGAGTGTGTTATTGTTGATGATTCATATTCTTTCATGCTTCGGCATGTTCAGGTTCACTATTATGAGCATGAGACTACGGCAACAGGTACTTGTGCTGTTTGTGTGCATGATGGTGAGAGGTAAGCAATGCTCAAAATTCAAAATTACATATTGCATAGTCGTGGCCGTTTTTAAAAAATTAAATATTGTGTAAGCCTCACTGCGCAATGAAGTGTATTAGTGAGGCTTAACATATAAAAGCTAAAAAAACTTATTAATCAAAAGTCATATTAAAATCTAAGTAGCACCGGGATAGAAACGGTAATGGGGAAACTAATCTCAAAATATCAAGATACGAGTACGACATAGAAACGTCAAACTAAATATGAATATTAATATTTTACTAATAAAAATAGATAACCATTATATGAGGTTATGTTATGTCCAAAAAATATGAAATAAATAAACCAAACATTTATCCTTTTTTATAATTCATTCTACATGCATAATAAATAAACTGACAAAAGTACATGCTTTATTTAGTGATAAACACACTCTCCAATTCTGGGTCATCTAAGGATAAAGTAGCAAACTACAAATAGTCCATTTCATCCAAATTGCCGAACTCATCTCCTCTAACATTCCACTACCTATTCTTCTCCTCTGCGCATTGCTCAGAACTTCTTGAGAAGAGGCGAAAGTTGTTGTGGACAAACACCAAATCCCGTGCATGCTTAGGAGTTAACTTGTTCCGTCTAAGTGAATGAATAAAGGAGCAAGTGCTCCAAATACATTTACAAGAAGATGAACGTATAATAACTCCCCTTTTGGCAACCATCTTGTCCTCAAGGTGGGTGATATGAAACACTCTGGCCAACAACTTCATCCTTGCGCCTCTTCCTTCCCAATACCTCACCGCGTGTTGAACCAGAATTTCAGTACTTGATCCTTCAGAAGATATGTCTAATGAAGTTTCATTCGTTGCAGTGGCAAATGGTTCCTTGTTTTCATGAGACTTCTCATAGTTTTATGTTAACTCTGCACCCTTCTTGATGTCCCTTACTGCAAAAAAACCATGCAAACTTCTTCATTTATTGCATATTTGCATATTTCTTTTGCCATGCCTCATAGGCATGCATATCAAGCCTTTCTCCAACATATTCAATGATATCGCACCCTTCAGATATATCATCCAGAACTTGCATCCCATACCCCTTGTTGCCACAATTATACCACTTCAAGCTAGCATACTTTCGTCTTTGAAACTGTTGGTTTGAACCTTGCTCACCATAGTTCTCTTGTGTATATAACTTGCTAGTCAATGCAACTCCTGGGCTCGGAACAATCCTCGAACCCACAAACCACTTTGATAGTTTAATGATCACCTTTAGGTGCCTCCCCTTCTGCGAGGGCATTTGTGCAACCAATCCTAGGACTCATTTTGCTTATTCCAATAGATGCACTCATCTTGCTTATACCACAAACAGTTGGATAATAGCCTTGATGATTATTTGAGATATAGACTGCTGACTGGATAATAAGGAGCAGAAAATCCATCTTCAGCCTTGGGGGTCAAAATTGCTTGAAATGCAGTAAAAGTGTGTATCTAGAAGTTGATTGTTGATTGTGCACTGCTATTTCAGCCTCTTCATCATTAATAGCAAACTTTCCTCCTCACACAACCTCTATCCAAGTTACAGGATCTTCATGCGAAGACACTACCCCAAGTGGAACTTTTGCATCTGATTCCCCAAAAAAGGGGTAATCATGGTTCTCTTGTGCCTCTAGACTAGTCATTCTTTTACCCTGGTGTATGATTATGAGAAGAGGTATATCAGATGAGTCAACCTTTGTGAATGCTAAATATATGATGTCCAGTGACAACAATCACACACTCCTTCTGTCCATCTCCTCCAGGGCTATATATTCTGCATGATCTTGCACAATTACATTTCCCTTGGCACCAGATTTTAATTGATGGAAGTTGTTGGAGAGGAGGTCGAGTACATTGAGCTCACTGTCTTTCCCAAATGCAAGTTTGGTCCCATCAGGTGAAACCTGTGGATCTAAAATAGCCAAGGATGATATACTGGTCATCTACAACAGGTAGTCACAACCTACCCAAAAGGAATGTTTCTGGAACCAAGCCCAAAATCCCAATCACTCCGAAAAACTTCCCATCGTTTCCATCCGTTTCTGGACGTTTCGCATTTCTGAAACAAAAACCGGGAGGGTATTGGTGTTTCTGTGCATCCTAGATTAAACCTCATTTTAATGAGGCCATGATCCTTGCAAAACAATAAGTTTAAGGTTCTAAATTCCTAACATATTACCTCCGTCCCATTTAATAAAGTGGTTGAAAAAGTAAAAGATGTGGTTGAGATTTGAGTATAATAAAGTGAAATGTTGTGGCCCAATGCTGAAAAAGTAAAAAATGTGGACCGAGTGGGCCAAACCCTTTTACACTTTCCTAAGTTTTCCCCTCCAGAATCCTCTCCATCCATAGAGACCCCAAGGGATTTTTGTGAACTCAAATATTTCTCATCTTCCTGTCATTTATCCAACACCGTCTCTGTAAACTAACCTCTTGGTTTTTATGTTGCTATCATAAAATAAAATGAACAATTTAGAATTTTAGTATATGCCACCCACATTATTTCCTCAATATAAAATTTAGGATTATGATGTTTCTACTCTTCAAAACCACATTTTTTCTAACGTGATACACAAAATTTGGCTACTGTACAGGTCTCTCATAGCCAACTTGTCTGCTGCAAATTGCTACAAGTCTGAACATTTGAAGAGACCTGAAAATTGGGCTTTGGGTATGCTTCATTTTACTACGTCCACCTTCTATATTCTTTATTTACATTTTATTAACATTTATTGCTGGATTTTTTACATTAGTTGAGAAGGCCAAGTACTACTACATTGCTGGATTCTTCCTTACTGTTTCCCCGGAATCCATTATGCTTGTTGCTGAGCATGCAGCTGCCAACAACAAGGTATGATTCAATATTTGAAGGCTGAATTTGTTAATACATATTTTAAGAATGTGACTAATATCTGAGTGCCACATATTGATGTTTGATTACTTATAGTTGTTCATGATGAACCTTTCTGCACCATTTATTTGTGAGTTTTTCCGGGAAGTACAAGAGAAGGCATTGCCGTAAGTGCTATATTTCTTAGTTTAAAATAATTGATTCGATAAATGGCAACTTATATTGATCTTACTATTACTGTTTTGGATGTTCAGGTATGTGGACTATATCTTTGGAAATGAGACAGAGGCAAGAACCTTTTCTAAAGTTCATGGTTGGGAGGTAATGCTTGTTTTTGCATATTATTTTCTTCATATGACCTTTTAGGGTCAGCTGGGAACTCAGAAAATTGCAAGCAAAAAATCAAATAACCTACAACAACAATAACATTCAAGTCTTCTTCCCAAAAAAAATTTGGGGTTGTCTAACATGAATCGATCCATGATATCGGAGTAAAAAAACATAAGGTAAGATAAAAAGGATAAGATAAAGATTTATAAGAAGATAAAGAAGATAAAAAGATAAAAGAAGTAAAGAGAGAAAAAGAGAGAAAAGAGATCAAAATATTCACACGAATATTTGCCTCCCTCCACTCTGCTCTTTCCAAAGTCATATTTTCATCCAATTCAAGAGGCATATCACCCTTGAGGCCTTGATTCATCTAATCCGCGCTTGTTTGAGCCTTCATGTTTCTCCTCCCACCTCTACTCCCCACATCTCAACTCGTCTAATATGTGGATCATTTGGTATTCTACACACCTGAGCAAACCACTGTAATTGAGACCCTTGCACCTTATCTTCTATAGGTGCCATAGTTGTCACGGAGGCAAGGCGCGGCACCAACCGACCGCCTTATCGCTTAGCCCGCCTAGGCGTTTAGGCGCCCGCTTGGATGACAACTAGGCGACAAGTCGCGTCATATATAATATTTAAATATACATGTAATAAAATATTATATTACAGATTATATTAAAAAAAATACTATGAAACAATAGATTATGTTTCTAGAAAAAATGTCCAAATATAAATTTTCACAAAGAAAATAACATAAAATAGGTAATATGCAATAGTATAGCAGACGTTTGGCAACAAAGATTGAATTTGATAAATGGTATGCAGCTGGACATGACTTAAAAGAAAGAGTAGGAGAAGTTTACTCTACATAAACAGTGTGCATAAAAAATACTCCCTCCGTCCCGAATTGAATTGCAAACTTTGACTGGCACAAGGATTAAGGAATGACAATAAATGATGCTTGTTTTTTACACTTTTGTCAATCTTCCTAAAAGTAGATGCCTTTAAATTAATGGGGAAAAAGCAAAATTAAGGGTAGATTTGTCACTTTATTCTTATTTACATACCTAAAATAGAAAGTGGAAAATCATTTTGGGACAACGAAAATAGGAAATTTTGCAAATCAAATTGGGGCGGAGGAAGTAGAAAAATGCGTAATACATTTAGAAATATGGAGTCCAGCTATCTGCCTAACCAAACAAAAGCCAAAAAGTAAAGAACAGCTAGCGAACTTAAAAAACTGAAACGCCAAAAGAGCGAAGTAAATGGAGGCAGAGGTGGAGCAACTGCGCTATAAAGCGATCTGAGGTGGCGTCCTACTCTGGCGACTTGCGGCAGCGACTCGACTGACAGGATGAACTGTTGTTGGGCCTAGGGTTTTCGCTGGCGGATTAATCTTAAAACTCAACTTCTTCTCTAACCTAATATTCTGGGTTGAAGTGGCAATGACAGGCATTGGGAGTCTCCATCAAGGCATCAACGACTTGCTGGCTCCTAGTCGACGCCGAGTTACGCCTTGGCAGCTTCAGGAGTGTCGAGTAAGCATGGCGCCACTTCTCCACAGCCAGGACGGCTAGTGGTTGCCTAGATGCCATAACAGCTATGATAGATGCTACTCTCACCTTTGTATAATTATCTCATTTCTCAAATGGTCTTTTCTGGTATGTCCACACATTTAACGTTACATACGCATCTCTGCCACACTCATTTTTTGAATGTGACATTGTTTCACCACCGAACACTCTACGCCATACATACATGCAGTTGTTTGATAAAATTAGACTTCAGTCTAGTCGGCATACCTTCACCACACAGAAATCCTAATGCATTTTTCCATTTCACCCACCTTGTTTTGATTCTATGGAATATATCTCCATGTAGTTTACCGTCCTTCTGAAGATGATTATCTCCTTGCCATCAAGGTTTATCTCACTGTTACAGTTGAAGATGGGTTTCAAACCCCTCTGAGAAGAAATCACACACATGAAGCTTACGTTTCTGTTGGGCCAAAGTCATTCATAAAAAATCAAATAATCTGTAGAGGAAATTTGGAAGGAAAGCAAATTTAGGGGGAATAATGACTAACAGATCTATATACAGTTAAATGTAAAAATAAATTAAAAAACTAGCAATTTTGTCTTCCTTCATTTCCTAAGGTACAGACAAGCAGTAAAATATTAATTTTCTAACCAAAAGTCTTCCTTTCCCTACCATATCCCAGTTTCCACGCTTGGCTTCAGTCATTCTATATATGCTTCTAATTATTTTGTTTTTCTAAAGCAGACTGATAATGTTGAAGAAATTGCACTGAAAATCTCACAGTGGGCTAAGGCATCAGGAACACACAAGAGGATCACTGTCATCACTCAGGGTGCAGATCCTGTTGTCGTAGCAGAGGACGGGAAAGTGAAGCTGTATCCTGTGATAACTTTGCCGAAGGAGAAACTTGTTGACACTAATGGTGCAGGTTTGTGTTTACATCTTTGCCTGCCTATGTGTTGATCTTTGAAAAATGAATATAAATAGGAAAGTTGACATAATTTGGGTGGTATGCAAGAGGTCCACATAAGTTAAATCAAATAATTTTTTAAAGATTGAGCTCCACTTTTGGTTTTACAAGTATTGTACCAATCCCACCATTGGTCCACATATCTGATTTTGCCCACTTTTGGTACGTGACTTGTTTCTTACTCACCTTTGGTCTTTCCGTCTATATTTTTGGTGCTTAAAATTTTCTTGTAAGAGACATGGTTTTGAGGTACGTCTAAAGGTAAGGTGTACAGAAACCTAGGTTTCGAGGCTTAGGTTTTTTTGAAGGACAATATTGCGCCTCAGAAGTCAAGCCGGTATGCCCCGAGGCAATTTTCCTTTATTTCTATTTTTTTTTTTAAATTTGATTGCAACTTAATAAAAGGCCCAGCGTTTTTCATTTAATAAAAGGCCCAGCGTTTTTCATTTAATAAAAGGCCCAGCGTTTTTCATTTAATAAAAGGCCCAGCGTTTTTCATTTAATAAAAGGCCCAGCGTTTTTCATTGAATAAAAGGCCCAGCGTTTTTCATTGAATAAAAGGCCCAGCGTTTTTCATTGAATAAAAGGCCCAGCGTTTTTCATTGAATAAAAGGCCCAGCGTTTTTCATTGAATAAAAGGCCCAGCGTTTTTCATTGAATAAAAGGCCCAGCGTTTTTCATTTAATAAAAGGCCCAGCGTTTTTCATTTAATAAAAGGCCCAGCGTTTTTCATGTAATAGAAGGCCCAGCGTTTTTCATGTAATAGAAGGCCCAGCGTTTTTCATGTAATAGAAGGCCCAGCGTTTTTCATGTAATAGAAGGCCCAGCGTTTTTCAATTAATAGAAGGCCCAGCGTGTTTTCATGTAATAGAAGGCCCAGCGTGTTTTCATGTAATAGAAGGCCCAGCGTGTTTTCATGTAATAGAAGGCCCAGCGTGTTTTCATGTAATAGAAGGCCCAGCGTTTTTTCATGTAATACAAGGCCCAGCGTTTTTTCATGTAATACAAGGCCCAGCGTTTTTTCATGTAATACAAGGCCCAGCGTTTTTTCATTTAATAGAAGGCCCAGCGTTTTTTCATTTAATAGAAGGCCCAGCGTTTTTTCATTTAATAGAAGGCCCAGTGTTTTTTCATTTAATAGAAGGCCCAGCGTTTTTCATTTAATAAACCTAGGTTTTGAGGCTTGGGTTTTTTTCAAGGACAAGATTGCGCCTCAAAAGTCAAGCCGTATGCCCCGAGGCAATTTTCCTTTATTTCTATTTTTTAAATGTGATTGCAACTTAATAAAAGGCCCAGCGTTTTTCATGTAATAAAAGGCCCAGCGTTTTTCATGTAATAAAAGGCCCAGCGTTTTTCATGTAATAAAAGGCCCATCGTTTTTCATTTAAAGAAGGCCCAGCGTTTTTTCATTTAAAGAAGGCCCAGCGTTTTTCATCTAATAAAAGGCCCAGCGTTTTTCATCTAATAAAAGGCCCATCATTTTTCATCTAATAAAAGGCCCAGCGTTTTTCATCTAATAGAAGGCCCAACACTTCTCATCATTTAATAAAAGGCCTAGCGCTTTTCATTTTATTTAATAAAAGGCTCATACATTAACATGTGTCCATATTAAACTCTAACAAGTCTTGTTTCATTTAAAATAATCATTTAAACCCTAATATATACTAGCTCCATCTCTTTTTATGTGTCTTGTTTTAATTTGACGTAATTATTATTAATAAAGCTGTTGAAGAGTAAGAGGGTGTTTGGATCTACTTCTTAAAACTGTTTCTGCTCCTTCAGAGAGCAGAAGCAAATATTGTAGTGTTTGGGTGAAAATGCAAAAGTACTTTTGGGTGCTCCAAATTCCAAACAGCCCCTAAGAGTTGTGGCTGAGTTTTGCATAATAAAGTGAAATCATATGGACTGCATATTTCTTTCCAAAAAGGAAACAAGATACTTATTTTTGGGACCACCCAAAAAAGAAAGTAAGATGCGTAAAATGAGACGGAGCAAGTACTTTCTATTAATCACCTTCAGTGTCGATACATCAATAAACATGTAACGGAGGTAAATGATGGTGATGATGAAGAACGGAAGAAGAGAAAGAATTTAAGGATTTTGATAGTGATGATGGAGATGAGGCTTTATTACTAGTTTAATTATTTTAAGTTTAATCACCAGTTTAACTATTTTAAGTTTTATTTGGAGTATTTCGAGGCTTACGCCTCCCCTATGGAACAAACTACCTTGATGCCCGAACTAGGCTTTATAAATATTGTTAAGAGATGCCAAAAACTTGGTCCGAAGGAACACAAATGTGCAATATAGTCATGCACCAAAAGAGGCTAAAGACAATGGCACAGACCCCATGTGAGATTGACATATATGTTGTAGTATTAAAAGTGGAATTAATTCTTAGAAAAAATATCAAAGTTGTGACATAAATGTTTAACTAATGGGGGTATGCTTTTGGACAGGTGATGCATTTGTGGGAGGATTCATCTCACAGTTGGTCCAGGAAAAGCCGATTGCAGAATGCATTAAAGCGGGTTGCTATGCAGCAAACGTTATCATCCAGAGGCCTGGCTGCACCTACCCTGAGAAGCCTGACTTTGAGTAAAGGCGGCTATTCATTCTCTTGATGGCTGGCACCAGCTTTTATTTATTTATTTATTTATATAATTATTGAGATAGATTCTTGGAGTGCGATTCATTGGAGACCTTATTTTTCATTTCACAAACGAGAACAAGCCAGCTCTCAATTCTCATTCAATAAATTCTACTGTTGTATGTTTAATGTTCAAAGGAGGCATATTTTGGATAATCTACACGAGGCTCTATATTTCTTGTCCATGGCATACTTTTATTATTCAATTACCTCGGTGATTATATCATACTGGTAACTAGTGATACTATAATAAATGAACCTGGTTCGAACTTGAGCAAGTGTCTCGAGTTCGAGCTCGATTTCATAATTAAAAAAACTCATGATATGATGCGTCGAACTCTTTTGATAACTTCACTTCAACTAGGGGTGGATTCAGGCCGGGTGGCCCGGAACCGGCTCGGGACCGGTACTGTTCTGGCCTGGCCTGACCCGGTGGTCCGGTCAGTGACCGGTCTGGGTAGGCCTGACCCGTGGGTTTTCCGGTCTGGGCTCGGGTCACCCAAAACAAGGCCCGACCCGGCTCGTGTCCAAGTCGAACTTCAACTTTTAACTATGGTGCCATGCAATTAGTGGTGGACCATGTTCGGGCCACCCGGGTGACCCGGCTCGTGAATCGGCCCGACCTGCTACTGTGCGGGCTCAGAACCGGCCCACTCTGGCTGTCCGGGACCGGGTGTAGACCCGAACCAGGGGGGGGGGGGGGGAGCAGTGGGGGGCGGTCTCGGTTCTGGCAAAATGTGACCCGACCCGGCCGGGTCGGGTTCGGGTCACAATGGTTATATTTAAAACAATTTTTTTTGGGCCAAAAGAGCCGTTAGGCCAACGGTTGGGACTAGCCAAACGGCTATATAGCCGTTGGGTGGGCTAGAAGGGGGTCCGGACAGTTTGGGGGGAGGGGGGGAGCGTGGGGGTGGGTTCAAAAAAACTATAAATACTTTTAATCGTAAACATTTTTCCATATTTCTTCTCCAACTTTTCCTAAATCCTACTCTCTACTCTCTAATTATTTTCATTTTCTCAAATTCTCTTATTCTTCAATATATTATACGAAGTATATCTTTAAAAAAAAAACACAAAGGATAAAGGTCTTCACAATCAAAGTTGGGAAACAAAATTTAAGCAGATTGGAATGAAATGATGAACCTTAAAGACTCAGAAATAGTTACAAGCTAATGCTTTAAGTTATGCAAGGATAATAAGATGTGAAGGGGGAAAACAGCACTGCTTAGCGCTTTCCACCACCACCACCCAACTTGGGGCCTTTTGGCATAGCACTTCCCTTGGAAAGATTACCCTTCCCAGACTTCTGTGACTTTGCTACCACCTCAGCCTTCTTAGCTCTCTTCTCATCTTTAGTCTTCTTGATCCTTTCCTTGATTTCTCGGAGTGCAGCTTCCCGAGCAGCATATCGGACTTCTGGTTTCTCACTTCTCTTCTTCTGGATGACCTCTAGTGTAGCACCAACTATTGATCTTGAGTATGGCTTCTTGTTGGCACGTCTCCTCTTCTTAACAGCTTCTTGTGCTAAATCCTTCTTGTGCTGCTTCCTATATATTGTCGTCCATGTGAGCTTGGCAGGTTTCAGCTTGTTGTGGAAGTATCTTTTACATTTTGAATTTGAAAACATGAAAACCTGTGAATCAGCACGAACAAATCTGATACCCTTCCC
The DNA here is from genome assembly GCA_945859875.1 of Cuscuta europaea. NCBI lineage: Eukaryota > Viridiplantae > Streptophyta > Magnoliopsida > Solanales > Convolvulaceae > Cuscuta > Cuscuta europaea. Next base: position 1,086,527 of record CAMAPE010000068.1, on the reverse strand, counting down.
AGGATATATCTTGGCACCACTGAAACGACAGAGCTCAGTCTTGAGAACCATGACTCCGAGGTGCACTGCCGCTCTTCCTTCTTCCTTCACATATTATATATCTACTTATATTATTTATCTACTTATAAATACATACTATCCTCCGTATCTCATTAATTGCAACATTGGAATATATACACTATTCATGTACTTTACTTTGACTACATTTTATTTATCAGGGAAAAGTACGGAAAAGGTACTTGTGGTTGGGCCCGTTTTCAGATAGGATCATGTGCTTCATTCTTTATCAAAGAGGCTCATGTGTTTAAATTCCGTTATCACAAGAGGGTCACGCCGTTAAAAACGTCTGAAAAAGACCGTTAAAAGTAACTCCGATTTTCAAAAGTGCCTGAAAAATTAAAAGAAAAATACCGAAAGGTGCGCCTCGTCAAGATGACCTCCAAACCACCTTTGCCTTTGGATTTTTCAGATCTGTTTGAATTATTTTTTAAAAATGATTTTGCTAATATCACTTTTCCGATGGACTTTCCGGTGACAAGGGTGGCTGAAAACAAAAAAGAAAGATGGCCTAGCGGTCGTCCTATTGAGGCGCACCTTCCGGTATTTTTCTTTTAATTTTTCCGGCACTTTTGAAAACCGGAGTTACTTTTTCAAGCGTTTTTAACGGCGTGACCCTCTTGTGATAACGGAATTCAAACACATGAACCACTTTGATAAAGAATGAAACACATGACCCTATCTGAAAACGCGCTCAACCACGAGTACTTTTTCCGTACTTTTCCCTACTTATTAATGTATGTGAATTTTTTTTTTGAAAAATGATGTTAAATTCGTCTCATTACTAATCTTTATAATCTAATTTTTATTATATTTTTACTAATACAGAATTAAATATAATGACGGTCAAAGTTGTGCGTTGGCAAACGTGAAATGTTGACTGTTGCAACTAAAAAGAGACGGAGGAAGTATATTATAGAGAAAACTCTCAAATAGGCCCTCGTACTTTGGCCAATTCCTCAATTAAGCCCTTGTAGTTCCAAATCACCCAATCAAGGCCGCGTACTCATAAAAAACACCCAATCTACCTTTTTAGCCGGTTGACACTCGGTTAGCCAGTTGAAGGCTGACCTGGACTCCAACGTGTCCCTCCATTACCAGGCATTTAATCTGACGTGGCTTTACCCCACTTGAAGTCCGCCAACTCACCTAAAGGATTGTAAAAATCCCCAAATTCCTCCCTAACATGCTTCCTTGGATTTAGAAATGTAACGAAGCCTTAAATGAGTTAGTTAGTTGACGGGAGTTCTATCTCAGTGCTGCGAAGGAGAGGAAGGTTCATTGCTCGAACGGCGGAGTTGAAGCCCAGTGGTGCGTAGCGTGGAAGGAAGCTTGTTGGAACGTGGGAATCTGAATTGAAGTGGTGAAAAGTCATGTAAGGTACGTTGTTGTAGTTCATGATTCTTTGCCCTTTTGGATGAATTATGGGTTAAGATTACTTCTGAACTTCACAATTTGTATACATATCTTCATGTTGGGTATAACTGAATTAGTTTAAAGTTTCCTTGCGCATGTTGCTTAGACAACCCTAAACCTGAGGTTTTAGGTCTTAAATGTAGTCTTAAATATAGACTGTAATGGTGAAATTCAATGAATGTTTTGAATTTAATGACTTTACTTCAAAACAAACAATGGCTCCATTAGAGGTATTTTCTTCAAAACATCAAGTGCCACTATGGAGTCCTTGAATGAGTTGATTGATGATGATACTGCAATGAACCTAATACAATTAGCTAGAAGCTGTGGGAAGGGTGAGATCTATGTAGAGCATGCACATGATGAATTACACTCCCAAAGAGATGATGTGGAGGCCCATAGTGAAGACCATGAAGCAAATGCAGATGTGGATGACATTAATGATGACACAAATGTAGGTAGTGATGCCCCAGGTCATGAAAGTGATGTTGAGGAACAACATCACAGTGGTAGCTCAGAAGGAGACAATGAGGATGAAGAAGAGGAGGTGCTACATGATGTGGAAGTTCTTAACAACAATTAAACACCAATGACAAATAATGTTCCTGAGATGCAACACATACAAAGTCCTGAACATGGGTTTCAGAATGGGAGTGAAGAAGAAACTGCTGAATATGACTCAACCCACCTAGCTTGCATTCTGAGGGAGAAGATGAAACTCAGTCCAAAAGGCCAGGTAGTGGGAATGGTTCTTATAACCCAAAATCTGAACCTCCCCACTTTAAGGTGGGAATGTTGTTTGAGGATGGTAAGCAATTTAAAAGTGCTATGATTAGATATGCCGTTTATAATAAAAGAGATATAGTCTTTGTTAAGAATGAGCCTCTGAGAGTCAGACTGAAATGTGCCATTAATTGTCCATTTGCTTCTACTGCTTGTTTGGAAGAGAGGTTGAAGTGCTTTCAACTTGAAGTTTGGAATGCTGAACATGTGTGTAACTTGAAGTTCAAGCTAAGAATTGTAAGTCAGAAATGGATTGCTGAGACCTATGAGGCTAAGTTGACTGAGAATCCCTCCCTGATTGCTGCAGAGTTAAAAAAATTGCTTCAAGCAGAACATAAGTTGAATGTCTCCATTAGTATGGCAACAAGAGCTCTGAAAATAATGCGAGATAATACCCAGTGTGCTTTTAAGGACCAATTCAAGAAACTTAGGAACTATGGAGAGGAAATATTGAAGGCAATGCCAGGTAGTACAGTGGTCATTAAGACAGATAGAGTTGTACCTGATGCTCCCATGGTTTTCCAACGAATTTACATGTGTTTTGGACCTGTGGAAAACGGATTCTTGGAAGGATGTAGGAAGGTGATAGGTTTGGATGGTTGCTTCCTTAAAGGGCAGTTGAAGGGTGAGATTTTAAGTGCTGTTAGAAGAGATGCCAATAATCAGATGTATCCAATTGCTTGGGCAGTAGTAGAGATATAAAATACTTCTTCATGTACTTGGTTTTTAGAGCTTTTGAGGGAAGATCTATAGATAACAAACCCAATTCAGTGGACCATTATTAGTGACCAACAGAAAGTAAGTTTACTTACTCTCATATAACTCAATTCTTTAATAAATTACATTCCATTTATACTGATTTTGTCAATGAATGTAGGGTTTGTGCAATGTCATTGCCAGAGTATTCCCTGAGGCTGAGCACAGGAACTGTGCAAGGCATATACATGCCAAATGGGCCAAAAATCACAGGGGAATGTTACTGAAGAAATTGTTCTGGTAATGTGCTAAGTGTACTTGTGAAGCCCAATTGCAGGCATCTTTGATTGAGTTAGATAAGCTTGACCCAGAAGCTGGTGCTGATTTGCGCAAGTATACTTTCAAGTTGTGGTGCAAGGCTTACTTTAGGACTGAGGTCAAATGTGATATTGTGGATAACAATTTGTCTGAATCATTTAACAGTACTCTGGTTCAGCTTAGAGACAAGCCACTGATACCAATGCTTGAAGGAATGAGAGTGGCTATGATGAAAAGAATAACTAAGAAAAGGAAGTATGTGAGGAAGTGGCCTGGTAAGGATATTCAACATAGTTGTTTCATATTTATAGTAGTACTCTCAAAACTTGTTTACTATGTAGAAGAGTAGCCTGAACTTGATTTCATCTAATCAATAATGGTTGTTATTCATGTCCATTTGGTCCTCTCATCATGAAGAAATTGAATAAAAATATGTTGGCTAGCCAGGGCTGGATTGTTGATTACAATGGTGATGATGGCTATGAGATTAAAAAGGGTAGATTCCAATTCAAGGTGAGCCTGAACACAAGATCTTGTGCATGCAAAAGATGGGATCTTTGTGGGATTCCCTATGCACATGCTATCTGTGCAATTCTTGATAAAGGGGATGATCCGGAAAGCTATGTGGACTCTTGCTACAATAAGGAATTGTATGAAAAGACTTATTCATACACGTTGCAACCAATAAATGGTCAGTTACTCTGGCCAAGAACCCAACATGAAGAAATTCTACCTCCCATACCTAAAAAAATGAGTGGGCGTCCAAAGAAGAAAAGAGTGAGAGAAGAAACAGAACCCCATGCACCATCAGGGACTCATCTTCCCAGAAAAGGAAGAATCATGAAATGTTCTATCTGTCAAGGGGAAGGTCACAACAAGAAATCTTGTAAAGTACCTGCTGAAATTGATGGCAATTCAAGGGGTGGTGATAGAGGAACAGAAGAAAATGAAGAGCACACACAAGCTGTCCAAATGGGAAGAGGGGGAAGGAGTAGACCTAAGAGGGGTGGAAGAGGTGGGAGAGGTGAGTTGGGTAGTGTGGAAACTGGGAGAGATCAGGGGGGGTAGTGCAGAAAGTGGAAGAGGTAAGAAGGGGAGAGGGAAGATGGGAGGAAGTAAGAGGGGGAGAGGAGAAAGGGGATTTGGGGTTTATTTTGATGAACATACAGAGATAGCTATTTTGGAAGTAAGTGTTAGTGTTTTGTAAACTTCTTAGTAATTTATGTCTTTTTGTTATGTGTAATAATTTTTTTTCCATGATTGCAGCCTGGACAAAGAGGGGAAACATTGCTAAGTGGAGGCAATAGTGGAGGTGAAGGAGAGGAAGGACAATGATATGCTCACTGGAGGGTGTTGGAGGGTGTTGGATGTTTATTTTGTTCCTTTTGAATAATATTATGTAATGGTGGTGTGAATGATTTAGTAAGATTGTAGTAATGCTTTTGGATTATGATGCATTCAGTGTGTAATGACTTTAGTGTGTACTCTCATCTTAGCATATGTATGGTTCCTTCCATGGGTTTTTGGATTATGATGCATTCAGTAATGGTGTGCAATATTGGTTAATGGTGTTAGTCAGTCTTATTTCATTTCAGTAATGCTTCCTGTGCTCAGTCTTATATTCATGTTATTACGAAATCAATGTTATGCACTTTGTGAGTCTTATTCCATATGCAGTACTTGACCATAACATCAGATAAATAAAACAAGGGAACAACATTGATGACCATACATCTTCTGGCATACACAATATTTTGTCAGTCTTATTCCATATGTAGTACTTGACCATAACATCAGATAAATAAAACAAGGGAACAACATTGATGAACATACATCTTCTGGCATACACAACATTGATAAATAAAACCAGTACACATGACCTTGACATACACAATTCTAACATTGATAACAAAGCTTACATCCTCAAATACACACTACCTACTAAACCAATAAGTACAAGCATAGTAAATCCATACAACTTCCTACTCTGTTTGTTGACCTTGGCCTCATTGTCAACAACAGTTTTGACACAAGCAAGATCACTGTGTACTATAGAAAGCTTTAGAACTAGTCCTTCAACCAATTTTTTCAAATCATCTTCACTTTCCCCGTTCTTCGCTTTAGCCATGACATTTTGTTTCTTCTCTTCAGCCCTCACAATGTCTTGTTTGCCTACGTCTTCCTTCCATAAGAAAAAACCGCAACTCCCAACCTGTACACCTCAAAGGAAATTTTTCGAAATCATAAAAATATATAATGTATAAATTACATGAACATGGAAACACACTGTAATTCGAATCCACACAGCCAAAATCATACCCTTACCTTCCATTTTTGACACCCAAAAAACTTCTCCCACTCTCTCGGCCAACGCATAGCGGAGCTTTCAATCAACACCAACAATGAACAACAGGCTCGTAGTCAAAGGTTCGACTTCATTCTTTTAGAAACGTTGATGATGATGAAGACGACATACTTGCGAAGCCCTAGGTCTACGAGGAGAAGGTGAACGATGATGGAATTTGGGGTTTCGGGGAATGTTTCAAACGTGTAGGTTTTGAAGTGGGGAAAAGCCAAGTCTGCTTAAGTGCCGGGTAAGGGAGGGACACGTAGGATTCCAGCACGGCCCTCAACTGGCTAACCGGGTGTCAACCGGCTAAAAAGGCAGATTGGGTGGTTTTGGTTAGTAGGAGGACTCGATTGGGTTATTCCAAACTACGAGGGCTTAATTGAGGAATTGGCCAAAGTACGAGGGCCTATTTGAGAGTTTTCTCTATATTATACTCCGTATTACTTATATTTCTTATCTACTTATATAGTTATATATTAATTATCTATTTATAAATACATATATTATATTACTTATATTTCTTATCTACTTAATTTCTACTTATTATCTACTTATTATCTACTAAATACATACATATTACAATTTATATCTACTTAGTTTGAATTGTTAGTACATTTTAGTACAAATTAGTACATTTTATATAATACTTTGATTGTTAATACATAAAATAACTAGTACAAAAAACTAGTTAATTCATTACTCAATTAAACTTAGAATTTTATTTCATTAAAGTTAGAATTGTTAGAATTTAATTTCATTAAAGTTAGATTTGTTAGAATTTTATTTCATTAGTTAGAATTGTTTTTATAAATTAATATTTGTTACATTTTTAAGATGGAAGGTGGTAGATATTCGGTTGATATGGGTAACCTCGACCGCAACCGAACGAACGAGCTTGCGAGGAAGAGATCCCGCAAAGGTAAATCACATATCGGCTCTTCATCTCAAAGCCGAGATGATTTTGATACAGGTTACGCAAGGAGGGATGAGGATGCGATGACCGACGAACAACTAGAATAAGAATTGCACCGACATAATAGTCGGTTTTTCCAAGACCAGCCGAGGACCATTGATGAAGAAGAGTTCGAGGTCGACGATATGGAGGAAGTAATTCCGGAGAGCCACGATGCCGACGTGGAGGAGGGTGAAGGCAGCCACGACGCCGACGAGCCTGCCTCATCCCAAACCGGTACGAAAAAAGTAAATCTGAACTAATGCTTAATAATTTTGATAAGTGGAAGGACCCGAACACCGGGAAATGGAACACAACTTGCAAGTGGTGCAAGAAAAATTATAGCTTGGGGATTTCCGGCGGATACGGATCCGCCGCAAGGCACCTTAAGGCCAAACACATGGTGGAGTATGTTAGTCCCTTATTCTTTAAAAATCAAACAACCATAGCAGATAAAGAAGAAGCAGATAGAAAGATATCGAGATTAAAACCAAGTCTGGTATACCGTGAACTGGCCGCTGCTCTCCCTCGAGAAGGAGAGCAGCGGAAAACCTACTCTCTATCTCGCCTCTATGCTCTCAAGCCTCGAATCCTTAGGGTTTCCATAAGTTAGCCTCCTTTTATAAGAGAAGTTGACTAACTTATGGATTACAAAGAAGCTAGTGGTCTGATATACATTTGTGGCCCATATTACACGTTTAACTAATAACTATACAAATACAAAGATATTTAATTAGATTGGACACCATAAAATATTCCTAACAATCTTCTCCTTGGTGTTCAATCGTGTTGAATCAGCATTGCAGCGCAAATATCTTTGTCTTTGTTGTTATTCAGCTTCCTTTGTCTTTGAACTTGACTTTTTGAGAAGGCTTTCTAAACAAATCCTTGCAATCTCCCCTTTGATGTCTTCTTTTCAATTTGATCTTTGATGTCGGGAGTTGAGGAACCTTTTGCTTATAATGCTTGCCTTCCAGAAGTAGCTCTTGATCAGTTTGAATGAAGTCTGAAGGCGCCTTTAGAATGAATGTTCTGATAATTTTCAGGCGCGCACGGGATTCATCTTTAGTACACGAGTATCTAGCCTCTGTCTCCTCCACAATGTAGTCTTTTTGACTATTTGAAGTGAATGCGTTTGAGGAAACCTTGTCGGTGGCACAACGAAAAATGATGGTTGACTTGTGAGCGTAGCTGTCCATTTGATTTGAAGCTTTAGATAGAGATAGTAGAGAAAGTTTTGGAGGAGAGAAGTGTCCGAGAATGATTTGTTGAGAGTTAACAACATGTGGACCACTCTCCCCTTCATGACGATCCGATGAATCGAGGCGTCATGCCTTTATTGTTTTATTATGGGATGCAAAATAGAAAAACAAACTAAAGGTTAAAAAGACAAAACCAGATACATTGAGGTGTTCCGTTATCACAACATCAATGTAAACACTGATGTGTGGCCTGTATAAAAAGATAGAAGCATTACAACTTTAACAGGACTTCCAACCAGTCATTGTGACGCATCCGAATAGATGTCACTCTGGTTGTTATGGCAAAATCATAAAGATTGGCATTAAGAACTTGTAGCCCATCGAGGTCATGTAGACACTCGTTATCATCATCACTATAGAGATAAACTCTAAAGCAATGGCCTGAAAATGTTGGTGATTCTTATGTTGCAACAACAGGACTTCCTTCCAATCATTGGTCTACATCTGTAATAGATGAGCCCTATGGAAGTTCTAGCGGTTCATGTAGACCTGCAACTGACTCAAAAAGTGCGTCTGTGTCCTAGAAATTTCAAAACATTTAGGAGTGAGGTAACTAGACACGACGTGAGCAATGAAAGTTCAGTGGCATGAGGCTGATGCCACTGTAGTCAGTATCACTTGCCTCAGAAGGAGACAGTAATGAGAGATGCGGTTCCCCGTGAAATATGATTAAACACATGTCTGTTGGGAGGCAAGTGAGTGGTCTTGGGTAGGGTTCAAAATGCACTGTTGGACAAGATGCAGTGACTTCTATCCGGGATTTGAATAAATTCAGTCCTGAACCTATTGGGATTATCCAGATTCCAGAGTATTTGAGTGGCTAGGAGTAAATGTTCAATGGATAGTAGGCAGTTGAGGTAGCAGACTTATCATTGATTATTGTTTTCTTGCTCACTTGAGTCTTTTGCTTCCTAACGCTCATCATGATCACTCACTCACTCACTCACTCACTTACTCTCAGCTTTGTCCCTTGGGTAGGCTTAGTTGGGTTTACTAAGCCATAAGAACATGTTCTCTCATTGATTTTCTCTCTGTACTCCAACTCAACTGGAGCACTCGGTATGCTTTGTCATTTTTAGGCACCGAGGAGGATGGCATTGAACACTCCTCCTAAAATGTTGCATCCGTTGAGAGATTCCTTGCTTTGTCAGTGTAAGGCGCCAGGAGGAGGAAACTGAAACTCCCCCTCAGAATGTGCAAGGATTGATTGCTCAGAGCTCGTAATACCCACCATGTGTGTGGAGCAATCTGAACAAGTAACACACATGACGGTTTTCCCTTAGCTCATCATTTGGAATTTCAGCAAGTTTGAGGATCACACAATGTTGATGAGTTAGGGGAGGCTTTAGTAGTTGATTGTGGATTGTTGTAGAATGACCGTTGATGCGAGGTTGATTGAATTATCTATGATTTTTAGAACTCTATAGTGTAGTTTAGAAAAAACTTTGACCTTAGGTTTGACTTTGGAAGAATTTGAACAAATTTGCCTAAGTTTTGACCTTGGTCGGAAAACAGTGCGATGTCGCTGAAAACGAATGATATCTTGGTCAAGAAGAGCGCATGTTGGAGAGTGGCTCCAGGCTCTAAAGAGCCTTCCATAAAAATGTAGATCTTTTTGTTATCTTTCCAACAACATAAAATTCGCTTAAATCGGATCATCGAGTCAAAAGTTATGGCCAAAACAGTGCGATGTCGCTGAAAATCTCGAAATTTTGAGTTTTTGAGGAATTTCTTCAAAGTTGAGGTTCTCGATGTTGAATATCGAGAGCAGATGGAAATAAAACAAATTCTTTGGCAAAACATCAAAATCCTAATCTCGAGGTATAAACTTCGAGATTACAATCTCGAGCTTTAAATCTCGAGATTACAATCTCGATGTTTATACTTCAAGATTACAATCTCGAGTTTTAAACTTCGAGATTACAATCTCGAGTTTTAAATCTCAAGATTACAATCTCGAGGTTTAAACTTCGAGATTACAATCTCGAGGTTTAAACTTCGAGATTCCAATCTCGATGTTTACATCTCGAGATTACAATCTCGAGGTTTAAACTTCGAGATTACAATCTCGAGGTTTAAACTTCGAGATTACAATCTCGAGGTTTAAACTTTGAGATCCTAATCTCGAGATTGCCTCAAAGAATAATGAAGAAATCCACCTGCAGAACAAACCTCCAGACTTCGAAATTATCAGAATTTCAAAATGTTTGGAACATCGAAAACTTTGGAGTTTTGAAAACCTCTTAATATCAAAAACTTGCTGTTTAAAAAACATCAGAACATCGAAAACTTCTAAAAACTTTGATAAGCAGGGAATCATTCAAAAAACCTATAATGTAAAGCTTCGATGAACTGCGAAGAATGTCAAGCTTCGAAAAATTATGAGTTTCAAGAAACTGGAAACTTTGAAAGATTCAAACCATCGAGAAATTCCAAAAATCTCGAAATCTTTCAAAATGTCGAAATCTCAAACATCGAAATCCCAAAGTTTCGAAACCCTCAAAATGTCGAGATCCTGCAAAATGAAAATTTCGAATTTTCAAAATCTGAAAACTGTTCTGAATAGTCCTGAAGGTCGAGTTTCTTCCTATATCAGTTTCAATTCGAAATCGTTTCTGCATCCATGTAAAATCAGAATATAAAAATCTCAATGTAGAGATCTTCGAAATTTAAAAATTGCAGAAATCGAAAAGGAAGATATGTTGTAGAATTATTTTGAAAAGACGATTCCAACAGTATAGATTTTACACATTTTCATTCACAAACAAGATTACAGGAGCAAATCTCTATATAAAAGAAAAACAGAAGAAAAGTAGAACCGTTCTTTGTTAGATACGAAAAACGCAGATAGATTCAACTTGTTTCAAGCCTCAGCTCTGATACCAACTGTTAGTCCCTTATTCTTTAAAAATCAAACAACCATAGTAGATAAAGAAGAAGCAGATAGAAAGATACCAAGATTAAAACCAAATCTGGTATACCGTGAACTGGCCGCTGCTCTCCCTCGAGAAGGAGAGCAGCGGCAAACCTACTCTCTATCTCGCCTCTATGCTCTCAAGCCTCGAATCCTTAGGGTTTCCATAAGTTAGCCTCCTTTTATATGAGAAGTTGGCTAACTTATGGATTACAAAGAAGCTAGTGGGCTGATATACATTTGTGACCCATATTACACGTTTAACTAATAACTACACAAATACAAAGATATTTAATTAGACTGGACACCATAAAATATTCCTAACAGAGTATGCAAAATTAGGCGGCGGAACGGGGAAGCAAACTCAAATATCGAGGTTTGCTAATAACCAACAACCTTTTGGTAATTTCTCATACAATGATGCACAAAATTTGACTGGTATGACTAACTTAGTTGTTGAAGAAAATTTGCCTTATTTGTTTTCTGAAAGTCTTGCTTTCAAAGATTATGCACAAACTTGTTTAAATCCTCAATATAGAGGTTATAGTCTTAAAACGGTTAAGAATGAAATTTTAAGGCTTTATGGTGCGGAAAAGGTAAGGTTACAAAATTATTTTGCAAACTTAGATGAGCGTGTTATTGTATGTTCTGACATATGGGAGGATACTTATTATAATTTACATTATTTGGGTCTGACTGCACATTATATTGATAATGATTAGAATATGCATAAACGTGTTCTTGATTTTCGTGAATTTAATGATCGTCACACCGCTGAACATATTTATATTTTGATTGAGCGTATTTTAATTGAGTATAATTTGAATGATAAGGTGTTTGCTATTTGTTTTGATAATGCTACTAATAATACTGCTGCTATTCCTAGATTGCGTGAATTGTGTGGTGCTACTTCTTTGATGGGTAGATTTTTCATCAACGATGTGCATGTCATGTTCTAAATTTACTAGTAAACTCACCCGTGCGATGCACGTTCTGAGAATTTTTCTTTCAAATTTATGTGTACTTAGTGATTCAAATCACACTATCAATTGATGACATCATCTATCTTCATGTAATACTTATATACATAAAAGCATCACATTGTAAATATGCATTTAAAGTAAACCTAAACATTGTTGAACACTTCTTTGAATACAACATTCTGAGTCTTGTCATTTTGTCAATGGTTCCTTCATCTTCATCACCAATTAGAATTTTTAAATTTACACGAATTTTTTAGACGAATTGTCTCTCTAAATAGGTAAAATAAGGGAGTAAAATATGTGAAAGTGTGTTATGTCATTCTTGAATTATACTTGAATCTAAATTTGTGGGAAAATGTTCAAATAGGTGCTTCTACTATTTCTAATATCCAAGTATGGTCTGGTCTGATTTGTTTAAGTTTGGTTTGGTTTGAGACTGAAATAAGTCTAAGTATAAACATCTCAAGTAATATGGTGACTATGCATTTATACGAATTGCATTTTTTACACGAATTGCCCGGATAAATTGGCAAATCAGGGGGTGTGCAAATATGTGAAAGTGTGTTATGGCATTATTTAAACAATACTCAAATATGATAATTCTTCAATCGAGCCTTAACCGGCTCTATTCGATCATAGACCGAACCCGTGCGATGCACGGTTCGGCCTGATTGTATTGGGCGTCTGGCCCAATCGGGCCTTAACCGACTCTATTCGATCCTAGTAGAGCACTCGTGCGATGCACGGTTTGAAAATTTTCACGATGCAATTAATTTTAATCAAATTTAAAGTTAAAAAAATTCTAATTTTACTTGAATCATTTACAAGTGTTGTCTGTACAATTATAAAGTTTGACGTAAAAATGAAACATATTCAGTATGATCTATCAATGATTACTGAGTAGTTCACACATTTTATAGACCCACAATACTCTCTGTTTCAATTTTTGTTCCACGGTCATTGTATGCAATGTGATTGTTTAACGCTCGACGGATTGATTGCTCCTGACACAACCACGTAAAATTGACAATAACTACTAATAAGTGTTTTCAACAACAAACCATGCAACACGGGACACCAACTATTTTTGATTTTATTTACATTCATGACACAATAAGTCATGTTTAGGTATTCTAGTATCCGGAATTGCAGTGGCTAACGTCTTAAGGTGTTAAGAAATGCTTCAAAATTACCACCTTCTGTCCCGCACTAACTCGTGTTAAAATTAAAATTCTTCCTTCTAATAAATTCACCCTCACAATGCACAAATGATTTAGCAAATATTTTTTTCATTTTCTAAATGATTGCCCGGGTAAACATGCAAAATAGTGTAAAAAGTGTTTAATTTTATTTTTAAACTATACTTGAATATAAATTTGTAGGAAGTGTTTAAAGAGATCCTTATATTATTTCACACATGTGTGTTGACCATATACGAAAAAAAGTAATGGTGTCATTAAGTACATTTATATTTAAAACACATTCAATCAATGCATTTTGAGCCACTATGATGGTTCGTTTTCTAAATAACTTCACATAATTGATTTTTTTTATAAAGCACATATGCATTTTCAAAATATATAAATAAAAGTATAAAAAATGCTAAAAATAATGTCAAAATTGATAAATACTAAATCCATTTTCAAATAAATAAAACACATGAAAATCTACATCATATATAATTACAATGCAAAATTCTTAAAAAGTAGAATATACGAATAATTAGAAAAGAGAGAATAAAATATAGATTTTATATTCATATTTTTTTCTATTTTTTATAAAAAATACACCCCAAATAGGAAAGTGTAGCAAGCTTTAAAATACGGAGGGAGTACTCCTTCATACGTATTAACTTAAATGTCCAAATTTGGGCATTCATCTAAACTGAAGAAACCTTAAGCTATTTGTACGGGCCGATCCAGAGCAGTCTGGGTGTTCAGCAACTAAACGGGCCGCATAAGTAACCCAATAATCCATGTAAACCCCTCCCGATGTAAGTGCGTTTATAACGACTCTGAAAACGATCCCTCCCACAAATCCTCCCCTTTGTTCACCGACACCTAGCCAGATCGACCTTCCCTCTCTCTAAACTCCGACCATGACGCTCAAAAGCAGTTTATCCAATCGACTGGAAAAACGAAGTGGTCGCCGAACATCATCGCCATGTTCTCATCCCTTATCCCACCGTGAAGCCACAACCGAACGAACATCAGCACAATACGGCGTCAATCTGCGCATTTAGTCAGACTGCACGGTAAGTTCATTTTCCTTCTTCTACATGCAAGCCTTTGTCAATTTCATGTTTTCCAAGAATAACCAAACTAAAACTTATTTTTTAACAAATAAGCATCCTAAAATTATGTTTATCATTTTTCATTCTCCAAAAAATGTGGATGATGTTTGTTTGCATTTTTAACAAAACACACTTAAAACATTTTTAAATTTTTTTTAAAGACACTTTAAACACAACACTTCCACCAATTTTAAAAATTGTACACTTGTACACACACGTGCGAACATACATGTCATGTGCCATTAATAGTAACACAATCTCATTAAATACAACTACATCACCTACCTTTAAATATTTCAAACTGTTGGTAGACCGATGAACTCATTCATGAGGTTGAACAACCCGAAACCTGAATTGCCATAAAGGAATTCCAAACGGTTATTGCCTACCCATTATTGTCCCCAACATCCAATCTCCACTCCAGCCCTTCTCGACCCGGTATATCAAAAGACAACATAGATGTAACACACACCAAACACATAGACTTCTATGAATTTGATAATTTTAAGATGGCCTTTTTTTATTTAAATAGCACAACTCTAATAAATACAACACTTTATTTAAAAAATATCTCTTCCATCAATGTCTTTTGAATTATTTCTTTTTGTCCAACCTACAATTATAAAATTACGATATGTTTTTTTCAACCAATTTTTGGTGAAATCAATTGTTACAAAATAATACAACCAACTTGAGCAATAATATATATTTATTGATATGAGAATAAATGAATGTGAAAACCTTCTTACATCCACATTACTTTTATAGCTGAAAGTCCATTGCAATCTTTTAGGAATTTGGAAACAATCAATAAGCTTCATTATGCCCACCACCCATTTCAACCAATAAGGTTTAAGTATTTGACTATTCCCACCATCCATTTCAACCAATAAGGTTTAAGTATTTGACTATTCTCACCACCATTTCAACCAATAGAAAATTAGTATTTTAATCAAAATAATGTATCCAATAAAAATTAAAATAAAAGTTGATGTTGACATTTATTGGAGGGAACACTATTCCTCAAACTTCTTTTGCTTTTATATTAGAATAGATGTGGGCAAGATGGTCTAAAAGCGTTAGGAGATTCTATGGAGGTAGTCAAGGGGGGGATTAGACGTATTTGGGGTAGTGGTCAACTTAGAAAAAATAGCATGATTATTTGATAGAAAGAGGTGTAAAATATGTGGCTTTTCCTAAAAATTTGTCTATTCGTTGGAATAATACTTATAAGTTAATGACAGTTCTTCTTAGTTATAAAGAACATTTCCTGCTTTTTTAAAACAATATGATAACTATATTATAAACTCGGCTGATATCGACACTTGCGAAAAAAAATGTAATGCTTTGGTATATTTTTTTAATGCAACTGAAACTTTTAGTCATGTTTATAAACCTACCTCAAACCAATTTATTCGTGAAGTTGTTAATCTCGCCGGTGCTTTTGCGCAATTTGAGAATGCCGCTTATGTGAGTTATTTTTATGAATTTATGAAGGAGAAGTTTTTAAAATATTATGCACATTGATGGATAGTCTACCCGGGGGTATATATCCGAAGGGTTATTGCTGGGAATAACTTAGAGAGAAGTCATAGCAAGTAAATGTAGAGAGAGAGAGTGTATTATAAATGCGGAGCGTTTTCAGCGTGGTTACAAATGGGGAAATGGGGTGCTATTTATAGTAGCAATAAATGCCGGACAGGGACACGTGTCAAGCGCCTATTGGCCGAGGGGTCACCTCAACCGGTTGGCGTTGGCAGCCGCATGTGGCCGCATTTAATGCGGCTGTTGGATGGGACGTCTGTACAGGGTACGGTGATCTGCACGCATGTGAGGCGGATATTATGTCGGGAGAGGTGCCCTCGGCTGCAGAGGACTAGCCGAGGGCTCTTAGTGCTGAGGGCCCCTGAGTGCCGAGGGCTCCAGGTGCCGAGGGCTACTGTTTTCGCCGTTTTCTCCCAGTTCCTCTGTTTGTTCGAAATACCCCTGCTGTGATAGTTTGGAGCCTTCGGCCAGGGGGCCGAAGGCACCCCTGGTGCGTATTGTGGGCTGCCATGTACTCTGGGCGCCGTGATTTGAGCCTGGTGGGCCTCCTGGGCCTGTTGGGCCTTCATTGGTGTATTAGGAGTCTGTGGGCCGGGTGTTCCCGGGCCATATACTCCATCAGGAGTCCCTCACTCATTTTGCCGAAAGGTATTTGAGGGAAAAGGAGTAATTTGTGCTTGCCCTTTGATGTTGTCCCGTCGTGATCTCTGAAGTTGGTGAGAAGTTGTTGCTTTTATGTCCCTGCCGAAGGCAATCCCTCAGTTACCCACATGTCGGGACTTGAGGGCTTGCTTTGTCGTTTGTTGGAATTTCACTAATTTTGTAATTTAATGATTTTCCCGAGGGGGTCCTCCAGTCCCCCACTCCTTGAGGCACTTGTAAAGTGGTAAAAAGGAGTGGAGTAGTTGCGTTGCTGTTGTGGGCCGAAGGCTGACACTTTTCGTTTCATTTTGGGGGGATGCCTCGTTAAAAACCTCATTAGAAAAAACCCTGTGGGAAAAAATCCTAATGAGGGAAAAAGAGTGCACCGAATTCCCCCAATGATGAATCGAAAATGTGAAACCTTGGTCAAAAATGGAGAATAACGGTAATGCCGAAGGCTCTCCTTTTTATGAGGGCTCATGTATTGATCAGCCGAATGCTTGCTGTTGATGTCCTGGGGGTGCCGAAGGGGAGCCCCTCAATCCGGGGATTGAGGGCCTGCTGGATGAGGGCAGCAGTGGAGTTGTTACCAGGGGGTCCACTGTTTGTTGATTAGTTGGTGATGAAGATACCCGAGGGCTCCCATTACCTGTGTGCCATGGGTTATCCGTCAATGAGGCAACTCCCCGGGGGCTACCCGGTTTTGCAGTGCTGAGGGGGAATCCCCGAGGGTGCCCTGATATGAAGCCCTGGGTTTCTGAAGGAGTGATCCCGAAGGCGTCTCTTATGTGCTGTGTGGGGCACAACCCAGGGGCGTCTCTGGGTAAGTGTACCCGGAGGCTCTCCTTGACGAAGTGGAGTGAAGTAGAAAACCCGGAGGCTTCCAGAATATAGCCGTTGGAAATATAGCCGTTGGAATATGTAACGTCAGGATATAGCCGTTGGGGGGGGGGGGGTACACGTGGCGCGTGACGGTTGGCTGTTCGTGGGCGGCGTCATCGGTTGGGTGAAAACACGGTGCGTAATGATGACGGTCCGTCCGGAGGCCCGGTTTCCGGGCCCAAGCCCGGATTCCAGCGCCTATAAATACCCTAAGGCCAGGCATTTCTCCGTGTGCGAAAACCTTGTTAGCGAAGCTCTGCCAATTTTTCTAGAGAGAAACAGCAGCCCTCGGTTGAATCCTCTGTTCTTAAGGTCAGTTCTCCACTTGCCCTTCACCTCTTAGCTACCTGTATTGTGCCCTTAGGCTAGGAGATAGAATATTTAGAAAACACTAGCGTCTACGAGCCTTCGAACTAGAGTCAGAATGTCGTCCCAGAGTGATTCTCAAGATATCTCGGGGGCGCCCTCGATGGAGGATGAAGTCCTCTCGGACGTGGAGTCCTCAAGTGCAGAGTCTTCGGTGGGACAGGATGCCGTCGTTGCCCTGGAGTTGCAGAAAGCCCTCGTAGCTGAGGCGGAAGCCGAGGGCTTCGAGCAAGAATGTGAGGACGAAGAGTTGGCCTTCGCCTGGCAAGCAGCTGAAGAGGAGGCACAAAGAGAAAGCGCGAGGGTCACCGTTGTTGTGCTCCCCCCTCGGGGTGCCGGTGAGGCCAGCACCTCTCGGCCGCTGAATGCGGTCCCCATCCGGGTGGCCCCCGGAAAGAAGAAGGCCAAGGCCGCTGCTCCCAAGAAGAAGGGCAGCGTAGCAGACCAAGGGAAGCCCCTCGATATGCCCGAGGGGTATTCCTATCTCAACACCGCCGCATTGGAGATCAAGTCGAAGGTTGATGCGGCGGACATCTATGTCACCCAGCTTCACGTGGGCCCCTCGGCCATCGTGGTGACACCGGGTCCGGATGACGTCCTCTCCCGGGCTCCCGAGGGCTGCATTGCGGTGCACGTTCTCTCAGTATCCATGGGGCTCCGCTTCCCCCTGCACCCCTTCCTCCGGGAGTACCTTCGGTTCGTGGGTCTGGTTCCCTGCCAGCTGACCCCGAACAGCCATTCTTATATCACTGGCTTCCTTCAGCTTTGCAAGTCCCGGGGGGTGACGCCTAGCCTGGACCTCTTCTTCCAGAGCTTCAACCTGTGCGGGGGGGGGGGGGGGGGGGGGCACACGAATGCCGAGGGATTCGCCAATTTGCAGCAGGTGTCCATGTTCAAACTCTTCACTGAGGCGCCCTCCTCGAACAAGGGGTGGAAGGACCGGTGGTGCTATGTGAAGCTGACCGAGAGCCCCTTCCCGAGGGAGCTACGTGACCGCTTCAGGAGGCACGAGAAGAGGAGGAGCGCCGCCCTCGAGAAAGATGGCAGGATTCTGGCCATGATCCCGGAGGGCCGGGACAAAAATATCACCATCAAGGAGTGCACCAAGGAAGCAGATCTCTACACCCTCGGGTTCCGGCGGTACCGGTTCCTGGGGGAATTAGACGAGAAGTTCCCAGTGTTTGAGGGAGCCTCCGGAGGTAGTGGCTGAGGGCATTTTCACCCTCATATCTTAGCACGTTTGTTCATTTGCTCTGTTAATTCTTTATGCCACTTAGTAGTGACCCCTCGATCCTAACCCCTCATTTTTTTGCAGGTATCCCAGTAAACATGATGAACGTCAAAGGCCTCGCCCGACTCAAGAACAAACCGGCTAAGGATCCGAAGGGGTCGGACGCTGGCGGCCAAAAGCCCGTCGGTGCGCCTCCTAAGAAACCCGAGGGTGATGCTGCTGCGGCGAAGAGGAAGCCGACGGCGAAGGAGCCCCCCCAGGCCTCCAAAAAGTCGAAGAAGGGGGACGCCGCGAAGGATGACCCCCCGGTGGTGATTGTAGATGACCCTCCAGAGATGCCGATGGCGCAGGTGCCGAGGGGTGCCCGGGAGCCATCTCTCGAGGTCCTCACGCTCTCCCTTCCGGCTGGCACGGCCGTGTTGAATGGCACGGCTGACCCGAGGGCGCTCCTGAGAGGTATAACCCTCGATATCGACAGGGCAGCTCTTGGGGCCGATGACGATCAAGCCCTCGAAGACAGGATCCTCCGGTCTTCCCTCACGGTAAGTTTATGACAGTTTGTCTTCCTCTTTCCTACTTTGAACTAGGAAATCACGTTCGGCCCTGACAACTCGTTTATGACATTGCAGACTTGCGTTTCCCTCAGAGAGCAGTTCCGACGGCTGGAGGAATGGCGCCTCCACAAAGCTGGGCAGGACGCCAAGATGAAGGAGCTAATCCTCAGGGATTCCCAGGCCACGAAGTTGATGGCTCAGCTTGAAGAGGACCTCCAGCTTGCGAGAGCGGAGGCTGGGAGGCTCAGGGAGGAGAAGGCAAAAGCTGAGGAGGCCGCTGCGGAGGCCGCAAGGAGAGCTGCCGAGGAGGCCAAGGCCATGAGGGCGAAGGCTGTCGCCACAGCCCGGGGGGAGGCCATCTCCGGGTTCCTGGACGGGGGGTGGAAGACCGAGGAGCACAATGCATGGCTGTCCTCGGTTGTGGAGGCCTCGGTTGACGAGTGGTGCGAGGGCCCGGGCGAGGAATGGATGGCCCGAAAGGGTAAGCAGTATTATGATGGGGGTGAGTTTTTCACTCAAGCCCTCATCTACAGGAGGATGGCCCGCCATCTGAAGATTGAGCCGAGGGACTTTGACCCGGCGGCGTACGGGCTCCCCCCTGCAGCCAGACATCCGTGTTCCTCTCCCCCCGATGTCGAGAGGCCAGACCTGGAGGATTCTGAGCTCCGGAGGGAAGCCGAGGGTGACGATCCTGGGGCCGATGTAGAGGTCACCTCGAAGCCATCGGGGGAGGCGGCCCCCGGGAATGACATCATTTGATGTGTAATTTGTATTTAGCATTTTGAACACTCTTTGTAATAGCCACATTAGCATGTTTTTCGGCCTCGGCCACCATTTGTAATAATTACATTTACTCTCTGTTGTGATGAATGATGGATGTCTGCCTTCGGGCTCGTATATATATGGCTTGTTTTCTCTAATTCCTTTCCTCTTGAATGTATGCCTTCGGTATTTTTGAATGTATGTCTGGGACTTAGAATATTTTCTAAGTGTTTGAATACGGTTGTAGCCTTCGGCAGTTGGGCACCCCTGGCTGGATATACAACCGAGGGCTCAGCAGTAATTAGGACTTAGAAAATATTCCTAAGTGTAGCACACCCTAGGGCCTTCGGATGTTTGTAGTTCCACTGCTGTGTGGTGATTAGGTTGAGAACCCAATTCCCAGGACTTAGAAAAATTTCCAGGTGTAGTTTTGCCCTCGGACGCCCTCAGCTTGTAGCCCCCTTCCTGATGTGTGAATATTGGACCGAGGGCCCAATGTTCATGACTTAGAATTTTTTTGCAAGTGTAGCATGTCATGTAGCCTTCGGCTACTGTGGAGCCCCAACTGCAATATTGATTAGGCCGGGGGCCAATTCTTTAGGACTTAGAAAATTTTCCTCAGTGTTGATCCCTTGTGTACTGTAGCCTTCGATTGATAGGTAGCCTTCGGCTATTAGGTCCCTTGAGATGAGGGTGAAATATGTAGGACTTAGAAAGATTTCTAAGTGCAGATTTTCCCTTGGGAGCCTTCGGGAGATGGCATCCCTTCTTGATGTATGAGTAGTTGACCGGGGGAAAAATATGTAGGACTTAGAAAATCTTCTAAGTGTAGATTTTCCCTTGGGAGCCTTCGGGATATGGCATCCCTTCTTGATGTATAGCCTTCGACTGTCATATTCATTTAGTTGTAATATTGATTGAGCCGGGGGCTCATCTTTAGGACTTAGATTTTTTTTTTTTTGCAAGTGTTGTTGTATCGCATAGCCTTCGGATATCAGATTCCCTTGGCTGTAATATTGATTTGGCCGGGGGCCCAATCTTTAGGACTTAGAATTTTTTCCAAGCGTAAATTGATGTTGAGCTTCCGGATGTAGATCCCTCCGGGTATATGAATAGGACCCTTCGGGTGATCGTGAGGCCCTTGTGTTGTATGAGTCTTTGGCCGAGGGCCAAATATGTGGGACTAAGCAAAATTTCACAAAGTGTCGTGGATGTTGAACCTTCGGTCAGTGGGGAGTCTGTCCGGGGGGCAAATATTTTGGAATAGTCCCCCTCGGTTGGCTTTTGATGATTTGTAATATATGCCTTTGGTTCTCTGGTGATATATTAGCCTCCGGTTGCCGTCATTTTCCAAAAGTGTGGACTTAGGAAAAGTGTGGAATCATGTTGTTGTGAAGAAAGCCAATGATGAGTGTGTGCCCTCGGCATACACTCTGAAAAGTTGTAGAGTCTGACTTAGCCAGTTGTGTCCCTTGCAATGGGGTAGGGGCCCTCGGTATTAGTGCTTTAACAGATGCCTTCGGTGTTTGTGTGACCGGAGGTGACCAGGTAGTGGACTTAGCCATTTCTTGATGATATTTGTTTGAGTAGTATCCTTCGGGAAATAGGAGCCTTCAATTACCGGAGGTGTTCCCGTGGGGAGCCCTCGGCGTGTTGTGATCTGTTGGAGTGTACTCTTTGATTTCTCGCTGAGTCTACTCCCCTTCACCCCCTTTTTTTTTTGGTTGGTGGTGAAGGGAAGGCATCAAGAAACTTGGTTTCTTGGTAAGGCTGGGCCTATTAGGAGACCATCAGAATACACCAATGGCTCTCCTCCCTCGGGTTAACCTTCCGAGTTCCGAGGGGATCGAGGGTCATTTCCTGGGCATAAGATATGGTGGTCCGTAACCTGCCTCCCCTCGGGGGATGGCGCGGAAAGCGCCTCATTTTTGAAAGTCGTCCCCTCGGCGTTAGACATAGTCCGTGGCCTGCCACACCCTTGGGGTGGTGGCGCGGGGAGCGTTTCGGTTTGGAAGTCGAATCCTGGGCATTTCTCGTGCCTGTCATACCCTTGGGGTGATGACGCGGATAACGTTCCGTTTTTGAAAGTCGAATCCTGGGCATTTCTCATGCCTGTCATACCCTGGGGGTAGTGACGCGGAAAGCGTTTCAAGGAAGGGTTTTCATTTGCACACTAGTTGCAAATGGCCGGGGGCACTACGTGCCGCCGGCACCGATGGTGGCGCCTTTGGTATATGCGTCCTCGTGGGGTACGGCTTTTAGAAACAACACTTGGTGTTAGTTTCGATGTGTAGCCCCCGGTACTTGGTACCGAGGGGTCTTCTGTAGGAACACTTGGTGTTCTCTTTTGTTGTAGTTGATGGAGGTGTCTTCCCTCGGTACTTGGTACCGAAGGGTCTTCAAATGAAACACTTGGTGTTTTGATTGGAGTGTTCGGTGCCGGAGGGTGATAAGTCCATTTTTGTACTTATTTTTCTTATCGAATTTAAGTGATTTTGGACTGAAAAACAGAAAAACAAGGCATGTTTTATATATTTTGGTTCAAGTTTCGTGAAATCAGGTAAAAATCACATCCATTATATGTTTGATGAAATTTCGGGTGAATTTAGCACAAAATGCGTCAATTCGAGTAACAAATGATATCATACCGAAAAAAGGAAGCCGAATTTCAAAGTGGTCCAGAAGGGAAAGTTAAAGAGCACAAAATTCAGAATAAGACGGACAAAAAAACCTCACAGGCGCCCAAATAGGCGCCCAGATTGGCCGCCTACCAACTTTTGAAAAAAATCAATTTTGATCAAAATTGACCGGACCGGAGAAAAACGGAAGGCGACCGACACTGGACGGAAGGCGGTCGCCTTCGATGGCCGCCTGCGGCACAAGGCGACGAACCAACCACCGGCCAGTGGGATTTGACGGCAGGCGGCCAGACAGGAACGGCAGGCGGCCGCCTGCCGGACCGCCTGCGGCGGACGAGTTGACCGGCGTCACGTCCTGCCGGTGACGTGACGGAAGGCGGCCGGTCCAGGACCAGAGGCGGCCGCCTGTTTGGCCGCCTACCAGATTTTTTTTGCTATAAATACCCCGATTTTTTCTGAACTCAAACACACCTCTTCCAACCCTAATTCAGTTCAAAAAGGTCCTCTTCCTCGGCTATTTCCGCAGCTCTAAGGATTTTTGGGAGAGAGAAACTTCAATTCTTCATATCTTCTTCATTTTAGCTTCAAATTGTAAGTTCTTTATATGTATTTTCATCTTCTCAACGAGTAGAATCTGAATCTGTACTTTGTTTTCTCGATCTGTTCTTCGAATTTTTCCAGAAAATTTATTTAGTATTTCGTATTTTCTTCCATAAATTAAATAAAATAGTTGTTGATGTTGAATTCATTCCAATTAATTATATAGTTGTTCACTAGCCTCAAGGTTGTTATTTATCTGAAAAAAGTTAATTTTCACGAAGTGCAAGTAATTGTTAATTAATTTCGGTAATTAGGTGTTGTTATTGCATAAATTAAATTAATTACTTAAAAAGAGTAAAAAATTAGTTTCGGCCCTAATTCCAGTTATTTCACTGTAGTATCGCTCCCAGTAGTCAATAGAAAATTTAGAACGAATTTAGCCTATTTTTAATTGCCTTTTGTATTTTATAGTTAAAAGTGGGAAAATTATCAATTAGGGTTAAAATTGGATTTTTGGTTTAAAAATTCGTGGAAAATTCCGAAAAGTCATATTGTAGTTCCAGAGAGTTTATTTTGACAATATCTTATTTTTGTTTAATTTTTGCTATTATACATGTTTAATTCCTTGTTAATGTTTAATTTATTTACCATATTGTTGAATGCAAAAATAATGTTTAGTAGCTAAATTTGTTTTGGGCATGAATTGAGTGAAGGAATATGGATTGACTTGTTAGCCGAAAATTAGGGGTTAAAATTAATTAATTGAGCTAGTTATTCAATTTGATGAATTAGTAATTAATAATTTTTAGCCAATTTCATTAGTTAAATTTTGGAAAATTATTTCTAACTTGTCTATGAGATTAGAAAGTAATTTGAGCCATCTTTATTCAAGCACATTAATAAGGCCTAGAAATAGGATAATTTTAATGAAATGGATTTACATCTTGTCTATGAGAATTAAATTCAAATTGCTTAAATAATGAATTTAATTAGTTAATGAATTTGGCTATTTTTATTAATTAAAATTTTGGAGAATTATTTCTACCTTGTCTATGAGATTAGAATTTAATTCAAGCCAACCATTTTTGAATACATTAATGAACCCAGAAATAGGATAAATTAATGAAAGTAATTTCTATTTTTGTCTATGAGAAAAGAAATTATTAGTCCAATTGTTGTTTTAATTCCCCTAATTACTAGGTCCAAGAATATATCCATTTTCAATTACTCAATTCATTGCCCTTACTTGCCTCAATAATTTTTTAGAATATTTAAATCCTAAATCTTTTAGTTGAAATTTGCTCCTAGTGTAATTGTGCAATTTGGCCTAGTCTAGAATACAATCACCCTTTTTGTATTGAAAAAGCTTCCAACAATTAGCGATAGTCCGTGACTAAGACTAAATTAAGAAAACTCCTCCGCCATTCCTCAAGAGACACGATACTCGGGAAAAAACCGAAAGGTTAGACTCCGTTTTACTACAACGCCGCGAAAGCGGTTATCAGAGGGCCCTCGGAGGAAACACTTGGTGTTTCCCAACAGATGTTTGGAAGTTGATAGGAGAGCATATCCCTGGCACTGGGTGGCGAGGGGTCTTCTGTGAAACATTTGGTGTTTTTTCTTCGTTTTGATGTTGATGATGGAGGTGTACCCTCGGCACTGGGTGCCGAAGTGTCTTCTGTAGGAACACTTGGTGTTCTTATCTTCGATGTTGAGGGCGGAGATGTGTACCCCCGGTACTTGGTACCGAGAGGTCTTGACTGAGAGCACATGGGGCCTGTAGTTGGTATGAGGGCTTGGCCGCTCATAAGTGTTTTGTTCTTGGTGTCTTGAATGTATCTTCATTCTTCAAAATTGGAGGCCTTGGGCCATAAGATATACATTCACTAGTTATGAGGGCTTGGCCGCTCTTACATTATTCATAAAATTTAACTAAATGGTGTACATTCCAGTGCCTAGGGACCTCTTTTCCATTGGGGCGTTTGAGTTTGTAAGTTCCAGGTTTGATGATGGCTGCTATGATGTAGGGGCCTTCGAATTTTGGTGCCATTTTTCCTCCCTCGGTTGGTTGGCTGGCTTCCCTCCTCTGGAGGACATAGTCCCCCACCTGGAATTCTCAGGTGCGAACTTTGGCGTCGATGTAGCTTTTGACTTGCCTTCGGTAGTTTTCTGCCCGGATGAAGGCCTGCTCCCGGCGTTCTGAAATGAGGTGGAGGTCGAGGGCCATGTTGCTGTCGTTGACCTCGAGGTCATATTGGATCACCCTTCGGGTGGGAAGGGTGACTTCCGTAGGAGCTTTGGCTTCAAAACCGTAGCAGAGGGAGAAGGGTGTTTCACCTGTTGCTCGCCGAGGGGTGGTGCGGTAGGCCCAAAGGATGTTGTGGAGTTCTTCCACCCAGCCACCGCCCTCGGCTTCCAGCTTCTTTTTGAGGCCCTCGAGCAAGGTCCGGTTGGCATTCTCTACTTGCCCGTTGCCTTGAGGGTAGGCAACGGAGGAGAAGGTGTGTTTGATGCCCCATGCCTCCAGAAGGGCACAGAAGGGGGCTGCCTCAAACTGTGTTCCGTTGTCGGAGATGATCTGCTGGGGGATGCCAAACCTTGTGAGGATGTTCTTGAGGACAAAATGACGGCACTTCGCCTCTGTGATACTGGCGAGGGGCTCAGCCTCCACCCACTTGGTAAAGTAGTCGATGGTCACAATGATGTACCTGTTGTTGGAGGTACCCCTCGGCAGAGGGCCCACAAGGTCTATCCCCCATCGAGAAAAAGGGACAGATGTGCTGATGGGGGCATAGTTGACCGCTGGCCTGCCGGGGGCTTTCTGGAAATGTTGACATGCGGTGCACCTCCGGGCAAGGTCAGCACAATCTCTGGCCATGGTTGGCCAGAAGTAGCCCTGGAGAATGAGCCTTCGGGACATGGAGAAGGGTCCCTGGTGAGCTGAGCAAGTGCCACTGTGCACTTCCTCCATTGCGACCTCGGCCTCATCTTGATGAAGGCATCGAAGTAGCGTGCCATTGTAAGATCGTTTGTAGAGCCTTCCATCTTCGATGGTGTAGCTAGGAGCCCTTAGCTTCGCCAGTTTAGCGCGGGTCTCATTCTCGGGTAGCTGCCCTGTGGAGATGAAGGCGGTGATATCTGAGATCCAATCCTCTTGGCGTTGTTGTATGTTCATAACGGGGCTTGCATGGATATTTGAGAGGCTGAGTTCCTCAATTTTGGCAATTTTGGAGATGTGCTCAGGGGAGTCGGCCGAGAGCTTAGATAATATGTCGGCCTCGGAGTTCTGAGCCCTCGGTATTTGAGTGAGAGAGTGTGCCTCAAATACCTTGAGCAACTCCTTGGCCGCTTCCTTGTATTGTTTCATTCTTCCCTCCTTCGCCTCATATTCCTCGGAGATTTGGCCAACGACCAACTTGGAGTCGCATTTGATGTGGATCTGCCGAGCCCTCATGTTAGCAGCCAGCCGAAGGCCACATAGGAGGGCCTCATATTCGGCCTCGTTGTTGGAGACTTTGAAGGAGAAGCGGATTGCATAGTAGGCTCTGAAGCCCTCGGGAGTAATGAGGACTACCCCTCCCCCGAATGCCTTGGTCGCGGAGGAGCCGTCGGTGTAGAGGGTCCACCAGTCGTCCGAGGTAGCCGAGGGCTCCCCGTCCGTGGCGGCCCTTGCGGTACATTCCGTCACAAAGTCCGACAGGGCTTGGCCCTTGATGGCAGGCCTTGGACGGATGTCAATGTTGTACTGGCTCAAGAAGATAGCCCACTTCACCATGCGGGAGGAGCTGGTGGGGCTCCTCATGAGGGCGCCGAGGGGTTGATGAGTGAGGACCTGAACCGGGTGAGCCTGAAAGTAGTGGCCCAACTTCTTGACAGTCCAAACGATGGCTAACACCGTGTTGGATGCCGTCTTCCTCCCGGATGAGCACAGAGCTGATGGCCGCCGAGCTGACCCCAAGGTAGAGATAGAGGGTCTCCCCTACCTTTGGTTTTGAGAGCACAGGGGGTGAAGATAGATATTGCTTGAGTTCGTCGAAAGCCCCCTGGCATTCCGGAATCCATAGAAAGCCAGCCGTCTTCCTCATGATCTGGAAGAAGGGTAGAGATTTCTCCGCTGATTTAGATAGAAAGCGGTTGAGGGCTGCCAGGCGTCCCGTCAACCGTTGGACTTCCTTCACATTGCGTGGGGGCTCCATGTTGATGATGGCCTGGATCTTCTCGGGATTGGCCTCAATACCCCTTCGGCTCACCATGTAGCCCAAGAACTTGCCCCCTTGGACGCCGAAGGTGCACTTCTTCGGGTTTAGCCGAAGGCTGAACTTTTGCATGATGGCGAAGATTTCCCGGAGGTCGTCAGCATGGCTGGAAGATTGTTTGCTCTTGACGATCATGTCGTCGACATAGGCCTCCATGGTGCGCCCTAGGACAGCTTGAAAGACCCGGGCCACCATCCGGGTGTAAGTGGCCCCTGAGTTCTTTAGGCCGAAGGCCATTACTAGGTAGCAGAAGATGCCCTCGGGAGTCATGAAGGCAGTTTTTTCGGCGTCTTCCTCGTGCATGAAAATTTGGTGATACCCTCGGAAGGCATCGAGGAAGGACATGATCTCACACCCTGCGGTCTCATCCACTAGTTGATCAATATTTGGTAGAGGGAATGGATCCATAGGGCACACCTTGTTGTGATCAGTGTAGTCCACGCACATGCGGAAGGTAGGGGGCTTCTGTGCGAGGACTACATTTGCTAGCCATGAGGGATATTTCACCTCCTTGATGTGCTTAATGGAGAGGAGCATGGCGACCTCCTTCTTCACAAATTCCCTCCTCTCGGCGGAGAGGGGTCTTCTTCGTTGTTGTACTGCTTTTGCCGAGGGGTCCACCGAGAGGCGGTGGGTGATGACACTTCGGCTGATTCCCGGCATGTCCTCCAGCCCCCATGCAAAGACAGTGGAGTAGGCGCGGAGGGCGTCGGTGATACCGGTCTTGAGATCTTCAGGGAGCTGGGCTCCAATCTTCACGACTCTCTCCGGCTGGGCCGGATCGAGCGCAAAGTCTTCTACGTCTTCGGCTGGCTCAGCCCTCGGCCTTTTTTCTTCTTAGTCGATGGTTCCGGTGATGGTGTCAACACGGAATTCCGTCTTACTTACCTTCTCAGTGACTTGAAGATAGCAGGCGCGGGCGATTTTCTGATTCCCCTGGGAGTAGCCAATGCCCCCTCGGCGGGAAACTTGAGGCAGAGGTGCCTCATGGAGATGATGGCTTCGAGGTCCTCGAGGGCTGGCCGGCCGAGGATGATGTTGTGGGCGCAGTCGATGTTGACGACGACGAACTCCACTTCGAGCTGGGCTCTATGGAGCCCGTCGCCGAAGATCACCGGGAGGGTTATTACCCCCTCGAAATCAATAGTGTCGCCGGTGAAGCCGGCAAGAGGGGTCTTAATGGGCCGAAGGGACCCCCTCTCCAGATGCAGCTCTCTGAAGGTGCTGAGGTACATTACATTGACGGAGCTGCCCGTGTCAATGTAAGTTCGGTGAATAATGGTGTCGTTTATTTCAGTCCGAATCACCAAGGCATCCCTGTGAGGAGAAGAAGTAGGAGGGAGATCTGCGTTGGTGAAGGTGATGGGTTCCTCCCTCAGTCGCTTTATCGGGGGCATATGAGTGACTTCCCCCACGTAAAGCGATTGAGCCCACTTCTTTCGCTGGCTGGTGGAATCGCCCCCTGTATTGCCACCGGTGATCATGAGGATGTGGCGTTTTTTCTCCTGGTAGTGGGGGTATTCCTCCTCCTCTTCTTCCAAGTTTCCAATCTCCCTCTTCTTGCCAAGGGGGATGGTATTCGGGTGTACCCAAGCATTTACCTTCGTGTGGTGCCCTCGGGGAGGCCCCTGATGAGAAGGTCCCTCCTACCGAGGGCTCTGAACAAATTGGGACAGGTGCCCTGCTTGTATTAACCTCTCGATGGCCGTCTTTAGCTGATGGCAGTCATCGGTCCTGTGCCCCTGGTGCCGATGGAAGCGACATTATGGGAACTGAGGGTTGATAGCATGTACCTCCGGGGGTGCGCGAGAGTCGCGCTCAACGAGGCCCCTCTCCTCGGCAAAATCGAGGATGATGCTGACGGGGTGCGTCAATGGTGTCCGAGGGCGGTCCAGGAGAATGGGCTGTGCCCAAGTCTTAGGGTTGCTCTTATAACCTCCCCCGGGCTTGGCTTGGCCTTGCCGAGGGCGGTCATCAGAGGGTCCTGAAGGTTTGGGGTGATTCGGAGGAGCCCCCGGCCCTCAGTTGTTTTTGTTGTCAGCCCTCGGGGGCTGCTGATCCGGATGCTGGTGATATTTTTCCACCTCCTCGGCCTCAGCATATAGGTCCCCCCGCTGCAAAGCCCTTATGTAGTCGCAGGGGGGTTCAATGATGAGGCTCCTTGAAAAGTTTCCGGTGCGGAGGACGGTTTGTAGGAGGGCCAGGAGGGTCCCATCATCAGCACCGTCGACTTTGTCGGCTTCCGTCCTCCAGCGCTCCAGGAAGTCCCGAAGGGTCTCATCCCTCTTTTGGCGTATTGTTAGGAGGTGGGAGAAGTGCTTCCTTGTGCGTCGCCTCCCGGCAAATTGTGTCAAGAATCGCTGGGCGAGTTCCTGCCATGAATCAATGCAGCCCTCGGGCAGCCTATTGAACCATTCGTATGCCGGCCCCTCTAAGGTGGAGAGGAACCAACGACACAAATATTCGTCTGACGCCCCTACCATCATCATGATGTTTTGATATTTGCTGTAGTGTTCCTGGGGGTCCGTCTTCCCGTTATAGGGCTGTATGTGTTGCCGTCGGTATTTTTCCGGGATCCGGGCCGCCAATACCCTTGGGGTAAATGGCGTCCGGGTCCGTAGCTGGATGACAGGTTCCCCGGAGCCCTCGGCCACCTTCTTCTGTAACTCCTCCATTTTGGCCATCATGGCCTCGTATTTGAGATCTGAATGAGGGGTGGAGGTGGTGGCGTGAGCTTTGTTGGACTCCATTTCGTCAAGCCGACGTTGGAGGGCCGCAATAATCTCGTCCCGGGGATCCTTCGGGAGGGTCTCCGCCCCCTGCGAACGAACCCGGGCCGAGTGGGCCTGGTTGATTTGGTGGCGAGCATCATTGGCATGAAGGGGTGCCTTGCCTTTGTACTGAGGGGGACGCTCCTCGTCTGCCCTCGAGACAGACCCTCCACTTTCCTGAGGCCTTTGGAGTGCCTTTCCTCTGAGGCGGTCTTGGACCCCTCGGCGGTCTGGCCCTCCTCCGAGCCGGTTGAGGGCGGAAGTGCGGGGCCTCTCCCTGTTGTTATTGTGGCGGTCCCGGGACTGAACTTCCTGGGAGGACGTATCTTGGGCCACTACCCCTTCGTCATTCCTAACCCGAGGGAGGGGGTTGCCGAAGGGGTGTGGCAGAGGGGGAAGTATGATGTTCTCCCCAACCTGGGGTTGAGCCGGAGCCAGGGTGCCGAAGGCACCCGGGTTCTGAGTGAGCGTTTGGATGAAGGCGGAGAGCGCCGATTGCACGTCGATGGTGAGGACCGGAGGGCTGACTTGGTCATCGCTCCGGTTCTTCTTCTTGGCCTCGATGCCGAGGCGGGCATCGGGGGCATTCTGTTGGATCTGAAGGCGTAGGTCGACAGCCGCCTGTTCCAGCCCAGCGATGACACCGCCCTCGGGAGCCCGGTGAGAGGCTTCGGGGGCGTTGACGTCGCCGAGGGCCAGGTTCTTGTCTTCTACGTTTTTGGAGTTGGCACGAGTAGTTCTCACCATCTTGGTAGAGGGCTAGTGTTTGGCGAAGGGGGAGGGTTTCTTACTTGATTGTTCAACCTCTCAACGAGAGCACCAAATGATGGATAGTCTACCCGGGGGTATATATCCAAAGGGTTATTGCTGGGAATAACTTAGAGAGAAGTCAGAGCAAGTAAATGTAGAGAGAGAGAGTGTATTATAAATGTGGAGCGTTTTTAGCGTGGTTACAAATGGGGAAATGGGGTGCTATTTATAGTAGCAATAAATGCCGGACAGGGACACGTGTCAAGCGCCTATTGGCCGAGGGGTCACCTCAACCGGTTGGCGTTGGCAGCCGCATGTGGCCGCATTTAATGCGGCTGTTGGATGGGACGTCTGTACAGGGTACGGTGATCTGCACGCATGTGAGGCGGATATTATGTCGGGAGAGGTGCCCTCGGCTGCAGAGGACTAGCCGAGGGCTCTTAGTGCTGAGGGCCCCTGAGTGCCGAGGGCTCCAGGTGCCGAGGGCTACTGTTTTCGCCGTTTTCTCCCAGTTCCTCTGTTTGTTCGAAATACCCCTGCTGTGATAGTTTGGAGCCTTCGGCCAGGGGGCCGAAGGCACCCCTGGTGCGTATTGTGGGTTGCTTGGTACTCTGGGCACCGTGATTTGGGCCTGGTGGGCCTCCTGGGCCTGTTGGGCCTTCATTGGTGTATTAGGAGTCTGTGGGCCGGGTGTTCCCGGGCCATATACTCCATCACACATATTCCGCATATTTATGGTATTGCATTTGTTCTCGGTCCTCGTTTTAGACTTGGTTCTTTAGAAGAATGCTTGAACTATTATTATGCCGCTTTTTTGGTCCTCTTCCAATGTATGACGATAACGCAATTGATCCGAAAAAAGAATACAACGAGGTTAGTGATATATTTTATGCATTATTTAATGAGTTTCATGCACAATATGGCAACGCGCCCCCTCCCCCGACACAAACATCTTCATCTAAAGGAAAATCAATTTTGAAATCTACATTTGTCAATCTTATTACAAAAACTAAAACAACTCCCGCTACTCAACAAAGCACAATTAATGAGATTTCTTTGTATTTAACAGATGATGTTGATTTTGAAGAAAGATGGCTAAGCAAGTGCTATCAATGTCGGTTTCAACAGTTGCCGTGGAACAAGAATTTAGTTCGGTCGGCAATGTCCTAACGTAATCTAGAACGAGGTTGACCGCAGAATCTCTTGAGATGCTTATATGCTACCATGATTGGTTGAAGACGGCCCGTAGAGCTCAAGAAATTGACATCACCCCATCCCAAAACTTTATGGATGAATCAACCGAGGGTGGACCTACCTATGCCGGAGATTCCGATTGATTAGTATTTTATGTTTTAATTTTTTCCTTCAATTCTCAATTGTAACTTGTAAACTTGTAGTTCACATTTCTAAATTCTAATAAATATACGTTCACTTTTTTATATGTAGCACTTCTCAAATTATTTAATTTTACATTATGTAATTTATTCAAAAATTTCAAACTAAAATAAACAAAAAAAATTGAAATCAAAGGCTCAAGCCTCAATGGCCCAAACGGGTGGGGGTGGGGTGGGGGTAGGGGTACAATTTTTTTTTATAAATACTCCTATCTTCTAACATTTTTATACACATCTTCTCCAATATCCAATCTCCAATCTCCATTCTCCATCTTCATCTCCATCTATTCTAGACTTTCTAGTATTTATAGAATTATTATATCTACCATTTTTAAGATGGAAAGTCGTTGTCCTTCCCTCAACGTAGGGTTTAGGATTTTCCGCCGTTTCTACGTGCGGTGAATGCGAGCGAATACTATCCGACCGGAACACAGGAAACGATGACCGGGGAACATGCACGGGGAGGAGATGACGCTCTGTCTCAATCGCATCACAAAGGCGACGGTGAGACCTCGGCGGTGGGTGGGGGAATGGTGGAAAAGCTAACCGATCAATATGACAGGCTGGGATTGGAGTGTCCGGAGGATGAATTGATACTGGATGATGAGGAATCGGAGGGACACGACCCTACAGCGGAAAACAAAAAGGCGGAGACTTTCCCTTTGATTGGTACGATTCTCACGGACATGGTTGTAAAATTCCAAATCTTACGGGACTTGATGGCATCTTTGTGGCATCTGGGTAAAGGGGTACTCATTCAAGAGATTGGGGAAAAGAGGTATATGTTTACTTTTTATCATGAAATTGATATGAATCGTGTGCTAGATAATGGCCCCTGGTTATTTGATCAAAACTTGCTAGTATTGAGAGCTCTTAAACAGGGAGACATGCCGTTGAGAGTACCACTAGATACGGCTGAGTTTTGGATATAGGTGCATAATATCCCCTATGGATTTTCAAATCTGGGTAATGCTCGTAAAATTGGGAATCACTTGGGCAAATTTGTTTCCTGAGATGAAAAACAATTTGGTGAAAAGTGGGAAGCCTATATGAGGGCCCGGGTGATGTTGAATGTGATGAAACCCTTAAGGGTGGGGACAACTTTGAAGAAGGGTAAAGGGGAGGGCTATTGGGTTGACTTCAAGTATGAGAAGCTTCCTAATTTTTGGTTTGCGTGCGGAATTATGGGACATGCGGACAAATTTTGCCCCTTGCTGTACGAAAAAGGGGATAAGGTTGGGGAGCGGCCTTTTGGACCATGGTTGAGGGCGGGTGGAGGACGATCACGCATTTCTTTGGGTAATAAATGGCTGGTCAACGAAGGAGGGGCAGGAAGAGTCCAAGGGGGGCTGCAAAGGAACCGTACAGGAACGAAGAATAAGGCTCAGGAGGAAGAGGACGAATCCAAGCTTGAGGGTACTACATGAAGTAGTGGTTGCATGGGAGAACAGAAACGTAGGCGGGTCTGGGAGGCACTTGAGCAGGAGCAAGAAAATGCAGAGGAGGATGCTATGGCCCTCCATGGAACAAAAAGCAGGGAGGAGGCGGGCTGGTGCACCCAGACCCATCTAAATATGTGAAGATCGCATGCTTGTGGCAGTCTGCAGCTCTTTTTGATTTTAAGTTAATTTATTTCATTGTTGGTTGGTACTATGGACGTTGTTGTTTTGTGTTTGCTGTTTCCTTTGCTTTCAAGACTTTAGAACGTAGGATTAATGATGGGGAGTTTAGTTTGCTAGTCATTGGCTCAGGTAAGCCCAGTTTAGGATCAGTGAATCTGGTTGCTTCTATTGAGGTGGCAGATTCTAAGTCTGGTCCAAGGGCGGATAGTAGACAGTAGGCTCCTTGTCTGGTTGTATCCTGCTCATGTTCTTTATTATTTATATAAGCCATCTTCTTCCAAAAAAAAATGGAAAGTCAATATACCGTTATCGCGTATAATTTTTATACGCAGAAGGACCCGAGGATCGGGATGTGGTACGTAACTTGCAAATGGTGCGGGAAAAAGTGTAGCTTGGGGATTTCACGCGGATACGGGATGACCAAGAAGCATATTAAGTCATGTGACAAAGCCAAAGGATCAGGAAATTCCGATTGATTACAAAATGTAATTCATATTGTATTTTTTTTCTCAATTGTCAAATGTAGTTCCTATTTCATTTCAAATAAATGCACTTGAAGTTTATTTCATAAATAAGTAAAAAAAAACGGATTTACCCGGCCCAACCCGGCCCGGCGGGTGGCCCGACCCGTGACCCGGGCGGGTGGCCTGGCCCGAACCGGAACCGTCCTTACCTCGGGCCGGTCCCGGGCCCATCACTTACAAACCGGAGGCCCGACTGGGCCTAGACCCGGCCCGGGCCCGAACCGGCCCCAGTCCATGACTACATGCAATTACTTTCTCTTTGTTTGTCTCATACAATATTTGTTAATATTTGTGTTTTTCTAAATCATTTTTACTATATTCAAATTTAATTTACCAATTTAATATTAATTGATTGAGTCCATTTTTTAATAACATTATCATCTCACCTTGTAATAACATTAGAGGGATGAAGGAAGTACAAAATAATGTAATGAAAGTCTTTTGATGTTAACATAAATAATTAAATAACTAACCTACTACACATTAATGTGATTACCAAATGACATTTTGAATTAGTATAAAGCGAGTCAAACATATAGATTACAAATCAAGCATCTAAATCACGATCAACGCCGAGAGATAACAATGCAAAAATACTTTATGATGTACATTATTTCACATGAAGTAATTTATGTATTGTTCATATTAATGATGCATTGGATTCATGTTGTAAAAGACGCTAGTCGAGCATAGAAATAATGTTTCGGCTATGCGGGGATTAAACGAAAACATAGAAATTATATTTGTATTAGTATTTTTGCATAAATATGATAAATAATAGTGTTGTGTGTGTCTATATATACACATATATTAACATGCATGAAAGATAAATTGTTACATTTAATAATATATTATAACTAATCATTTAATTTCATTATTGTGTAATAAATAATGCACATACATCTCCTAGAAAAATAAAATAAAAAGCAAAAAAATGTGTGAAATAACGGGGAAAGGTGCTCCAATAGGAGCCCTGGATGTCTATTTATAATAAAAGAGTTTAATACACAATAGGAAACAAATCTTCCTAATAATATTCTATTACACCCCCTCAAACTGTGCGAGAGATACAACGCACGGGTTGTCTTTTAAAAAATGAAATTGCTGACTAGAAAGACTTTTAGTAAAAATGTCAGCTAACTGTAACTGAGTAGGGATGTACTTCACAATTATATCTCCATGAGCCACACGCTCCCTGACAAAGTGATAGTCAATCTGAATGTGCTTGCTACGAGCATGCGGAACTGGATTAGCAGTGAGATAAGAAGCAGAAATATTATCACAAAAAGCTGGACCGGCGTAGTAATGGGATAGCCGAGCTCAAACAATATGGAACGTATATGCAGGGTATCCTGAACGTATATTCAGCTTCTGTAGAGGATTTGGAGACAGTAGGCTGCTTTTTCGACTTCCAGGAGACAAGATTCGCGCCCAAGAAAACTGCAAAACCAGTTGTGGAGCGGGACGTATCTGGACAACCAGCCCAATCAGCATCAGAGTAGGCAATGACACAAGTAGGTCGAGATGTAGGCTGAAGCCACAAACCATGCTCAATAGTCCCCTGCAAGTATCTAAAAATTCTTTTGACAGCAAAAAGATGAGTAGTACGAGGAGCATGCATAAACCGAGATACTAAATGCACATCATAGGTAATGTCAGGTCGTGTCAAAGTTAAATATTGTAATGCACCAACCATACTACGATACTCAGTAGCATCAGCAAGAAGTTCCCCATCAGTGAGGGATAAAGATGTGCGAGTAGCAAGCGGAGTGCAGACAGACTTGAGAGTATGGAGATGAAATCGAGATAGAAGATCAGAAACATACTTATGCTGGGATAGGAACAAACCTTTATCTGAGCAGACAGCCTGGAATCCTAAAAAATAATGAAGATCACCAAGATCCTTCATAGCAAAATGCTGAGCAACAAGCTGAATAAAAGATATGATAGCCGCAGAAGAATTGCGAGTAATAATGATGTCATCAACATAAAGTAATAAATAAATGACATTATTATTCTGACGAAAAATAAACAATGAATTATCAGACTTGCTGCATGTGAAATGATGAGAAAGTAGAAAGCTGCTAAACCTATGAAACCATGCCCGCGGGGCTTGCTTGAGCCCATAAATGGCTTTTCGCAAACGACATAAATGATTAGGAAATGAGGGATGAATAAAGCCTCGCGGTTGACGCATATATACCTCCTCAGTTAGATGACCATGCAAAAAGGCATTTTTAACGTCCAACTGACGAATAACCCATCCAAGAGAAATAGCAAGAGTAAAAACAATACGAACTGTGGTGGGTTTAATAACCGGACTAAAAGTTTCAGAGCAATCCACACCTGCCTGTTGATTAAACCCCTGAGCAACTAATCGAGCTTTGTGACGCTCAATAGAACCATCAGAATTATACTTAGTCTTATAAATCCACTTAGAGCCCACAATATTTTTAGTGTGATCAAACGGAACTAAATCCCAAGTATTATTAGAAATAAGAGCATTAAATTCCTCCGCCATTGCCTCACGCCATTTTAACTGTTTGTTAGCCTCTGAATAACAAGTTGGATCGGCCGATAAAGCAACTGTGTTTGAATTAAAAATCATTTTTGGTTTAAAAATGCCCGACTTAGCCCGAGTTTGCAT
This sequence comes from Cuscuta europaea, assembly GCA_945859875.1. Classification (NCBI taxonomy): domain Eukaryota; kingdom Viridiplantae; phylum Streptophyta; class Magnoliopsida; order Solanales; family Convolvulaceae; genus Cuscuta; species Cuscuta europaea. The sequence continues at coordinate 1,049,378 of CAMAPE010000068.1, read as the reverse complement.
TGGGTGACAAATAGCCAGCGGACCAGAGGAAGATGTATCTGGTGCACTGGCCGGTAGCTGCGGTTGCACACTTGGAGCATTATCAGGACGGGTGAAGATTGCTTCAGGCGCATCTGATTTGTGGGAAGGAGTTGCAGACCGAGAGGCAGGTAAGGGAGTGCCTGGAGGTGGAGTCGGGTGAGGTCTTGGTATTGATGAGCTTCGGCAATTATAATTTGGTGTGGAGGGAGGTGTTTGAGCATTGGTTTGCCCTGGTGAAGTAGGAAGAGCTGAGGGCGTGGGGATTGTATTGGAGTGTTCAGTGGGTGATGGAAGAGATATGGTGGGGACTGGAGGCATAGAGTGAGGTGTGGTATTGATAAGGGTAAAATCGTCGGGAATAGATGAAGAAGATGGAGATTCATGACCCGTAGACGAAGACAAAGTGGAATATGGAAAAATATTTTCATGAAAACGAACATGCCTGCTAATAAATACCTTGCCAGATTTGGTGTCAAGACAACGATACCCCTTAAAACCAGATGCATAGCCAAGAAAAATACACTGAACAAAACGTGGTGACAATTTGTTGGAAGAAGCAGAAAAATTCAGATAACAAGCACACCCAAAAATACGAAGCAAACTATAGTCAGGAATTTTGTGAAATAGTTTTTCATATGGTGAAGCACCAAAAAGAGTAGGAGAGGGTAGTCTGTTAATAATATAGACAGCCGTAAAAATAGCATCCACCCAAAAAGTATTAAGAATTGAAGATGTAATAAGCATAGTCCGAGCAAGTTCAAAAAGATGACGATGTTTACGTTCAGCAACACCATTTTGTTGCGGAGTATAAGGGCAAGATTTTTGAAAATAAATACCATTTTCGGCCAAAAACTGTTGCATAGAAGAATTAACAAACTCACCCCCTCCATCACTCTGAAAAACTTTAATTTTAGAATTAAATAAATTCTCAACTAAAAGTTTAAAGAGACGAAATTGAGAGAAGACCTTAGGTTTGGTGCGCAATGGGTAAATCCAAGTAAAGCGAGAGAAGTCATCAATAAAGCACACATAATATTTAAAACATAAATTAGATAAAACTGAAGATTGGCACACATCAGAATGAATTAACTGTAATGGAGAAGTAGAATTATGACTAGCATCTGAAAAGGGTAATCGCTGAGATTTACCCAAACGACAAGAAACACAATCATGTTCAAAATTTGAAGAATGAGAAATAAGTTTTCTACCACGCAGCAGGCGTAAAACAGATTCGCCACAATGTCCTAATCTACGGTGCTACACAGGGCCAGAAGTAATAGCGAAAGCAAGAGCTAATGGTGTAGGAGGACTGAGGCTGACTGGGTAGAGATGACCATTATGACACGCCTGAAGAAGAACTGCCCCCAAAATTTTGTCCTTAACAACAAAAGAGTTTTTATCAAAAATAGCAATGCAGTTGTTATCAGCACACAATTTTTGAATAGAAATTAAATTGAATTTAATTTGAGGCACATGAAAAACAGAGTTTAATGACAACGGGCGGCCAGGAGTATTTAATGTAATATTACCAATATTAGCTATGGGAAGTTTAATGCCATTTGCAACACTAACAGACATGGAGCCAAAATAAGGGGATTTATTTAACAAAATACCTTCAGACGAGGTCATGTGAGTAGAAGCTCCGGAATCCGGATACCACAAAGCATCATTAGTTTCCCCAGTTGGAGCAATCAAGGCAGGTGTAGCAGACTGTGAAAAGCGACACGGACAGTGTAATGCAGAATGACCTGTAGAGAAACAAATTTGACACACAACCGGGGATGGAACTGACCCAAGAATACCCTCAGCGGATGGGAAACCAGACGGAGCATTAGTGGGTCTCGGGTTGTACACACTCCCTGTGGCCGAGTGCTGGGGTGGTGGCCGAATAACTGGCTGCTGCTGTGGGTATCCCGGCTGGCCATTGGGCTGCTGCTGGAATCGACCTCGTCCACGGCCTGCTCTGCCACGGCCGCCTCTGCCGTGGCCTCCTCTGCCGCGGTATGCGCCCTGTCCGGGCTGCTGTCCCTGTGGACTGTGGGGCTGGCCGTGACCCACATGAGCCCCAAACGCTGTCTGCAATGAGGAAGCCTCCTCCTGGAGATGTAGTACTTGTTGTTCGGCTTCCATGAGCCGTGGGTGAAGGATATCGGGTGGAAAACTTTCAGGAAATAATTGCATGGTTCCCGTAACAAATTGATATTCAGGCCCCAATCCACGAAGTGTGCTTTCTAGTAATTCCTTATTAGTCACAGGTGAGTTTATGGCAGCTAAAGCATCAAACAATTTTTTTATATCAAGTAAATAATGCTCCATAGACTGATTTGGCTTCTTTTTAGTATTGGACAATAATCGTTTGAGTTCCATAGCTCTAGGTAAACTGGCAGACATAAAGCGTGATTGTAACTGTGCCCATATACCAAAGGAATGTTTAAGATCATGAACATCAGTTAATACATCCCGAGTAAGAGTGGCAAACAACCAAGAGCGGATTGTTTGATCCACCCGAAGCTAATGATAGTAATCAGTATTAACGATGCGCTGATTATTAAAATCCAAAGTGTACATGGGAGGTACCTGAATTGTTCCGTCTACAATGCCAAAAAGACCCTGTGACACGAGGAATGACTCGAACTGCGTCCGCCATGTAAGGTAGTCTTCCACCGCTTTAAGCTTAATAGTCACAATCTGGCTGACATTGGCAATGCAGTGTGAAAGTGATTGTGCCATTGCTGCCATCGGGGAACCAAAAAGAGGATTACCATGTGTGGGACGAACTAAACCCGGCGAACCAGCAAAAGAGGGCCCGAAATAGGGAGTGCTGACGGGTTGCTGATTCGGTGTCGCCGGAGGAATGACCGGCTGCAGCTGCAAAGGTGAGGCGACCAGGGAAGAAACTGGACCAGGTTGCTGCCACATAACCTAGGGGTCGTGGCTCTGGATTTGCTGGAGGCAGACCAAAACCAACCTGCTGCCATGGAAAGTGTGGCGGCAAGGTTTCGAAAAGAGAGTATGATGATCCGGCAGAATACAGATGAGGGTCCGACGCCATGGAAACTGAATAGGGCACCAGTTGAGAGGCTTCCGGAGCAGTAGCGGTTACGATTGACGAAGAGAAGGTGTCAATCGCACCAGTGGTGGGTGTGTCCGCAGCAGAAGAAAGAGGTGAGGACTCACCGGAAGAGATGATCGGCGCCATGGAGGAGTGCGGCTGCGACATGGCTGCGTCGAACGTGAAAGAGAGGGAAAAAATAGGGTTTTTTTCTTAGGCTTGTGATACCATGTGAAATAACGGGGAAAGGTGCTCCAATAGGAGCCCTGGATGTGTATTTATAATAAAAGAGTTTAATACAGAATAGGAAACAAATCTTCCTAATAATATTCTATTAAAATGTTGGTGAATCTAAACGCTCTAGGCGGCCAATTAGGCTCTTTGGGCGGGTAACTAGGCTCAATAGGTGACCGACTATTTCTCAAGATGCTAAAGTAATTCATCGGGATGCCGCCTAGACTAAAACCGGGATGCCTAATCACCGCCTAGCGCCTAAGCAGGGACTAGTCGGGTGCTTAGAGCGCTTTTTAGAACAATGATTAGATTATACACATGATAAGTATAATAATTACTATGTTTCACATAGGTAAACATAAACAAAATAAACACCTCAATTGAGCGATAAATTTAAATGACCATCGAAAGTGAAAAAGGGCGGCCAAAAGTCAAAAGGAGTAAAAAAAACTGTACTTCTGGGTCATCTGAGGGACTAAAAACAAGGCAAAAATTTCATGCGACTAAAAACAAGGGAAAAAATTCATTCTTTAGCTCAGCTAATAATCAAAGAAAAGCTTACCATATGGGATGAGCTCCAATGACACACACACATTGCTTTGAATTAAGTCGTTGACATGACACTAAAGGATTTGCTCAGATTTCACAATTCTGATAGCTTGATGCTTCCATTTGGAGGGAAAGTTGTCATTTTGGGCGGTGATTCTAGGCAAATACTTTCCGTCATACCAAAGACATCAATGCAAGAGGTTGTTCGTGCTTTTATTAATGCCTCGTGTATTTGGAGACATGGTCACATTTTCACTTCAATAAAAATGTGATACTGCAATGTGGACCATGTGGTTCTTCGTATTGTAATGTTGATGAATTAAAAGTTTCTCGGATTTTGTATTCAAAATGGGAGATGGAAATATTGGGAATATCAGTGATGGAAAGATCGTCATTGATATACTTGATGATATGCTTATTACCACATCAGGCAATCCCACTGCTTCAATTGTTGCTAGCACTTATCCGTCATTTCGGGGGAACACAACTGATCCATCATATTTTTAGAAAAAAAACTATTTTGACACCCATAAAATGATGTCGTAGATCTTATTAATAATTATATGATTTCATTAATGCTTGGAGAAATGAAGACATATTTGAGTTTTGATAGTGTATGTCACTTGAAGGCAACATTGGCATGGAATCTTATGAAGTGCATACTCAAGAGATTTTGAACACCATCAATGTATCAGGGATACTAAACTATAAGTCGGGACTAAAGGTTGGTGTTCCTATTATGTTAATGAGAAACATTGACCAGACCTCTAACTTATGTAATGGAATCCGTCTCATTATTACTCATTTTGTAAAATTTGTTTTTGGAGGCGGAGGTTATATTTGAAAAAATATCGGTCAAAATGTTTTGATCGCAAGACTATTCATTGGCCCTGTCGATAACATAATTCCTTTCAAATTTTAATGAAGTTCATTTTCAATCGTTGTTTCATTTGTCATGACAAAAAACAAAAGGCAAGGATAATCACGACATCAAGTGAGTGAAATCTGTGTTTATGCACGGTGAATTGTACGTTGCCATGTCAAGAGTTACCTAACGAAGTGTTTTAAAGATTCTTATACGTGATGACGAGGACCGCACTGTCAACACCAATAATAATGTGGTATATAAAGATGTTTTTCGAAAGTTGTGAAATTGTTTTTTACATTGTCAACATATATATTTGTTTTATTTTATAAAGTTTTATAAGGCTCACTAACAGTTGTACTATCAACTTATTTCATTGTCATGTAGAGCTTATTGTTTTTCACGTAGAGCATATGGTTACACATTATTGTTGATGGACTTTAATTCCAACTACAAGAACTAATCTACGAGAGCAGATGAAATTTAGGCAGCGTAAGGCAGTATTACTATTCCGGAATCCGCCCCCTGGTAGGATGTGCACAAGAAATATTTATAAGCCTTAGGTTCTAGTATTTTAAGAGGAAACTGATACATGTAATGAAATTGGATGTTTTTACTTGGACTGTGATTCGTCCCAGACCAGACCAGACCAGACCAGATCAGACCAGACCAGACCAGTTCAGACCAGACCAGACCAGACCAGACTTGGATAGTTATAAAAATACAAAGAAACCAGACCAGACCAGACCAGACCAGTTCAGACCAGACCAGTTCAGACCAGACCAGACCAGACCAGCAAATTACAGTCCAAGTAAAAACATCCTTAATCATAATAAGAGTCTTGTAACGTCTCGAACGTTGTGTAATCATTATTCCTCTAGGTCCACGTTTCTTCCGTTATTTCCTGTCGCTACCAGATAGTTATGCTCAAATGATAGCCTGCAACATAAGCTAGAACTCCACCCAGGCTCAAGGTCTGTTGTCCAGCCTGGCCTGGTTGTGGGTTTCTTTCGTGGATTAGGATCCTAGTTAGGCCCAATGGCTATCATTAAATAGTAATTATTAATCCCGATAAATGGGTTAATCCCGTTGATGAGCTTTACTTATAATGATTTTTGGGCCATGGCTGTGATCCATGGTACCATCAATCGTTTAGTTTAATTTTGAGAGAATTCTCAAAATAAGAGTAAAAGATGACGTAAATGCAAAAACACGGCCTATTGTTTTAAATTTTATAAATAAAACTAAATATTTGTGTTTGGACAAAAATAGCATCTAATGCTTGATACCACCGTGTACTGCCGTAACATAGCGCGTAACTTGCACATCGCAACCATCCTTCAGGCTCCAGGTGTGTGCCGCAACTATCCTCTAGAAGAAATAGAAGGAGGAGGAGGAGGAAGAGGAGGAGGATAAGTGGGGGGAGCTGATTCGGAGGTGGGTGATGCCAATCTTGCCGGAAGGGAACGAGTTGGCCGCCGAGCTGATTGCTGAAGGCTCTCCCTTCCTGATGGGCCATTATGTAGGTGAGGATGGGGTGGTTATGCCTGAGTTCAGATCAGGGCGGCGATGTGTGATCTTGTAGTTGTTTTCTTTCTTTTCTAAATTGATGCAGCTGGTTTGATAGTGGAGCGGCGTCCGTTTGATTGGTCATGGTGGAGGTGACCGTTGGTGCAGCCACTGGTTGGATGCCACATGTAATGACCGTTGGGAGGGGTCCTTATAAATACCCCTCTTCTGAAGCATTCTTCCCATTTTACCTTTGCGAAGTAATGAAGTGCTGCCGGATTTTCTACAGAGATAAAGTGTTCTTCGGTTTCTTCAAATCTTCAAGGTCTATTTGTTGCCCGTTCTTCATTCTTTTATTCATAATTTGATTTTTTGTGGTTAGATATAGTGTTTGTAGAAAACCTACTTAGATCCGAAAAAGCCTTCTTTAGGATTTGTTTTTAGTTCATGTCGTCACCTGATAGCCGACGTGTTCCCAACCCTATTGACTTGCTAGCCACCTTAGACGAGGAGTACTTCCCTTTGGATGAGGAAGATAAGTCTCCCAAGCCAAAGATAACCCTTAGGTTAGTGGAAGAGTTCGGCACTGAGATGGAAAACACCAGCGAGTATCGAACTGAGGAAGATGAGGAGAGGTTGAGAGACGACGCTTATTCGGCATTGTCTGGTGAGGCTGTAGGAGACTCGGGAAGCCCTCACGAAGAGGATGGTTCCTATACCTCAGCGGCCATTCCATGCCCCCTCCCATATTGGCCGTTCAAGGTTAAGGTCCCTCGGCGAATAAGAAGAGAGGTCATAGGTCTCGTCTACAGCAAGGCTTAGCTTCGGTGCTTTCAAAATTGGACCTTAGCCATTTGTACATAATTCGGCCGAAGAGTTCTGTGAGTGAGTGGCATGTTGCTCAGATGTACGTTGGCCCTTATGGTAGGGTCTGTGCGCTGAAGTCAACGAACCATGTTGTTTCTCAGCCTTTGGGGTATTTCGGAATATACCCCATGAGTTTTGTTAAGGGCTGCGTTTTCCCATCCATCTCTTCATCATTGAGTACCTGAATGAAGTGGGTATTCCACCGGCCTTGCTGACGTTGAATAGTTACTCGTTGATTATTGACTTTCTGATCCGATGCGGGGAGTTGGGGTTTAGGCCGAAGACGGAGCTTTTTATGAATTTGTATCAATAGGCCGAGAGAGTCATATGAACTGTGCCAGCCATGTCAATCTCCAACAAGTACGATTGAGGAGATCGTTCAAGGATTTGTCGACATCCAGCCATGGCTGGAAAGCCAAGTTTGTGTTTGTGACCATGGGTGAAGCCGCGTTTTTCCTTCCGTCGGCCACTCTAGGATTTTCAATCTCCATTCCCCCGTGACGAATGCGACGATTGAGAGCCAAGTCAATGAGTTTCTGGAAGATGAGCCGAGGAGTGTGAAAGGGTATATCACTTAGTATAAGATGGCTGCCCTCGGCTTCGTCAGGTACTATATCACCGACGATGTGGACGATGGATTCTACCCTCAGATGGAGTGTTCTTTTGAGGAGGCCAATGGTCCTTTTGAGAGGGGGTTACTGCGGTGGCAAAAGGTTGATCCTCATCCTGCCACTTTATTCCTTGTGTTTATTTTCCTTTGACTAATTGTTTGCTATTTTGCAGAGTTTGAGATGAGTCGTATGTTGTTTATGACCGAAGCCGCCAAGAAGGTAGAGACATAGCTAAAGGTCACCGAGGCATCTGAGGGCTCGAACATGTCTGTGCCGAAGAAGAAGAGGCCTACTTATGAGGGCCAGAAAACATTGGCTGAGGCTGGTCTGCACTCGTCCCATGGTGTGAAGGAGCCGAAGAAGAGTGCTGATGCGGCCGTTGCTATTCAACAGGTAGACAAGGGAATGCGCAACACTGAAGTCGTTGTGATTGAGGATCTGATGGCGGAGCCATCATCGGGCGCCCTTGCTCAGCCTCCCCCTTTGAGCATGGAAATCCCTCCCACCAGCGTTGGTTCTGGCCGAGGAGAAGCCAACTAGCTTGTTGAGGTTGTTGTTCGCTATCCTCCAAAGGGGGGCATTTTCAATGAGACCGTGAGCGGCCACGAGATCGTTTCCCATGCCGTGCCAGATGAGGACCGAGCGTATCTAGCCCGGTTGAAGAGCGTCGAGTTGTACGACGGAGCAATGGATAATCCTTCTCCTTACGCTTGTCTTCGAGCCCGATGTGGGGCGTCATGAGCATTGATGTTGATCTGGTTAAGAAGGTCAGCTGCAGGGTCGATAGTCTCCTAGAAGACCTCTTCCTCGACTACCTTGTCAGCCGTAGCATCGTCCGTCCGCTGTTGGTGTTCACGAGGGTCGGGGAGAGTCATACCAACGAGGTTCCTGTTTGATCTAGTCTTTCCCATTTCAGTTAGCTGTGTCTGGTAGCGACGAATTGTACTAACTCAATTGTTCTAGCTCTCAATGAATGCACCAAATGATAGAGTATTAATCTAGAGAGATGTGAGAGCTAGAGAGAGAAAGTGCTAGTAGTTAATATTTCTCAACCCCCTACAACTACCCTTATGGGAGTATTTATAGAGGAAATGTGGGCTGGGCACCCAATATGGGCCTGGGAGGACCGGTACAAAATAAGGCCTTTAATGTGCTGATTACATGATATTTTGGAGTTACGTGTGAAATCTAATCGGTTGGAGATAAGTTGGTCAAAGAGGGTCCAGGTAATAATGTATTTATTAATATTAATTAGGTTGTCTAATTATAGTAGGAATCTCAATGTATCTTTGACTCTCTTATTATAAATAATACTTCCCGGGATACCATTAAGGTACGCTTCCTCATAATTCTGACATGGTATCAAGAGCCCTAGCATTTTAATTTTTTTCGATATTCATGTCGACTGAGGCTTCTTCATCGACTACAATGGCCGCGCCTACCATGGCAGCGCCGCCGGCGGCGATTTCAGTGTCCGCCGAAGCCAGCCAGACGCAGAACGAGATGGATATTGCCTTGTCTTCCGTCCAATCCGTCTTCAGCTCGCCTGCCTCGTCCATGCCTAACCCATTGACGTTCGAAAATTGGGTTCCACCAATTTTTACATGGAATCCAACGACGACTGCTATTCCTTCTCTGCCGCCAGCCGCGTCGTCCATCACTCTGAACGACCAGATTTCGTTTGCTGCTCAGGCCGTCTATACCGCAGCTTCTGACGGTGTTTTCGCTGGTTCAACACTTCTTGGTTCTCCAGGCCTGTCCATGATTCCGCAAATCTGTCCTATTGGTACGAGAAATCAGGTATTATCCAGCAATTCCTCTTTGGCCGCGCTGTCACAATCATTGGGATTTTCTGCCATGAACATAACGAATATAGTTACTACTAAATTAAATGTTGTCGAAGATTATTTACCGTGGCGAACACAGTTTGAATCCTTCTTGGTGTCTCATAGTTTACTTGGAATTTTGGATGACACGATTGAAACCCCTTCTATGCATGTGACGAACATCCAAAATTGCCAAGTTATGAATAATGAATATTGTCATTGACTCAAATTGGATCAAACTGTACGTTCTTGGATTTTTGCTACCCTATCTCGTGATGTTTTGTTTAAGTTCACACAATTAAACATGCTCGTCTTATTTGGGATCGTCTGGATTCTCGGTTTATGTCCGCAAGTTTAGCCCGATCCATGGAATTGAAGACCACGCCCATTACCTTGCAGAAGAAAAAATCTCAATCCATGGAACAATACCTGTTGGAGATACGGAAAATAGCTGAAGCACTCACTGAAATTAATTCTCCAGTTCCCATGAAGGATTTACTTGAGCAGAATCTTATTGGTTTGGGTCCTGATTATCGATCTGTAGTTACTCCGCTCACTCTTTTTTCTGAGGGCCTCACCTTTGACAAGTTATGCACTAAGCTAGTCCAGCAGGAGCAATGTTTGCTTTTTCAACAAAGACAGGAACAACAATTTGGCTCCCCGGCATTTGCAGCACCTCAGGCCGCTGCTCCACCACCTCCTGCCGCACCCCGTGCAGTCGCTCCCCAACGGCAGCCGCAGTACGCCCAGAGGGGTCGGGGAGGCCGTCGTGGACAGAGAGGCCGAGGAGGCCGTGGTCGTGGTGCCCGGCACTACGGCCAACCTCAGTATGGCATCAGGCAGTTTGGTGGACCTCCTCCGGGCTATGGTTTTTATCCTCAGGCAGCTTATGGCCAGTATGGCGGGCGGCCATCTGTACCTCAGGGACAGTCAGGTACAATTGTAGGTAATTCTGTTGCGTCACGGTATTATACTAGTTATGCTTTATCTACTTATATTACTAATCGTGCATCTGCAGGCTCTCCATCTTTTGAGCATAGCTTTGGTACTGTTCCTCCTCCGGTTCTTTGTCAGATTTGTCACTCGCCAGGTCATTCCGCTGTCACTTGCTCGTCCCGATTCATTCAAGCCTCTAATCCTGCACTTGCTGTGTCTACTGGTGAATCCACATCTGCTGTCTGGTTTCCTGACTCCGATGCATCTGCTCATATGACGCCTCATGAAGGTATTTTGTCTCATAAATTCTCTTCTTCCGGATCACTTTCTGTCACAATTGCTAATGGGTCTAATTTACCGGTTGCTACTGTTGGTAATGTGTCATTATCCACCTTATCTAGGCCTCTCCATTTAAAATCTGTTTATTATGTTCCTCAAATTAAATATAACCTACTTTCCATTCAAAAATTATGTGCCGACAATAACTGTGCCGATAAAAATTCTATTTTTGTTAAGGACATTCACACGGGGAAGGTTCTTCTTCGGGGTTCCAGTGATGGTGGAGTTTATCCCATTACCTTTTCTCAGCCGTTAGCCCTTAGCTCTCACATGGCACCTGGTCCCGTCTGACATCGTCATTTGGGACATTGTGGAAGTCGAGTATTAGATAGACTCAAGAAAACTGGTTCTATTTTAAGCACATCTATTTTCTCTCATGATTGTATTTCATGTCGTTTAGGCAAATCTCAACGTTTACCTTTTCAGGAAGTTTTTCATAAATCAAAAGTACCTTTATATTTAATTCACTCAGATGTGTGGCAGTCTCCTGTGTTATCTACATCTGGCTTTAAGTACTATGTTCTTTTTATTGATGATTATTCCCGTTTTACTTGGTTGTACCCCATGCGCCGATGGAGGACCAGTCTTCTGCTCCTGTGCTTCCGGGCTACATTCCGTGGCCCGATGAGTTTGGACGATGGAGGGCCATCTGAGCGTCGTGGTCCTTGCACTTGTTTTCTAAGTATGTGGGTCATATGGTCTGCACTCATATACTCTATCACTTACTTAATCATTTCCATTTTATTTCCACTTTTCTAAACTCCGATTCAAGTGAAACCAAATTTCTTTTTTTATGAAACGGAGGGAGTATGAAAATCTTGTGATAATTGTAGACCGGAAATAGATTCCCAGTGAGTAGGTCATTTTACGGAAATGGATTGAAATTGTTAAAGTTATTTTCTTACGGACCCCTCCCAGTTGTCCTTACGTGTTGTTTAATGGGCAAGCCACAGGTAAAATCTATGATATAGATTGTTTTTACACTTTTTTAATCCTAAAAAGAAGTTCTCACTTTCTATTTTTGATGTCCGACAAATAAATTCTCAACTACATAAAAGAAAGGGAAAAATACTATAATATTACTAAAACTCACCACTTTTCCTAAAATATGACTACAGATGTTTTTTGATGTGGTGTATGACCAAATTATGTGGCACAAAAATAGGAACAATCGATAAAGATGAAGTGCTACACGGTTGTCTCTAAAAAATAGGATGTCAATATTAATCATATGGATGACAACATGCATCATTATAGGAAAAAAACACAATTAGTCATACTCTAGGAAAACACATGAGTTTTAGTAATATTTATAATAATTCTCTCTAAAAGAAAATCACCTTTAAACATAAAATTCCAATAATTGTTTCTTTATATTGATTTAACAAAAAACAAGTGTATATTTGAATAGTCAAAAACAAAACATTAATTTGTAGAGAAAATCGCACATTTAGTCCCTAAAATAGTCATCATATTGAAATTTCAGATCTGTGTTTCCCAGTTTGCAAATGTCACCCTCAATTGCCCAAATTATTATAAATGTGATCATTTGAGGGGTGAAATGTACAATGTGGGTGAACAATACATTTCACCCCTCAAAGGACAAAATTTACAACAATCTGGACAATGGATGAGTGACATTTACAATTTCATAAATACGGATCTGTCATTTCAATATGGTGACTATTTCAGGGACTAAAAGTACGAATTTCCCTAATTTGTGTGCAGGCTAAATCAAGAGCTTGGTTTTCGCATGGAGGGAATATACAAGGATTGAAAAGGATGTAAATTGATAGGACTAAAAGATACTACCTCTGTCTCAAATTGATTTGCAAAATTGACTTTTCTTGGTCAAACAGTTTCTTTTTATTTACTTAATTAAGATGTCAAATTTTCATTATATTTTAATTTGGAGTTTGAAACTTTTATGAGATTTTAATGTAGTTTCTGAAATCTAAATTTTAATTATTAAAAATTGAATTAATTATCAATATAGAAGATTTAACTTTAATATTAGTTGATCAAAAAATGTTGACTTTGCAAATCAATTCGGGAGGAGTTCAAGTACAGTTTTGAACAGTATTAAGCTATGTTTGGCAAGTCAAATCTGGGCTGAAATAATTCATATTCAGTCAATTATCGTAAAAATAATCTTGTTTGGCAAAACAACTTAAGTGAAATAATAGAAGTGAATTGGAACGTTACCTACCTTAGCGTTTCCATTCAGCAAATTGTGGTTTGGTTCCCGTCTTTCTTTCTCCTCAGCATCTCTTTCTCTTAGACTTCAATTTTTGGATTCGTCTTCGTGCTTTGGAAAATTAATGATGTAAGAGTGATAGTGAATTTATGGAGTTGTATTTGCTTTTTTTTGCTATGATTGACATACATGAAGATTGACTACAAATGATTAATTGTGCAGTGAGTCCAATCCCGCTGGTAAGAAAGGAGCAAGCAGTTTTCTACCTGCTAGGGATGTCGGAAGAAGAGACAAGCTGCAACCGGCCATATTAAAATCATAACTATTCTCTTAATGTATTTTCATATTATTCAACACTTTTTCAGTTTTTTCTACCAAACGAGTTTACTCGATTCAGACAATTCAGATGTAGCACTACAAAGTTTAGTTCCAGACGATAGTCTCGAATTCAGATAATAACCTCTAATTCAGACATTAACCTTCAGCTCCAGTTCGTTGTGCCAAACATAGCCTTAGTTTCTTCTAATGTGAAAGATCCACTTGAATGAATGAATGAATTATACTAGTAAGAAGAAAATGTATCGATTTATATATAACAAAAGAAATTGTTCATTGAAAGATAATTCCACCCTTAATAAAGCTTATGTGTCTTGTTCTCCTTAATTCTCTCCTTTTTCATGAGAATGACATGTGGTTTTTTTCACTCCAAATGTATTTAAAAAAAAACCCAAATTTATTTAAAGTGTTATAACTTTTTCATTTTTGCTCCAATTTTTATAAAAAAATTTATAAAAATTGATATTTTTTTGTGATATTTCATTTGAGATCAATATTGAATATATAAAAAATCAAATTTTTTTACAGTCTCTATAATTCTGTATAAAATAAAAGTATACTCCCTTCGTTCCAATTTGATAGTCCTGTTGCGGTTTATGACACTTAACCGAAGATAAAGCAAATGAATTTTTGTTGGCACTCAGATTATTTGTAGCAAATGAAATTTACATATTCGAAAATTACATTAAAAGTTTTACAAAGTCGTAATAACCTGAATCAAATTTCATTAAAATTTGATATAAAAAGTAAATGATTAAGAATAATTTGAACATGAACTAGGATCATCAAATTATGACGAAGGTAATATATATTTATATATAAGAGTAGTAGGCTATTAAAAATATGGTTTTACCCTCAATTATTATGTAACATGTCTACCTACAAGTGTAGAGAGCATTGCTCTACTGATGTCAGGTAGCTTCATCTTTTGCATTTTTTTTATTTGCTTTACAAAAAACGAATTACGGAGAGAGAAAATATAAAAATTTGGCCTACCAATATACGTCATCTATCTTAACGAAACCCCAGCCCTTAATATAGTCTTACTCTTAATAAAAATATAACAGTATACTCCCATTATTAAAGTGTTATAAACCTTATTCCTTCCTTATTATAATGTCATTCAAAATTCAAAAATTAGCAAATGAAAATGATAACCACATCGGGGTGCTAAACAGCTAATAAATAAAACTTCTAAATTTAATTCAATTTAATAGTATGATATTCTTTCTTTTTAAGAGACGGGACAAATATGAAAAAATTGATTAAACATTTTTGGTTTAGTTTGTTTTAAACTGATTTGATCTATTTATGTTTAGCTTGATTTAAGTTTTTTATGTTTGAATTGACTGAAGTTACTGTAGGTAATCATTCTAAACTACTTTTCATATAATTCTTTTCTTTATTTCATTAAAACAATATATTTTAAAATCTATTGTAGGTAATCAATAGATTCAACTAATTTAACCACTTCTCTCAGAACTTTATTCATTTGAACAGATTCAACTAATTTCACTGCTACTAAGCAGTCTCTAAAATCAAAATCAGTCCATGATAGAAGAAAGTCTAAAAATAATAAATTTATTTGAGAAAACTTTCTGAAATTATTTTATGATTTGAAGTGCACTGGTTTGCTATATAAAAAATTAGCAAATGAAAATCTAATTAGTTCTAATAAAATAAAACTTCGAGTTGGTCTATTTACTTCTTTTTCATCTTTTGCATTTTTGTTATTTACTTTACTAAGCGAATTTACATGAAAGAAGCACTATATTAGACTACCAACTAGAATTAGTAGTCAAATAAAACTGAATTTAGAAAAATGAAAAAAAAATGCGAATCAAAAGCTCACACTATTCATAATAATAAACCTACATAACATAAGCTCTTGCAATTGAAGAAACACTATAGTAGATTACCAACTAGAATAAGAAGCCAAACCAAACCTGAAGAAACATCAAAATAAACTTGCGGAAACAATACTCACAATATTCATAATAATGAGTGTGATAATTTCTCTGTCTCATATGTAGTTATTTAAAGTATGAGATAAGTCAACTAACAATTGAGCGGGAGAATTTCTCTCTCTCATATATATAGTACATTTAGGTATAAGGTAAGCTGGCTAACAATTGAACGGGAGAACTTTCTCTCTCATATGAAAGAGTTTTAGGTATAAGAAGATAAACATGCTAATAATTGAGCGGGAGAAATTTCTCTCTCATATGTAGTGTCTTTAGCTATTACTCCCTCCGTCCCGCTAACAATGGGACAAGAGGGAGTGACACACAAATTAATAAAAAATGGTTTATATGGTTGATATTGAATTGATAAAGTAAGAATAAAGTAAGAATGATTTAGAGCCACACAAACTTTACCAAATTTGGTATGAGACAATCTTAGTGGGACGGACCGATAAGGTTAAATGGGACAATCATAGCAGGACGGAGGTAGTATAAGATAAGTTTGCTAACAGTTGAGCAGGGAGATCGAGAGTGAGAATTTGCTATCTCATATGTAGTGCTTTTAAGTATTAGAATATAATCTTACTAACAGTTGAGTGGGATAAGTTTCTCTCTGATATTTAGTTCTTTTAAGCATAAGATAAGTCGGCTAACAATTGAGCGGGATAATTTTCTCTCTCATTTGTATTGCTTTTAGGTATAAGAAACTAAGAATATAAGCTTGCTAACAATTGAGTAGGTGAATTTTCTCTCTCATATGTAGTGTATTTGTACAAGGTAAGATAAGTCTGCTAACAATTGAGCGGAAGAACTTTCTCTATCATATATAGTTCATTTAAGTATAAGATAAGCCGACCACAATTTGGCAGAACAATTTCTCCCTATCATATGTAGTGTTACACTTTAGATTAATTTTGTGGTGGTTTGTGAGGACAGTACTAGAGGTTTGGAGTAAGTACCTCGGATCCTACAGGGTGGGGTGTTACAGGTAGTGTTTTTAGGTATAAGATAAGTCAGTTAATAATTGAGCGGGAGAACTTTCTCTTTTATATGTAAGAGTTGTAGGTACAAGAAGATAATAATGTTAATAATTGAGCGGAAGAGTTTTCTCTTTCATATGTACTGCTTTTAGATATTAGAAGATAAGTTGCTAACAGTTGAGCGAGGGAATGGAGCGTGATAATTTTCTCTCTCATATGTGGTGTTTTTAGGTATAAGCTAATCCGACTAACAATTGATCGAGTGGGACAATGTTCTGTGATATATAATTCTTTTAGGCGCAAGAGAAACTGGTTGAGTATTTAGCAGAATAGTTTTCTCACTCTCATATCTTAGTTCTAATTTAACTAATGAGTAACAACTTTTTTTTCAACTAATACTATTCATTAATTGTAATAATTATTCTACTCACTTAAACTTCATGTCACTCACCTATTGTTCTCACTTTTTCAGAATAATATTTAATTTTAAATTTAATTTAATAATGAAAATTTATAAGTAGTAAATTCTAATGAATTGTGTCAATTGATTTTTCCTAATATACTCTTCATTGAATATCTATTTGATGGAATATATGGCCCGGGAACCCCCGGCCCACAGACTCCTACTACTCCATCAAAGGCCCAACAGGCCCAACAGGCCCAAATCACAGCGCCCAGAGTACCAAGCAGTCCGCACAACGCACAGGGGTGCCTTCGGCCCCCTGGCCGAAGGCTACAAATTATCACAGAGCGGGTTTCTCAAGCAAACTAAGAAACTGGGAGAAAACGGCTAAAACAGCAGCCCTCGGCACTGTGAGCCCTCGGCACCAGGGGTGCCATCAGGAGGAAGAGCCCTCGGCTACTGCTCTATAGCCGAAGGCATCTCACTCGACAAGATATCCGCCTCACATGCGTACAGATCACCGTACTCTGCACAGACGTCCCATCCAACAGCCGCATTAAATGCGGCCACATGCGGCTGCCAGCGCCAACCAGTTGAGGTGACCCCTCGGCCAATGAGCGCTCGACACGTGTCCCTGCCCGGCATTTATTGCTGCTATAAATAGCACCCCATTTCCTCATTTGTAATCACGCTGAAAACGCTCCACATTTATAATACACTCTCTCTATATATATTTACTTGCTCTGACTTCTCTCTAGATTACTCCCCGTAATAACCCTTCGCATATATACCCCCGGGTAGACTATCCATCATTTGGTGCTCTCGTTGAGAGGTTGAACAATCGAGTAAGAAACCCTCCCCCTCGACCAAACACAAAACACTAGCCCTCTATCAAAATGGTGAGGACAACACGTGCCAACTCAAAGAACGTAGAAGACAAGAACCTGGCCCTCGGCGACGTCAACGCCCCCGAAGCCTCTCACAGGGCTCCCGAGGGCGGTGTCCTCGTTGGGCTGGAACAGGCGGCTGTCGACCTACGCCTTCAGATCCAACAAAACGCCCCCGATGCCCACCTCGGCATCGAGGCCAAGAAGAAAAACTGGAGCGATGACCAAGTCAGCCCTCCGGTTCTCACCATCGACGTACAATCGGCGCTCTCCGCCTTCATCCAAACGCTCACCCAGAACCCGGGTGCCTTCGGCACCCTGGCTCCGTCTCACCCTCAGATCGGGGAGAATATCATACTTCCCCCTCTGCCACACCCCTTCGGAAATCCCACCCCTCGGGTGAGAAACGATGAAGGGGTGGTGGCCCAAGAAACGTCCTCCCAGGAAGTTCAGTCCCGGGACCGCCATAATGACAACAGGGAAAGGCCCCGAACTTCCGCCCTCAACCGGCTCGGAGGAGGGCCAGACCGCCGAGGGGTCCAAGACCGCCTCGGGGGGAAAGCACTCCAAAGGCCCCAGGAAAGCGGGGGATCTGTTTCGAGGGCAGACGAGGAGCGTCCCCCTCGGGACAAAGGTAAGGCACACCTTCATGCCGATGATGCCCGGCACCAAATCAACCAGGCCCACTCGGCCCGGGTTCGTTCGCAGGGGGCGGAGACCCTCCCGAGGGACCCCCGGGACGAGATTATTGCGGCCCTCCAACGCCGGCTTGACGAGATGGAGTCCAACAAAGCTCACGCTACCACCTCCACCCCTCACTCAGACCTCAAATACGAGGCCATGATGGCCAAAATGGAGGAACTACAGAAGAAGGTGGCCGAGGGCTCCGGGGAACCCGTCATTCAGCTCCGGACTCGGACGCCATTTACCCCAAGGGTATTGGCGGCCCGGATCCCGGAAAAATACCGAGGGCAACACATACAGCCCTACAGCGGGAAAACGGACCCCCAGGAACATTACAGCAAATACCAAAACAGCATGATGATGGTGGGGGCGTCAGACGAATATTTGTGTCGTTGGTTCCTCTCCACCTTAGAAGGACCAGCATACGAATGGTTCAACAGGCTGCCCGAGGGCTGCATTGATTCGTGGCAAGAACTCACCCAGCGATTCTTGACACAATTTGCCGGGAGGCGGCGTACAAGGAAGCACTTCTCCCACCTCCTAACAATACGCCAGAAGAAGGATGAGACCCTTCATGATTTCCTAGAGCGCTGGAGGACGGAGGCCGACAAGGTCGACGGCGCTGATGACGGGACCCTCCTGGCCCTCCTACAAACTGTCCTCCGCACCGGCAACTTTTCCAGGAGCCTCATTATTGAACCCCCCCCCCCCCCCGCGACTACATAAGGGCCTTGCAGCGGGGGGACCGGTATGCTGAGGCCGAGGAGGTGGAGAAGTATCACCAACACCCGGACCAGCAGCCCCCGAGGGTTGACAACAAGCATAACCGAGGGCCGGGGGCTCCTCCAAATCGCCCCAAGACTTCGGGACCCTCCGATGACCGCCCTCGGCAAGGCCAAGCCAAGCCCGGGGGAGGTTATAAGAGCAACCCTAAGACTTGGGCCCAACCCATTCTCCTGGACCGCCCTCGGACACCATTGACGCATCCCGTCAGCATCATCCTCGATTTTGCCGAGGAGAGGGGCCTCGTTGAGCGCGACTCTCGCGCACCCCCGGAGGTACACGCTATCAACCCTCAGTTCCCCTACTGTCGCTTCCATCGGCACCAGGGGCACAGGACCGATGACTGCCATCAGCTGAAGACGGCCATCGAGAGATTAATACAAGCAGGGCACCTGTCCCAATTTGTCCAGAGCCCTCGGCAGGAGGGACCTTCTCATCAGGGGCCTCCCCGAGGGCATCACACAAAGGTGAACGCCTGGGTGAATCCAAACACCATCCCCCTCGGCAAGAAGAGGGAGATCGGAAACTTGGAAGAAGAGGAGGAGGAATACACCCACTACCAGGAGAAGAAACGCCACATCCTCATGATCACCGGTGGCAACACAGGGGGTGATTCCACCAGCCAGCGAAAGAAGTGGGCTCAATCGCTTTATGTAGGGGAAGTCACTCATATGCCCCCGGTAAAGCGATTGAGGGAGGAACCCATCACCTTCACCGACGCAGATCTCCCTCCTACTGCTTCTCCTCACAGGGATGCCTTGGTGATTCGGACAGAGATAAACGACACCATCATCCACCGAACTTACGTTGATACGGGCAGCTCCGTCAACGTAATGTACCTCAGCACCTTCAGAGAGTTGCATCTGGAGAGGGGGTCCCTTCGGCCCATTAAGACCCCTCTTGCCGGCTTCACCGGCGACACTATTGATTCCGAGGGGGTAATAACCCTCCCGGTGATCTTCGGCGACGGGCTCCATAGAGCCCAGCTCGAAGTGGAGTTCGTCGTCGTCAACATTGACTGCGCCCACAACATCATCCTCGGTCGGCCAGCCCTCGAGGACCTCGAAGCCATCATCTCCATGAGGCATCTCTGCCTCAAGTTTCCCGCCGAGGGGGGAATTGGCTACTCCCGGGGGAACCAAAAAATTTCCCGCGCCTGCTATCTTCAGGTCACTAAGAAGGTAAGCAAGACGGAACTCCGTGTTGACACCATCACCGGAGCCGTCGACCAGGAGGACAGAAGGCCGAGGGCTTAACCAGCCGAGGACGTAGAAGACTTTGCGCTCGATCCGGCCCAGCCGGAGAGAGTCGTGAAGATTGGAGCCCAGCTCCCTGAAGATTTGAAGACCGGTATCACCGACGCCCTCCGCGCCTACTCCACTGTCTTTGCATGGGGGCCGGAGGACATGCCGGGAATCAGCCGAAGGGTCATCACCCACCGCCTCTCGGTGGACCCTTCGGCAAAAGCAGTACAACAGCGAAGGAGACCCCTCTCCGCCGAGAGGAGGGAATTCGTGAAGAAGGAGGTCGCCATGCTCCTCTCAATTAAACACATCAAGGAGGTGAAATACCCCTCATGGCTAGCAAATGTAGTCCTCGCACAGAAGCCCCCTACCTTCCGCATGTGCGTGGACTACACCGATCTCAACAAAGCATGCCCTATGGATCCATTCCCTCTACCAAACATTGATCAATTGGTGGATGAGACCGCAGGGTGTGAGATCATGTCCTTCCTCGATGCCTTCCGGGGGTACCATCAAATATTCATGCACGAGGAGGACGCCGAAAAAACTGCCTTCATGACTCCCGAGGGCATCTTCTGCTACCTAGTGATGGCCTTCGGCCTAAAGAACTCAGGGGCCACTTACACCCGGATGGTGGCCCGGGTCTTTCAAGCCGTCCTAGGGCGCACCATGGAGGCATATGTCGACGACATGATCGTCAAGAGCAAGCAATCTTCCAGCCATGCTGACGACCTCCGGGAAATCTTCGCCATCATGCAAAAATTCAACCTTCGGCTAAATCCGAAAAAGTGCACCTTTGGCGTCCAAGGGGGCAAATTCTTTGGCTACATGGTGAGCCGAAGGGGTATTGAGGCCAATCCCGAGAAGATCCAGGCCATCATCAACATGGAGCCCCCACGCAACGTGAAGGAAGTTCAACGGTTGACGGGCCGCCTGGCAGCCCTCAACCGCTTCCTATCTAAATCGGCAGAGAAGTCTCTACCCTTCTTCCAGATCATGAGGAAGACGGCTGGCTTTCTATGGACTCCAGAATGCCAGGGGGCTTTCGACGAGCTAAAAAGATATCTATCTTCACCCCCTGTGCTCTCCAAACCCAAGGTAGGGGAGACCCTCTACCTCTACCTTGGGGTTAGCCCGGCAGCCATCAGCTCTGTGCTCATCCGGGAGGAAGACGGCATCCAACATGCCATCTTCTACGTTAGCAAGACCCTAAGGGAGGCCGAGCTCAGGTACTCCCCTGTGGAAAAAACGGTGTTGGCCATCGTTTGGACTGTCAAGAAGTTGGGCCACTACTTTCAGGCTCACCCCGTTCAGGTCCTCACTCATCAACCCCTCGGCGCCCTCATGAGGAGCCCCACCAGCTCCTCCCGCATGGTTAAATGGGCTATCTTCTTGAGCCAATACAACATTGACATCCGTCCAAGGCCTGCCATCAAGGGCCAAGCCCTAGCGGACTTTGTGACGGAGTGTACCGCAAGGGCAGCCACGGACGGGGAGCCCTCGGCTACCTCGGACGACTGGTGGACCCTCTACACTGACGGCTCCTCCGCGACCAAAGCATGCGGAGGAGGGGTAGTCCTCATTACTCCCGAGGGCTTCAGGGCTTACTATGCAATCCGCTTCTCCTTCAAGGTCTCCAACAATGAGGCCGAATATGAGGCCCTCCTATGTGGCCTTCGGCTGGCTGCCAACATGAGGGCTCGGCAGATCCACATCAAATGCGACTCCAAGTTGGTCGTTGGCCAAATCTCCGAAGAATATGAGGCCAAGGAGGGGAGAATGAAACAGTACAAGGAAGCGGCCAAGGAGTTGCTTAAGGTATTTGAGGCACACTCCCTCACTCAAATACCGAGGGCTCAGAACTCCGAGGCCGACATATTATCTAAGCTCTCGGCCGACTCCCCCGAGCACATCTCCAAAATTGCCAAAATCGAGGAACTCAGCCTCTCAAGCATCCATGCAAGCCCCATTATGAACATACAACAACGTCAGGAGGATTGGATCTCAGATATCACCACCTTCATCTCCACAGGGCAGCTACCCGAGAATGAATCCCGCGCTAAACTGGCGAAGCTGAGGGCTCCCAGCTACACCATCGAAGATGGGAGGCTCTACAAACGATCTTACAATGGCACGCTACTTCGGTGCCTTCATCCAGATGAAGCCGAGGTCGCAATGGAGGAAGTGCACAGTGGCACTTGCTCAGCTCACCAGGGACCCTTCTCCATGTCCCGAAGGCTCATTCTCCAGGGCTATTTCTGGCTAACCATGGCCAGGGATTGTGCTGACCTTGCCCGGAGGTGCACCGCATGTCAACATTTCCAGAAAGCCCCCGGAAGGCCAGCGGTCAACTATGCCCCCATCAGCACATCTGTCCCATTTTCTCGATGGGGGATAGACCTGGTGGGCCCTCTGCCGAGGGGTACCTCCAACAACAGATACATCATTGTGGTCGTCGACTATTTTACCAAGTGGGTGGAGGCTGAACCCCTCGCCAGCATCACAGAGGCGAAGTGCCGTCACTTCGTCCTCAAGAACATCCTCACAAGGTTTGGCGTCCCCCAGCAGATCATCTCCGACAATGGAACACAATTTGAGGCAGCCCCCTTCTGTGCCCTTCTGGAGGCATGGGGCATCAAACACACCTTCTCCTCCGTTGCCTACCCTCAAGGCAACGGGCAGGTAGAGAACGCCAACCGGACCTTGCTCGAGGGCCTCAAAAAGAAGCTGGAGGCCGAGGGTGGTGGCTGGGTGGAAGAACTCCACAACATCCTTTGGGCCTATCGCACCACCCCTCGGCGAGCAACAGGTGAAACACCCTTCTCCCTCTGCTACGGTTTTGAAGCCAAAGCTCCTACGGAAGTCACCCTTCCTACCCGAAGGGTGATCCAGTATGACCCCGAGGTCAACGACAGCAACATGGCCCTCGACCTCCACCTCATTTCAGAACGCCGAGAACAGGCCTTCATCCGGGCAGAAAACTACCGAAGGCAAGTTAAAAGCTACATCGACGCCAAAGTTCGGACCCGAGAATTTCAAGTGGGGGACTATGTCCTCCGGAGGAGGGAAGCCAGCCAACCAACCGAGGGAGGAAAAATGGCACCAAAATTCGAAGGCACCTACATCATAGCAGCCATCATCAAACCCGGGACCTACAAGCTCAAACGCCCCAATGGAAAAGAAGTCCCTAGGCACTGGAATGTACACCATTTAGTTAAATTTTATCAATAATGTAAGAGCGGCCAAGCCCTCATAACTAGTGAATGTACTATCCTATGGCCCAAGGCCTCCAATTTCGAAGAATGAAGATACATTCAAGACATCGAGCCCTCATACTGACTACAGGCCCCAGGCCTCACCACAAGAAGAACCCCCTCCGGCACCCAGTGCCGAGGGCGGACACCATCAACACCTGCAACAAACATTGAGAACACCACGTGCTTTCAGTCAACACCCGGTGCTGAGGGAGGAAACTCCTATCACCAACAACAAGGAACGCCATGTGTTTCCTTTCCCTTCGGCACCCTATGCCGAGGGTACATCCCCACCTTCCACATCAAAAAAAAAAAAAGATGAGAACACCAAGTGTTCCTACAGAAGACCCTTCGGCACCCAGTGCCGAGGGTACACCTCCATCATCAAACATCGAAACGAAGAAAAAACACCCAGTGTTTCAAAGAAGACCCCTCGGCACCCAGTGCCAGGGAGATGCTCTCCTATCAACTTCCAAACATCTATTGGGAAACACCAATTGTTTCATTTGAAGGCCCTTCGGTACCAAGTACCGAGGGTAGACACCTCCATCAACTGCAACAAAGGAGAACACCAAGTGTTCCTACAGAAGACCCCTCGGTACCAAGGGTTGTTTCTAAAAGTCGTACCCCACGAGGACGCATATACCGAAGGCGCCACCATCGGTGCCGGCGGCACGTAGTGCCCCCGGCCATTTGCAACTAGTGTGCAAATGAAAACCCTTCCTTGAAACGCTTTCCGCGTCACTACCCCCAGGGTATGACAGGCATGAGAAATGCCCAGGATTCGACTTTCAAAAACGGAACGCTATCCGCGTCATTACCCCCAGGGTATGACAGGCATGAGAAATGCCCAGGATTCGACTTCCAAACCGAAACGCTCCCCGCGCCACCACCCCAAGGGTGTGGCAGGCCACAGACTATGTCTAGCGCCGAGGGGACGACTTTCAAAAATGAGGCGCTTTCCGCGCCATCCCCCAAGGGGAGGCAGGTTACGGACCACCATATCTTGTGCCCAGGAAACGTCCCTCGATCCCCTCGGCACTCGGAAGGTTAACCCGAGGGAGGAGAGCCATTGGTGTATTCTGATGGTCTCCTAATAGGCCCAGCCTTACCAAGAAACCAAGTTTCTTGATGCCTTTCCTTCACCACCAACCAAGAAAAAAAAAGGGGGGGGGGGGGGGGGGTGAAGGGGAGTAGACTCAGCGAGAAATCAAAGAGTACACTCCAACAGATCACAACAAGCCGAGGGCTCCCCACGGGAACACCTCCGGTTACTGAAGGCTCCTATTTCCCGAAGGATACCACTCAAACAAATATTATCAGGAAACGGCTAAATCCACTACCTGGTCACCTCCGGTCACAAAAAGAGACTGGACTATCCAAGGTCCACTAAACGGTACTTCAAACAAACACCGAAGGCATCTTTTATGCACAAATACCGAGGGCTCTTTCCCCATGACAAGGGTCAAATTCTACAACTTTTAAAGCGTATGCCGAGGGCACACACTCCTCATTGGCTTTCTTCACAACAACAGGATTCAACATCAATTTATGCTTAGAAAAATTCTAAGTCCTAAAGATTGGGCCCCCGGCCCGATCAATATTACAGCCAAGGGAATATGGTGGCCGAAGGCCACGCAATACAACAACACTTAAAAAAAAGGGGGGAATTCTGTCCTAAATGAGTAGCCCCCGGGCATCTCGCAAAGTGATGTGGAATCAGAGGGCACCTATCACCCGAAGGCACCCAAGGAAAAATTCACACTTAGAATAATTCCTAAGTCCTACATGTATTTCCCCCCCGGTCAACTACTCTCACATCAAGGAGGGATGCCATCTACCGAAGGCTCCCAAGGGGGATTTTACACTTAGGATATTTTCTAAGTCGTACATGTTTTCCCCGGTCAACTACTCATACATCAAGAAGGGATGCCATCTCCCGAAGGCTCCCAAGGGGGACTTTACACTTAGAATATTTTCTAAGTCCTACATGCTTTCCCCCCGGTCAGCTACTCATACATCATGGAGGTATGCCACCTCCCGAAGGCTCTGAGGGAAACTCTACACTTAGAAGATTTTCTAAGTCCTACATATTTCACCCTCATCTCAAGGGACCTAATTGCCGAAAGCTACCTATCAATCGAGGGCTACAGTTCACAAGGAATCAACACTCAAGAAAATCTTCTAAGTCCTAAAAGAATTAGCCCCCGGCCTATTCAATATTCCAGGTGGGGCTCCACAGTAGCCGAAGGCAACATGGCATACTACACTTGCAAAAATCTCTAAGTCCTGTGCATTGGGCCCTCGGCCCAACATTCACACATCAGGAAGGGAGGCCATATCCCGAAGGCTATCAAGGGGAAATCTACATTTAGAAATTTTTCTAAGTCCTAGGACTTGGATTACTGCCAACACCCGAAGGCCCTAATGTGTGCTACACTTAGAAAAATTTTCCAAGTCCTAATTGCTGCCGAACCATCGGTTGCATATCCAGCAGAGGGTGCCCAACTACCGAAGGCTCCTAAGGGCTAGCTACAATCAGATAGTATTCTAAGTCCTAGACATACATTCAAAAATACTGAAGGCATACATTCAAAGGAGAAAGCATACATTCAAAACATAAGGCGTATTCGAATATGAAAAGCCCGGAGGCAGCATGCATTTCATCACAAACAAGAGTAAGTGTGAATTTACAAACGGGCCGAAGCCGAAGGAACAATGTTGTTCATTACAAAAGATGTTCAAAGATTTCTAAGTACAAAATCATTCCACAACTACGACAGCATCGTTCACTGGGGCGCCCTCTACAGCCGGCCTCGATGATGCCTCCGCTCCGGTCTCGACAGCGTCGTCCTCGGCCTCATTCTTCAACACCGTGTCCTCAAGGTCGGGCCTCTGAACACCTTCCGGGAGCGGCTCACGAACATCAGGCTGCAAGGGGGGAAGGCCATACGCCGAGGGGGAGAAGTCCTTTTGCTCAATGCCCAAATGCCGGGCCATCCTCCGGTAGATGAGGGCCTGGGTGAAGAATTCGCCGGCTTCATAGTACTCTCTGCCCTTCCGGGCCATCCATTCCCACCCAGGGCCCTCAGCCCATTCTTCAACGCAGGCCTCCACGACCGAGGACACCCACATCTTGCGCCCCTCGGCTCTCCAACCCTCGGCGACAAAGGCCTCAACGGCCTCCTCCTGAGCCTTGGCGACAGCTAGCGCTTTGGAGTCCTCGGCCTCTTTAGCAGCTCTCCTGGCAGCGGCCTCAGCATCAGCCTTGCCTTTCTCTGCAGCCTCCAGTTTCAAGCTCATCTGCCGGAGCTCCTCTTCTAGCTGGGCCCCCAGCTTCACCGCCTCCTGGTTCTTGAGGAGGCACTCCCTCATTCTGGCGTCTTGCTCCGCTCTGTGGAGGCGCCATTCTTGAAGCCTCCGAGCCTGTTCGCCGAGGGCTAAGCAAGCCTGCAGAACAACAACAAAAACAGTTAAAGGCAATCACACAAAAATAATCAAAGGAGAAGATGGAGAAAGCCAGGTAGACACTTACAGAGAGGGAGGAGCGGAGAATGTGGTCCTCGAGGGCCGCATCATTGTAGGCCCCGAGGGCAGCCCTATCCGTCTCAGGGGTCATACCCCTCAGGATGGCCCCCGGGTCGACGGCGCCGCTGGCCAAAGACATACCCCTCGGGAACGCAACTGTGAGGATCTCAGGCAGCGACTCCTCTGCCCCCGCCGGCGTTCCACCCGGCAGCTTCTTCACCTGCACCCCGGAGGCGGGGTGCTCATCAGCAATAATGATCGGGGGCTCCTTCTCGGCGACATCCCCCTTCTTCGGCTTCTTGGTAGCCGGGGGGGACCCCTTGGTCATTGCCTTCCTCTTACCGGCAGCGGCATCGCCCTCGGCTTTCTTAAAGAGGGCAGTAGCGGGCTTCTGGACGCCCTGTCCCGACCCCTTCGGGTCCTGTTTCTTCAAACGGGCAAGGCCCTTTACATTCACCATAGAGACGGGGATACCTGCACAAAGGAGACAAAGGGTTAGTCCGACGGGTCTAAGCGAAGGGACGATAACATCCAAGCAAAAAAAAAAAAACTAAGTACAAAATTCTAAAGCCCTCGGCTCCTACCTCCGGCCCCTCCGAAGGCCTTGTTGAAGGGAGGGTACTTTTCATCGGTCTCCCCTATGAAGCGGTACCTCCGGAACCCGAGGGTGTATAAATCCTCCTCGAGGGTGCAGTCTTTGATCGCCACGTTCTTGTCTTTCCCCTCCGGGAACTTGGCCAGCTTTAAGCCGTCTTTCTCGAGAGCGGCACTCCGGATCTTTTCGTGCCTTCGGAATCGGTCACGTAGCTCCCTCGGGAAGGGGCTCTCATCCAACTTCACGTAGCACCAACGTTCCCTCCATCCTTTGTTGGAAGAAGGAGCATCGGAGAATAGTTTGAAGCGGGCAATCTGCTGCAGGTTGGCGTACCCCTCGCCGTTCTCGTGCACCCCCCCCCCCCCCCCCCCCGCACAGATTAAAACTCTGGAAGAATAGATCCAGGCTGGGCTTCACCCCTCGGGACTTGCAGAGCTGGAGGAACCCCGCAATGTAGGAGTGGCTGTTGGGCGTGAGTTGGCAGGGGACCAAGCCAACAAACCGCAAATATTCCCGGAGGAATGGGTGCAGAGGGAACCTAAGTCCCATAGAAACCGAAAGGACGTGAATAGCGATACACCCCTCGGGCGCCCTGGACAACACGTCGTCGGGACCTGGCTCCACCACTTCGGCCGAGGGCCCCACGTGCAGCTGAGTCACGTACAGATCTGCCCTGTCAGCCTTCGACCTGATCTCGAGGGCCTCAGTGTTCAGCCAGCTATACCCCTCGGGCATGTCCACGGGCTTTCCTTGATCGACGGCCCTCTCCTTCTTCTTGGTAGCGGCTTTCTTCTTCTTCACACCGGAAACCGCCCTCAGAGGTATCGGATCCAACGGCCTCGAGCTACTGGCCTCCCCGGAACCCCGAGGGGGGAGAACAGCAATCGTAACCTTCGAGCTCTCATTCTGTGCCTCATCCTCCGCTGTCTGCCAGGCGAGGGCTAAGTCTTCATCATCGCACTCCTGCTCGAAGCCCTCGGCTTCAACCTCCGCAGTGAGTTCCTTCTGGACCTCCCGGGCCAGGGCCGCATCACCACCATCCGAGGGTTGACCACTGCTTGACTCCACGTCAGATATGCCTTCGTCCTCCATCGAGGGCGTCCTCGAGATATCTTGAGAATCACTCTCGGACGACATTCGCGCTCTAAGTTCGAAGGCTCGTACAACTAGTGTTTTCTAAATGTTCTATCTCCTAGCCTAGGGGCGCAGTACAGGTAGCTAAGAGGTGAAGGGTAACTGGGGAACTGACCTTAAGAACAGAGGATTCAACCGGGGCTGCTGTTTCTCTCTCTAGAAAAATCGGCAGAGCTTCGCTAAAAAGTTTTTCGCACACAGAGGAATGCCCGGCCTTGGGGTATTTATAGGCGCTGGAATCCGGGCTTGGGCCTGGGTTCCGGGCCTCCGGATGGACGCCATCATTACTCACCGCGTCTTCGCCCAACCGGTGACGCCGCCCACGGACAGCCAGCCAACACACGCCACGTGTGCCCCCCCCAACGGCTATATCCTGTCGTTACATATTCCAACGGCTATATTTCCAACGGCTATATTTTGGAAGCCCCCGGGTTTTCTACTTCACTCCACTTCATCAAGGATAGCCTCCGGGTGCACTCACCCAGAAGTGTCCCCGGGTTGTGCCCCACACAGCACATTACACACGCCTTCGGGATCACTCCTTCAGATCCCTAGGGCTGCATATCAGGGCACCCCTCGGGGTTTTCCCCTCAGCACTGCAAAACCGGGTAGCCCCCGGGGAGTGCCTCATTGACGGATGGCCCATGGCCCTCGGGTATCTTCATCACCACCTCATCAACAAACAGTGGACCCCCCCGGTAACAGCTTCACTGCTGCCCTCATCTGGCAGGCCCTCGATCCCTGGATGGAGGGGCTCCCCTTTGGCGCCACCAGGATATCAACAGCAAGCCTTCGGCTAATCAACACAGGAGCCCTCAGAAGAGAGAGCCTTCGGCATTCCAGCCATTCTCCATTTTTTACCAAGGTTTGACATTTTCGATTCATCATTGGGGGAATTCGGTGCACTCTTTTTCACTCATTAGGGTTTTTTCCCAAAGGGTTTTTTCCTAATGAGGTTTTTAACGAGGCATCCCCCCAAAATGAAACGAAAAGCGTCAGCCTTCGGCCCACAACAGCAACGTAACTACTTTACTCCTTTTCACCACTTTACAAGTGCCTCAAGGAGTGGGGGACTGGAGGACCCCTTCGGGAAGATCATTAAATTACAAAATCTGTGAAATTCCAACAACCAACAAAGCAAGCCCTCAAGTCCCGACATGTGGGTAACTGAGGGACTGCCTTCGGCAGGGACATAAAAGCAACAACTCCTCACCAACTTCAGGGATCACGACAGGACAACATCAAAAGGCAAGCACAAATTACTCCTTTTCCCTCAAGTACCTTTCGGCAAAAGGAGTGAGGGACTCCTGATGGAGTATATGGCCCGGGAACCCCCGGCCCACAGACTCCTACTACTCCATCAAAGGCCCAACAGGCCCAAATCACAGCGCCCAGAGTACCAAGCAGTCCGCACAACGCACAGGGGTGCCTTCGGCCCCCTGGCCGAAGGCTACAAATTATCACAGAGCGGGTTTCTCAAGCAAACTAAGAAACTGGGAGAAAACGGCTAAAACAGCAGCCCTCGGCACTGTGAGCCCTCGGCACCAGGGGTGCCATCGAGAGGAAGAGCCCTCGGCTACTGCTCTATAGCCGAAGGCATCTCACTCGACAAGATATCCGCCTCACATGCGTACAGATCACCGTACTCTGCACAGACGTCCCATCCAACAGCCGCATTAAATGCGGCCACATGCGGCTGCCAGCGCCAACCAGTTGAGGTGACCCCTCGGCCAATGAGCGCTCGACACGTGTCCCTGCCCGGCATTTATTGCTGCTATAAATAGCACCCCATTTCCTCATTTGTAACCACGCTGAAAACGCTCCACATTTATAATACACTCTTCTCTATATATATTTACTTGCTCTGACTTCTCTCTAGATTACTCCCCGTAATAACCCTTCGGATATATACCCCGAGTAGACTATCCATCACTATTTAATAAGCTTATACTTTATGGTATTAGCTTATTGTACTCTTATTTTTCAAAAGTGATGAATTCTACAAAATACTTTTATTTTAATATTTAAATAAATCGTATGTAAATATATATGAACCGAATGCTTTTCGCCGTACATATGAACGGGTGATGCTAGTTTAGTGGAAAGAGGGAGCAGATGATTTAGGGAATAGAAAATTTCATTCTGCCTGCCTTTTCCACTCATTTTCTCATCTAATCTAAATCACTACGCCAGCCAGAATGAACGACGGCCGCCGCCGCCGCCTCCAACGCCCGCTATCGTCACCGATAAACCACCATACCGCTGCCCAGCTCCTCAGACACGCCGCCTCCATATTCTTCTCCCACTTCTTTCTGTTCCTCTTCATGTCCTCTCTCATCTTCATTTTTCGCTCCAACGTCCACAACGGCGCCCACTTCCTTACCTCTTTCATCGACCGCGATCCTTCTCTCAAATCCCTCCTCTCTCGCGTCGATCTCTCCGCCTCCTCCGCCCACCACCTTCGCCTCCATCCCCACCGCCGTCCTTTTCTTCACCTCACCCGTGTCGGCACTCTCAATGACGACTTCCTCTCCGGCGACCTCGACCGCTCCCTATTCCACCCTTCCTCCAAGCAAACCCCTAATGCCACTTCCGTAATTCTCTCCAATTTCGACCCCAGGTTTGGGTTTTCGTACCCCATTGTCGACAACGGAATTGCTATTCCCCAATCCGTTCGCTCTGGCTTCGTAACCTTCAAGCCTTCATCTGAATCCCTAGGAATCGATGATAATTCTACAATGCTCATTGATGCTCCCAATGACGATACACTATTTGTTGATTTGCAGTTCTTGGTGAAGGGTCTCGAGCTTGGCCGCCACGATGTGACGAAGCTGCTTTTTCTATTGGGGCTATTCATAGCTGCTTACAGTTACGCGGTCTTTGCATTCTTGGTCACATACACTTGGGTGCATGGCATCGTTTTTGTTCAGGTAGTGGATAATCTGTTGGGCAATTATTACAAATCCCTTTTTAGGACTTCCTGGGATGGTGCTAATCTAGGCCTCAGAAGGCTTTCCGGATTCGTTCTAATGAGATGGGCAGTTAGGGATGCATTGTCACAGTTACTTGGAATTTGGTCTTTTGGTGAAATCGAAGATCAATATGAGTTCTTGAAGATCTCCATTAGAATGAAATTGATGCCATTTTCTGATGTAGCACCATGGGTTAAGGGGCACGAAAAGGAAACTCTATGCTTTATACTCTCATGGTTCTTGGTTGAGTTGTTGGTGGGGTTTATTTTTGCTGTAGATTCATGGATTGCAGTTGTGGATTCGAGAAAGAGTGGTAGGGAGGTTGTGAAAGAAGGGTGTCATTTGTTGGGCACCTTACTAGGACCTGCCATTGAGATCAAGGGTTGGGAGGCCATGATATGTGGGTCGTTGACCAAATGGATATTGGGAGAAATTTTTGGGGAAGTGTATGCAATGGCATTCCAGTCGGTCATGGAAGTCTACTTCATGATTGCTTGGTTAGTGTTTTATTTGGCTGCAAGGTCGATGGATGCCTCATTGCTAGGGAGGACCTTTGGGCGTAGAGAGTTGGAAGGCTTTCTAGAGGGCATAAGATAGAATCTATTGCAACTGGTTAGTTCTCCATTTGCTTGCCTCTCTCTATGTATAGTTTGCTCTTTTGTGAAGTATGCCAATGGTGACATGGTCGGGCGTTTTATGTGCTTGGACATTCAACTATTTGAGCAGCAAAAGCTAATACTGGATTTGGTCCGTTGGATATACGATATTAGTTGATTTGGTCATCCATAATGTAATTTGATGATTTGATGATTTTGATCCCTAAATAAGAATGGTGTTTTGGGATGTTGATGACTGAATTGGACCCAAATTACATACTGGAGGATCAAATAGAGCCCTATACTTAGTTAATGGACAAATATTTCTCTCTTGTTGAGAATTATCAAATATATACCTGTTTGTGGACTAAATTTGACCCAATTTTCATATTCAAGGATAAAAGATGGTGACAAATGTATACGTATGCTGTTTAGTTGGTTGATAGATGTGTATTTTCAAAGTTATGATGTGAATGAGTTGGATGTTTTCATTTTGATTGGAAATTTTGGTTAGGTTGTTCAAGTCTGGTCGGGTAAAGGAATATCATATGTGTATTTTACTATCGTGTAAATTTGATTAAAGTCTGTTTAATCTGGTCTAAAACTGGAAGAAAGTGAATGCATCATTACAAAAAACTATTTCTTCATGAAGCATTGGGTGTATACTTGCTCTTGCAGTTTGTCCAAATCACGATTTGTATTGCTCACTTGTCTCTCAATGTACTCTGTATAATTTATGAAGGCATTCATTTTGGGATTGGTATCTCAAGCTGTAAGTTAAAAGCATAAAATAAAAAAACACACTATAATGTTAAGTTAATCGTTATTTTAAAGGTTTTCCTCCCTGGTCGGAATTAAAAATACTGACGTGTTTGTTCCTCAGTTTCTATACCCTTCCCTACTTTTCTTTTATTGATAAAATGCATGATCACATCCTGAAAGGTATATACTTAATTAAGTAAGCGTTATAGGTGTCTGCCAAATTTTGGCATCAGTACCAAATAGGTAATACTTCATTCAGTTAGGTAATACTTATCTGAAACGCACGGAAACGCAGGGGGCGGGGAGTTTCCCCGTTCCGGAAACGTTCGAACGTTTTCGAGCGCAGGAAACGCGCGATACGCGAATCTGGGCCGTTTCCCAATTTTAAACACATATCCGATCAATTTAAGGGCCTGCTCAAACGGAACAATCAAACCTTTCATCGTCCGCTCTTCGTTCTTCAACCCTAAGGCCTACGATTACGCAGTCTTCCTTCTGTCCGCACTCTGCAGAGTTCGCCGGCTTCTCCAAAGGGCAAAGCCGCAAAGGTCGTCCACTCGTCCGCAGGCTTCCATTCAGGTATATGTGATTTCAGAGCACTGGTTTAGGTTTTTCATCCTCCCCATCCTTCGTAAAAATGAAACAGACGCTTAGTGGGCAGTGAGTTCATTTAGTCGATGACTACATAGAGCTGAATTGATTTATAAGACAGTACTACAATTCTTGTGAATGAAGCAAATCTGTATATTTTTTCTGGTTTTATTAAAACCAGTCGTTTTATCTATTGCCTATTGGATATTGTAGTGGCTAATGGATTTATGCCTTTTTCCTTCGTAAAAATGAAACGCACGCTTAGTGGGCAGTGGCAATTGGCAAACGTAATCCTTCTGTGCTTCTGGCAGCTTTTTTAATTGATTAAATTTGAATTGTTAAATGTTTTATAATTCAATTTAATTAGTTTTTGTATATGCAATTAAGTTTTTAATTAGATTAATTCAATTTGATTAAGTTTTGATTAACTTAGATTATTTTTAATTCTCTAGTGATGGAGGACAGTGTTAATAATACGTCAATGCAACAAT
Organism: Cuscuta europaea; assembly: GCA_945859875.1. NCBI lineage: Eukaryota > Viridiplantae > Streptophyta > Magnoliopsida > Solanales > Convolvulaceae > Cuscuta > Cuscuta europaea. The sequence continues at coordinate 1,015,168 of CAMAPE010000068.1, read as the reverse complement.
TTAAAGAGGATGTAAGTAGTCCTTTGTGGCAATTTGTTAAAAGACTCCAAAAAACTGGTGATGGAGGTGGTAATGTGAAATGAATTTGCAACTTTTGTGGTAGCCAAAAACAGGGGACATACACTAGAGTGAGAGCTCATTTACTCAAACTGCCTTCAAAAGGAATTGCTGTATGTCCAAAGGTTGGGCCGGAGAGCATTTTAGAAATGAAAAAGCTTGAAGAAGATGCTGCAAAGCAAATTGTTGGTTCACAACCTAAGCGAGTATCCTTGCCTAGTAGTAGCACGCAAAGCAGCTCAACATATTTATCGATAAATGAACCAAGTCGTTTAGAGATGTTGAAAAGAAGAAGAGTCGATGACTCACCCATTTCCAAAGCTTTTGATTTGCAAACTAGGAATCAGCTAGACGAAGAGATTGCAAGGATGTTCTTCACCGGAGGTATTCCTTTCGATTTTGCAAGAAACCCATATTATATTAGCTCATATACTTTTGCTGCTAATCATAATTTGGGTGGATATATATCTCCTGGTTATAATAAGTTGAGAACTACATTACTTCAACGGGAGAAAGCACACGTGGAGATGTGCTTGCAACCTATAAAAGCACTTGATATGAAAAAGGTGTGACCATAGTTAGTGACGGATAGAGTGATCCGCAAAGGAGGCCACTAATTAATGTGATGGTTGTTTGTGAAGCTGGCCCAATGTTTATCAAAGTTGTCGATTGTTCAGGGGAGGTAAAAGATAAGCATTTCATTGCTAATATATTGACAGATGTTATTAATGAGATTGGTGATCTCAAAGTCATTCAAGTAATCACCGATAATGCTAGAAATTGCAAGGCAGCTGGAGAAATTATTGAAGGTCTATTTCCGCATATTTATTGGACTCCTTGTGTTGTTCACACTCTTAACCTTGCCTTAAAGAACATCTGTGCGGCAAAAGATGTGTTAACAAATGCAGAAACGTATGAAGAGTGTCATTGGATCACAGAAGTTCATAGAGATGCGGTGCACATCAAAAATTTCATAATGAACCATTCCATGAGGCTTTCTATATTCTGCCGATTTAGCACTTTGAAGTTGCTTTCAGTAGCTGATACTCGTTTTGCTTCTATTATTGTCATGCTTAAGAGGTTTAAAATTTTGAGACGTGCTTTAGAAGCAATGGTTTTGAGTGATGAATGGGCAGAATATCGAGATGATGATCAAGGAAAGGCTAAATTTGTGCGAGAAAAGATTTTAGATGAAGGTTGGTGGGAGAAGGTTGATTACATATTGCAGTTCACTGGGCCTATGTATGATATGATTAGAATTTGTGATACTGACAAACCATGCCTCCATTTGGTTTACGAGATGTGGGACTCAATGATGAAAAGGTGAGAATGACTATCTTTGCGCATGAAGGAAAAACATATGGTGAATATTCTCCCTTTTACTATGTTGTTCATCGCATTCTAGTTGAGTGAACGTTGGACGAAGAACAACACCCCGCTTCATTGCTTAGCTCATTCCTTAAATCCGCGGTATTTATTTATGTTTTAATTTAATTCCCCTAGTAGCTATTTATTTAAGTCCTATAATTATATATTATTATGTACTTGTTTTATAAATTGTAGGTATTATAGCGATCAATGGATCCAGGAAGGAGTTGGGAGATCGTCTCCACATATGGATAATGAACTTTCATTAGAGAGAAATAAGTGTTTTAGGCGAATTTTTCCTTCTGAAGAGCGTGTTAAGGCTATTGATGAATATGCTAATTTCTCTTTGAAGATTGGTCCGTTTAGCGACCCGGATTGTATTGCTGCTATGTGTGATACGGATCCTAGAAAGTGGTGGGCAGTGTATGGATCAGGTGCACAATTACTTCAAAAATTGGCATTTAAAGTGCTTGGACAACCTAGCTCTTCATCCTGTTGTGAACGAAATTGGAGTACTTATTCCTTTATCCATTCATTAAGACGGAACAAATTAAATCCGAAGTGTGCAGAAGATTTGGTGTTCATTCACAATAATCTACGCTTACTTTCAAGAAATTCTGCCCAGTATGAAGATGAGAACACTAAGATGTGGGATGTTGGTGGGGATCAATTTGCAAGCTTGGAAGATGTTGGTGTTCTTGAGTTTGCAAATCTATCACTCGATGAACCTGATCTTGAACATGTCTTTTTTAATGAAGATGTTGATCCCGTGGAAGATGCCTCCACTACAATTTAATTTGTTTTTATGGATTTTGTGTTTAATGTTTTGTTATGGACTAAGATTTCAATACTTTTGATGACTAAGATTTCAATAATTTTAGACTTCCTTATGGTGACATAATCTCGTGTGGCATGTTTGTACATATATGTGTGTTTAAATATATATATACATATAAAAAAATTCACAAATATATAAATATATAATATTTATAAATTAACCCTATATTTTTAATATTTGCGCGTTTCCCCGCGTTTCGTGTCCTTTATTTTTGGTAAATGACGTTTCCGACGTTTCCCGTTTCCGTGCTACTTAGATACTTATTTGTCTCTAGACCACGGATCACAAAATCAGAGAATGCAGCTGCAGCAGCTCTAACAATTCTTAGTTTCACTAACCCCTAGGTGGCGGTTGCAGTCATCTAGTAATAACTGTGGCAAGTTGCTACAAATATGGTCAAGGGCTAGCTTGTTTTATATTTTATATTTCAAGTTTCAACTAGAGTTCTCGGTATAGCTGATGAAGCATTGAACTACCAACAGATGTAGAGTCTGTTTGGTAACACTAAAAATTGACTGAATTGGCTGATTCTGCTGAAATTTATGAAGTTCTGGCTGAAGTGGCTGTATTGGCTGATTCTGCTGATTCATGAAAAAAATATATTTAAAATATTTGTTATTAATAAATAAAATAAAAAATTATATGAAAAAATAGCTAAAATGATCCTCTACAGTAACTTCAGCCAATACAGCCAGAAAAGTAACTACAACCTTACTTTTTCTGCTTATTACACAATTCAGTGCGCGAAATCAAAAGTTACGTGTTTGGTGAAAAAGCTGGCTTATAAGCCTGATCAGCCGAAAAAAAGGGTCACCAAACGGGCTCGTAAAGTTGTTCTGAAACACGAGTGTGCTTGGCAATCTATGATACGTAGTGAGTGTGTGTGTGTCACAAGGCTACAAGAAGGTACCATGATAAAGAAACCCACATTCACCTGTGTACTCTAGTTTTCAAGAATAATAACAGGAGGCAATGAATTTTGTTCAGTCAAAAGCCAAATTTTGAAACGCTGAATTTGTAAGCAGATACGGCAGAAGTATAGACAATAAGAAAATTGTGAAGAAAATCACTGGGCAGGAAACTCGTGAGTAGGGGCAAACTTGCCTTAAATTTTATCACGGACTCACCTCATTAAGAAAAATATTGTAAAGTCGATTATAAATAACAAAATATTCACCGTGCAAAAACTTTTTGATATCATACTTAAAATTCATAGTAAATAAATATGACTTTGTTAGAAACAAATTTTAATTACAAAGCGTTTGTAATTTGTTCAAAACTGTGTTGATAAATAAGTGAATCAAATAAGGAAACTAGGAAAGGATCAAATGGGTACTTAAAATTAACTTAAGATGCGAATTTACAAGTATATTAAAAATCAATTTATGTTATTTACAAAAATGTACTACATAATTGTTAAATTTTATGAATCATATGTGAAACTAAAGTTTTGATTATATTGATATATTTTAAATCTTGCTAAGAAGACGAGATAATTTCTTATGTAAAGCTATTTTAAATTTGTTTAATGCTTCAAAAGGGGGAAAATAAAAATAAAAACTCACAAAAACCCATATGGATTCGAGTCCTAAACCTTCGGAATGTCCTAACTTAGACAGACCACAATTTGCACTTGGCCCCGGTGACTTTTGTGTAAAATTTTCGTTAATATTATACTCTCTCTTCCCGAAAAGGTTGGCCAAAGTTTACTTTTACGTGGATTAATAAAGTAAAAATTGTATGATTGGAATTTGTATAGAGGAGAGAGAATTAATTTTAGCCACATATTCCTTACTTTAAATGAAAAATGTCAAATCTTTTTGGAACATCTAAAAAATGAAATTTGATCAACTTTTTCGGGACGAAAGGAGTATAAGGTACGTAGTATTATATTTCAGAAACAAATACTATCCTCCGTATCTCATTAATTGCAACATTGGAATATATACACTATTCATGAGTGCATCCAATATTAAAAAAAAAACTACATTATTGCATAGTGAGAGCGAATGGCTAGACCTACGTATTGTGAAAGCCTCAATGAAGCATAAGCCTCGGTTCTTCAGCAAAATTATTACTCCCTCCGTTCCTATTAAAACTTCCAATTTTCCTTTTTCGTCCGTTCCAATTAAAACTTCCACTTTTCCTTTTTAGTAAAGAATTTGTGGTTCACAACATTTCTTACACATTTTTCTCTCCTCAACACAACTCTCCACCACACAATACCCACTATCTTAAATTGTGTGTCAAATCTATTTGGAAGATAAAATAGGAACGGGGGGAGTACAAGAGTTACCAATAAAGATGGGGTTTTGACCTCAATATTACTAGAAGTTAGATAAATGACAAAAAAAGTGACATTTTCAAAAAAAAATCCAGAATTGTGACTAATAAGCTTTAAGCTTACTAATTTAGTCCTAATTTGCAGTGACATCCGTAGCCGTGACATCCGTCGCAGTGACATCCGATACAGTGCCACGCAACATAGTGACACTCGCTACAATGCCCACCGGCCCCCGCCGGGCCCCGCGTCGGACATAGTGACACATCCGTTGTGACATGTCCACAGTGACAAATCTAAAGTTACTCGACAGCATTTACCCAGTCCTATAACCACCGCCAGCCTCCTCCCACGCTGCCGGCCGCCGCCGCCAGCACCGTTGTTGCCGCATCCGGGTACCGACGCCGACCAAAAATCTGGCGACTCCACCACTGCCCTTAACCTGCCCTGCTGCCCCTAGCCGTAAGCACAAGATCCCCCAGCCCTCCTCCCTTGCCCCCTGTCCTGTCCCAACCAAGTTAGTTCGCCCAAAACCTACCCATACCACAACCGCATCTCCACAGTCGTCGCACTCTGCGAGGCGCGGTGGCAGATCCCAGTCATTGTCCACCAAATCCATCGAGGACAGCAGATCTAGCACGGATGACGCTCCATCGCAAAGGACAGAACTAGCGGAGGCATGGTCACCGAGCACAACGCCCAGATATGCATCGCGAGTCGATTTCCGTCGCATCGATGGCGCAGAGAATATGGGGAAGACTGGCACGAAGGAGGTGATGTCGATATGTGCCTTCGCTGTCACCAGCGCGAAGGGAAGGGAAATGGCGAGCGCGATGGTGAGGCAGGGGATGCTGGCGGCGGCGCGATGCGAGGAGATGGGCGACGCAAAGTCTTTGATCCGTCGCGTTCTTCTTCAACCACAAGCAGTAATGGCGATGAAGTTCCTTCAAATAGGATGGCACGGGGCAGATATCGGGCTTTATTAGTTAGGGGTATTCTGATCATTTCAATATTATTTGATTACAATTTTGTCCACATGATATTCTGATCATATTTTTGTCTTATGTAAGCTAAGAAGTAATATTAGTGTCATTCTTTCAATAAAGATTCATTAAAGTTCAAGAAATTTAAACAGTCATAACCACATCAAAATAGTAGGTTCCAACATCATATTATAGGAACTATAGCCTAACCCTGTAAAGTTTAAACTTTATCAGATAGAGGATTGAAAATTAAGATCATATCTATCTAGTGGTTTAAAATAGGGTTTATAACCACTATTATTTCCTCTATCACCATCATCAAAAACAAAAATTAGAGACCCTCCTTCGTCAATATCAAGATTTAACTCACCTCGATTCTTCATCATTTTTTACCTTGATGTTGGCTCTGTTTATATTCAACATCATGTTCCCTACCTTTTCCACCCCTGCGAGCATGTCCTTTCCCCCCAACCGTGCTCACTCCCAACTAATGAAAAACTACCCTATTTGGAATGGATTGCAACGAATGTACACTTATTTGTCAAACACCCCTCCAAATACGTATACTATACATCCACGTGTATGATACATCTTGTTACGGACCTAGTCCATACTAGGACCATATCAATGTCATAAGCCCAGATGAAGAACTTACTTCCAAAAGATCAGCCGATTAGGAGGAGAGAACACTTTGCTTATAAGCCATCGGCCAAGCCCATACTTGACCGGTGTGGGATCTTTACAATACCCCACGCTTCGAAGAGCCAACGTCCTCGTTGGTCACAGTTGGCACCCCTAGGGCCCAAGCCACCACTTCATAGGCCATCATTCCGAGTGTCAGGACAAGAAAGATGGGGATGGTTCTGATACTAATTTGTTATGGTTCAGGGTGTTTGACCGAGAAACCAAGAGAAATAGGAATTCAAGAAGTAATGAATTTGAATAGGGAAGTAGAGAAGTTAGAGAAGAAGATGAATTATCATATTCAACATAAGTGTTAGTACATACAGTGAGCTAGCTATATACATGAGCTGAACTAATCTAACAAACTAACGGTTACAACTGATAACCACTAAGACGTTTATTCAGCTGCCAACTCACTTCCCGGTCCACGACTGCTTCATAATCCGGCTCAGCTTCCACGTCTAGTAACTAGCCCATACTAGGTCCATACCAGTGCCATAAGCCCAGGTGTAGAACTCACTCCCAAAAGACCAGCCGATTAGAAGGAGGGAACACCTTGCTTATAAGCCATCGGCTAAGCCCATACTTGACCGGTGTGGGATCTTTACAATAACTCACGCTTCGAAGAGCCAACGTCCTCGTTGGTCACGGTTGGCACCCCCTAGGGTCCAAGCCACCACTCCATAGGCCACCGCTCCGAGAGTCGGGACAAGGAAGATGGGATGGCTCTGATACCAACTATTACGGACCTAGCTCATACCAGTGCCATAAGCTCAGGTGTAGAACTCACTTCCAAAAGACCAACCGATTAGGGGGAAGGAACACCTTGCTTATAAGCCATCGGCCAAGCCCATACTTGATCGGTGTGGGATCTGTACACATCTAATTAATGAAATGAGCATTTGTCTAAAATTAAGCTTTGTAAGAGCATCTCTAATCGTTTCTTTTGAGGATTTGCTTGCAATTTTGAACCTAATATCTTACCATTGGAACATTGTTTTTCCTTTTACTTGAGAAAACTAATTAGCCAAAACAAGCTACTAGCTTTGAAACACCCCCAAATTTCCTTTCCCAAAACAAAAATATAATTGAAATAAAATCTTTATTCATTCATAATAGAGTTGAAGAAATACAACAAAAGTTTTAAAATGAAAGGGTGTTACAAGTAATATAAATTAAAGAAATCAAATATTTTAATACTATTAGAATATAATGTGGGGATAAACATAATTATATTTGAATATTAGATTATTTAATAAAATAAGACTGAATTAATGATAGCAATTAACAATAAGTTGGATTAATAAATAAAGTGGTAGGATTAATCAAAGTGAATAAGTAATGGATAAATTAAATTTTTAAGTAATAATTAAACATATTAATGAATTCAAATAATAATACATAAGGGGGAATAAGATAAATTATTTTGAATAGAATAAGTGACTAATTGTTACATCTCAATTAAAAAGGTAATTATTTAGAGACCAGAATAGAGGAGGAGAACTAGGAGCGTCAGGAATTAAGATAAGTTTCTCTGCCAACCAATTTTTTTCATATTATACAATTATGTGATATGTGATTGAAGTGTGAATTTTGGATTATGTATATGTATTGTTTGGAGTGATATTAAATCTAGATTATTTTGAGGAGTGTTAATTATATACTTTGGAGTATTAGATAATTTCTAAATAACATTGAGACTAGTTTGAGAACTTGAGAAATATTTTGAAGTACATTTTGACTTAAGATGAAAATTAATATTTTCATAAGAGGTGGCACCACGGGAGAAATCTGGGGTGTTAGTTATTCACATCCGGATAAATGTGGAGGGTGGTTAGGGCTACTACTATTTGGAGTACAGTTTTGGGTAGGTCGGTATCCAACCCGACATTTGGATCATTGATCTTAGGTGTAGTAGTAGTAGTTTCTAGTTACTTATGATTTTCTAGAGGTGGGGTAGTTGGTAGACTGCGTTCCGACTACTCGTTACGGCTTACTACTCGAGGCTTTGAAATCCCTTATAGGGGTGCACACTTAAGGTAGTCGTTTCGATTCCAACAGTAGAGTAGGTGGGAACTAGATTCCGGGGTGAGTTCGTAAGGAACAACGACTCATTGGGCTTCGAGGAAAAGTCCCTGAAAGCACTGCCCATCTTAAAAGGAAGTAGGATACATGGTGACATTGGTTTTGGAAGAGAAGAACTATGGAGATTATTTTCAAAGTCAAACTGGGTATATACTTATCTAAAAAGTATTTTTCCAAACCAAACCTATTTTATGGAATTGAGTAGTACTTACTTAGCGTCATGAGAATTTTAGTAATTATTTGTGTGTCCTCCCTCCCTTCCCCTATCATTTGACATGTGATGGTGAGTATGTTGATTGATGGTTGCTTGCTTCTAAGAGCGGTTTTGAACACTTGTTTTAGTTTGTTTTCGGATTGCCTATGCATTCGGTCGTGTGTGGTCGGATGTGGCGGTAACACCCTTTCATTTTAAAACTCTCGTTGTATTTTTTCAACTCTATTATGAATCAATAGAGATTTTATTTCAATTTTATTATTTTTGGGAAAGAAAATTTGAGGTGATACAACTATACAAGCTTGAGCAAAGAGAAATACTAAATATAACACTTAATAACAAATTGTAAGGAATAATTGTAATTAGATTTTGATGATGTTATACTAATTAGGACGTTAGAGTACCCCCTTTAGGATTTTTGTATTAGAAATTTTCCTTGTAATGTTTCGTAGAATAGTCGACTGACAGAAGACCTCCTGACAGTAGACCCTCTGATAGACTTAGTCTGAACAGAAAACCTTTGGTTCTCTCTTGGTTCATATCCAGACAGAAGACCCCCTGGTTCTCTGTTGGACTTCACTTCAACAGAATCTGTCAAGACCCTCTGTTGGATCGCATCTCGACAGAAGACCTAAGGACCCTCTGGTAGCTTATTCCAACAGAAGTGCTCGAGACCCTCTCTGGTTGACCCTCTGCAGAAGATACCAGAAGGCCTGACACTTAGAGAATTTTCATGAAACTACTTTAGCCGGTGAAACCAACTGAAGATTCCTTCAACTGCTAGGAGACTTGAATGGGAAAGCTACAGTATGCACATTAAATGCACATTTAATGCACCCCGTACGCTAAAGAGTAAATACAGATGATTGACCGAAATGTCAGGATAACTTTATCCCAAAATAGCAACTCGCCAACTTTACCGGGTCCTACTGGTCAAGTCAACTGTATTCGCATTTAATGCAGTTGTCCTCCTCCTCCAACGGGAAGACAACCTCAGTATAAGAGATACTACTCGAAGAATGACCAAGTAACTTTGCTAGACTTTTTTCTCGAAAAAGATATTCAAACATTCAAACGCACAAGCCTTCTTGAGATTAAAACTTCACCTCCATCAACAAGAAAGGCGGACGTTGGGAAGATAATATTTTTCTATCTTCATATCCCAACAAGAGCAAAGATCCAACTGTTCTTCAACACTTCAAGCACTTCAACTACATATCTTTTGTAACGAAGCAAGTTGGAAAACCCCTGTTCTCACAAGAACTCTTCTCTAACGAGAAGGACGTCTAAGTAACTGGAGTAGTGAAGTGGTGATACTTCAAGGAAGCTCAGTGAAAGGACCAGTCTTAAAGGAAGCAAGGAAGTGCATCCCAGGAGACATCTAGGCTTGAAGAAGACGTGGAGAGATTCTTAAGTGCTAGGGCTGAGGCTTTGTAATTGGGTTTTTTACAAGCTTAGTGGAACAGTGGATTAGAGGAACGAGTTGTTCCTTGAACCACTATAAAAATCCCTGGTGTCATTTACTTACTGCTTTTAATTCTTGCATTTACTTTAAACTGTTTAACTCCATAGATTTGGTCTTTGTGTTCAGTAGAACCCCTTCTGTGAGTTAACAGAAGGCCTATTGCCTTTGCTTTTCTGTGAGGCTAACCAGACAGAACTCTTACCAGAATACCATCCGCTGCCAGTCTGTTCTTCCAACAGAACAGGCTATTCTGTTAAATCTGGTACTTAGCTTGAAAAAGTTAAAAACTGGTACAGTCTATTCACCCCCCCCCTCTAGACTGTACCCACTACAACCGGGACCAACAAGTGGTATCAGAACCTCCTTGTTCTTGTAATCTTTTAGGTTACCTGTTGAACAAAGGTCCACTTGTTTACTCTGCCTCTGTTTAATCTCTTATTATGGATCACTCTCTTTCCAAGAATCTTATGTTTTCAGATCTTAAGTTTGATGATTGGAGAATCCGGATGAAGGTACACATTTGTGCTCTTCATGATGAAATGTGGGAAGTACTTGACATAGGGCCATTCACCAACTTCCAGAAGGTGAATCCAGAGCATTCCATTGACAACACAAAGCCTCAGATGATCAACAAAGCTAAATCTGAGTGGACCGCTGAAGAGAGGAGAAAATACAATCTGGACAACATAGCAAAGGACATCCTCTACAAGTCCATTGATGACAGATACTTTAAGAGAATAAAGAAGTGCAAAATAGCCAAAGAAATCTGAGATACTCTTGAGCTCATTGGAACAGGTGATGAGCAGGAGAAGGACAACAAACTAACCATTGCCAACAAGAAGTTTGATGACTTCAAACTTCTCCCTGGTGAAAGCATCTCCAAGATGTATGAAAGACTCCTTACTCTCACTGGAGAGATCTCTGAACTTGGAAAGGAACTCACCACCAAGGAAATCAACCTCAAAGTGTTGAGAGGTCTACCCTCAGCATGGAAGATGAAGGTGGTTGTTGTTCAAGCCAGCAAAGATGTGAAGACTTATCCTACAGATAAGCTCATCTCAGACCTCAAACCTCATGAGTTCGAGATGATTGAAGAAAAAGAAGATGTACCTGAAGAGAGGACCACCACAGCGCTCAGAACCAGTACATCTAAGGTAAACAATTTTGATCCCTCTGTATTATTATCTAACGAATATATGGCTGCCTTTGCCAGAAGATTCAAGAAGTTCATGAAGAACCCCAGAGATGGAAGAAGTCCATCTGCCAGCAGAAAACCATTCCAGAAGACCAAGTCTGCAGATACTAGTGGAGAGCTTCTCTACTACAACTGCAGACAACCTGGACATTTCAAGGCTAACTGTCCTCATCCTAGAGTGTCCAAGAGACAAGGACAAGATGGAGAGAAGAAATGTGAAGACAATACTATAAGGAGGAAGGCACTTGTCACAGAACAGTTCGAGAAAGATCCCCTTTCTGAGACAGAATCCAGTTCTGATTCTGATTCTGATGAGGCCTTCTGTTGCCTGGATACTGAAACATAAGACCTGTGCCTCATAGCCCAATCTAATGATGAGGTAACCTCCTCTTCTAACTCTCGTTTTTCTTTGGTAGGCACAGCTTTAAATGATGATGCAATGTCATCATTGTGGGAAGAGTTCAGAACTATCCAAACCACTTATTTTTAGTCAAAGAAAAAAACAGTAAGCTAAAAGTTGAAATCTCTGACTTAAGAAAAGAGACTGAGGTAAAAATCAATCTCTTGATTGAGAAAAGGGATGAACTTGAAGCTGAAAATGTTTCTCTTCTAGATAGAATAAGAGAAATTAAGCATTTTGAGGTCAGATACAATAGCTTTATGACAATGCAAACTTCTCTAAAGGCTGTTGATATTGATCAAATGCTTTCCCCCGTTTCTGGTCTTGGATATGTTGCAACAGAATCCGGTGAGCCTTCTATAAGGCCTAGCACCAAAATTGCTAAGGTTGATAAAGTCATAGAACCACGGACTTCTAGCCCCATTTGTCATGCTGGTATATCTGGCACCAAGGTTATTCACGAGGAAGTTAGGCCAGAAAAAGAAAAGATAAAGGTTCAACAGAAACTCATTTTAAAAATCAATGAACCTAGCCAATTCTGTGATAAAGGCTACACTGTTGAATTCACAAAGGACTTCTGCTATGTGAAGCATGAGACAACAAAGGAAGTGGTTCTTACAGCAACAAGGAAGAAGAATATCTATGTGGTTGATTGGAAAACTGCTAAAGATGGAGTATGCTTGATAGCCAAGGGAGATTCAAAACTAAGTTGGGACTGGCACAAGAAGCTTAGTCATTTGAATTTCAAAACAATCAACAAATTTGCAAGAGAACACATTGTAGATGGACTGCCAGACATAGTCTACAAGAAAGAGACCCTCAGCAGTGCATGCCAGAAGGGAAAACAACAGAAGAACTCTTTCAAACCCATTGCTGGAGATCTTTCCACTAGTCCTTTATATCTCATCCACATGGATCTATTTGGACCAGTTGAGACTCCAAGTGTTGGTGGCAAGAAATATACACTAGTCATGGTAGATGACTACTTCAGATATACATGGACTATCTTTTTTACAAAGAAAAATGAAACTCTTCAGAAGTTGCCCTCTCTGTTAAAGCAACTTCAGACTGAGAAGAATATGAAAGTCAGGACAATCAGATCTGACAGAGGAACTGAATTTGTCAATCAAGTCATTAAGGACTTCTGTGATCAAAATGGAACCTTTCATCAACTCTCTGCCGCCAGAACACCTCAACAGAATGGCGTAGTAGAAAGGAGGAACAGAACGTTGGAGGAAGCTGCAAGGACAATGATTGCAGAATCGGGATTACCAATGAGATACTCGGTTGAAACAATCAACACTGCATGCTGCACCCAGAACAGAAGCATGATCAACAAGAATCACCAGAAGACCCCTTATGAACTATGGAACAGAAGGAAACCTAACATCAGTTATTTCCATATATTTGGATGCAAATGCTACATTCTGAATAATGGAAAGGAGAATCTAAAGGTGTTCCAAGAGAAAGTTGATGAAGGTGTATTCATAGGCTACTCAAGCACAAGCAAAGCCTATAGAGTTGATAGGCACTAGTTGTTAGTGGCTAAGTGTACATTTTTATTATCATTTGTAGTATCTATTTACTAGTATTGTGCAAATTTATAAATGTTAGTTTACATTTGATTGTAATCATATTTCCAGCATTTTATTGTTTGTTGTAAGTTGTAGTTAGTTTGGTTTTAAGTTTAGGATAGGTTTGGAAGCAAAAAGGATGAAGAAACCCGAGTTTTGTGCAAAAACCCGGTCGGGTATGGATTTTACCCGGCCGGGTATGAAGTGACAAAGGAAACTGCTGCAAACTAGCAAATACCCGGTCGGGTATTCCACATACCCGGTCGGGTATTTTGTGATTTCAGACCAAAAGACGTGCAGAAGACACAAAAACATGGGAAAATATTTGATTAGGTAAATACCCGGTCGGGTATGTCAAAATACCCGGCCGTGTATCCGGCATTAGGTGTTGAAAACACCTATAAATAGCCCCATTTTCCTTCACATTTGATCATCCCTTCTTCCATTCTCTTTAGCTCAGTTTAGAATAGCATTTATTTATATTTTTCTAGCTATGTTTAGCCTCCAAATGAGGAGCTAAATTTCCATTCTTGGTTTTGCTCTTGAAGCTTGTTGATTATTAAAGTTGTGAGTTATTTTCTTAACTTCTTCTCTTGGTTATTAATTCTTCCCTTAATCTCATTCTATATTAATGTTGGAGGGTTGCTAAGTGACGATTAGTTAACGTTCCGACATTAATTACTACTAGAAATGATCAATGAACCGATGGTTAATCGTTGGTGGTTTCACAAGTAAGTAACTTCGGTTTATTAATGCACGGTCGTGGTTAATAGACTTAAGAGGGATCAATTTTGTTGGTTAAACTGAAACCGTTGTGTTAAGGTTATCAATCTCAATTGATTTCATCAAGGAGTTAAAAAGATTGAATGCTACTATTATATCGGTATACGGCGTTGTTCTATATTTGATTAATAGTAAGGGTTATTAATGAACGGTCGTTGTTAATAACTACCCTCGATGAATTGGAGATACTCCTCGATTGAGTATTCGAGAGGGGATAAGTTATAGATATAACAAGTATCGACTAAAATATATCAACAAGTGGAAAGTAGCAAAGCCAAGTCCCTTTTATTCTTGAATTAAACACATATAGGTTGTTCATCTTAGTTTCTTAATTGAATTAAATCACTCAAAATCAAAACCCCCCTTTTTATTACTAGTTTCATAGAAAGAAAATCATTCCTTTCCATGTGGATACGAACTCTACTACGTTATACTACGTATAAGTGTTTAGTATTGAATTTATTTTGACGCACCGTGACAAAGTGCTCGTCAAATTTGGCGCCGTTGCCGGGGAAAGGCAATTATTTTTCTTTCTATTTTATTTCAAGAAAAATAAAAAATATATATATAAAGTTTTCTATTTTTGCTGAGCTTTGTTTGAGTATATGGTAAAAACCCGATCCATAAATCAACTCACCTACCAAACAAACCCTGAAATAGAAAAAGCTCTCGAGCGGTTAAAGAATAAATTCTCAAATACCGACTCGGGGGAATCCTCAAGTGCTAGTTCTCAATCTAGCGAGTCCGAGGAGTCAATATCAATGGCTCTTGAAACAAGAACGCTGAGGGAGCTCACAGCCCCCAATCTAAATCAACAACCCTTATGTATCACCTTCCCAACTCTTGATGCGGGTGCTACATTTGAGTTGAAATCCGGACTCATACATCTACTTCCATCTTTCCACGGGCTAAGAGGAGAGGATCCGAATAAACATCTTTCGGAGTTCCACATCGTTTACACAAGCATGTGCCCAAACGGTGTTACCGAGGAGCAAATTAAGTTGAGGGCTTTCCCATTCTCCCTCAAAGACACCGCCAAAGATTGGCTATTCTATCTTCCCTCGGGAAGCATAGACACTTGGGCGGCCATGAAGAAGAGCTTCCTCGAAAGGTATTATCCCGCCTCCATCTCCTCATCTTTAAAGAAACAAATCAGCAATGTGGAGCAAAAAGATGATGAATCGTTCTACGAATTCTGGGAACGATTCAAGAAACTCTGTGCGAGCTGTCCGTATCACGGCTACTCGGAGCAAGACCTCATCCTTTACTTTTATGATGGTCTTTGCGATGATGATAGACGGATGATCAATGTTGCATGTGGAGGAGGAATAGTCAACAAAACTCCTTCTCAAGCTAGGAATCTTATCTCGGAGTTGGCCGAAAATTGTAGACACTATGATCGGCGGTCAACAAAGAGAGTTATGGCAGCGGAATCCAACAACTCGTTGGAGAGTCAAGTAGCCGGCTTGACTTCTTTGGTTAAAGATTTCCTTTTGAATCCAAAAACTCAAGAAGTCATGGTCTGCGGCATCTGTTCAACACAAGGGCATCCCACAGATTCTTGCCCAACTTTACAAGAGGAGAACTCCGAGCAAGTCAATGCTTTGGGATTCCAAGGCCAAAGGAGGTACGATCCTCACGGTAACACCTACAATCCAGGATGGAGGGATCATCCAAATCTAAGGTACGGAAACCCTAAACCCCCTCAACAAACAAACCCTCCCCCTCCTCAACAATTTAAACAACAAGGCCAAACATCGAACTCAAGCATGTCCACTGAAGACATGATTCGAGCATTAGCCATGAATATGACTACGATGCAACAAAGTGTGACCCAATTTCAAGAAACCACAAAGTCTAGCATCCACAATTTGGAAAGCCAAATGATCCAAATCTCAAACGCCATGAGTAGACTAGAAGCTAGGGATTCGGCAAAACTCCCATCTCAAACGGAGCCGAACCCGAGGCAACAAGCTCATGCGGTCACTTTGAGAAGTGGCAAAGAGTTGGTTATGGCTAAGGAAAAAGCAAAGAGCCATGTGGGAGAAGAGGAGGAGGAGATCTTGATGCCAAGCACATACCCTCAAAATGAAGAGGAAAAAGAGGAGGAGATCACACCTCAAAGAAAGTTCCCACCGCTCAACTCATATGAGCCGGTGCCACCTTTTCCGGAGGCTCTCAAGGATAACCGGAAATACAACAATGACAAAGACATCTATGAGACCTTCAGCAAATGTGAGGTAAATATCCCTCTTCTCAATTTAATAAAAGGTGTTCCTAGGTTTGCAAAGTTTTTAAAAGAACTTTGCACAATTAAAAGGAAACACAAGTTGAATGGCAAGCATAAAATCCAAGTAAGTGAAAGAGTGTCGGCCGTTTTTCAAAAGAAACTGCCTAAAAAGTATAGTGATCCGGGAATGTTCACTATACCATGTAAACTTGGAAATTCTAGTTCTTCTAGGGCTATGTTAGATTTGGGTGCATCAATCAATGTCATCCCATATTCTCTATATAAGTCCCTAAAACTAGGACCTTTACATGAGACGGGGGTCGTTATCCAACTTGCCGATAGATCCAATGCCTACCCAAAAGGTGTGGTAGAGGATGTTTTCGTCATGGTGGATAATTTAATCTTTCCCGCTGATTTTTACGTTCTTGAAATGGAGAACGATAAAAATGTAGTCCCAATTTTACTAGGCCGACCCTTTTTGAAAACGGCTAAGGCAAAAATTGACGTTTTTAGTGGAGTGTTAACCATGGAGTTCGATGGTGAAAAAGTCGAATTTAATATCTACGACTCCATGAAATACCCCACTGATAATCACTCTCTATTTGCGATTGACACTTGCGACACTTGGGTCCAAGATGTATTTGAAATTGAGGGCAAGGATGAAGCACTAAGCGCAATAGAAAACGACATAGAGGATTTTAAATTGGAATACTCTATGTCGAATAACATGAAGATTATGGTGGCGGAGTTAAATCAACTCCCACTTTTGCCACCGGGCTCTAAAGCCCTCCCACTAACCATTCCAAGCAAGAAGCCGCTACCATCTGTTTTGCAGGCGTCGGAGGTGGAATTAAAACCACTCCCTAAAAATATGAAGCATGTGTTCTTGGGTGAAAATCACACCCTACCGGTGATTATTTCAAATGCCCTGTCCCAAGAACAAGAAGAAAGATTGATCGCAGTTTTGAAAGAATATAAATTGGCCATTGGATGGTCTACTGCCGACATCAAAGGCATTAGTCCATCCACATGCATGCACAGGATCTTGCTCGAAGACGATGCCAAAGCGGTGAGACAACCGCAACGAAGATTGAACCCACCCATGATGGAGGTGGTGAAAAAGGAGGTAATCAAATTGCTTCAAATGGGAATCATCTTTTCCATTTCCGATAGCAAGTGGGTGAGTCCTACTCAAGTGGTGCCAAAGAAGACCGGAGTAACGGTCATTGAAAACAAGGATGGCGAGATGGTGCCCACCCGAATTCAAAACGGGTGGCGAGTTTGCATTGACTACCGAAGACTCAATTCGGTGACTAGGAAAGACTTCTTTCCATTGCCTTTTATTGATCAAATGCTAGAGAGGTTAGCAGGGCACAAGTTCTATTGTTTTCTCGATTGTTACTCCGGGTATTTCCAAATACCAATAGCCCCGGAGGACCAAGAGAAAACAACTTTCACATGTCCATTTGGCACTTTTGCCTACCGACGAATGCCCTTTGGATTATGCAACGCACCGGGCACCTTTCAAAGGTGCATGATGAGCATCTTTTCAGAATTTGTGGAGGTATTCATGGAGGTCTTTATGGATGATTTCACAATCCATGGGGACTCTTTTGACTCTTGCCTCTATCACCTCACTCTTGTGCTAAAGAGTTGCATTGAATCCAACCTTGTGCTGAACTCTGAAAAATGCCACTTCATGGTAGAACAAGGGATTGTTCTTGGGCATGTGATTTCATCAAAGGGGATCGAGGTGGACAAAGCAAAGATCGATGTGATTCAAATGCTCCCGTACCCCACAAATGTACGGGACATCCGCTCTTTCCTCGGTCACGCCGGTTTCTATAGGAGATTCATCAAGGATTTCTCAAAAATCTCATCTCCCCTTTGCAAACTTTTACAAAAGGAGGTGGAATTTAATCTAAACGATGAATGCAAAGAGGCTTTTGACACTCTGAAAGCAAGATTGGTGACTGCCCCGATCATACAGGCTCCCGACTGGTCTCTTCCTTTTGAGATCATGTGCGACGCAAGTGACTATGCGGTGGGGGCTGTTTTGGGCCAGAAAGTTGGAAGAGCCTCCCATGTCATCTACTACGCCTCATCAACCCTCAACGAAGCCCGAAAGAACTACTCCACCACCGAGAAGGAAATGCTAGCGGTGGTTTTTGCTTTGGAAAAGTTTCGTTCCTACCTTCTTGGAACGAAAGTTATTGTCTACACCGACCATGCCGCTCTTCGATTCCTTATGACAAAGAAAGAAGCCAAACCAAGACTCATTCGATGGGTCCTTCTATTGAGTGAGTTTGATGTGGAAATCAAAGACAAGAAAGGAGCGGAGAATTTGGTGGCCGATCATTTAAGCCGCCTCATTCCTCACAAAGACATCGAAGACCTCCACACAAATCTCATCAAAGGAGAATTCCCGGACGAAACTCTCTTCTCCATCAAAGTCACACAATCATGGTACGCAAATATCGTGAACTTCCTCGTTTCCGGCAAATCTCCTCCACAACTCTCAAAATCTCAAAAAGAAAAATTAAGAATGGATTCAAGACTCTATGTGTGGGATGACCCATATTTGTGGAAGCATTGTAAGGATCAAATAATCCGAAGATGAATCCCTGAATATGAGATAGCCCACATCATAGAGTTTTGTCACTCTTATGCTTGCGGAGGACATTTCGGCCCGAAACGAACAGCAATGAAGATACTTGAAAGTGGTTTTTGGTGGCCGAGTCTATTTCGGGATGCACACGGCTTTTGCCGATCTTGTGACAATTGCCAAAGAGCGGGCAACATTTCCAGGAGGAACGAGATGCCACAAAACCCCATGCTTTTCTGTGAGATTTTCGATGCATGGGGTATCGACTTCATGGGACCATTCCCAAATTCCCAAGGTAACATATACATCCTTCTTGCAATAGACTACGTCTCCAAATGGGTGGAGGCCAAAGCAACAAAAACTGATGATGCCAAGGTGGTGGCTAGTTTTCTCAAATCACACATATTTTCAAGGTTCGGGGTCCCTCGAATTTTAATTAGCGATCGAGGCACACATTTTTGCAATAAAATTGTGGGATCCCTACTGAAAAAATATGGTGTGACTCACAAAGTTTCTACAGCCTACCACCCTCAAACCAATGGCCAAGCGGAAACATCAAACAGGGAGTTGAAATCTATACTCCAGAAAACAGTGAACCCGAACAGGAAGGATTGGAGTATACGTATTGATGATGCGCTATGGGCATACCGAACTGCTTACAAAACCCCAATCGGTATGTCTCCTTATAGACTTGTGTTTGGGAAAGCATGTCATCTCCCTGTAGAGCTCGAACACAAATCCTATTGGGCGGTTAAAGAATTCAACCTCAATCTTGACGAGGCCGGTGTACATAGGAAGCTCCAATTACAAGAATTGGAAGAACTTCGCCTGGATTCTTATGACAATGCAGAAATATACAAAAGAAAAATGAAGGAATGGCATGATAAAATGATCATACGAAAAGACTTTAAACTTGATGAAAAAGTCCTCCTATTCCAATCACGCCTTCGTCTATTTCCGGGAAAGCTGAGATCCCGTTGGACCGGACCATACAAAGTGGTCAAAACATATCCACACGGGGCGGTGGAAATTCAGGACCTGGAGACAGGAGAGGTGCTGAAAGTGAACGGACAGAGACTCAAACCCTTCTTTGAAAGTTTTCAACCCAAAAACGTGGAAGTCGTAGACCTTTCTGAACCGGTCTACGAATGAAGAACGACAGAAGATATCGTCGAGCCACGACGTTAAATAAAGCGCTTCTTGGGAGGCAACCCAAGCAAGGTACGTTTACTTATTTTATTTTACCTTTACATTTTTTTCAAAAAATAGGGCAACTTAAGCAAAATAAAAGCAAACAAGAAGAGTGAGTTGGGGAGAATTAAAAAGGAAAATGTGGGAAGCTGGGATGAAAACCCGAAAGGGCACCTAGGCAAAATGAGAGAATGAGAGAAAGTATTTCTTTTATATTTGCAGGATCCTAAGGGTACACATAAGGAGCAAAAGAAGAGGAACCCAATGATGCTGAAGACCTTTTATTCATGTGTTTTGATCATTGAAACATTCTCTTATGTTGATTTTCAAAAACACTTGTGAATGGTTGTAATTGCTACAATTGTTGGTTTGGAAACTTCATGGACAGAATTTGTTTTACTCGAGACGAGTAAAAGTTCAAGTGCGGGGGTGTTTGATAGGCACTAGTTGTTAGTGCCTAAGTGTACATTTTTATTATCATTTGTAGTATCTATTTACTAGTATTGTGCAAATTTATAGTTGTTAGTTTACATTTGATTGTAATCATATTTCCAGCATTTTATTGTTTGTTGTAAGTTGTAGTTAGTTTGGTTTTACGTTTAGGATAGGTTTGGAAGCAAAAAGGATGAAGAAACCCGAGTTTTGTGCAAAAACCCGGTCGGGTATGGATTTTACCCGGCCGGGTATGAAGTGACAAAGGAAACTGCTGCAAACTAGCAAATACCCGGTCGGGTATTCCATATACCCGGTCGGGTATTCTGTGATTTCAGACCAAAAGACGTGCAGAAGACACAAAAACATGGGAAAATATTTGATTAGGTAAATACCCGGTCGGGTATGTCAAAATACCCGGCCGGGTATCCGGCATTAGGTGTTGAAAACACCTATAAATAGCCCCATTTTCCTTCACATTTGATCATCCCTTCTTCCATTCTCTTTAGCTCAGTTTAGAATAGCATTTCTTTATATTTTTCTAGCTATGTTTAGCCTCCAAATGAGGAGTTAAATTTCCATTCTTGGTTTTGCTCTTGAAGCTTGTTGATTATTAAAGTTGTGAGTTATTTTCTTAACTTCTTCTCTTGATTATTAATTCTTCCCTTAATCTCATTCTATATTAATGTTGGAGGGTTGCTAAGTGACGATTAGTTAACG
This sequence comes from Cuscuta europaea, assembly GCA_945859875.1. Lineage (NCBI taxonomy): Eukaryota > Viridiplantae > Streptophyta > Magnoliopsida > Solanales > Convolvulaceae > Cuscuta > Cuscuta europaea. The sequence goes on along the minus strand of CAMAPE010000068.1, from coordinate 994,063 downwards.
TTCCGACATTAATTACTACTAGAAACGATCAACGAACCGATGGTTAATCGTTGGTGGTTTCACAAGTAAGTAACTCGGTTTATTAATGCACGGTCGTGGTTAATAGACTTAAGAGGGATCAATTTTGTTGGTTAAACTGAAACCGTTGTGTTAAGGTTATCAATCTCAATTGATTTCATCAAGGAGTTAAAAAGATTGAATGCTACTATTATATCGGTATACGGCGTTGTTCTATATTTGATTAATAGTAAGGGTTATTAATGAACGGTCGTTGTTAATAACTACCCTCGATGAATTGGAGATATTCCTCGATTGAGTATTCGAGAGGGGATAAGTTATAGATATAACAAGGATCGACTAAAATATATCAACAAGTGGAAAGTAGCAAAGCCAAGTCCCTTTTATTCTTGAATTAAACACATATAGGTTGTTCATCTTAGTTTCTTAATTGAATTAAATCACTCAAAATCAAAAACCCCCTTTTTATTACTAGTTTCATAGAAAGAAAATCATTCCTTACGTTATACTACGTATAAGTGTTTAGTATTGAATTTATTTTGACGCACCGTGACAAAGTGCTCGTCAAGAGTACTCAACAGAAGGACTCTACATGTTGAAGAATCCATACATGTAAAGTTTGATGATAGCACCTATGTTGAAGATATAACAGAGACCCTGAAGGAAGTCACCCTAGCTGACAGAACACCTAAGTCAACAGAAGAGGTAGCAGTTAATCCAGTGTTTCCAACACCTGCACCAAACCCCCTTTTGTTAAATGAAGATGAAGATTCAGAAGATGATGAACCAGAGAAACCAAAACAACAACTGACAGAACCTGACCTAACCTGGTTAAGAGATCATCCTCTTAACCAAGTGATTGGACAAATCAGAAGTGGTGTACAAACCAGATCTGGCTTAACAAAAAGAGAAGCAATGTTTGCCTGCTACATATCTCAGATGGAACCTATGACTGTGGAAGAAGCCCTTGCAGACTCAGACTGGATCAATGCAATGCAAGAAGAACTTACTCAATTTAAAAGGAACAAAGTGTTGGAAGTTTTTCCTAGACCAAAGCACCAGAATGTCATTGGAACCAAATGGGTATTCAAGAACAAAGCAGATGAAGATGGCAACATTGTAAGGAATAAAGCAAAGCTGGTAGCTAAGGAATACTGCTAAGAAGAAGGAATTGATTTTGATGAAACTTTTGCACCAGTGGCCATATTAGAAGCCATCAGAATCTTCCTAGCCTATGTTGCCTACAACAACATCAAGGTCTACCAAATGGATGTCAAGGGTGCATTTCTGAATGGAGATCATGAAGAAGAAGTTTATGTGGAACATGTGACACCGCACCCGAACGTCCTGGAAATTCAAATTTAATTTCAAAGCGTATGTATTGAATTCTCCTATTTTCGAACAATTGTAAAACGATTAAAGTTTTACGGAACGTATGATTTATCATATTACTATTTTGGGCTTATACAATGGTAACGGGATTCTAAATAATTAATTGGGCCATATCACTGATATTGGGGCCCAACATCCTTAAATAAAGATATACAACCCATCGGTACAATGTAAGAGCAGTCGGGCAGACCAAATGTTATTTTGGGCCTAACCTGCTAAAAATAGTAATTATTCAAGAATGGCACCCTAGACCCATTGAAGGATGACCCACACGGTTGGTAGAACGTATATATAGATATATATACATATTAACATCATAAATGAATGATGGAATGATTGGAGAAGAATATAAATGCCTATGGTCCCATCTTTGGCATTATTAGGCTGAATAATGGGAGTAGGGTTTTCTTTTGTAATTGTACATCAAATAAATTATTGGGACCACCCTACTCATATTAGAGACCAATAATATGAAGTAGGAGGTTGACTTGATCTGAATAAATTGAGGAGATTACAAAAGTACATCTTATGACAAAGGACAAAAATGATAGAACCCATCTTTCCACTCTTGGATGTATTGGTAGATATTTTGCTCCCAAATTATTTAGGGGACATGATAGTACGCCTCACACCTTCCTAACACCTGAAAAACAGGTAGGATGAGTTAGAACACATAAATGGGGCGGACATATTGAGTTGAGAGCTCAAACAATACAAAAGAGAAATAAAAGAGGAGGACCATCCCATGTTTAATTGGGATTAAACACCCAACCTTTTATTTTTGGGAGCCACACGTTTAGATAACGTTTTGAGAGTTTCCAGATATCTCCCCCTCACCCCTCATTCGAACTCAAAAGATAAGGGGAAGAGAGGAGCCGCACAAGAGCAAAGAAAGCAAGAGAAAAGAGAACTGTCCGCAGGAAGAACTTTAAGTGCGTTGGCCTTCTTGTGCGACTCATATCTCGAGTTATACTCATTAAAAAGAGGCGTGAGAGGTGTCCACTGAAAGCTCTCGAATAGAGGAATCCATAGGCGTGCGGTTTGAAGAAAACGGAGCAGGTTAAGGCCTACAAATGATCCGAACAGAACGCAACCTCGAAGAATACGTTTTGGTATTCAAAGTAAGTTCGAATCCAAAACCTTTCTTTCTATTGTCTAAATCATATAAATGATTGAGGAATTATTTTAAACTGGTTGAGGTGTATAAAATGTTTTTATAGAGTAACTTTAATTGTTGGAAAGGTTAGATACTAACCTAGACAAAACCTTGAAAGGTTAGGGAGCGAATTCGCCGGAAAACACCCGTTCTAGGGGCTGTTTTCGTGTCTTCGGTTAGGAGTTGAACAAGCACCTTGAAGAGGCTTTTTAACACCTATTTATAAGTAAGAAATCAATTCTCAAACCCCCTTGGACAAAGCTTGATCATTGGGTTGAGAAGGAACAAATTAAAGCTCATTTGAGGTGAGGATCGACATCTAGTTGCTTACAACTTGTAGGTTAAGCATGAGATTACCTAAATGCCAAAATCATGTTTTTCATTGATTATAATGACTGATTATTGATGAAATATTGATATATTAGATAAGTAATGAAATTGCAAATGATTTGGAAATCATATTGATAAAAATGGAGTTAAATGAATTATTGTGTGAAATAGGCATTTTTACTCATGTGTGAATTGTGTAGATACATAAATGATTATTTGTGTATTACATTGGATGACTAAGTTGCTGCTACATATTTCTAAATATGTAGGGATTTACAAATGAAACATGTGATTGATGGGAATAATCTTAATAGTATTGGAATACTAGTTAATGATTGTTTGTAATTGTTAAGAAATTGAATCTAAGGATTTGATTGTAAGTGATATACTTGATTGTGGTTCATGTGAGTAAATTGTTGTAATGTGATGCTAAGATCATGATAAGGCAGTCCGTAAGGATGTCCCGAAATAGATTATTGACAACAATTCTAGGCATAGTGAGTGCTTAGGAATTGGGGTCTATGCCAATGCAAGGAGATGTACTTGAGCCCGATGCTCTAGAATTGCATTGGGTAGACATAAGGATTTGGTTCAGCCCATGTAAGGAGATGTACTTGAGCCCGATGCTCTAGAATTGCATGGGTGAACATGACGTCGGAGATTGGTGGAGTAATTGACTTGTGATTGATGTGCATGGTGATGTAGTCGAGTTGGACTCGAGAAATGCAAACATGTGTGTTAGGGTTGAACCCTATGTATTGTCGTGACTAGGGGTCACGGGGTTTGGGTTATGTTTTGCAAACGAACCTTGGGCCATGGGCCGACTACTTTACTTTATATATAAAGTAAGTATATTTTGAAAAGGGGTAACTTGGGGTTACGGCCTAGATTATACTATCACCCTATTTGAGGGTCTTGTGTTTGAAATACTTGTTGTATATCTATTAGATGCCATCCACACCAGTACTTTATAGCCGTATAGAGTACTGGCCCTTTTTCGGGGGGGGGGGTCCCACCACCATTTCAGGTTGAGGCTAGAGCTTGCTACCTGTGCTTGTTGATCGGGCGATCATCTCGGAGGGGAAGACTTGGTTCGTGCTTCCTCCATTCTGATTTTAAACATTTTAAACCATGCTCATGGATATTGTTTTTCATTATGGAGCCTGCGTGCTCGTGTTTGCCCCGTGTGGCACTTGATCCAAACTATGATTTCCGCTGCGTATTCAATTACTTATTATGTATGTTTATGGATGACTTATGTGTGAATGATATTCGAGACGCCTTGTATAATATGGATGAGTTGGACTGCGGTTGACTATTCATATTGTACGGCGGATTGTTGACGCGTCCGGATAGGTCCGGGGCGTGACAATTTTATTGGTATCAGAGCCTTAGTCCATAAACTTCATAATGAAGACTCAAAATTCTCTTTTCCAAATGATTTTGAAAACCATGAGCATAAATGTTTTGTACTTATAGAACTTTTGGTACTTGAGATGCAAGGCCTCTAATTGTTAAGATGGTACCCATAGCAATTGGTATGGCGGCAATTCGAGCCAAGTAGTGTCTTAAGTACCTATCCGTCAAGTGACATTTGATACGAGTCTAATGACTCTTTCCAAAATTTCTTTCAGAAATGGACGGTGGTGGCAAGGTTACGAGAAGGAACCCGACGGGCCGTGCACCGGTGGGGACCGGGCAGGGGAGCCGTGGGGCCTCTAGAGTGTCTAGAGGGGCGAGCCGTGGAGGCCGATCGCACTCTGTGAGCGACGGCCATGTTGACACCGAGGATGAAACCTACTGGTCCTACGAGGACTCGAATTATCACCCGGAGACTGAGCTGGTTGAGACCCCTTACGAAGGGGATGATGATGATATGAGTGATGAAGATGCGGAGAATGACTCCCTAGCAAGAATTGAGGCGCTGTTCCAGCGATACCAGCGGGAGCGCGAAGAGAGGAGGGAACGCCGAAGGCGCCGAGGGGGGAAAACTTCGGGTAGGGCTTCAAGAGGAAGAAGCCATGGTGACTCTAGGGCCCACATTGAACCACATGGGGGCCGGGGTGATGGAGGTCCAATCATAAGGATCTCAAAATTTCTCAAGGAGGCGAGAGACTTGGGGTGCAAACCTTTCAATGGAACGGGTGACATCTCGGTCGCCGCGGAATGGATCAAGAGGCTGAACGAAGCAGCCCTTGATATGCAACTCACCCCCGAGTTTAAACTCAAGGTGGCGGTGAGATTGCTTGAAGGGATGGCGTCCACATGATGGGACGGGGCCAAGGGCAAGTATGGCAGGACCGTGACTTGGGAGAATTTCCGACAGGAGTTCTTTGCTCAATACTATTCTGATTTTGAGGTGAACGCTAAGAGGAGAGAGTACACCCTCCTGACCCAAGGTGGCAAAATGACAGTGAGGCAACTTGAACACAAATTCGAGGAGCTAGCCGAGTTCATACCAGAGTATGTTTGCAACGAGAACCGAATGGTTAACCATTTCTGGAATGCCCTGGATTTGGAAATACGTGAGAGGGCAACACAATTGCCCAACATGACCTTCAGCCAAGTAGTTGAACAAGGGTTGAAGGGAGAGAAGGAATGGGAAGAAAGAAAGATGAAAAACGCCGAAGAGGCGAAGAAGAGAAAGTGGGAGAACCATGGACCTCAAGGTCCTAACAAAAAGGGGAATCATGGAGGAGGAGGATCCTTTCGGGCACCCCCATTACCACCTAGGGGAAGCCAAGGCCCGGGCGGGCAATCACAAGCCTCAGGGACAACTCGTTGCAGAAATTGCAAGAGGAACCACCTGGGAAAATGTCGTGACCCTCCCAGATGCTACCAATGTGGGAACACCGGGCACATGAAGATGAAATGCCCACAACTGGGTGGGACAAGAGCCTCAGGACCAAGTAGTGCTATTACCGGGGCACAGAATCAAGTCGGGGCTTCCCAAGCATCTAGGGGACAAGGAGGAGCAAGCGCGAGTAACGCGCCATCCGTGAACTAGGGAAGGACTCAAGCCAGAGTCTATGTGATGACGAAGGCGGATGCTCAAGCTAACCTGGACTCTGTCGCAGGTATTACATCAATTTTGAATGTCTTTAGACTTATTTTGGGTGAGGGGAGCTGTGGGGGTTGGGTACAGGTCATCCCGGGGGTGAACCGGGGGGTTTCGCACGGTGCGGGCAAGGTTTTTCCCATGCATGGCCGGACGAACGTGTGTGTGCCTCCGTGCGTGGGTGGAAGTAGCCATCCGGTGAAGAATTTTTATGCACACATGCGTGCGTCCCCCCCACGCATGCGTGCGTGGCACCCAGACTGTTCGACGTTGATTTTTTCGCACCGAATTGCGACGTTAAGGCCTCTCCTTGATCCCAAACATGTGTATGAGCATAATAAACCACTATAAATGTATATAGATGGTAGGAAGGCATCTTACATGGCTTATAAATTTAGGAACACTAAAGATTAATGGGAAGGATGCGCGAATCCTTATCGATACCGAGGCGCAACGCTCATTCGTGAGTGAGGCGTTCGCCAAAGGCTTAGGGATACATTCGATACCAATGATACAAACTCTAGTGGTATCAACACCACTAGGGGATGACGTTGAGAGAACTTGTTATTATCCATCTTGTGAGGTGGAAGTTGGTGGCCAAACCTTGAGGTGTGATTTCGTACCGCTGAGCATGATTGATTTTGATGCGATCCTAGGGATGGATTGGCTAGAAAAGCATCATGCTAGGGTAGATTGCTACACAAAGGTTCTAGAACTCAAAGGCAATGATGGGAATGCCCTACGCTTCGAGGGTGATCGAGGCAAGTCAAATAGTTGCATCATATCCGTCGTGAGAGCGAGGAGTATGATGAGAAAGGGATGCCACACATATCTAGCATACGTGGTGAACAAAACTAAGGAGGAACCGAACCTCGACGATGTAAGGGTGGTTTGTAGGTACCCGGATGTCTTCCCTAAAGACCTACCGGGGCTTCCACCCGATAGAGAGATTGAGTTTGTGATCGAGGTTGAGCCCGGCACCAAACCAATCTCTATACCACCGTACCGAATGGCGCATGCGGAACTGAATGAGTTGAAAACCCAATTGCAAGAGCTATTGGATAACGGTTTCATTAGACCGAGCTATTCACCGTGGGGAGAAACAGTCCTTTTTGTGAAAAAGAAGGATGGGACTCTACGTATGTGCATCGACTACCGACAATTGAACAAAGTCACCATCAATAATAGGTACCCTTTACCTAGGATCGATGACTTGTTTGACCAGCTCCGGGGGGCAACGGTATTTTCAAAGATTGACTTGAGGTCAGGGTATCACCAATTGAAGATCAAAGAGAGCGACATACCGAAGAGTGCTTTCCGCACAAGGTATGGTCACTTTGAGTTCTTGGTTATGTCGTTTGGGCTGACTAACGCCCCAGCGGCATTCATGGACTTGATGAACCGAGTTTTTCATAAATATTTGGATCAGTTTGTAATCGTGTTCATAGATGAAATCTTGATTTAGTCAAGGAATGAAGAGGAGCACGAGAGACACTTGGTGCTGGTTTTTGAAATACTACGAGAGAAGCAGCTCTATGCCAAATTCTCTAAGTGTGAGTTTTGGCTTAAGGAGATCGGCTTTCTCGGGCACGGGGTTTCTGAATCAGGCATTTCTGTGGACAACAAGAAGATTGAGGCCATCACAAAATGGGAAAGACCTAAGAACGTGAAGGAGATTCGTAGTTTCCTTGGACTAGCGGGCTACTATAGAAAATTCGTGGAGAAATTCTCAGTTTTGGCATCACCATTGACGAAGCTCACTCGAAAAGGAGCAAAGTTCGTGTGGGATGACCGATGTGAGAAAGGATTCTTAGAACTGAAGAAAAGGTTAACTGAGGCACCAGTACTCGCCTTACCGAAACAAGGTATGGGGTACGATGTCTACAGCGATGCGAGCATCCAAGGGCTTGGATGTGTATTGATGCAGAATGGGAGGGTGATTGCCTATGTTTCACGACAGTTGAAGAAGCACGAGGTGAATTATCCCACTCATGACTTAGAATTGGGGGCCGTGGTTTTTGCACTAAAGATATGGAGGCATTATCTCTACGGAGAGACATGTCACATATACACCGACCACAAGAGTTTAAAATATGTGTTTACTCAGAAAGAGTTAAACATGAGACAACGACGGTGGATGGAATTGATAAAGGACTACCACCTAGTGATTGAGTATCATCCGGGGAAGGCAAATGTTGTGGCCGATGCCCTTAGCCGGAAGAGTTCATCGGGGGCTTTGATAACCAACTTGAGGGCATTGAGAGCCCAATTGGAAGTATCAACTGATGGAGTATATGGCCCGGGAACCCCCGGCCCACAGACTCCTACTACTCCAGCGAAGGCCCAACAGGCCCAGAAGGCCCAACAGGCCCAAATCACAGCGCCCAGAGTACCAAGCAGCCCGCACTACGCGTCAGGGGTGCCTTCGGCCCCCTGGCCGAAGGCTCTGAACTCTCGCAGAACGGGTTTCTCAAGCAAATGAAGAAACTGGGAGAAAACGGCGAAAAAAGTAGCCCTCGGCACTATGAGCCCTCGGCACCAGGGTGCCATTGGTTGGAGGAGCCCTCGGCTACTCCTCTATAGCCGAAGGCATCTCACTCGACAAGATATCCGCCTCGCATGCGTACAGATCACCGTACCCTGCACAGACGTCCCATCCAACAGCCGCATTAAATGCGGCCACATGCGGCTGCCAGCGCCAACCAGTTGAGGTGACCCCTCGGCCAATGAGCGCTTGACACGTGTCCCTATCCGGCATTTATTGCTACTATAAATAGCACCCCATTTCCACATTTGTAACCACGACATTCATACTGAATACACTCTCTCTACATTTACTTGCTTACTCTGACTTCTCTCTAAGTTATTCCCCGCAATAACCCTTCGGATATATACCCCCGGGTAGACTATCCATCATTTGGTGCTCTCGTTGAGAGCTCGAACAATCAAGTAAGAAACTCTCCCCCTCGACCAAACACAAAACATTAGCCCTCTATCAAAATGGTGAGGACAACACGTGCCAACTCAAAGAACGTAGAAGACAAGAACCTGGCCCTCGGCGACGTCAACGCCCCCGAAGCCTCTCACAGGGCTCCCGAGGGCGGTGTCATCGCTGGGCTGGAACAGGCGGCTGTCGACCTACGCCTTCAGATCCAACAAAATGCCCCCGATGCCCGCCTCGGCATCGAGGCCAAGAAGAAAAACCGGAGCGATGACCAAGTCAGCCCTCCGATTCTCACCATCGACGTGCAATCAGCGCTCTCCGCCTTCATCCAAACGCTCACTCAGAACCCGGGTACCTTCGGCACCCTGGCTCCGGCTCACCCCCAGGTTGGGGAAAACATCATACTTCCCCCTCCGCCACACCCCTTCGGAAATCCCACCCCTCGGGTAAGGAACGACGAAGGGGTAGTGGCCCAGGATACGTCCTCCCAGGAAGTACAGTCCCGGGACCGCCACAATGACAACAGGGAGAGGCCCCGCACTTCCGCCCTCAACCGGCTCGGAGGAGGGCCAGACCGCCGAGGGGTCCAAGACCGCCTCGGAGGAAAGGCACTCCAAAGGCCCCAGGAAAGTGGGGGGTCTGTCTCAAGGGCAGACGAGGAGCGTCCCCCTCGGGACATAAAAGCAACAACTCCTCACCAACTTCAGAGATCACGACAGGACAACATCAAAGGGCAAGCACAAATTACTCCTTTTCCCTCAAGTACCTTTCGGCAAAAGGAGTGAGGGACTCCTGATGGAGTATATGGCCCGGGAACCCCCGGCCCACAGACTCCTACTACTCCAGCGAAGGCCCAACAGGCCCAGAAGGCCCAACAGGCCCAAATCACAGCGCCCAGAGTACCAAGCAGCCCGCACTACGCGCCAGGGGTGCCTTCGGCCCCCTGGCCGAAGGCTCTGAACTCTCGCAGAACGGGTTTCTCAAGCAAATGAAGAAACTGGGAGAAAACGGCGAAAACAGTAGCCCTCGGCACTATGAGCCCTCGGCACCAGGGTGCCATCGGTTGGAGGAGCCCTCGGATACTCCTCTATAGCCGAAGGCATCTCACTCGACAAGATATCTGCCTCGCATGCGTACAGATCACCGTACCCTGCACAGACGTCCCATCCAACAGCCGCATTAAATGCGGCCACATGCGGCTGCCAGCGCCAACCAGTTGAGGTGACCCCTCGGCCAATGAGCGCTTGACACGTGTCCCTGTCCGGCATTTATTGCTACTATAAATAGCACCCCATTTCCACATTTGTAACCACGACATTCATACTGAATACACTCTCTCTCTACATTTACTTGCTTACTCTGACTTCTCTCTAAGTTATTCCCCGCAATAACCCTTCGGATATATACCCCCGGGTAGACTATCCATCATCAACTAATGGCGTCTTGGTGGCGAGATTTGAGGTGAGACCTACCTTACTTGACGAGATCAAGAGGGGTCAGGAGCTTGATGATGAGCTCAAGAAGGTCTGAGAACGCATGGTAGCGGGGCCGGTAGAGGATTTTCGTGAAAGAGACGATGGTCTCTTGTTATTCCGTGATCGAGTGTGCGTACCGTCGAATGATGAGCTCCGAAAGTCCATTCTAGAGGAGGCTCATTCCTCAGTGTATGCTATGCACCCGGGAGGCACGAAGATGTACAGGGATCTGAAAGAAAGCTACTGGTGGTCTGGTATGAAGAGGGAAATAGCAAAATACATCAGTCGATGCCTTACTTGTCAGCAAGTTAAGGCGGAACGTCAGCATCCAGCGGGCTTATTGCAGCCACATTCCATCCGTGAATGGAAGTGGGAACATGTGACTATGGATTTCGTGGTAGGCCTACCACGGACGATCAGGAACTATGATGTAGTTTGGGTTGTTGTTGAGACGTGTCCCTGTCCGGCATTTATTGCTACTATAAATAGCACCCCATTTCCCCATTTGTAACCACGCTGAAAACGCTCCACATTTATAATACACTCTCTCACTCTACATTTACCTGCTCTGACTTCTCTCTAAGTTATTCCCAGCAATAACCCCTCGGATATATACCCCCGGGTAGACTATCCATCATTTGGTGCTCTCGTTGAGAGGTCGAACAATCGAGTAAGAAACCCTCCCCCTTCGCCAAACACTAGCCCTCTACCAAAATGGTGAGAACAACACGTGCCAACTCAAAGAACGTAGAAGACAAGAACCTGGCCCTCGGCGACGTCAACGCCCCCGAAGCCTCTCACAGGGCTCCCGAGGGCGGTGTCATCGCTGGGCTGGAAAAGGCGGCTGTCGACTTACGCCTTCAGATCCAACAAAATATCCCCGATGCCCGCCTCGGCATCGAGGCCAAGAAGAAAAACCGGAGCGATGACCAAGTCAGCCCTCCGGTTCTCACCATCGACGTGCAATCGGCGCTCTCCGCCTTCATCCAGACGCTCACTCAGAACCCGGGTGCCTTCGGCACTCTGGCTCCGGCTCACCCCCAGGTTGGGGGAAACATCATACTCCCCCCTCCGCCACACCCCTTCAGAAATCCCACCCCTCGGATGAGGAACGACGAAGGGGTAGTGGCCCAGGATACGTCCTCCCAGGAAGTACAGTCCCGGGATCGCCACAATGACAACAGGGAGAGGCCGCGCACTTCCGCCCTCAACCGGCTCGGAGGAGGGCCAGACCGCCGAGGGGTCCAAGACCGCCTCGGAGGAAAGGCACTCCAAAGGCCCCAGGAAAGTGGAGGGTCTGTTTCCAGGGCAGACGAGGAGCGTCCCCCTCGGGACAAAGGCAAGGCACCCCTTCATGCCAATGATGCTCGCCACCAGATCAACCAGGCACACTCGGCCCGGGTTCGTTCGCAGGGGGCGGAGACCCTCCCGAAGGATCCCCGGGACGAGATTATTGCGGCCCTCCAACGCCGGCTTGACGAAATGGAGTCCAACAAAGCTCACGCCACCACCTCCACCCCTCACTCAGACCTCAAATACGAGGCCATGATGGCCAAAATGGAGGAATTACAGAAGAAGGTGGCCGAGGGCTCCGGGGAACCCGTCATCCAGCTCCGGACTCGGATGCCATTTACCCCAAGGGTATTAACGGCCCGGATCCCGGAAAAATACCGAGGGCAACACATAAAGCCCTATAACGGGAAGACGGACCCTCAGGAACACTACAGCAAATATCAAAACAGCATGATGATGGTAGGGGCGTCAGACGAGTATTTGTGTCGTTGGTTCCTCTCCACCTTAGAGGGGCCAGCATACGAATGGTTCAACAGGCTGCCCGAGGGCTGCATTGATTCGTGGCAAGAACTCGCCCAGCGATTCCTGACACAATTTGCCGGGAGGCGTCACACAAGGAAGCACTTCTCCCACCTCCTAACCATACGCCAGAAAAGGGATGAGACCCTTCGGGACTTCCTGGAGCGATGGAGGACCGAAGCCGACAAAGTCGACGGTGCTGATGACGGGACCCTCCTGGCCCTCCTACAAACCGTCCTCCGCACCGGCAACTTTTCAAGGAGCCTCATCAATGAACCCCCCCCCCCCCCACGACTACATAAGGGCTTTGCAGCGGGGGGACCGATATGCTGAGGCCGAGGAGGTGGTAAAATATCACCAGCATCCGGATCAGCAGCCCCCGAGGACTGACAACAAAAACAACCGAGGGCCGGGGGCTCCTCCAAATCACCCCAAGGCTTCAGGACCCTCTGATGACCGCCCTCGGCAAGGCCAAGCCAAGCCCGGGGGAGGTTATAAGAGCAACCCTAAGACTTGGGCACAGCCCATTCTCCTGGACCGCCCTCGGACACCATTGACGCACCCCGTCAGCATCATCCTCGATTTTGCCGAGGAGAGGGGCCTCGTTGAGCGCGACTCTCGCGCACCCCCGGAGGTACATGCTATCAACCCTCAGTTCCCATACTGTCGCTTCCATCGGCACCAGGGCACAGGACCGATGACTGCCATCAGCTAAAGCCGGCCATCGAGAGGTTAATACAAGCAGGGCACCTGTCCCAATTTGTTCAGAGCCCTCGGCAGGAGGGACCTTCTCATCAGGGGCCTCCCCGAGGGCACCACACGAAGGTGAACGCTTGGGTAAACCCGAATACCATCCCCCTCGGCAAGAAGAGGGAGATTGGAAACTTGGAAGAAGAGGAGGAGGAATACCCCCACTACCAGGAGAAAAAACGCCACATCCTCATGATCACCGGTGGCAATACAGGGGGCGATTCCACCAGCCAGCGAAAGAAGTGGGCTCAATCGCTTTACGTGGGGGAAGTCACTCATATGCCCCCAGTAAAGCGACTGAGGGAGGAACCCATCACCTTCACCAACGCAGATCTCCCTCCTACTTCTTCTCCTCACAGGGATGCCTTGGTGATTCGGACGGAGATAAACGACACCATCATTCACCGAACTTACATTGACACGGGCAGCTCCGTCAATGTAATGTACCTCAGCACCTTCAGAGAGCTGCATCTGGAGAGGGGGTCCCTTCGGCCCATTAAGACCCCTCTTGCCGGTTTCACCGGCGATACTATTGATTCTGAGGGGGTAATAACCCTCCTGGTGATCTTCGACGACGGGCTCCATAGAGCCCAGCTCGAAGTGGAGTTCGTCATCGTCAACATTGACTGCGCCCACAACATCATCCTCGGCCGGCCAGCCCTCGAGGACCTCGAAGCCATCATCTCCATGAGGCACCTCTGCCTCAAGTTTCCCGCCGAGGGGGGCATTGGCTACTCCCGGGGGAATCAGAAGATCGCCCGCGCCTGCTATCTTCAGGTCACTAAGAAGGTAAGCAAGACGGAGTTCCGTATTGACACCATCACCGGAACCATCGACCAGGAAGAAAAAAGGCCGAGGGCTGAACCAGCCGAGGACGTGGAAGACTTTGCGCTCGATCCGGCCCAGCCGGAGAGAGTCGTGAAGATTGGAGCCTAGCTCCCCGAGGATCTCAAGACCGGCATCACCGACGCCCTCCGCGCCTACTCCACTGTCTTTGCATGGGGCCGGAGGACTTGCCGGGAATCAGCCGAAGGGTCATCACCCACCGCCTCTCGATGGACCCCTCGGCAAAAGCAGTACATCTCCAACTCTCTCACTCAAATACCGAGGGCTCAGAACTCCGAGGCCGACATATTATCTAAACTCTCGGCCGACTCCCCCGAGCACATCTCCAAAATTGCCAAAATTGAGGAACTCAGCCTCTCAAGCATCCGTGCAAGCCCCGTTATGAACATACAACAACGCCAAGAGGATTGGATCTCAGATATCACCGCCTTCATCTCCACAGGGCAGCTACCCGAGAATGAGACCCGTGCTAAACTGGCAAAGCTGAGGGCTCCTAGCTACACCATCGAAGATGGAAGGCTCTACAAACGATCTTACAATGGCACGCTACTTCGATGCCTTCATCAAGATGAGGCCGAGGTCGCAATGGAGGAAGTGCACAGTGGCACTTGCTCAGCTCACCAGGGACCCTTCTCCATGTCCCGAAGGCTCATCCTCCAGGGCTACTTCTGGCCAACCATGGCCAGAGATTGTGCTGACCTTGCCCGGAGGTGTACCGCATGTCAACATTTCCAGAAAGCCCCCGGCAGGCCAGCGGTCAACTATGCCCCCATCAGCACATCTGTCCCTTTTTCTCGATGGGGGATAGACCTTGTGGGCCCTCTGCCGAGGGGTACCTCCAACAACAGGTACATCATTGTGGCCATCGACTACTTTACCAAGTGGGTGGAGGCTGAGCCCCTCGCCAGTATCACAGAGGCGAAATGCCGTCATTTTGTCCTCAAGAACATCCTCACAAGGTTTGGCGTCCCCCAGCAGATCATCTCCGACAATGGGACACAATTTGAGGCAGCCCCCTTCTGTGCCCTTCTGGAGGCATGGGGCATCAAACACACCTTCTCCTCCGTTGCCTACCCTCAAGGCAACGGGCAAGTAGAGAATGCCAACCGGACCTTGCTCGAGGGCCTCAAAAAGAAGCTGGAGGCCGAGGGCGGTGGTTGGGTGGAAGAACTCCACAACATCCTTTGGGCCTACCGCACCACCCCTCGGCGAGCAACAGGTGAAACACCCTTCTTCCTATGTTACGGTTTTGAAGCCAAAGCTCCTACGGAAGTCACTCTTCCCACCCGGAGGGTGATCCAATATGACCCCGAGGTCAACGACAGCAACATGGCCCTCGACCTCCACCTCATTTCAGAACGCCGGGAGCAGGCCTTCATCCGGGCAGAAAATTACCGAAGGCAAGTCAAAAGCTACATCAACGCCAAAGTTCGCACCAGAGAATTCCAAGTGGGGGACTATGTCCTCCGGAGGAGGGAAGCCAGCCAACCAACCGAGGGAGGAAAAATGGCACCAAAATTCGAAGGCCCCTACATCATAGCAGCCATCATCAAACCTGGGACCTACAAGCTCAAACGCCCCAACGGGAAAGAAGTCCCTAGGCACTGGAATGTACACCACTTAGTTAAATTTTATCAATAATGTAAGAGCGGCCAAGCCCTCATAACTAGTGAATGTACTATCCTATGGCCCAAGGCCTCCAATTTCGAAGAATGAAGATACATTCAAGACATCAAGCCCTCATACTGACTACAGGCCCCCGGCCTCACCACGAGAAGAACCCCCTCCGGCACCAAGTGCCGAGGGCGGACACCATCAACGCCTACAACAACAGTGAAAACACCACGTGTTTTCAGTCAAGACCCCTCGGTACCAAGTACCGAGGGAGGGAACTCCTATCACCAACAACAAGGAACGCCATGTGTTTCATTTCCCTTCGGCACCCAGTGCCGAGGGTACATCCCCACCTTCAACATCAAAAAAGAAAAGATGAGAACACCAAGTGTTCCTACAGAAGACCCTTCGGCACCCAGTGCCGAGGTAACACCTCCATCATCAAACATCGAAACGAAGAAAAACACCAAATGTTTCAAAGAAGACCCCTCGGCACCCAATGCCAGGGATATGCTCTCCTATCAACTTCCAAACATATGTTGGGAAACACCAAGTGTTTCATTTGAAGACCCTTCGGTACCAAGTACCGAGGGTAGACGCCTACATCAACTACAACAAAAGAGAACACCAATTGTTCCTACAG
Organism: Cuscuta europaea; assembly: GCA_945859875.1. NCBI lineage: Eukaryota > Viridiplantae > Streptophyta > Magnoliopsida > Solanales > Convolvulaceae > Cuscuta > Cuscuta europaea. The sequence continues at coordinate 978,025 of CAMAPE010000068.1, read as the reverse complement.
AAGACCCCTCGGTACCAAGTACCGGGGGCTACACATCGAAGCTAACACCAAGTGTTGTTTCTAAAAGTCGTACCCCACGAGGACGCATATACCGAAGGCGCCACCATCGGTGCCGGCGGCACGTAGTGCCCCCGTCCATTTGCAACTAGTGTGCAAATGAAAACCCTTCCTTGAAACGCTTTCCGCGTCACTACCCCCAGGGTATGACAGGCATGAGAAATGCCCAGGATTCGACTTTCAAAAACGGAACGCTATCCGCGTCATCACCCCAAGGGTGTGACAGGCACGAGAAATGCCCAGGATTCGACTTCCAAACCGAAACGCTCCCCGCGCCACCACCCCAAGGGTGTGGCAGGCCACGGACTATGTCTAGCGCCGAGGGGACGACTTTCAAAAATGAGGCGCTTTCCGCGCCATCCCCCAAGGGGAGGCAGGTTACGGACCACCATATCTTGTGCCCAGGAAACGACCCTCGATCCCCTCGGAACTCGGAAGGTTAACCCGAGGGAGGAGAGCCATTGGTGTATTCTGATGGTCTCCTAATAGGCCCAGCCTTACCAAGAAACCAAGTTTCTTGATGCCTTCCCTTCACCACCAACCAAAAAAAAAGGTGAAGGGGAGTTGACTCAGCGAGAAATCAAATAGTACACCCCAACAGATCACAACATGCCGAGGGCTCCCCACGGGAACACCTCCGGTAATTGAAGGCTCCTATTTCCCGAAGGATACTACTCGAACAAATAGCATCAAGAAACGGCTAAGTCCACTTCCTGGTCACCTCCGGTCACACAAACACCGAAGGCTTCAACAATACAAAGGGACTGGACTATCCAAAGTACACTAAAACGGTACCTTCAAACAAATACCGAAGGCATCTGTTACGCACTAGTATCGAGGGCCCTTACCCCATGACAAGGGTCAAATTCTACAACTTTTAAAGTGTATGCCGAGGGCACACACTCCTCATTGGCTTTCTTCACAACAACAGGATTCAACATCAATTTACGCAAAGTAATGTAGAGTCAGAGGGCACCTATCACCCGAAGGCTACACAAGGAAGCAGCACTTGAAAAAATTCTAAGTCCTAAAGATTGGGCCCCCGGCCCAATCAATATTACAGCCAAGGGAATATGGTAGCCGAAGGCCATGCAATACAACAACACTTAAAAAAAACATTATGTCCTAAATGAGCAGCCCCCGGGCATCTCGTAAAGTGATGTGGAGTTAGAGGGCACCTATCACCCGAAGGCTCCCAAGGGAAAATTTACACTTAGAATATTTTCTAAGTCCTACATGTTTTCCCCCGGTCAACTACTCATACATCAAGAAGGGATGCCATCTCCCGAAGGCTCCCAAGGGAAAATCTACACTTAGAATATTTTCTAAGTCCTGCATATTTTCCCCCCGGTCAACTACTCATACATCATGGAGGGATGCCATCTCCCGAAGGCTCCCAAGGGAAAATCTACACTTAGAATATTTTCTAAGTCCTGCATATTTCCCCCCCTGGTCAACTACTCATACATCATGGAGGGATGTCATCTCCCGAAGGCTCCCAAGGGAAACTCTACACTTAGAAGATTTTCTAAGTCCTACATATTTCACCCTCATCTCAAGGGACCTAATTGCCGAAGGCTACCTATCAATCGAAGGCTACAGTACACAAGGAATCAACGCTGAAGAAAATTTTGTAAGTCCTAAAGAATTGGCCCCCGGCCTAATCAATATTTCAATTGGGTTGCTACAAACACCCGAAGGCCCCATGCTGTGCTACACTTGGAAAAAATTTCTAAGTCCTAATTCCTGCTGAACCCTCGGTTGCATATCCAGCAGAGGGTGCCCAACTACCGAAGGCTTCCAGGGGCAAGCTACAGTCAGAAAAAATTCTAAGTCCTAAAACATACATTCAAAAAGGAGAAGGCATACATTCAAAACATAAGGCGCATTCAAATGTAAAGAGCCCGGAGGCAGCATGCATTCATCAAAAACAAAAGTGAGTGTGAAATTTACAAACAGGCCGAAGCCGAAGGATCAATGTTGTTCATTACAAAATATGTTCAGGGATTTCTAAGTACAAATCACTCGACAACTTCAACAACATCATTCACCGGGGTGTCCTCTGCAGCCGGCCTCGACGATGCCTCCGCTCCGGCCTCAACAGCGTCGTCCTCGGCCTCATTCTTCAGCTCTGTGTCCTCAAGGTCGGGCCTCTGTACACCTTCGGGAAGGGATTCACGAACATCAGGCTGCAGGGGAGGGAGGCCATATGCCGAGGGGGCAAAATCCTTTGGCTCAATGCCCAAATGCCGAGCCATCCTCCGGTAGATGAGGGCCTGGGTGAAGAACTCGTCGGCCTCATAATATTCTCTGCCCTTCCGGGCCATCCATTCCCACCCAGGGCCCTCGGCCCATTCCTCGACGTATGCCTCCACGACTGAGGACAGTCACATCTTGCGTCCCTCGGCTCTCCAGCCCTCGGCGACGAAGGCATCAACGGCCTCCTCCTGAGCCTTGGCGACGGCTAGCGCCTTGGAGTCCTCGGCCTCTTTGGCAGCTCTCCTGGCCTCCTCAGCAGCGGCCTCAGCATCAGCCTTGCTCTTCTCTGCAGCCTCCAATCTCAGCTCCATTTGCCGAAGCTCCTCTTCTAGCCTGGCCCCCAGCTTCACCGCCTCTTTATTTTTGAGGATGCACTCCTTCATCTTGGCGTCCTGCTCTGCTTTATGGAGGCGCCATTCTTGAAGCCTCCGGGCATGTTCACCGAGGGCTAGACAAGCCTGCAGACCAACAACCAAAACGGTTAAAGGCAATCACACAATATGATCAAAGGAGAAGATGGAGAAAGCCAAGTGAACACTTACAGAGAGGGAGGAGCGGAGAATGTAGTCCTCGAGGGCCGCATCATTATAAGCCCCGAGGGCAGCTCTATCCGTCTCAGGGGTTATGCCCCTCAAGATGGCCCCCGGGTCGACAGCGCCGCTGGCCAGGGAGGTACCCCTCGGAAACGAAACATGGAGGACCTCAGGCAGCAACTCCTCTGCCCCTGCCGGCGTTCCACCCGACGGCTTCTCCACATGCACCCCGGAGGCGGGGTGCTCATCAGCAATGATGACCGGGGGCTCCTTATCAGTGATGTCCCCCTTCTTCGGCTTTTTGATAGCCGGGGGGACCCCTTGGTCGCCGCCTTCCTCTTGCTAGCAGCGGCATCACCCTCGGTTTTCTTGAAGAGGGCAGTGGCGGGCTTCTGGTTGCCCTGTCCAGACCCCTTCGGGTCCTGTTTCTTCAGGCGAGCGAGGCCCTTCACGTTCACCATGGAGACGGGGATACCTGCAAAAAATATGACAAAGGGTTAGGCCGACGGGTCTAAGCGAAGGGACAATGACATCCAAGCAAAAAAAACTAAACTAAGTACAAAAATCTAAAGCCCTCGGCTCCTACCTCCGGCTCCCCCGAAGGCCTTGTTGAAGGGAGGGTACTTCTCATCGGTCTCCCCTATGAAGCGGTACCTCCGGAACCCGAAGCGGTACCTCCGGAACCCGAGGGTGTATAAATCCTCCTCGAGGGTGCAATCTTTGATCGCCACGTTCTTATTTTTCCCCTCCGGGAACTTGGCCAGCTTTAGGTCGTCTTTCTCGAGAGCAGCACTCCTGATCTTTTCGTGCCTTCGGAATCGATCGCGCAGCTCCCTCGGGATTGGGTTCTCACCCAACTTTACATAGCACCAACGTTCCCTCCATCCTTTGTTGGAAGAAGGAGCATCGGAGAATAGCTTGAAGCGGGCAATCTGCTGCAAGTTTGCGTATCCCTCGCCGTTTTCGTGCCCCCCCCCCCCCCCCGGCACAAATTAAAGCTCTGGAAGAATAGATCCAGGCTGGGCTTCACCCCTCGGGACTTGCAGAGCTGGAGGAACCCCGCAATGTAGGAGTGGTTGTTGGGCGTAAGTTGGCAGGGGACCAAACCAACAAACCTCAAGTACTCCCGGAGGAACGGGTGCAGAGGGAACCTAAGTCCCATAGAAACCGAGAGGACGTGAATGGCGATACACCCCTCGGGCGCCCTGGACAACACGTCGTCAGGACCTGGCTCCACCACTTCGGCCGAGGGCCCCACGTGCAGCTGAGTCACGTACAGATCTGCCCTATCAGCCTTCGACCTAATCTCGAGGGCCTCAGTGTTCAGCCAACTGTACCCCTCGGGCATGTCCACTGGCTTTCCTTGATCGACAGCCCTCTCTTTCTTCTTGGTGGCGCCCTTCGCCTTCTTCTTCTTCAACCCGGAGACCGCCCTCAGAGGTATCGGATCTAGCGGCCTCGAGCTACTTGCTTCCCCAGAACCCCGGGGGGAAGAACAGCAATTGTAACCTTCGTGATCTCGTTCTGCGCCTCATCCTCCGCTACTTGCCATGCGAGGGATAGGTCTTCATCCTCGCACTCTTGCTCGAAGCCCTCGGCCTCGACCTCAGCAATGAGTTCCCTCTGGACCTCCCGGGCCAGGGCGGCATCAGCACCGACCGAGGGCTCGCTCACGGACTCCGCATCTGAGACGTGCTCCTCACCAACCGAAGGGTCCCCCGATATGTTTTGGGAATCGCTCTCGGACGACATTCTTTGCCGCGAAATGTGCCTAAGGTTTCGAAGGATTTCTACGGGACCCTAACCCTAATCTAAGGCCAGAGGGCGGAACTTACAAAAAGTGTTGAGGGGGAAAGCGGGCACTGACCTTGAAAGGAGTTTGACCGAAGGCTTGAGTTTCTCTCTCTAGAATTTTTTGCAGAGCTTCGCTAGGGATGTTGGATGCGTAAAGGAGGAATGGCCCTGGCTTGGGGTATTTATAGGCTCCCAGATCCGGGCTTGGACCGAGATCCGGGCTCCCAGCAGCCAAAGCCATCATTACGCACCGTCGTTTCACCCAACCGGTGACGCCCGCCCACGAGCAGCCAACGGTCACATGCCACGTGTACCCCCCCCCCCCCCAACGGCTATAAACCTGACGTTACATATTCCAACGGCTATATTTCCAACGGCTATATTCTGGAAGCCCCCGGGTTTTCTACTCCACTCCGCTACATCAAGGAGAGCCTCCGGGAACACTTACCCAGAGACGCCCCCGGGTTGTGCCCCACACAGCACATAACAGACGCCTTCGGGATCACTCCTTCAGAAACCCAGAGCTTCATATCAGGGCACCCCTCGGGGATTCCCCCTCAGCACTGCAAAACCGAGTAGCCCCCGGGGAGTTGCCTCATTGACGGATAACCCATGGCACACAGGTAATGGGAGCCCTCGGGTATCTTCATCACCAACTAATCAACAAACAGTGGACCCCCCGGTAACAACTCCGCTGCTGCCCTCATCCAGCAGGCTCTCGATACCCGGATTGAGGGGCTCCCCTTCGGCACCCCCAGGACATCAACAGCAAGCCTTCGGCTAATCAACACATGAGCCCTCAGGAAAAGAAGGGCCTTCGGCGTTACCGTTATTCTCCATTTTCGACCAAGGTTTGACATTTTCGATTCATCATTGGGGGAATCCGGTGCACTCTTTTTCCCTCATTAGGATTTTTTCCCACAGGGTTTTTTCTAATGAGGTTTTTAACAAGGCATCCCCCCAAAATGAAACGAAAAGCGTCAGCCTTCGGCCCACAACAGCAACGCAACTACTCTACTCCTTTTTACCACTTTACAAGTGCCTCAAGGAGTGGGGGACTGGAGGACCCCCTCGGGAAAATCATTAAATTACAAAATTAGTGAAATTCCAACAAACGACAAAGCAAGCCCTCAAGTCCCGACATGTGGGTAACTGAGGGACTGCCTTCGGCAGGGACATAAAAGCAACAACTCCTCACCAACTTCAGAGATAACGACAGGACAACATCAAAGGGCAAGCACAAATTACTCCTTTTCCCTCAAGTACCTTTCGGCAAAAGGAGTGAGGGACTCCTGATGGAGTATATGGCCCGGGAACCCCTGGCCCACAGACTCCTACTACTCCAGCGAAGGCCCAACAGGCCCAGAAGGCCCAACAGGCCCAAATCACGGCGCCCAGAGTACCAAGCAGCCCGCACTACGCGCCAGGGGCGCCTTCGGCCCCCTGGCCGAAGGCTCTAAACTCTCACAGAACGGGTTTCTCAAGCAAATGAAGAAACTGGGAGAAAACGGCGAAAACAGTAGCCCTCGGCACTGTGAGCCCTCGGCACCAGGGTGCCATCGGTTGGAGGAGCCCTCAGCTACTGCTCTATAGCCGAAGGCATCTCACTCGACAAGATATCCGCCTCACACGCGTACAGATCACCGTGCCCTGCACAGACGTCCCATCCAACAGCCGCATTAAATGCGGCCACATGCGGCTGCCAGCGCCAACCAGTTGAGGTGATCCCTCGGCCAATGAGCGCTTGACACGTGTCCCTGTCCGGCATTTATTGCTACTATAAATAGCACCCCATTTCCCCATTTGTAACCACGCTGAAAACGCTCCACATTTATAATACACTCTCTCTCTCTACATTTACCTGCTCTGACTTCTCTCTAAGTTATTCCCAGCAATAACCCCTCGGATATATACCCCCGGGTAGACTATCCATCATAGAGTAACTTTAATTGTTGGAAAGGTTAGATACTAACCTAGACAAAACCTTGAAAGGTTAGGGAGCGAATTCGCCGGAAAACACCCGTTCTAGGGGCTGTTTTCGTGTCTTCGGTTAGGAGTTGAACAAGCACCTTGAAGAGGCTGTTTAACACCTATTTATAAGGAAGAAATCAATTCTCAAAACCACTTGGACGAAGCTTGAGCATTGAGTTGAGAAGGAACAAATTAAAGCTCATTTGAGGTGAGGATCGACATCTAGTTGCTTACAACTTGTAGGTTAAGCATGAGATTACCTAAATGCCAAAATCATGTTTTTCATGGATTATAATGACTGATTATTGATGAAATATTGATATATTAGATAAGTAATGAAATTGCAAATGATTTGGAAATCATATTGATAAAAATGGAGTTAAATGAACTATTGTGTGAAATAGACATTTTTACTCATGTGTGAATTGTGTAGATACATAAATGATTATTTGTGTATTACATTGGATGACTAAGTTGCTGTTACATATTTCTAAATATGTAGGGATTTACAAATGAAACATGTGATTGATGGGAATAATCTTAATAGTATTGGAATACTAGTTAATGATTGTTTGTAATTGTTAAGAAATTGAATCTAAGGATTTGATTGTAAGTGATATACTTGATTGTGGTTCAAGTGAGTAAATTGTTGTAATGTGATGCTAAGATCATGATAAGGCAGTCCGTAAGGATGTCCCGAAATAGATTATTGACATTACAATTCTAGGCATAGCGAGTGCTTAGGAATTGGGGTCTATGCCAATGCAAGGAGATGTACTTGAGCCCGATGCTCTAGAATTGCATTGGGTAGACATAAGGATTTGGTTCAGCCCATGTAAGGATATGTACTTGAGCCCGATGCTCTAGAATTGCATGGGTGAACATGACGTCGGAGATTGGTGGAGTAATTGACTTGTGATTGATGTGCATGGTGATGTAGTCGAGTTGGACTCGAGAAATGCAAACATGTGTGTTAGGGTTGAACCCTATGTATTGTCGTGACTAGGGGTCACGGGGTTTGGGTTATGTTTTGCAAACGAACCTTGGGCCATGGGCCGACTACTTGACTTTATATATAAAGTAAGTATATTTTGAAAAGGGGTAACTTGGGGTTACGGCCTAGATTATACTATCACCCTATTTGAGGGTCTTGTGTTTGAAATACTTGTTGTATATCTATTAGATGTCATCCACACCAGTACTTTATAGCCGTATAGAGTAGTGACCCCCTTTCGGGGGGCGTCCCACCACCATTTCAGGTTGAGGCTAGAGCTTGCTACTTGTGCTTGTTGATCGGGCGATCATCTCGGAGGGGAAGACTTGGTTCGTGCTTCCTCCATTCTGATTTTAAACATTTTAAACCATGCTCATGGATATTGTTTTTCATTATGGAGCATGCGTGCTCGTGTTTGCCCCGTGTGGCACTTGATCCAAACTATGATTTCCGTTGCGTATTCAATTACTTATTATGTATGTTTATGGATGACTTATGTGTGAATGATATTCGAGACGCCTTGTATAATATGGATGAGTTGGACTGTTGTTGACTATTCAGCAATCTAGAAGAAAAGAGCCCTTGGATTACCTAGAGCCCCATCTCCACCCAAGAAGGTCTCTAAGAAGAAGAAGGCTCTGAGTTTCAGGGGATGGAGACTGGGTGGATCTCAAAGGATTGATAAATTTCAATTTGAAGAGATGAAACAGAAGATGACTCCTACTCAACAGCAGAATCTCTATCTTGACAGAGATGGTCTTGTGAAATTCAGACATGGTGGTTCCCTGGAAGAAGCGGAATTTTGGTATCACAATAAAATTCTTCCGGGAAAGGACAATCATGAAGGTGTCCTTAGTTATCTGGATTGCAAGCTCTCACCCATCTAGGCCTCATATCAGAGCTCGGCAATCTTATAGGTATTCGAGAAGCAGTCAATGCAAAACTAAACAGTTTGCAAGGATTGGAAGATCAAGCAATGGCTGCAGCAGAAAGGGAAAATTTGTAAAGGAATATCTGTACTCTATCACTTAATAAGATAACATCTCTGCCTTTCACTTTGTAAGGCAATTCACCTCTATCTCCTCTTTTTTTTGCTATGCATGTTTGTCTTTTCAATTCTGTTTATCTTGATTTATTGTGTTTTATCTTGAATGTACCTTATTCTTACTATTTTCCTATGCCAAGTTGCCCACCAAGAGTTTTAAAGAAAGTTTTTTGAACTGTTTTTTTTTTTTGAAAGGCGCTTCTCTACAAATAGTTAGAGGGTTTTGGCATCATCAAAAAGGGGGAAATTGTAAGGAATAATTGTAATTAGATTTTGATGATGTTATACTAATTAGGACTTTAGAGTACCCCCTTTAGGATTTTGTATTAGAAATTTTCCTTGTAATGTTTCGTAGAATAGTCAACTGACAGAAGACCTCCTGACAGAAGATCCTCTGATAGACTTAGTCTGAACAGAAAACCTTTGGTTCTCTGTTGGTTCATATCCAGACAGAAGACCCCCTGGTTCTCTGTTGGACTTCACTTCAACAGAATTTGTCAAGACCCTTTGTTGTCTCGCAACTCGACAGAAGACCTAAGGACTCTCTGGTAGCTTAATCCAACAGAAGTGCTTGAGACCCTCTCTAGTTGACCCTCTGCTGAAGATACCAGAAGGCCTGACACTTAGAGAATTTTCATGAAACTACTTTAGCTGGTGAAACCAACTGAAGATTCCTTCAACGGGTAGGAGACTTGAACGGGAAAGCTACAGTACGCGCATTAAATGCACATTTAATGCACCCCGTACGCTAAAGAGTAAATACAGATGATTGACCGAAATGTCAGGATAACTTTATCCCAAAATAGCAACTCGCCAACTTTACCGGGTCCTACTGGTCAAGTCAACTGTATGCGCATTTAATGCAGTTGTCCTCCTCCTCCAACGGGAAGACAACCTCAGCATAAGAGATACTACTCGAAGAACAACCCAAGTAACTTTGCTAGACTTTTTGCTCGAACAAGATATTCAAACATTCAAACGCACAAGCCTTCTTGAGATTAAAACTTCACCTCCATCAACAAGAAAGGCGGACGTTGGGAAGATAATATTTTTCTATCTTCATATCCCAACAAGAGCAAAGTTCCAACTGTTCTTCAACACTTCAAGCACTTCAATTACATATCTTTTGTAACGAAGCAAGTTGGAAACCCATGTTCTCACAAGAACTCTTCTCTAACGAGAAGGACGTCCAAGTAACTGGAGTAGTGAAGTGGTAGTACTTCAAGGAAGCTCAGTGAAAGGACCAGTCTTAAAGGAAGCAAGGAAGTGCATCCCAGGAGACATCTAGGCTTGAAGAAGACGTGGAGAGCTTCTTAAGTGCTAGGGCTAAGGCTTTGTAATTGGATTTTTTACAAGCTTAGTAGAACAGTGGATTAGAGGAACGAGTTGTTCCTTGAACCACTATAAAAATCTCTGGTGTCATTTACTTACTGCTTTTAATTCTTGCATTTACTTTAAACTGTTTAACTCCAGAGATTTGGTCTCTGTGTTCAGCAGAACCCCTTCTGTGAGTTAACAGAAGGCCTATTGCCTTTGCTTTTCTGTGAGGCTAACCGGACAGAACCCTTACCAGAATACCATCCGCTGTCAGTCTGTTCTTCCAACAGAACAGGCTATTCTGTTAAATCTGGTACTTAGATTGAAAAAGTTAAAAACTAGTACAGTCTATTCACCCCCACCCCCCACCCCCTCTAGACTGTACCCAGTACAACCGGGACCAACATAAATGAAGAGAGAGATGTTATAGCTGATCATTATAGTACATTTTAATTTTGTTGCAAATGCTTATGTGGTTAGTCAAGCTATGAGGGTAATTAGCTAACCGTCGGAGATGCTCTAACATTCAAATGCTTATTTTATTTCCAAGTAAGCATTGTGGCGAATGAAAAATAAGCTGATAAAATTATAGTTTTGATGGAATGAACATTGTTGCACTTATTAAGGTGGTGTTTGGAACTAATTCTGATTCTGCTTCTTTTTTAAAAGCAGAAGCAGAATCAGAATCAGTTTTCAGAAGCTGGTCACCCCCAGCTTCTAAAAAAACTGATTCTAGGAGTAAATTAGAGCACCAGAATCACTTCTGCACTTTCACCCAAACACCCCAACTTTTGCTTCTGCTCCCTGAAGGAGCAGAAGCAATTTTAAGAATCAGATCCAAACATCCCCTAACTCTATATTATTTCAAATTTCGAGATCCAGCTTACTTAAATTCTTTTACCAAACAACATTACTCTCATAATAAGTGGCTAAAATTAAGGTAAGTTTTCCTAAATTGACTAAAACTTATTGAGTTTGAGGAACTATGACTAGCTTTGTTTTTTGACATTTATATGACTAAAAAACAAAACAAAAAAAAAAGAAAATCACGTTATATTAAAATATTGATGGACAAAAATAACCTTTTTTTTAAAGTGCATTTTGCACTAATTTCGTATGATTAAAAATAAGTGAGGCTTCAATATCACATTGGATTATGATTATCAATCACAGATAATTATTAAGTGGGATCTACAATCGATCTTAGTTACGAACCTGAAATTCACAACCAACATCAGCAGGTGAGCGTGCGGCTGATATTGCGGCGGCAGGCGGCTGTGCAGCGGCGCGGCAGTGGCATATGATCGTGCGGCGGTGCGACTGCGGCAGGTGGCCATGTGGCGGCTGGAAGCGGCTGGGAGTGGGACGCTAGAGGCTAGGGTTGGAGAAAAGGAATAAGTTGTTTGGGTTTTATAGGCATGACCTAAAGGGTATATTAGTCCATACAAAAATTTATTCATTTATTGAGAAATTAATTAAATATTATTAATTTGAATATTATTTTGAGAAAAAAACTAGTTTGGTCATAGATTGGGAAAGTGAAAGAGTTTTGGTCATATCTAGGATAATTATCTCTAAATTAAAAAATATCAACCTTTTGAGCTTATGTCACTTACCAAACATAGCCTTAATAAAATGAGGTATAATAGCTCGTGATGGTTAAATATGAGTAACATTACGATACTTAAAAAAGGAGTTCTGACATCAATATTATTAGATGGAAACTCACAGACAAAAACGAAACTCATTTTAAATATTTCTAAATAGAGGCGTTAAATTTTATACTCCTCCCTCAATTACAGTTACCCGATCTGACAGTTACCCGCTCGACCAGTTACACTTACCCGCCTGACCAGTTATAGTTACTCGATTTGGTCAATTACAATTAATCGATCCGACCAGTTAAAGTTATCTGACATGTTCAGTTACAGTAACCCGATCAAACCACTTACAATTACCAAACCAAAGCAGTTACAGTTACCCGACCAACCACTTATGACTTATCGTTACCTGATCACCAGCCACCTTCGTCAACCATCACCGTTGAACACCACCTCCGCTAACCCACCGCCCCATCTAGTGACCGGCCCCCTCTCCAGCCCCTCCTCTCACTTTGTACAACCGCTACCACCTCCCCACACACACACCCGCACACTAGCCCAATTGTCACCACCCCTCTCCCACGCCAACCTTATGTCATAGCCAAGTCACCGTTCCAACCCCTTCCCCCATTGCTCCCCCTGCCACTGCCCAAACCGCTGCCCCCACCCCTCGACATTAACTTTAGAAAATAAGTTTCCACCACCGACATCAGGAGTCATTGCAGATTCCTTCTTTTTTTGTCCAGATTAAAAACTAGTCTTTTATTTATGTCAAAATATAAGTCAATAGCATTATTTTTATCATTCTTTCCTAAAAAAGGTTTCGATTTTGGTTCTTTTTTTTGGGATAGAGGAATGCTCTTTAATAGAGCAACAGAAAAAACGTGAGTACATTAATTGGGTGTCAAGGACATCAAACAAGAAATACTTCCTCTCATATACTACTATACGAGTATAAAAGGTAAAAGGAAGTTAAGGAACAAGTGTGTATAGGACTGTTAAAGTGTTAAACCTCGTCAAACAACCCAAACCGGATCGAATTTATGCATTGCATCTGGTGCAAGCCAACTTTGACATTTAAGAGATGCGCAAAAACAAGAGACCATCAGCTAAAGCCAATTGAACTGAGTTTACAAATGTAGAAATGCTGCCGCAGCATAAAAAAAAAAGCAAAATAACTTAAATGTGTTTTTATAAAGTAGGTAGATGAAGAATGATGACACAAATCTTCTAGCTATATAGGTCGTCATCGTCGTCAGCTCTACCGCCACCGGCTGAAGTAGCAAAGGGGTCAGCGGCGGCAGCCCCTGAGGTGGCAGCATCTGAAAATCTGAATTCTGAGCCAAAACCTCTAGACTGCTGCAGTGTTTGCGCAAACGCCTGGTACTTCCTGATATCTGCATCACTCACACTCCTTCGTGCATACTTCATTGATTCTTCAAAGTGAGCCGCCTTGATCTCTGCCACCTCATCTACAACATCCTCCTCCATAGCCTCTGGGTTCTCACTCCTTTTCCTTTCCCTCTCAATATCCTACAAAACAAGAGTGCAACACTATTCACATTCTCTTGAACTGAAATATTAAATATATGTGGTTCACAATATATGTCTGCTTCCGGGGAATAATGCAATTTACTTTATGTTTCCCTTATAAAGTGCCAATACTGTTTTCCACTTTTTACCTATCCATATTTTTGACTCCTATCTGAAATTCTGAACTTGTTATCAACCATTATAGTAATATTGTGAACTGCAAGGAGCAAATTTAGTACCTAATAAAATATGATCATGGACAATTTTCCAACAATATGGCTTACAAATGCATGTGATGTTCAACCTTTAAACTTTGGGTCCATTTTGGAACTAGGAAATAGAGTGCAAAATATAGAGATGGTCAAGAAGGAGAAGTGGGACAGGGATAAGCGAACTCGATAAATTTATTTTTCATATTTTTTCAACTCATTATTTAATCACTTCCCTTTCATAAAGACAAATGAATCTAGAGGTATTAGGAAAAAATTAAAAAAATAATCGTATTTCATTTTCCAAAGTGAAGGCCAGCAAATGTAAGAAGCTTACTTTCATTTTTCCCCTTTACCTGGCATTTCCATGATTTAAACATACTTTCCATGTGAGGGCAGGTCCTTTCAATGATCTCTCTAATGGTACATTTGCATTGAAAGGAAAATCTATGGAGGTTAGAAGCTTAATACCTTTTCAATGTTCTCTCTAATGGCATATTTGCATGCACGCTGGCAGATTTCTGTGATGTCAGCTCCACTGAAGCCTTGAGTGTATTTGGCAAGAGCTCTTAGGTCAACGTCCTTGGAGACCGGAGACTTCCTCAAGCAGGCCTTAAAGATCTGGTGACGAGAATCTTCATCGGGAAGAGGGATGTAAATCAACTGGTCAAGACGGCCAGGGCGGAGAAGAGCTGGATCTATTATATCAGGCCGGTTTGTGGCACCAATAATGAAAACTGTCTTTTTGGCATTCATTCCATCCATTTCTGTGAGGAGTTGATTCAAAACCCTATCTGCTGCCCCACCTGCATCTCCTACTGAAGAACCTCTCTGCAATGACAAATAAGAGTTAATACAAAACGTAGTAGAAGGATAACTGGATAAGTAATGCTACAGAAAAAATAGAACCCAGAAAATAGAGAAGAGGATTAGAAGGAAACAAATTTTGAGAATAATAGGTTTTTTTATTTATTTTGTGTGCACAGGTACATGATATAGAGCAATTAATGGGCTTAATATTCATGTTCTAAGAAAAAATGGGAAAAGGGTCGGATAGGGCCTCGAACTTACAAAAAAAATGTCAAATAAGGTCTTATATAGGAGGTTCTGTCCGGCCGACGTCATTTGGGGCGGTTCCCGGTGGAATTTTTCAATGAAACTTTTTGAGCATCTTATTCATTAAGTCTAGTTTACTCATAACAATTTTCAGCTAAAACTTCAATCGGGAAGGCATTCAAATAATGGTGTTATCGCATCTTATCATGTAATACTAAATTTACATTCTAATTAATGGCGGTAGGAAAATTAAATTTATGATGAAAATATCAGAATGCCTTTTCAGGCCTACGCCTCGCCTAAACTTGCCTAGGCACGCTTACGCCTTTTAGAACATTGACTACGCGGTATATGTTTTTAAAAGTAAAATAAAATAATAATCATAACTCATTTTCCTTGGCACTTTCCAATGCAATGCCAGTCTAACATAGTACCTTCCTAAGGCTGCATTTGGAACACATAAATAACAAGGAGAAGAACATAGGTAGAAAATCAGCGAGGAAAACTGGAAAGAATTTAATTTGGGGGAGGAGATAAAATATATGCTCAAACACGATAAATTTGTTTTGAATAAATTCCACTTCTGGTCCTACAAGTATTATACCGATTCCACATTTGGTCCATATCTTTGACTTTGTCCACTTTAGAAAATCAGTGAGAACAACTAGAAAGATATAAAATTGGGGGGATAAATATATGCTCAAACACAGTAAACTTATTTTTTGAGAAAATTCCACTTTTGGTCCTACGAGTTTTATTTGATTCACATCTTTGACTTGCCCACTTTTGGTACACAACTATTGTTTCTTGCCCACTTGTGGTCCTTCCGTCTATAATTGAGGTTCCCGGAATTTGGACAGAAGGACCAAAGATGGGCTAGAAACAACAAGGAAAATTACATTTGTACACAGAATTTGAACACTTTTTGGACACACCCCTATTTGCCTGTGTACATGGGTAGTTCGTTTAAAAAAAAATCAATAATTGTCTACAATTGTGTATGCACACAAAGTGTGTACAAAAAATGTACAAATTTTGTGCACAACAAGAATTTCCCAAACAATAATCCTGTACCAATGACAAAGACACGGATCAATGTGGACTGATATATTACTCGTAGGATCAAAAGTGGAATCAATTCTTTATTTTATATACTTGTTTAGACTCATTGTGTTTATTATTTCTTTATATTATTCAGATTATATACAGAACCATAAGTCTATATGTGCATGAAAATTTAATCATATTTCATTTTTATTGAACATTTGGTAATGCCAAACATAAAAAAGTAGCTTTTTTAGCTTCTTCTCCAGCATTTTCTTTGATCCAAGCATAATCTAGCATTTTTCCCCATCCCCTCGCACTTTTCGAGATCCAAACACACCTAGGAGTCCAAGGATCACCTAGCAACTAGGAGGGTAGCTATGGATCTATCAAGACTAGGCGGGAATATTAAAACAATGTTGTTTACAAATCAATCACATGCTCAGAACAATAAAAACGTACCTGTGTAGCGATTGAATCCAATTCATCAAAGAAAAGGACACAAGGAGCAGATTGGCGTGCCTTATCAAAGATTTCTCTAACATTGGCCTCACTCTCGCCAAACCACATAGTAAGCAGTTCTGGACCTTTGATGCTGATGAAATTTGCCTGACATTCATTGGCAATAGCCTTAGCCAACAGAGTTTTCCCGCACCCAGGTGGTCCATAGAACAACACACCCTTTGAGGGAGACATCCCAAACTTCTCAAACTTCTCAGGATGTTCCACAGGGTATTGCACAGTCTATATAACAACACATATGGAGACTAAATTAGTAAACATCTTATGAGTTGTATTAAGCACCGCAATCTTGCTTTAAAAAATAGTGGTAAAGACCCTACCTCTTGGAGTTCGCGCTTGACATTTGTGAGGCCGCCAATATCTTCCCAGGAGACATTAGGAACTTCAACAACCTAGGTTAGCAGAAAGAGTATTCTTAAAATTAATTAACCCACAAGTAAACAGCATCCTTAAATCAATACTATGTCAGCCCAAAAAAAGTGTCCGGTTTGAATAGAAGCTAAGTTTCATTACGGTTAAATACCCTACTTGGTCCTTGACTTTCTTTTGGGCTCAATTTGGTCCTCAACTTTGCAATCTAGACTCAATTGAGTCATCATTCATGTATTTCTTATTAAGAGGGTTATTTGCATAAGCTAGGAGGATAAAATGTATCCAAATTACACACTTCACAAGCAAATTGTAAATGAAACTGGGACTTAGTTCAGTGAAGGGACAAAATTCCCTTCTAATTAAAATTTTTACTTACGTGAACACGTTCTGTTTTCTTTTATAACAGAAGTATGTGAAAAACTCTGAACTTACAGTTTCACGCAACGCAGAAGGATTGCTAGTTCCAAGAGCAGTTTGGAAGTGTTCATTGCTAACAGCCATTGAGTTAAGTATTTCTGCATCAATGGTTTCATCTTCCAAATCAATTACATCCATCTTCTCTCTGATGCACTGAAGAGCAGCTTCCGTGCACAATGCTGCTAAATCAGCACCGACATAGCCGTGTGTATCCTTAGCAATCTTTTCCAAATCAACCTGCAAAGCACATCCAGAAATGTTTAACATAAACAATTAAACATCTAAGTAAAAATTAGGGGCGTTTGTTGCGATTCAGTTGGGCTGCTTCAGGTTTTAAAAATCCAAAACCAAAAACCGAACAAAGCAATTTGTTGGTTTCCGGTTAGTCTTTTTTGGTTGTCATTTTCCAGTTTTGATCGGTTTACTTCGGTTTCCATAGCCTAAAACTTACACCACACATTGAAATGGCAAGGCTAGATTAGTTTTGGTGGTTCTGTCAGTCGATTCCGGTTTGACTGTTTTTTTATTCAGCCCTAGTCAGAAAATCTTTCACGTTTCATGTAAAGAATTCAAATACATGGGAGTTCTTACATCTTCAGCAAGCTTCATGTTCTTTGTATGTATGCGAAAAACCTCAAGACGACCAACTTCATCGGGGACACCAATGTCGATTTCCCGATCAAATCTCCCAAACCGCCTCAGTGCAGGATCGATGCTATTGGGCCGGTTTGTGGCTCCCATGACAATGACATGTGCCCTGGATTTCAGCCCATCCATAAGTGTCAATAGCTGAGAAACAATCCTTCTCTCAACTTCCCCATTCGTCTTCTCCCGTTTGGGGGCAATCGAATCAATCTCATCAATGAAGATAATTGATGGTGCATTCTTCTCTGCTTCCTCAAACGCTTTCCTAAGATTGCTTTCGCTCTCTCCCGCCAATTTTGACATTATTTCCGGTCCATTAATGCAGAAGAAGAACGCACCTGTTTCATTTGCAACTGCCCTAGCTATCAGGGTCTTACCTGACCCAGGAGGCCCAAATAGAAGGATTCCTTTTGGGGGCTTAACTCCGATTGATTTGAAGAGTTGGGGATGCCTTAGTGGAAGCTCAACAAGTTCCCTGATCTGAGCCATCTGTTTGCGGACCCCACCGACGTCATCATAACCGACTTCATCCAGCCTGTTCTCGTCCTCCCTTCTTATAGGTTCTCCCTCACAGAAGATTTCGGTGTCTGGGGCAACAACACAGTACTCGCCGGGATCGGTCTCAATGATTTTGAACTCAACACTTCTCATCCCACCCCTTACAAGAAAGAAGTCACCCTTCCTCACTGGCCGGTACGACTCAAGGAAATACGCTGCATAAGAATACAGTAACAACTCAGCTTACAATTGCAAGAAATCACAAGGAAGATGATACATAATGCCATTCATGCAGACCATATAATCAGTAGAACTATGAAATAAGCAATTAAACCATCAATATCTAGCCAGTTATGTTTCATAAAGTGAACCTTTAATTTTACAATACCAATTTTGCAATTGGTGTAGCTATAACAACTATTATAATATAATCCATATTGTGGAGAAAACCTATGATTATTAAGTTCATAACTTCATATCATTAGTCCTTTAGCAGGCATCAACACGAAGGGCTTCTGGCTTAAAACAGTTATTGGCTTTCACATGAACTTATTGTGTTAGATAATACTTCCTCCATCCCAAAAAAAAGCATTTATGTTTGAGAACTTATTTATATCACAAAAAAGTCTTATTTGAGCAAATGAATCCAGTTTCGTGATATTTTTAATGCACTCTTTATATAAAAATCTGAACTTGTAACAGATTAAGTATGTTAAATTTGTGTTAATTAAAAATATAGCTAGAATGGATGATTTCCAATAGTTGTACCTTACTGGAATTATATTAGGCAATAGGTCAAACAAGACATTTTTTGGCAGTGGGTAGTAATTCTATTTGGCAAGTAACTGGAACTATAACTATAAGTATCATATAGCCATATTGAAGGACATACGTTTCAGGTAAGCATCAAAAAGATTTCCAGTCACTCCTTCAATGGTGTCATCCACAGGAAGAATGTGAACACGTTTGCCATACTTGACATCAGGGCATTGGTGCACCGAGACAACATCTCCAAGCCTGACTCTGAGGTTGTTTCTAACAACCTTGTTCATCCTAATCTTAGGTTCTTCACATGTGTCATCCGCAAGTGCAATGCAGATTGTGTCCTTTCTTTTCTTACCCTGTAATGCATTGTTAAAATAAACAAGAGAATTATATTTCATTACAATGTTGAACTCCATTATTACTTCTTAATAAATCACTAAAATGCATAGAGAGAGAGCCTTTACCATTGCCCAAGCATAGTCTAATATTTTTCAACACTTAGAAAAACATGAACTCATAAACAAATCTACAAGCAATGACATGTAGGCATTTAGCTAAGGTGTTACATTAAACCCAAACACTAAGCAAAATTTCTACTCAAGACCATTTGACACTGAATTCCATTAAAAGAATAATAATGCTTTCCCATAAATGAAATCATCCGGATCATAACTGATTTATCAAACCATATAGGCTAAAATAGATATAAAAGTGATTCAATATTATAGAAATAAATAAAATCCTAATTCTGATATACTACGTATTAGAAAACACTACAATTTCACATGAATAATCAAATCCCAAAACCTTTCCCGATTAATAACAAACTATCTACGGAACCTAACTTTGAACCAAGATTGAATCCCTATATCATGCACAACTACATCAAGTTCAATCATGAAAACTCGAAGTTCCAATACCTCAAACAGATTCAGTTAGAAAAAACAGACCTTGATCATGATAGTATCACCGCGAAACAGTTGGAGCTTCTCCATAGTGTTAGGGTGAAGAGCCACAACGGAGTTGTCGTCATTGATTGCTTCATCAACAACCAACCGATTAGGCGACTTCTTCCTCTCGAGAATGGCCGTACTAAAATCTCTCTTCGTCCCCTTCCTGCACACCAAAAATTACCGATTGATTGATCTATACACATTCATAATGTATGAATACATTAAGATCTGTAAAGCAGCATCACTTACGATTCCGATGATTCAGCTTGGTTACTCATGATGATGATGATGTATTCTTGGTTAGTTCGCAGAGATTCTTTTCGCTCTGAAAGAGGTTTCCTTCGATTTAGGGGATAATTAGGAGGTCTGCAGTCATAATTGAATTTATAAGAGTTTTGCAACTAGCTTTCTTGTTAGGAAAGAAATAACTATCCTTTTATTTGCAGGAAAAAAATTAACTAGCGAAATTGGGTATTTGTCATTAGATAAAAAGACACAAATACACCCCATTCCTTAGCCGGGGACTTTTTTTTAGAACAACACTATCTAAGCTTTAATTCCAAAAAAATTGGAATTGGTTATGAATAGGTTTATGATATCGATATCAAACAGTGAAAATGGACAAGAAAAGGAAAAAAAAGTAAGATTAAACGAATTAAATAAAGATAAATAAATATAAGATAACAATAATACAAGAAGACGCATGGATGTGCGACCTACATGGATGTGCGACCTACACTTTGCTCTCTCCAAAATCATACTATCATCCAACCCAAGAAGACGCATATCAGTTATGATTCCTCTAATCTTATCCCAAGAAGACCCAAACCACCGTAAACGAGACTCCTGCATCTTATCTTCTATAAGTGTTATTCACACCTTTTTTATGATTATCTCATTCCCAGAGCGGTCTTTTCTGGTATGTCCACACATCGAACGCAATATACGCATCCCTGTCACACTCTTATTTTGAATGTGGCATTGCTTTACTGTCCAACACTTTACGTCATACATTAATGCAGGTCTAATTGTTGCTCGATAAAATTTACCTTTCAGTCTAGTCGTATAATAATAATAATAATAATAATAATAATAATAATAATAATAATAATAATAATAATAATAATAATAATAATAATAATAATAATAATAATAATAATAATAATAATAATAATAATAATAATAATAATAATAATAATAATAATAATAATAATAATAATAATAATAATAATAATAATAATAATAATAATAATAATAATAATAATAATAATAATAATAATAATAATAATAATAATAATAATAATAATAATAATCATGATGATGATGATGATGATGATGATGATGATGATGATGATGATGATGATGATGATGATGATGATGATGATGATGATAATGATAATGATAATGATAATGATAGTGATAGTGATAGTGATAGTGATAGTGATAGTGATAGTAATAGTAATAGTAATAGTAATAGTAATAGTAATAGTAATAGTAATAGTAATAGTAATAGTAATAGTAATAGTAATAGTAATAGTAATAGTAATAGTAATAGTAATAGTAATGATGATGATGATGATGATGATGATGATCGTGATGATGATGATGATGATGACAGTGACAGTGATAGTGACAGTGACAGTGACAGTGAAAGTGACAGTGACAATGACAATGACAATGACAATGGCAATGACAATGACAATGACAATGACAATGACAATGACAATGACAATGACAATGACAATGACAATCATAATCAGAATCATAATCATAATCATAATCATAATCATAATCATAATCATAATCATAATCATAATCATAATCATAATCATAATCACAATCATAATCATAATCATAATCATAATCATAATCACAATCACAATCACAATCACAATCACAATCATAATCATAATCATAATCATAATCATAATCATAATCATAATCATAATCATAATCATAATCATAATTATAACAGCAGCACCAACAACAACAACAACAACAACACCAACACCAACACCAACACCACCAACAACAACAACAACGACAACAACACCACCACCACCACCACCAACAACAACAACAACAACAACAACAACAACAGCAACAACAGCAACAACAACAACAACAACAACAACAACAACAGCAACAGCAACAGCAACAGCAGCAACAGCAGCAACATCAGCAACAACAACAACACCAACAACACCAACAACAGCAACAACAGCAACAGCAGCAACAGCAGCAACAGCAACAGCAGCAACAGCAGCAGCTGCAGCAACAACAACAGCAACATCAGCAGCAACAACAACAACAACATCAGCATCAACAGCAACACCAGCAAGAGCAACAACAACAATAACAACAGCAGCAGCAAGAGCAGCAGCAACAGCAACAGCAACACCAACAAGAGCACCAGCAACAGCAACAGCAACACCACCACCACCAGCAGCAGCAACAACAACAACAACAACAACAACAACAACAACAACAACAACAACAACAACAACACCAACACCACCACCACCACCAACAACAACAACAACAACTTTTGCGTGAAGCATGAGATTACCTAAAGTAATCAAGGATATGTTCTATGGAATGATTAAAGATAATCAAAAATTTGTTTATGTCATGATTATATATGAAACATAGTTGACAAGCATGTTATATATGATTGATGATTTAAAATGTGGTAAATTATTATGTATGATGTTTCAGGGATCCAAAAAGGTATTTTGGGATCAAGGACGTCAAGAAGTACACGCGTATAAAATTTCACGTTAATCGGACTTCATTTAGGCGGGCAAACGGGCATTGACCGCCAAGTCAAAGGCTACACCCGACTAGGTATGGGTAAGTACCCGACCGGGTAATAGTTAAAAACAGCCCCATGGGCTACTGCCTCACTATACCCGACCGGGTATGGTTGGATACCCGACCGGGTATTGGGTTATGTTCAAAACGTGCAGTTTTTGAGTAGGTTAACGTGGGCCGTTTTGGTGGGACCCACCCACGTTGGTTACTAAGGATTACTATATGACTATAGGACTAGGTATTGTCCATAGTTGAAGGAATAAAAGGCTAGCCATATCCAGGTTAGGATTTGGTAGAGATTAGATTGGGGATTGAGTACCCTTGGACGGTAAATGTTCCAGAATACTCAGGTGGGGTCGAGTACCCTTGGGCGGTAAATGATCCAGAATACTCAAGGTGGGGCCGAGTACACTTGGACGGTAAATGATCCAGAATACTCCAGGTGGGATCGAGTACCCTTGGGCGGTAAATGATCCAGAATACTCCAGATAGGGTTGAGTGCCCTTGGACGGTAAATGATCCTAAATACTCCAGGTTGGGTTGAGTGCCTTGGACAGTAAATGATCCTAAAACACTCGGTAGTATGAATCGAAGGCAGATTGTAGCTTGTGAGCTAGGTGTCCGGGAAAGGAGTGAGATAAGTCAGGTAAGAACTTTATCTCTAAAAGACTCTTTAAGGTAAATGACCTACGAGTTAAGTATTTTACACGTATATATACAGTATGTATCATCGGGTGGATGAGTTACAGCTATATATATGTATCACCCTATTTTTGGGTCTCGTGTCTGAAACATTAGTTATTCTTCATATAGTCTGCTTGTCACTAGTACTTCTATGGAGTACTGACCCTTGATAACCGCTTTCGCGGAGTTGTAGTAAAATGGAGTCTAACCTTTCGGTTTTCCCCGAGTATCGTGTCTCTTGAGGAATGGCGGAGGAGTTTCTTGATTTTAAGTCCAGTCACAGGTTATCGCAAATTATTGGAAGCTTTCCAAATTAAAACTTTTGATTGATTTTCTAAACTAGTTTTTGAAAAATAAAGTAAATTAAATTATGCAAATACTAATGATGGCTCAAAAATAAACTAAATGAAAAATATTAAACTCTAAATGGATTGATCAAAGAAGGGCAATGAATTGAATAATTAGAAATGGATATATTCTCGGGCCTAGTAATTAGGGGAATTAAAACAAAAAATTGGACTAATAATTTCTTTTCTCATAGACGAGAATAGAAATTACTTTCATTAATTTATCCTAATTCTAGGTTTCATCAATGTATTCAAAAATGGTTGGCTTGAATTAAGTTCTAATCTCATAGACAAGACAGAAATAATTCTCCAATATTTTGTTCAATAAAAATAGCCAAATTCATTAACTAATTAAACTCATTAATTAAGCAATTTGAATTGAATTCTCATAGACAAGATGTAAATCCATTTCATTAAAATTTCCTATTTCTAGGCCTTATTAACGTGCTTAAATATGGTTGGCTCAAATTATTTTCTAATCCCATAGGCAAGTTAGAAATAATTTTCCAAAATTTAATTAATGAAAATGGCTAACAATTATTAATTACTATTTCATCAATTTTGAATAACTAGTCCAATTAATTAATTTTAACCCCTAATTTTCGGCTAACAAGTCAATCCATATTCCTTTAATTCAATTCGTGCCCAAGAGTAAATTAACTACAACAACTCATTACTAATTTTAACATGTTACATATAAAATAAGACATGATCATAAATAATAACAACACAAGAAAATATTAAAGTGAATACTCCCAACGTCTAAGCATTCGTTTCTTTCATAAATAAACATTATTTATACTAGGTATTGAGGTTGTCTAAGTAGGAGATTAATATAACAACAAGATCTAATTTTCTTGAATTAAAATGGAAAATACGAAACTATTAAAATTAATTCAGAGAATTTTTCACAAATATTTGGGAAATAAAAACAATATATTCAGAATCTACACGACGAGAGGATGAATTTTCATATAAAGAACTTACAAATTGGAGCTAAAATGAAAAAGATATGAAAGATTGAAGTTGAAGGTGCAACAATGGTGGAAATCCGAGCTTTGAAGAGGAAGAAGAAGACCTTTTTGAACTAGTTTCGGGCTAACAATGGTGTGTTTGAGTTCAGCAAAAATCGGGCTATTTATAGGACAAAAAATCTCGTAGGCGGCCAACCAGGCGGCCGCTTTTGGCCTTGTCCCGGCCACCTTCCGTTCCATCACCGGCAGTCGAACGTGCGCCGGTCTTGTCATCCGCCGCAGGCGGTCCAGCAGGCGGCCGCCTGCCATTCCTGTTTGGCCGCCTGCCGTCAAATCCCACCGGCCGGTGGTTGGTTTGTCGCTTTGTGCCGCAGGCGGCCGCCTTCCGTCCAGTGTTGGCAGCCTTCGGTCCGGTCTGGTCCGGTCAAAAATTCCAAAAATGTTGACTTTCCAAAAATAGCGTAGGCGGCCTGGAAGGCGGCCAATCTGGGCGCCTATTTGGGCGCCTGTGAGATTTTTTTTCTGTCTTGTTCTGTATTTTGTGCTATTCAACTTTCCCTTCTGGACCACTTTGAATTTCAGCTTCCTTCTTTCAGTATGATATCATTTTTTCACTCAAACTGACTCATTGTGTGCTTAATTGACCCGAAATTTCGTCAAACATATCATGGACGTGATTTTTTACTTGATTTCACGAAACTTGAACCAAAA
Organism: Cuscuta europaea; assembly: GCA_945859875.1. Lineage (NCBI taxonomy): Eukaryota > Viridiplantae > Streptophyta > Magnoliopsida > Solanales > Convolvulaceae > Cuscuta > Cuscuta europaea. Next base: position 952,910 of record CAMAPE010000068.1, on the reverse strand, counting down.
TATATAAAACATGCCTTGTTTTTCTATTTTTCAATCCAAAATCACTTAAATTTGATAAGAAAAATAAGTACAAAAATGGACTTATCACCCCTCTGGGGGCCGTCACATTCTCAGGTTAAGGCTAGAGTCCTACTACCTGCACCTTTGCCTAGGGTGATTGGTCAAGGAGGAAGACGTGGTTTGTGCTTCCATTCTTATTTGAAATTTATAAACTGCTCATGGATATTTGAACAATATTTTTCTTCTAAAATAGTTGGGAGCCTGCGTGCTCGTGTTTGCCACGTGTGGCTAATTATCAAACATATTATATTTTCCGACATTTGTTTGATTATGATATTGATGTTGATTGTGTGTGTTTACTGATCGGTTTGGCAATAGAATCTATCGGACGCCTTGTATAATTCAATAGGGATGAACTATTGTTGTTCTTATTGGGTTGTACGGCGGTTGTCTACGTGGAACGGATGCGGTTTGGGGCATGACAATTAAATGGTATCAAAGCCATCTATTTCTAAACTATACAATTAACCTCTCAATATTTTACCATAAAAAAGGTTTTGAACAAATCCATGATCAAGAAGTTTTTGTACCTATGGAACCGTTGGAAACCAAGTTGTTGACCTCTTATTCTTAAGACGGTACCCTCAACAGTTTGTTGGCCATAATGTTGGACCAAGTGGTGTCTTTTGTACTATTCCGTCAATTGACATTGAAACGAGTCTAATGACTCATTCATAATTTCTTTCAGAAATGGAAGGTGGACGCAGGATAACTAGGAGAAACCCAACGAGTCACGTACAGGGGGCCACCGGGCACGACACACGAGCTAAATCACGGACCTCTAGGGGTAGAGGCCGGGGCCAAGGCCGAGGAGGAGGCTGAGGCAGGGGTCGTGGGCACTCTACAACGCCAATGACAAGTAGCACACGTGTCGGTTCTGTGCACCCGTCTTGGGCCACTGAACCGGACGATTTCACCTATGCTCCGAGCACGGAGCAAGAGGAGACCTCGTACAACGGGGAGGACTTTGATGAAGAAGATGAGGATGATGAACCTCATTATGACCGTATGAGCGAGGTACTAAAATGGTAACTTGAGAACAAAGCAAAGAGGGAGCAACAGCGCCAAGCTAGACAGGCTAGGCAAACCATGGGGCAGGGAAGCCAGGGTGCTTCTAGTGCTCCATCTGGGGCATTCGAGGGAGACACGATGGTACGTATCTCCAAGTACCTCAAGGAGGCTAAGGCCTTGGGGTGAAATCGTTTGATGGCAAGGGTGACATATCGGAGGTTGTCGACTGGATTAAGAAGATGAATGACGCTTATAGGGATATGCAAATTGGACTCGATGTGAAGTTGAGAGTTGCCACCAGGCTACTAGATGGGGTAGCTGCTGTATGGTGGGAAGGCGTGGAAGGAAAGTTCCGCGGTGAGGCCACTTGGGAGAAATTCGAAGCGGAATTTTATAATGAGTACTACTCACAATTTGAAATAAACCTCAAAAGAAGAGAGTACACAAACCTGAAATAGGAGGATGGTTGCTCGGTGAGGCAATTGGAGCAGAGGTTCCGGGACTTGGCACGATTCATTCCAGAATACTCTTTGGATGAAAATCGTATGGCCAAATATTTTTGGGATGCTCTACAGTTGGACATCCGTGATCGGGCTACTTGTCATCATAACATGACATTTAGCCAAATTGTTGATCAAGGGCTCCTTGGGGAAACCCAATGGAACGAAAGGAAGGTGAGAGACGCCGAGGAGGCGAAGAAGAGGAGATGGGGAAACTCTGGACCCCAAGACCACTCCCGGAAGCATCACACCGGTGGTGGGAATTCATTCAGGACGCCGGCACCACCGACGAAAAAGAATAAGGGCCCAAGAGGGCAAGGGCCCAAACCAGGGAGTGTGTGGCCACCGAGATGTGCAAATTGTGGCAAGAATCATGCGGGAAAGTGCAACGAACCACCCCGATGTTACAAATGCGGTAACACGAGCCACCTCAAACCCTCTTGCCCAATGTTGAATGGAGGGGGACCATCGAGGGCTATGGAAGGACCTACGGCTAGTAGGGGACGTGCGGGACCATCATAGGCCGACACGGGAAGGGGTGGACCCATGGCTAGCAACGCCGCGTCCGTTAACCAAGGGAGGACCCAGGCACGAGTATATGCAATGACCGAGGCGGATGCACGAGCAAACCCGGACTCCGTGGCAGGTAATACACTAAGGGGCTGTTTACTTTTTTTCTCATTAAGTCCTGAATGGATTAAGACGTCTTTCTGTATTAAGATGTCTGTCTGGATTAAGTTACACTGAGATAATAAGCTGTTTACTAAGTGTACTGAATGAGAAGTCTGAATCATGTCTAATGACCGAATAGCCCTCCTGTTTGTAACAAGTGTTGAATTCATATTGTCTATTTTACTTTCTTTGTTCTGAAAGAGAAAATTTATATACCAGAAAATAATAATACTATGAATTACTTAAATAAAAGAGTCATATTTCATGATAAAACAAAGTCAAGAGTTTTACGAGAACGACATTTAAATTTAAACATTTTATACTAGTCTATTAGCAATTTCATCCCGCAAATTCGCCATATATTGTAGACTTTGTGTACCCCATTGTGCTCCATGTACTTCCTCTCCAATGTCTTCAACTTCCTCTTGTACTTGATTGTTGATTATATTGTCATTATCCTATTCATCGAAGAATTCATCATCGAAGATTTTTCATGATAGAGTAGAGAACAACTAAACACTATCATGGTCAATGATATGAAATACATACTCGCCTAAATAGTATATCAAGTATATATGTTTTATTACTTGTATATAACTACAAACTACTTCATATGAGTTAACAGAGTATGAAGTACACTAAACTACCGCAAAATACAGAAAATGCACAAATATGTTGGAAAGGAAAAACATGGAGGAACTAAACTACCAAGAAAACAGAAAAACTGATACATGTATGCAACAAAATGAAGCAAAAAAGAGCCACAAAACCTGCCCAATTTGTTGCAGAAAGATCCTGGAACAAACTACCAAGATAAGAGACAAATGTGTACACTTTTGTTGAAGAATCAGGCCAAAAATGCAGAAAAACTTCCCCAAGTTAACACAAATATGCTGGAAAAACATGCAGGAACATAACTTTCTAAAAACAGAAAAGTTATACAAGTGCAGAAAAACCTACTCAATATTGTCTAGATATATGGAGGGATAAAAGTAGCAAGAAAATAGGGACCTATGTACAATTATGCTGAAAACTCCTTGCAAATTCCTGCACAAAAACCTGCACAAAGTTAGCTGAAATATGCAAAAAAAAAACTTCTTACAAAGTTAACCTGCTTAGTGCTAAAAAATCAGTGGAAAAGCTGTTAATAAAATGAGAAAAGATTAAGATAAACAAGTGAACACAATCAATCCAATAGTCCTAGACACGAATCTTACGAGCAGAGCAGTACAAACAAAATATGAACATGTACAAAAACATATCAAAGTGGCTTTGAGCTGTTCATAAGCCTGAATCGTTCATTATTTAAAGCAAGGAACTCATGAGATTAAAAAATCACATAAAACTACTACCTCAATCCAACAAAATAAATAAATAAATACAAAACTTGAAAAAGAAAAAAAAATCTTATGTAACTTAAATTACAAACAATCTAATATAAAACTATTGAACGTCAAGCATGAAGTATAACCATACGGCATATGTCATTTAAATTACAAAAGAGTGACCTGAATATAAAATTGTATTCAATTTACCTAAAAATTCGAAATTGCAGTGCATAGGTAGTGAAAACTATTTTCCAAAATAAAAGGTAGTGAAAACTATGATAGAGAACAAGGATAAACTCTTATTAGGGGAAATAGAAAGCAAAATAAAGAGAGAATATGAAATACGTATGGAGAAGCGGAGGGATGAAAGCTGGAGATAAAATACCAATATGAAGAAGATGAGGGATGAGATCTGGAGATGAAATACCTAGGACGTTGCAGACCGATGGGTTGATAGGTTGCAAAGGCTTCACTTCGCCGGTTGAGTATTAGCGATAAAGTAGCGAGGGTTAGAAAAGAAATAGCCGCTGCATTTTATGTCTGAAGCGTAAGGAGTGTTCAAATTGGACTGAACGATTAAGTCAAAAATGATCTGAGAGAATAAATTATATTTTACAATAAGTCCTAAGTAAACAAGTGTATATAGCTGAGCGAATAAGTCATTCTGTTCATTCAGCTCATTAAGTCCCAAGTAAACGAGCCCTAAATTTTGACTGGTTTCAGGCTTATATTGACGATGTAGGTCGTAGGGTCTGAGTATGGTCCACCTCGGGGGTGAACCGGTAAACTTTTGGCCAAAACGGGCTTAAAATGGCCACTACACACCACGCACGCGTGCGTGCTACCGTGCATAGGTGGCAGATGGCTTCCAGAAAAAATAATGTCGGGCGCACGCCGTGCGTAGAGTAACGCACACGTGCATCCCTCCGTGTGTTCCCCGTGCACCCCTCCGTGCGTGGAGGGCAGTAGCCCTAGGTGAAGACCGAAGCCACGCACCCGTGTGTGCGTCCTACGCACGCCGTGCGTGGCACCCGGGCTGCCAACATGGGATTTTTCATGACGTTTTGCGACGTTAAGACCTCTCCTTGATCCCAAACATGTGTATGAACATAATAAACCTCCATAAATGTATAGAGATGGTAGGGGAGGTATCTTATGTGGTTTATGAATGTAGGAACATTAAAGATTAATGGAAGGGATGTGAGTATCCTTATCGATACGAGAGCACAACGTTCATTCGTTAGTGAGGTGTTTGCCATGGGATTAGACACACCGTTAACACCAATGATGCAAACCCTATTGATATCTACGCCTCTAGGAGATGACGTTGAACAAAATGATTACTATCCTTCATGTGATGTGGAGATAGGGGAGCATCGTTTAACGGGTGACTTGGTACCGTTAGATATGTTTCAGTTTGACACCATACTCGGCATGGACTGGCTTGAAAAACACCATGCAAAGGTAGATTGCTACACTAAGGTGTTAGAACTCAAGGATGGTGAAGGAAATATTCTATGTTTCGAGGGAGATACAGGGAAATTCAATCCTTGCATCATATCGGCCATAAGAGCAAGGCGTATGATGAGGAAGGGATGTCAGGCTTACTTAGCCTATGTCATAGGCAAGGAAGGCAAAGGGAAGAGTCTCACAGAAGTGAGGCTGGTGAATGAGTATCCGGAGGTTTTTCCTGAAGAACTCCCAAGACTTCCACCAGATCGAGAGATTGAGTTTGTGATTGAAGTAGAACCAGACACAAAACCTATCTCGATTCCTCCATACCGAATGGCACCAGCTGAACTTCAGGAGTTGAAGGTTCAATTAAAAGAGCTATTGAATAATGGATTCATTAGACCGAGTCATTCACCATGGGGAGCACCAATATTCTTTGTAAAGAAGAAAGATGGTACACTTAGAATGTGTATCAATTACCGTCAGTTGAACAAGGTCACGATCAAGAACAAATATCCTTTGCCAAGGATTGATGACTTGTTTGATCAACTACGGGGGCGACTGTGTTCTCTAAGATTGACTTGAGGTCAGGTTACCATCAATTGAAGATCATGGATAGTGACATACCCAAGAGTGCATTCCGTACAAGGTATGGTCACTATGAATTTCTAGTGATGTCGTTTGGGCTCACCAATGCCCCTGTGGCATTCATGGATCTCATGAACCGAGTATTTCACCAATACTTGGATCAATTCGTCATAGTATTCATTGATGACATCTTGGTGTATTCCAAGAATGAAGAAGAGCATGAGAGACCTAAGGCTTGTGCTCGCGATGCTACGAGATAAGCAACTCTTTGCCAAATTCTCCAAATGTGAATTTTGGCTTGAGGAGATCAGTTTTCTCGGGCATGTGATATCGAGTTCGGATGTCTCAGTTGATAACTCCAAGATTGAAGCAGTCACTAATTGGGAGAGGCCCAAGAACGTGAAGGAGATAAGGAGTTTCCTCGGTTTAACGGGGTATTACCACAAATTTGTCTCGGTGATAGCATCTCCACTCACGAAGCTCACTGAGAAGGGGGCTAAGTTCGTGTGTGATGACAAGTGTGAGAAGGGGTTCCTTGAGCTAAAGAAACGGTTGACTGAAGCATCAGTACTTGCTCTACCCGTGCAAGGGTTAGGGTATGACATCTACAGTGATGCTAGCATCCAGGGGCTTGGATGCGTACTGATGCAATCAGGGAAGGTAATTGCTTATGCTTCTCGGCAGTTGAGAAAGCATGAAGTAAATTCCCCCACACATGATCTGGAGCTAGGAGCTGTGGTGTTTGCATTAAAGATTTGGAGACACTGCCTCTACGGAGAGTTGTGTCACATCTACACTGACCACAAGAGTTTGAAGTACGTGTTCACTCAGAAAGAGCTGAACATGAGACAAAGGAGATGGATAGAGTTGATCAAGGATTACAAATTGATAATCGACTATCATCCGCACAAGGCTAATGTAGTAGCCGATGCACTGAGTAGGAAGAGCTCATCAGGGGTTTTACTCACATGCTTACGGGCATTGAGGGCACATGTGGAGGTATCCACGGATGGGGCATTATTGGTCAGATTTGAGGTGAGACCCACCTTATTGGATGAGATCAAGACACGTCAGGGCACTGATAAAGAACTACAGAAGGTCTGTGAACGGATGCTTGCGGGGCTCGTGGAGGGTTTCCGAAAGAGAGAAGATGGTCTCTTACTATTTAAGGAACAAGTGTGTATACCATCAGATGAGGAGCTCCGTAAGTCGATCCTTGAGGAGGCTCACTCATATGTTTATGCCATGCACCCGGGCGGTACAAAGATGTATCGGGAATTGAAGGAAAGTTACTAGTGGTCGGGGATGAAGAGAGAGATTGCAGAATTTGTGAGTCGTTGCCTTACCTGTCAGCAGGTTAATGCAGAGCACCAGCACCCAGCGGGGTTGTTACAGCCATTTACCATTCCAGAATGGAAGTGGGAGCATATTACTATGGACTTTGTGGTGGGTCTGCCACGAACAGTTAGGCGCTATGATGCGGTGTGCGTGATTGTTGATAGGCTGACCAAGAGTGCTCATTTCCTACCTATCAACACTACATATACACTTGAGCGACTCGCCAAGTTGTACACTGATGAGATTGTGAGACTGCATGGGATCCCGGTTACTATAGTAATGGATAGGCACCCACGGTTCACGTCACGGTTTTGGCCTAAGTTCCCGGAATCAATGGGAACGAAGTTGGGGTTTAGCATAATATTTCATCCTCAAACGGATGGGCAATCTGAACGGGTGATTCAGATTTTGGAGGACATGTTGAGAGCATGTGCCTTGGAGTTCCAGGGAAGCTGGGACAATCAGTTGGCCTTAGTGGAGTTCGTCTATAACAACAGTTATCAGGCGAGTATAGGCATGTCTCCATACGAAGCAATGTATGGGAGGAAATGTCGAACACCTTTTTGCTGGGATTAGAGGTGGACTCGGGTCGGGTGGCCCGACCCGGAACTGGGCCGGGACCAGTACTGTTCTGACCTGGCCCGAACCGGTGGCCCGGTCAGGGACCGGTCCGGGTAGGCCCGGCCTGGTGGTTTTACGGTGCGGGCTCGGGTCCCCCAAATGATGAACCGGCCCGACCCGGCTGGGCCCGGTTTTGGGCCTTTTCTGTGTTTTTTCATTTTTTTATTTTTCTTGGTTAGGCTGGGTGTTTTGGGCCATTTGGGGTGGTTTCGGGGGGTGGGGTGAGGGGGGATTAGGGGATTAATTTGAAAAACAAAAAAAAAAAACAAATAGGAAGTGGCCCGAGGCCCGACCCAAGTCCACCCATAGCTGGGATGAGGTCGCGAGGCTAAGCTCGAGGGCACCGAGCTAGTCGAGATCACTAAAGAGAAGGTAAAGGTTATTCAGGAAAGACTCAAGGCTGCCCAGGATCGGCAGAAGAGCTATGCAGATAAACGTCGGAGGACGTTGGAGTTTGAGGTCGGTGACGAGGTATTTCTGAGGGTACCACCTTGGAAAGGGATCATCAGGTTCCTCAGTCGGGGTAAGCTTAACCCATGCTATATAGGTCCGTTCAAAATCCTTGAAAGGATCGGGGTCATAGCATACCGACTTCAGTTAACTCCGGAGTTAGAAAAGATTCACAACGTATTTCATGTGTCTATGCTCAAGAAGTATGTACGGGACCCGTCACATATTCTTGAGAAACTGCCGATAGAAATACGAGAAGATTTGCACTATGAGGTGCATCGAGTGAAAATCATAGACTGGCAGGTAAAGAAACTAAGAAGCAAGGAAGTGCTTATGGTAAAAGTGCTTTGGAAAAGTGATCGTGTTGAGGAGCAAACTTGGGAAATGGAGAACCTCATGAGGGAGCAGTATCCACTCCTGATTGACTAGACACATGGATTTCGGGGACGAAATTCTAAATAAGTGGGGTGAACTTGTAACACCGTCCCCAAGTGTATTTTACTTTTTAGTAAATAATGTAATAAACCTTGAATGGATGATTTATGAATTTATGTGATTGTAAATTTTTTGTTAGTTCTTTTGCGTGAATAGTAAATTGCACGCGGGGCCCACACCGGGGACGGGGGCCATCCGATATTTTCGAGACCTCATATTATACTCATCTTGGTATAGATAATATGTATATGGTGATGGATATCCTATTTGGGCCGTAGCAAAGACATAGGGTTGACTTGTTGGTCAAACGAGGCCCAACTATCAGTATTGACAATTTATCAGATAACAGCCCGAAAATGAATTTCGAGGACATAAAAATCAAGGTTGGGAAAGGTATATTCATTCTAAGGTTCATTAGTGATTGAGAACATGTGTTATATTTTATTTGACCCGATAAAATAAAATATAATTAAAACATTCCGAAAAATACAACTTTCGGGCAGAATGTACACATCGGGACATAAAGGGATGATCTCCCACATGAGTGGGGGGCACCCCACGAAATTATTTGAGAAAATGGCATGGGATGTGCGGCTGGAGGGATGGGAGGAGTGAGGGAGGGGTTTGACTTGAGGGAAATGGCATCAAAGGACATTTGGGGGCCATATCCCCATTATTATGGATGTAGAAGCCAAAAGGAGTCATATCCTCTCCCCTTAGCCCATATGCTCAACCAACCCATTCAATTTTGAGAGAGAAACTCTGCAAATTCTCATTTCCTCCATTTCCATTCGAACCAAGCTCAAGGGAGGAAAGGAAGGGGGAGAAAAGAGGAGAAGAGGAAGGAAAAAACTAAGCTAAATATAGGTAATGATCTCGTCTATGTTTTCTCCTTCTCTACACATTGAGGAGTGTAGAATGAGGGGTTGGAAGGTAGCTCTAAGTCCAAGAACGGACTTAGAAGCCAAAATGACCGGTTCGCTGGAAGATAACCTTGTTAGTAACTTGTCTAAGGTATTCAAGGAACTTTCACGGAGTTGAAAGGGTCGCCGGAATTGTCGCCGGAGTTCGACGAAGTTCGCCGGAGTTTCGCCGGAGCTAAATCGGGAAGGCTAGAACTTCATAAGCGTCAATAAGGTGAGAAGACGGCTTTATGCTTTATAACTTTTGCGTGAAGCATGAGATTACCTAAAGTAATCAAGGATATGTTCTATGGAATGATTAAAGATAATCAAGTATTTGTTTATGTCATGATTATATATAAAACATAGTTGAAAAGCATGTTATATATGATTGATGATTTAAAATGTGGTAAATTATTATGTATGATGTTCCAGGGATCCAAAAAGGTATTTTGGGATCAAGGACGTCAAGAAGTACATGCGTATAAAATTTCACGTTAATCGGACTTCGTTTGGGCGGTCAAACGGGCGTTGACCGCCAAGTCAAAGGCTATACCCGACTGGATATGGGTAAATACCCGACCGGGTAATAGTTAAAAACAGCCCTAGGGGCTACTGTCTCACTATACCCGACCGGGTATGGTTGGATACCCGACCAGATATTGGGTTATACTCAAAACGGGCAGTTTTTGAGTATGTTAACGTGGGCCGTTTGGGTGAGACCCACCCACGTTGGTTACTAAGGATTACTATATGACTATAGGACTAGGTATTGTCCATAGTTGAAGGAATAAAAGGCTAGCCATATCCAGGTTAGGATTTGGTAGAGATTAGATTGGGGATTGAGTACCCTTGGACGGTAAATGATCCAGAATACTCAGGTGGGGTCGAGTACCCTTGGGCGGTAAATGATCCAGAATACTCAAGGTGGGGCCGAGTACCCTTGGACGGTAAATGATCCATAATACTCCAGGTGGGGTCGAGTACCCTTGGGCGGTAAATGATCCAGAATACTCCAGGTGGGGTTGAGTGCCCTTGGACGGTATATGATCCTAAATACTCCAGGTTGGGTTGCGTGCCTTGGATGGTAAATGATCCTAAAACACTCGGTAGTATGAATCGAAGACAGATTATAGCTTGTGAGCTAGGTGTTAGGGAAAGGGGTGAGATAACTCAGGTAAGAACTTTATCTCTAAAAGACACTTTAAGGTAAATAACCTACGGGTTAAGTATTTTACACGTATATATACAGTATGTATCATGGGGTGGATGAGTTACATCTATATATATGTATCACCCTATTTTTGGGTCTCGTGTCTGAAACATTAGTTATTCTTCATATAGCCTGCTTGTCACTAGTACTTCTATGGAGTACTGACCCCTTCAGGGGCCCTCACATTTTTCAAGTCAATGCTAGAGTCCTACTACCCGCACCTTTGCCTAGGGTGATTGATCAAGGGGGAAGACGTGGTTCGTGCTTCCATTCTTATTTGAAATTTATAAACTGCTCATGGATATTTGAACAATGTTTTTCTTCTAAATTAGTTGGGAGCCTGTGTGCTCATGTTTGCCACGTGTGACTAATTAGCAAACATATTATATTTTCCGCATTTGTTTGATTATGATATTGATGTTGATTGTATGTGTTTACTAATCGGTTTGGCAATAGAATCTATCGGGCGCCTTGTATAATTCAATAGGGATGAACTATTGTTGTTCTTATTGGGTTGTACGGCGGTTGTCTACGTGGCACGGATGCGATCTGGGGCGTGACACGGTTGTTTTTAACGGTTTTGGGTCTATATTTTATTATGTTTATCCGGATCCAGATCCGGACTCGTTTGTATTTTTAATTATCGGGTCCGGTATTGTATATATGATTCCATCTCGTTAAGGAGTCAGACTCGTTTAAAATTTCTTATAAGTAGGTAGACACACACACCAATGCATAAAATGATTAGTTGTAATACTTCAATTAAAAAAATACTAACTATAATATATATATATATATATATATATACACACACACACACACACATACACACATATATACATAATAACACATAGAGTAATTAATTGCAATTCTTCAATTAAAAATATACACACTGATACATACATATTGTATAAGTGATATTGATCGAGACAGTGAGATGCTCTAAAACTAATACTCTTTTTTGCCGCTTATATGTACTGATAAAGTGTGTATTGGGACCGATAGGCAAATCCCAATATCTAATATTAGTAATATTAATACTCTGTATTATTATATCATTATCATATATAATGCTTTTATACTCACAGTAGTCTATTCTACAAGCTTTCCGTGCGAAAACTAATGCTTTATTGGACAAAAGTTCTAATTTTCTATAAGAAATCTTGATTTTTTTAAAATGAAGATATATTTTGTTTTTTAAGTTTGCGCACTTTGTTTAACATTTCATTTACAGGTCATGTTATTTTCACAAACTTTACAAATGTTGTGCATATCATACTTGGCGGGTCTACCCAACCCAGTTCAGAGACCCGTTGGGTCTGGGTCTGAGTCTGGGTCCGGGTCCAAATTTTCAAACCCACCGGGTAAACGGGACAGGTCTGGATCCATTATTAACTTAGCGGGTCCGAGTCTGGAATACTACGTTTCGACCCGGACACGACTCATTGACAGGCCTACGTCTTGCAAAAAGGATTATAAGGTAGATTGAGTATATAATTAGGTTGTTTCAAATTGGACTGATTTTAGTCCTAAACCAGATTTGTCAAAATTTAAATAGATCGAACCAAGTTAAACCACTTATAGTTAAATAGATCATATCATATCAGACCTTATTTCGTCAATTGTAAAATACAAATGGACATAATCTACTATAGTCAAAGATTAATAAGACTTCGAACTCGTGATCATATATTATAAATAGCTCACAATGTTTATTAATGTTTTTCATCTGAACACATATCAAATTAACACTAACGGGGCATGCCCGGTCTTGTGCTACACTAGTGATATGAGTAAAGTAAGAAAGTGGCCGGATTGGTGTGACTCAAGTACTCAATGTGTATGCATATATGCTTGAGTGATGTTGCTATCTCGGCCCTGGATGTGAATTGCATGCAGTAATGATTGGCGGTACAAAGTGAAGACTAATATTGGCTGGGATTGCTTGAGTAGAGGATCCGGAGCAGTGGTCGATACTGTTGGGCTTAGGTTGCCGCCCGTGGTGGAGTTGCAACTTGGTGGTGGAGCGAGTGGTAACATCCTCAACAAAAGCATTAAAGTTTGTGGTGGAGGAACCTGCACCTGAAGGAGCAATTGTTGCTCCTGCATTATTATTATTATCAGTATTGGTGGCGGCGGGGGGCATTGCAAGGGCATCCGCTAAGGTGGCTCTCAACCGTAGGGCAACCTTCTTCAACTCTACATGGTAGCTCTCACTCATAAAAGCGCGAATGTTGTCGGCGATTTGGAGGCGGGCAATGGGAGATGAGGCGCAAAGATTGACCCCGACCTTCCAGTCGTTGACAAGCAGTTTTCGGTTGGAAAACTGGTCGGTGACGAGGGGATAACAGAGCAATGGTATGCCGCACCAGATGCTCTCGAGAATGGAGTTCCAGCCACAGTGGGTCAAGAATCCACGAACAGAGGGATGGGAGAGGACCTCGGGCTGGCGGCACCAAGGCACGACCAAGCCCCGACCGCTCTTTCCGAAGTCGTCGGGCAGGAAATGGGTGGGGAGTGGTCGGTCAGAGCTGACGATATCAGGGCGAAGAACCCAAAGGAAGTGGACCTCGCTGAGGATGAGGCCATGGGCAATCTCTAGGATGTCAGACTCACTGGTGTGGGCGTAGCTACCGAAAGAAACGTATAGGACGGATGCGGGGGGTTTGGAGTCGAGCCAGTGAGAGCAATCAGACTGGAAGAGGAGGCTGGTGGTGATTGGGGTTGTGGGGAACACAGGACCGATGGAGTAGGTGGGTTGAGCTGCATTGAGGGCACATAGAGCATCGGGCTCGAGCTCTTGGACGGTGTTACAAATGATGATGTCTGCTTTCTTGACATCGGCGAAGGCCTTGGAAATGATTCTGTGCATCACCGTCGACGTGTCAGCCGATTGAAGGTATGACATTAGGTCCCTTGGTTCTATTGCCTTCACACCCGGTATGTACTCTATCATGTCCTTTCGTTTCCAAATCCTCTCTGCATTACAAATACATACGTACGGAGTAGTAATTAGTCACGGCCGGGATCCATATACATAGATACACAACATAAAAATGTAAAATTAAACACTCCAGTTGGGTCAAATTTATATTCTTTGGATCATGAAACACAGAAAACAATAAAATGAGAAGAAGTAACATTTTTTTATTAAACTAACTATGTGATAATTCTATTTATTCTTGTCATAAGGATTTCTATTTTAATACGAAGTACAGATAGAAGATGCATGTTCTAGATACACTCTCGAAGGAGTTATAAAAACGTATTTATTTTAATTAAAAGAGGCCAAGTAAATGAGGCATATGAAAGGTTATGTTTCATTCTCATGATGATTTTGAATCTTTGCTTAGGCAAAGCCTTGCTAAAAGCATCAGCTAATTGTTCTTCTGATGAACAACACACCATATCAACTTCACAAGCTCTTTGTGCTTCTCTTACAGCATGAAATTTTATCGTCAAGAGTTTTTTATTGTTTACTAGATTTTTTTCTACAACAATAACTGCTTTACTATCACAAAAGACATCAGTTGCGTTGTGTTTCTTCTCTCCCATGTTTTTAAAGTTCTCCTTTACCTAATTATTTGATTCACAATTTTGTTTGCTATAGTAACGAACATATATATTCTACTTCAATTGTTGAATACTATGAGAATACTCAACTCTTAAGGTAAAATTGTATCCAAATGTACTTTTCATGACATCAATAGATCCACCCCAATCACTGCCAGTAGATCCTATTAGTCTTGAGTTCTTATTTGGCTTGTACCACAAACCAAATTCATTTGTACCTCGAATATACCGCAATTATACTCTTTTTGCAACAACATAATGAATTCACTAGGACTTTACATGAATATAGACGAAAGAGTAGATGCAAACATAAGATCAAGTCTTGACATAGTCAAGTATAATAAACACCCAACAAGACTTCAATAGACTTTCGAATAAACTTTCTTTGCTCAATCCTCTTTAGAAAACTTATCATTAACCACAAGATGGGTCAAGGCTTTCTTGTACTTGTCTATTTTGAATCGTTTTGGGATGGCTTCTACATATTTCTTTTGGGAGACAAAAGTACCATTTGTATTCTATTTCACTTCTAAACCCAAGAATAAATTCAACAAACCTAAGTCGGTCAACCATAACTCTTTTTCAACTTCTTTTTAAATTTATCAGTTATGGCCGGATTATTCCTAGGGACAATCAAGTCATTAACATGAAGGGAAAGAATTATCAAATCTGACTTTGTTTGTTGCGCATACAGTAGTGGTTCACTTGGATTTGTTGGAGTAAATATTCATTAATTCTTCTATACCAAGCTTGTGGATCTTGCTTCAATTCGTAGAGAGTTTCAATAGTTTGTACAACTTATATTCTTGAACTTTAATACAAAAGCTTTCAGGCTCTTTGACATATATTACATTATGAAGGTAACTATTTAAAAATGTAGACTTAACATCCATATGAAAATAACTCATTTGTTCTAAGCAGCCAAAACAATTAAACTTTTATTGTATCATTTCTAGCAAATGGAGCAAAAGTTTCATTACAGTGTGAAACATATTGCCGTGGATACACTTTTACCACAAGACGTGCCTTGTACTTCTGAATGGAACCATCTAGCTTGGACTCTTTTCGGGAGATGCATTTGACTCCAATAACATCTTTATGTTTTTTTCTTTTTGTCAATTTTCAAGCCTTTCTCAATCATTTTTAGCCCCTCCATCGCACTTTGCCACTCTTGTTGTTTTGAATCTTCTATGAAGTTTGTGGGCTCATAAAACTTAGGATACTGAAGTAGGAACATCATCATTGAATAGCCATCACTTCTAGGTGATTCAGTGGTATTTGATCCCCTAGATTAAAATTTGGTTCTTTAGATCCTTCTTCTAGAGGATTCTAAGAAAAAGATACCACTGCTCTCTTCTCCGCTTTGTCTCCATTCAAATCCCATAATGATTTTTCATCAACATCAACATCTCTACTTATCGTTAACTTATGAGTTTTCAGTTTGAAAACTCTAAAACCTTTGGACTAATTGTTATAGCCTAAAAATATGCCCCTATCAGCTGTCTCTTACAACTTGTGCATTTTACCTGATTAAACATGTATGTAGCGCAAAGAGACAAACACCCTTAGGTGTTTAACTGTTGGCTTACGTATTACCTATCCATGCTTCAAAATGTGATATGTCCATGACATTCTTAATTGGAAACCTATCAAGAATATGGGTAGTGCTTCCACCCGGAAATTGTTGGGATGTTGTTTTTTCAATAACAAACATTTTGCCATCTCCATAGTGGTCATGTTTTTTCGTTTAAAACACTATTTTGTTGAGGAGAATAAACAATAGTTATCTGGTGTTTGATACCCTTTTCATAAAAAAAACTAGTCAAATTCATTTGATATATACTCATCGCCCTGTCAAATATGATTTCAATCATTCTTGTTGTACCCACTCTTATACACACCATATACCAATCATGTTTGTGAAGGTTTTTTTGTCTTTGAATCCGGTTCATAGACAAGATATGTCTTATTTTGTCTGTGCAAAATTTGTACAAACATATGTTGTCTGTGAACGGGATTCACAGACAAAAAAAAAGTTTTGCACAAACACGATGGGTATAAAAGTGGGTATGCGGGTGGGTACAAACAGCTTTTTTGATATGATTTTCATCAATTCATAGTTGTTGTGATTCTCAACCATGGGTTTGGATTTCTCAAAAATGATGGGGGCTTAGGACCTCTACCTTAGAAAATAAATACATGTCATTTTTGTATAGTCATATATAAATAAGTACTTTCTATATGCACTCATTCAAGCTTTTTCTTGGCCCTTTATAATTGATTGGACGGAAAAGAATTCATGTGCATTTTCATAATATGACCTTTTCTTTTCTTATGCATGAGATGTAGAGCATGAAAATTGTAGTGACCGAACCTCTTGTGCCAAAGCTAGGACTAATCACGTTCAACTCTACTTGTATTTGTGATATAAAGGCCAATTAAGAGATCGAAAAGGTCTTGTTACTCATTGATCTTGAGTTAATTCCTTCTTCAAAGGGTCATACATGTCACAAGAGTTTCACTCAAATGTTAAGGAATACCTATTTTGCGTCATTTGAGGAATACTAAATAAATTCTTATCAAGATTAGGAACAAGCAAGTCATTTTCAATGCCGCGTGTTCCTTTCTCTATATGAATTGCAATTGTATCTTTTCCTTTAGATGTGATAACAAAACCATCACCCATATTCACTCATATGTTAACTAAAGTATCAACTTCAATGAAAATACCTTGGTTATTTTTTGATGATATGGTTTGTGCAACCACTCTCAATGAGTTATTCATCTTTTGTGATGTGGCTTTCTATGACACTTTACAAGCATAAAAGATGTGTTTCACATCTTGTTGTTTTTTCCGCAACATGATATTGGCTCTTCGATCTTCATACCAAAAGTCTTTTTCTTCATGATTGAATTTCTTATAGCAACCACACCGCGCCTTACCTTGATTACGACAATCTTTTTATGGTGGTTCGTTTTATTGCATACTCTAGAAGAAGAGAACTTTCCTTTCTTTCCATTGCTTCATGTGTGAATGTTCTCATATCCTTTCGTGTGCTCCTTCTTTTGATTGGGCTTTCAAGTCCCTTAACTCGGTTTGTGTCTTGTTTGGAAATCACCCTCTCAATAACCTTCCTCTCTAAGAAAGAATTTCATGTCATGACATTTAATGGGCCCAAATACTTATGATGATTTTAGTTTACTCGTATCATTGAATTCTTGTGACTATCCAAAGCATTTTTCAAGAATGACTTTCCTTTCATGACTATTGCCGCAATGATGAAATTATAGTTTTTAAGAAGGTTAGAATTTCAAAGAGTTTTCTCAACATTACGACTATCTCAAAGATCTTCAAGCATATATCTCTAATGGATTGGTAACACTCATTACCATAGATGAGTAGTCCGTAATTCTTTCATTGTTAGTCATTTTCAAACTCTCGAGTTCTTTTCTTTGATGCTCAAGTATCATGGACCTCATTTTCTCTAAGCCTTGAAACTCCTTCCGAAGAGTATTCCTCAATTATTTTGAGAATAATGCATTGGCAATTCTAGGAGAAAATGTCTCGGAGTGCAAATATGAAGTAGCCATTTCGTCCTTCACCTTCATCTCCTTCAATTGATTTAAGTCGTGAAGTCATATCCTTCTTAAGAAAAGTCTATCCCTTCATCAACAAACTCCCATAAATCTAGGGCTTGCAATAGAGCCTTCATTTTAGTACACTAGAAGTCATAATTTTCTCCTTCAAAAATTGGCGTTGAATGAATTGATGAACAAGTCATATCTAAATAACGATTTTGAGGATTTGTGGATTAGCCACGTAACAGCCTAGGAGGCTCTGATTTCATTTGTTGGATCATAAAAGAGAGAAAACAATACAAAGAGAAGTAGTGACATCAATGGTACACCAATGGAATGTGTGGCAACTCACAAGGGCATTAATTAATGAACTCTATGTAGCTAGCTAGCTAGCACATGCGGCTCAATTAGTGTTAATGTGTATGGACATGCATACTCCCCCCACGTACAATGAAGATATATTAAATAAATTTTAGAATATCCCATGCACGTGTAGACATGTCAAAAAAATCCGACTTGTAAGGACCTGCCCCGAGACATTTATGGCCTGTTTGGATTGAGTGTTAGGGAGTGTTAGTAATGGAAGTGGTAATAAGTGTTGATACTAACACTTGTTTGGTCGAAAAATTAAGAGGGTTTAAGAAGTGTTAGTAAATGTTAGGAAGTGTTAATAATAACTTTCCCAACATCTGAATTGTCCACTTTTTTAACACCCCGATTTGGAGTGTTTTGAGGTGTTGGACAATTATTACCCTTCTTATTTACCCTAAAAACATAAAATGCTTCGACATCTCACTTCGAATCTCTTTGACGCGTGTCTGATGGTCTGCCTTTTTCATCTCTTCTCCTTACTCGTTTCTTCTGGCTAAAGGTAAATTATTAACACTTCCATTATTAACACTTCGTTCATTTGACTCTCCCAAACAAGGTAAAATTATGTCTAACACTTACACTTCCCTTCCCTTATAGGCCCTTACTAACACTTACTAACACTTCCATTACTAACACTCCCTAACACTCAATCCAAACAGGCCATTAGAGCGGACCCGGCCCGCCCCATCCATGTGCACATGATGGGACGAGTCTGTTATTAGTATTGACCCGCATTACCCTGTTGTGACCCATCCAATATATAACTATGCGTTGTTTTTTAAATTATTTTATAGATGCACACACACATGTATATATATACACCTACATACATACGTACATATGTACGTATGTATGTACGTATGTACAAGAAGCTTAGAGCCCCACACATCGTTAATGCGGTAGTTGATTGATTACCAATGCTTTGCATATATATATGTGCACCACACCATCACCCTACCTAATTGCTTCTTTATATATATATATATATATATATATATATATATATATATATATGGATAGATCCCAAAAGAAATTAACTAATTACATTTATTTAATTTTGTCCATTTATGCTAATAAAGCTACCTCCTTTTGTATTAAAAATTAGGCTACGTAAAAGCATTTATATTTGCACCACACCATCACCCTACCTAATTGCTTCTTTGTATATATATGGATAGATCCCAAAAGAAATTAACTAATTACATTCATTTATTTTTGTCCATTTATGCTAATAAAGCTACCTCTTTTTGTATTAAAAAAATTAGGCTACGTAAAATTAACTATAGCTCCCTATTCACAGTGTCCTGCGGAAATTAAATGAGTTAGGGCTGTTTGAACTGAAGCAAATCACCATCAGTTTTTGAGAATCTCATCCTCTAATAATTTCTAAAGAAAACTATTTATGTGAGCAACTTGGAGCACTTTGAAGTACTTCTACACATTCATTCAAACACTCAAATATCTGATTTTGCTCCTTGAAAAATCAGAAACAATTTTCAGAAGTAGACTCAAACACCCTTAACTAGCTATAATATCATGTATGAGGGTGTCTGGTATACTACGTCTAAATCTTTAATTCATACGAAATACATATTTTTGTTTAGTAATTGGTCTGCGTATACAAACTAACTAAAACACACGATTACATGTTTATAATAGTCACCTAAATACGACTCGTCGAGTCCACATTAATTACCAATAAACCATTTTATATCAGGGATGAAAATCCTAGATACGGTGCTCATCTCAATCCGTGTGGCTTCCCCATCGCTACATTCTTCAATTCTTTGCGGCTTTTGTCACCATGCCTCTCTTCATCGCCTCTTGTTCCAAGTCCATCTTTTCCGCTCCCACCCGAATTCCATATTTCTTCTTCTTCTTTCTTCTCTAATTTGTTTTTTCGTTTAAAATCGGATTTTTCTGCAGTGATTTTTCTGAATTTTGCAACAGTATGTTTTCATTGGAAATTCTGATTTAATTTTTTATTTCTAATTTATACGTTTTCAATAAATTTTCTGATTTCATTGCAAATTCTGGTTTTATAATTTCTGGATATTGACTTCTTATAATATTTAAGTTTATGGCAGTTACATGTAATATATACTAGCAATTATTTTCGCAAATTATATCGTGCAACCGGCATACCATGCACATGGTATGCCGGGTCTGTATTCTTCTCCGCGAGTCTGCCATCATCGTTTTTTCTCCTTCACCGTTCGTCCGTTCCCACGTACGCACAGACTACTCCATCCTCGATTGTCAGTCCTTTTCCTTTCCCACTTCCCAATCACTAGTTTTGGTTTGCAAACCGAGAAACGGCCAAATAGCCGTCACAGAGCATCGAGCCTAGAGCAATTCCTTTTTTGTTTGATGTATACGGAGATGGGAAAGCAAGCAAATTACACCACTTCAATTATAATTTTAGCCTATACTCCGTATTTTCTATTTAATTAACAAATGTTTATTTATTAATCAGTCTGCTGTTTGTTTGCTTTGTTGATATTATAGAGTTACATTTCATATACACTGGAATTACATTTCATTTTGGCTAAAGTTACATTTTGTAACGCGCGATTTACATTTCAATTTTTCTTAATAAGTTACTACCTTCGTCCCGCTATAATTGTCCCTTTTACCTTATCGGTTCGTCCCACTAAGATTGTCACATACCAAATTTGGTAAATTTTGTGTGGCTCTAAATCATTCTTACTTTATTCTTACTTTATCAATTCAATATCAACCACATAAACCACTTTTTATTAATTTGTGTGTCACTCCCTCTTGTCTCATTGTTAGCGGGACGGAGGGAGTACATCTTAATTACATTTGATTTACATTTGACATTATGCGAGTTACACAACAAAACAATGCGAGTTACACAACAAAATAAACCTATGTTATTCGATCAAAATGATTTTCTTGTTAAAAATCATTTTTAATGTACCTAATATTAAAAACAAAACATATACACTATTTATGTAAAATAATTGGACAACTAGACTCCTTCTTTTCATTAAACATGAGTTTATTTATGGGCACAAGTTACATTAGTTGTTAAGTGAAGTTACATTTGTAACAACACGAGTTACATCTAATTATGCACAAATTGCATCATTCATGCTATTGGGATGGAAAAAAAACAGTTACTGTACACGCGTGTACTGTTCACGCATGTACTGTTCATGTGATTTTTTTTTCTAAAAATAATTGTGCGAAACTACGCCATTTTGAGTGTGGGAGCACGGTGCTCCGGGTAGGGTGATACCACGACATACGAACTGATTATTTTATGATAGAAAACTTTTATTTTGACATCGATTAGAATGTATTGGTCAGTTTTACATACGAAAGATTTGAAGTTTATATTTCACAAAAACCTTGTTTTCTTCGAGTCTAATGATAGATACTATCAATATTTTGTTCGATCATTTTATGTTAAGATAGCGTAATTATTTCATTTTTAGGGAAAACTATCAATTTGATCCTCGTACTTAAAAAAACAAATCCATGAACTTTATTTGTAAAAAACGTGAATTGAGTACATTTGCATATCATTTGGCATGCCAGCAGGTCACCCGGCCCGCTGACGTGGCGCACATATGGCGGTCTACGTATGCACCACGTCATCAGTAAATTGCTGACTTGACTTCTACATGTGTGCCACATCACCAAAGTTATTGTTGATCGAACTGACACATGTGCCACATAAGCGGGTGACCCGCTGACATGACAAATGACCTGCAATTGGATTCAATTGAAAGTGTTTACAAAGTTCAGAAATTTAATTGATTTTTTAAAAGTACAAGGAACTAGTTGAATAAATTGACACTTTTGTCTTCAATTTTATGTTGTGAATAAAATGATTTTGTATACAGCAATGTGAAGTCTAATTGAAAGGCGGGGACGGCGTTTTTTTTCAAGAGGGTGGGCGGTTGCGGCGTCGCCATCAAAAGCAAGCTAGCGAATTAATAATTAGCTAGGTACTAACCTTGATCTTGAGCAGCGAAATGGCCATTTTCCTTGAGCAAGTCCAAGTGATAGTACAGACACAACACCAGGGCCGGCTCGGTCCAAAACGAAACATTAACCAGGTCGTACTTCCCGGCGATCACGGACGTCCAGGTGAAGAAGGTGTCGGCGATCAAACACGTGACCGGAGGGTCGGCGGAGCGGGCGAGGTCCCCGACCACCTCATCCACGTGCGCCGAGAACACGTGCAGAAGACCCTCCTTGAACTGGTCGTGGTTCAACGACCGGTCAAACCCCAACGGGAACCCGTCCGAAACCGTCACGTACCGGATATCCAGCCCGGATCTTCGCCCGATGGAGACCAGGTCCCCGCCGCCGTCTTCATGATGGGACTTGGAGATTTGGGAGTGGACGTGCTGGGTGTTGACGAAGGTCACGGTGAAACCGGCGGTGGAGGCCAGTTTGATGGCGAGGTACACGAAGGGGGTGACGTGGCCTTGGTATGGGTATGGAATCATTACGGCGTGAGGACGACCACCGCGTCTTTCCTGCCCATCATCACCTCCCATTGCCGTGCGCCGCCACATTCTAACATACCTAGCTCTGTGCCTCTGTCATTTATTTACTTATATATACATGTGTGTACCGAGGGCATGAGTTTGATATTACGGATTATTAAATTAAAGGTGACAACTCCGGTACCTTTCTAAAAAATGGGGTACCGTCTCTACCATTCATTTGATTAGATCACGCCACTTTATCATTTTTAATTTAGATTTAAATAATTCAACTGCTACATTCTCATTGATCAATGTGGACAAAGGTATGATACCTTATGGGTACCATAGAATCTACCTAAATTAAATTCCCCTTTTCATCTAATACTTTTGTTTCTTAAATTTTGTAATTTGTTTATATTAGAACTATTATCCTGACTTCAAAACAAATCAAAGACATCCAAAGAATGGATGAATCTAAAAGGCCAAACAATGAGCAAAGTGACAAGATCAATTGAACATCAAAATCAAATATGGGGAAACATTTGATTGTGGCTGAATATTTGGGAAAAGATTGGCTCATACCCGATCGGATAGACCGATATAACCAATCGGGTACATGACCCTGCCACCTTCAAACATTTGTAAATACACTCATTTTTCTTCACAGTCAGGGGAGCAATTAACATATAATCTCAAGCTTAGTTTAGTTAAATGTTCTTATTATATTTTCTAGCTAGCATGATTCTTCTTCAAATGAGGAGCTAAACTCTCCCATCTTGATTTTGCTACATTGAAACTTATGATTTGTAAGTTGTGAGTTATTTTCTTTAATCATCTTCCTTGAATATTAATTACATTCATATTTTTTATCTCATATTAATATTTGAGCATTACGTAACGGGTCAACTAGTTTTGTTTTTCATATGTTAATTATTAATAGAATTGATCAACAGATACGTTTGTTATTCGCTCGGTCCCTTCAACGGTAGTAAACTTAAATTATTAATGCATGTGTCTCATAGTTAATAATCTAAGGAGGGTTAATTATATGGATTAAAACAATAAACCTCTTGTGTTGGGGTTGTCAATCTCAGTCGATTTCATCTTATATTTTATTGCTACCATTGGTTCAATATATTGTACGTGTTCTATGTTGACTTGATAATAAGTTTTATTAATAATGAATGTGTTTTATTATTAATAACTACCCTCGATGAATTGGAAATACTTCACGATTGAGTATCGAGAGGAAAATAGTTAAAGATATAATCGGGGTCGACGAACATTTCACTAAATGGATATAAGCAAAACTAAGTCTTCATCTCTATTAAATTAAAGGGGAAAATAATAAAAATACCCCAAACATTGAAGGGGTATGAGGTAAACACCCCAAACTTGCATATGTAATGTAAATACTCCAAATTTCATATAAAAAGTTATTTTCGCAACATTGTCATTTATTATTTCTTTCAAAATTGTAAATTTATGAAGTTAATTGCATAATTTAGTATAGGAAATTAAAAGTGTTGTAATTATATAGATTGGGGGTAACATTATTATTTCCCAAAGGAAGTTTAGAATGTTAATTGTGTCTTCATGGATTCTAAAATATTTTAAATTATGCAATTAACACCATAAATTTACATTTTAAAAAGAAATAGTACTTGAATATGGTTCTAAAAAATATTTGTATATAAAGTTTGGGTATTTAAATTACATATGCAAATTTGGGGTGTTCATCTCACACCCTTTCAAAGTTTGAGGTATTTTAAATATTTTTCCCTAAATTAAACCACATAAGTCATTCATCTTAGTGTTTAAATATTCTTAAAGCTTCAAACAATCTTAAAAAACCCTTTTGTTACTATTTAATAAAAGATAAATATTCTTTTGTTTGTGGATACGATCTTCACTACACTATACTACAGTATTAGTGCAAGTATTGAATATTATTTTGAGGCACACACCGACTTTAGTGTCGTCACAGTTCATACAGCTCCGGATGTGAACCCCTTGCGGAATTTTGTGAGATTATTCTATTAAGTGTTGATTATGTCCACAAAATTTCATTTTAAAATTCAATGGGAAAGTCAATTAAACAAAGGGGAAAATATGTATATATTACTAAAGCATAAACCTATTCCCAAACTATGACTCAAAAAATAGAAAAAATGAGCAATATGACCAATAAGGATGTTTTCTTTTCAACTATTTTCAATCCCGGATCAGACCAAACCAGACCAGATCAGACCAAACCAGACCAGATCAGACCAAACAAAACTTTCATAGTTATAAAATACACAAAGACCGGACATTTACCATACTAAACCAGACCAGACCAAATCAGACCATCAAATTTCAGTCCAAAAGAAAACATCCTACGTACCAGATGGGATCATGGGATGATGCGGAACATTAAAGCCATACTAAAAGTTCATTAATATTCAAAGGAAAGGAAAGTCTGGTAATCTACTTCATGGTAGCTTGCGCTTTCTGGAAAATCTGGTAATTTACCTCATGGTATTCAATTTCTCTTATTCTTTTAAGAAGAGAAATATTTCCAGCTTCCAGTCGATCTATGTCTGCAATGAGAACTCCTAATTTAGTCTCAATTTCCTTTTTCACATCAGAGATTTCGACCTTCAGCTTATTATTTTCTTTTTAACAGCAGAATAGGTGGTCTGGATGGACCTAAACTTTTCCAATAAAGATGACAGTATTGAGCTGTAAAGAATGTGCTCACCGAAGAAAAACTAGAAGTAGAAGCAGATGATACCTCATCATCAGAATGTGTCATCAAACATATGCCTTATGTTTCTAAGTAGATGTAGCAAAAGGTTTCATCCTTCTCTGTTTTTTTGGTCACAAGTGCCTTTCTTCTTATGGCATTGTGATCATACTTCTTGTCACCTTCTTATCCTTGCCTCTTGGACACTATTGGATGTGGACTGTTGATTTTGAAGTGTCTGGGTTGGCGACAGTTGTAACAGAGAAACTCGCCATTTCCTTCAAAAGCCGTTTGGTTCTGAGAAGGTCTTCTGCTTAAAGATGGACTTCTGCTGTCATTTGGTTTCTTTATGAACTTCTTGAACTTTTTGGCAAAGACAACCATATATTTGTCAAATAATAATACAGAAGGGTCATATCGTTTACCTTTGAGGTGCTTGTAGTCAGAGCAACTGTTCTCTTTTCTGGGTCTTCTTCTTTTTCCCCCTTCATTTCAAACTCATAAGATTTGAGATCTAAAATGAGCTTTTATGTTTTGTAGGTTTTGAGGTCTTTGTTATGTCTCATAGTTGCGACTTTCATCTTCCAAGGTGAGGGAAGACCTCTCATGTTGATTTCCTTGGGAATCAACTCTTTTCATAGCTTAGAGATTTTTGCTATGAGCTTGAGCGACGCGCAAGCATTTCTGCTATGCCTTCATTTGCTAGAAGCTTGAAGCCTTCAAACTTCTTTATTGTCATTGTCAGTTTGTTGTCCTTTTCTTGTTCATCTCCTGCACCTATGATAATAAGGGGTTCCCATATTTCCTTGGCAGTGATGCGCTTTTTGATTTTGGTGAAGTCGCAATCATCTGTGGCTTTGTAACGAATGTCTTTGGCAATGTTGTCAAGGTTGTACTTCTTTCCTTCATCAACAGTCCGTTCTGAATGTGGCTTGCTGATCATTTGTGGTTTTGATCCTCCTGGTACATAGGCAGAGTTGACTTTCGTGACTTCAACTAGTTCGGTTGATAGAACTTCCCACATCTCGTCATGTAGGGCACATAGATGTGCTTGCATCCAGATTCTTCAGTCATCAAACTTTTGGACTGAGAGCATCAGATTCTTAGAAGGTGTGTTATCCATGACATAGATAAAGAAATATCAAAGACAGTAAACAAATGGATCTTCGTTTGAAGGGTAACCAAGAGATTATTAGAACAAGGAAGCTCTGATACCACTTGTTGGTCCCGGTTTAACAGAGAAACTGTCCAGGGGGTGAATAGATTGTTCTTGGTTTCTGTTTTCTTACAAGACAGAAACGCCTATCTCACAGAGTTGGTGTTGTTCTGGACAGAACAGTGCTGCAACAGAATGGTAGTTATGGTCGAATAGCCTTACAGAGACACACCAAGGCAGAATGCCTTTTTGTAACTCTTAGAGAAACATATGTTGAACATAAAGTCCAAGCTATCTAGAGTAAAAAAGTCCAAGTCCTAGAAGTAAGAAGTAAAAAGCAATAAGTAAATGACACCAAAGATTTTTTATAGTGATTCAAGGAACAACTCGTTCTTCTAGCCCACTGTTCCACTAAGCTTATAAAAACTCATTACAACACTTATACCCTAGTACTTAAGAAGCTCTCCTCATCTTCTTCAATTGTAGTATCCTTGTCACTCAGGATGCATTTCATTGCTTCCCGGTGACTGTTCTTTTCACTGAACTTGCTTGAAGTATCCCCACTTCACTCGGGGTACTTTGGCGCCCTTCTTTTGCAAGAAGAATATATATTTTGAAAGATTCAAAGGTTTTTCTCCAATGTGCTCCGTACAAGATGTATAGATGTAGATTTCGGAGAGGATGAAGAACAAGGATGAATGATTTGAAATAGTATCTCCACGCTCTCGTTTTGAATTCTTGCGTAGAATGTTTAGTATTTTTCTCTCAAGAATTTGTTTGTTGTTTTTCAAAGTTCGTTATTGTCCATTTCTTCTAAGTGTATCTTTTACACTGATAGTAGTCTTCCCGTTGGAGTGTAGAAGACAACTTCATCAAATGCTTGTCATGTAGTCTTGACCGGTCAGTTCTCATATTCCCGTCAACTTACTATTTCGGAAGTATTAAATACTATTCTCTTGGATACCGCGGTCAATCATGCGCCATAAATTTCTCAACAGATGGATACCATTAAATGAGAATTTAATGCGTTGCACAATATTTATTCCGCCAAGAGGCTCCTTGTCGTTAGGGAATAATCTGTTAGTTTCACGGAACTCCAAAGACTCAAACAATTCTGTCGGGGAGCACATCTGTAACGCTTCTGTTGTAGCCTGTTCTGTTGGTGTTCTCTTCAAAGATAGTTCTGTACAAGAACCAGAGGAATTTTAACACAAAGGTCTTAGTAATTCTGTCCGAAGAGATAGAGCATCTCTGTTCTGGCTGTCGACCAAGCTAATACTTACAACGGAAAATTGTAAGTACGATTTGTCTACAGGGGTACTCTAAATTCTTAATTTATACAACATCATCAAAATCTAAATACAATTTATTCCTTACACTTATATTCAGATAAATGTTCTTGAACAAGAAAAGCCTAAATAATACAGGACAATGAAAGGCGATTTAGCCACACATGTAATTGAAGTTTGTTCTCAAGATTTACATTTTATTTACATATTGCATGGATGGGAAGATTTTGCTGTAGACTCAAGGGTACTAAGAAATGCAATTTCCAGGCCAAACGACTTTGTAGTTCCTGAAGATACTAATGCTAGTGGGGAAATCAACAGTGCTTTCCATATCTTAAATTTACCTAAATGTTACTCACAAATTCTAATCATAAGGTATTGATGTCAGATGAAGATGCAAAGTTGATTTATGTTAGATCTATTGTCGACACTAAAGTCGTATGTGTCTCAAAATAATTTCAATACTAACACTTATACGTAGTATAACGCAGTAGATTTCGTATCCGCATGGAAAGGAATACTTTTCTTTTATGAGAGTAGTAATTAATAGGTTTTTTTTTTGGGATTGTTTGAATTTAATTAATTAAACACTAAGAAGAACGACTTATATGGTTTTAATTAATGAGATAAAAGACTTGACTTTGCTACTTTCCGCTTGTTGATATGTTTGTTGATCCCGGTTATATCTATAACTTATCCCCTCTTGAATACTCAATCGAGAAGTATCTCCAATTCATCGAGGGTAATTATTAATAACGACCGTTCATTAATAACACATACTATTAGCCAAGCGTAGAACACTGACATATACCGACTTGATAGTAGTATTTAATCTCTTAACTCATTGATGAAATCAATTGAGATTGATAACCTCAACACAACGGTTTCGGTTTAACCAACACAATTAATCCCTCTTAAGATTATTAACCACGACCGTGCATTAATAACCCGGAGTGACTTACTTGTGAAACCATCCATGATTAACCATCAGTTCATTAATCATTTCTAGTAGTAATTAATGTCAAGATGTTAACTAATTGTCATCTTAGCATCACTCCCCAACATTAATATAGAGATAGAATAAAGGAAGAATTAATATTCAAGGGAAGATGCAAGAAAATAACTCACAACTTTAACACTCAACAAACTTCAAGAGCAAAACCAAGAAATGGATGTTTAGCTCCTCATTTGGAGACTAAACAATGCTAGGAAAATATATGGAAAATACTATTCTAAGTTGAGCTTAAGTGTATGGAAGAAGGGGTGATTAATATAAAGGAAAATGGTGCTATTTATAGCTGTTTTGAAGGTGTTGAGCCGGATACCCGTCCGAGTATTTGAGATACCCGGCCGAGTATTTGTCAAATCATATATTTTTCGCACGTCTATGTGTTCTTCAGGATGTCTTTTTTCCCGGAGTCACTTCTTACCCGACCGGGTAAATGGAATATCCGACCGGGTATTTGATAATTTCCTAGAAGCTTCGTTTTCACCTCATACTTGACCGGGTAAATGCCATACCCGGCCGAGTTTTGCACTACAATCAGGATTTCACATCCTTTTTGCCTTGCAAGCTTTCATATTCTCAAACCCAACTAACTACTTCTTACAACAAACGATTAAATGTTAGAAATACAATTAAAATCAAATGTAGACTAACAACGACTACAAACTTGCACAACAATAGTAAATAAGCATCACAAATAATAATAAAAATGTATACTTATGCACTAACAACTAATGTCTATCAGCTATTTTGAATGGAGAATTTTTATAATACTTGATTACGCGGGAATTTATAAATGACTGTTAGGAATTTTTATAATACTTTATTAGGTAGGAATTTATAAATGACTGATAGGGAAAAAATTAATCCTAAAAGAGGGTTCCTATAGTATACACCCGGTAAAAAAAAACATCTGGTTGTACATGTACAACCACTTTTTTTATGTAATTTGTTTCATCTTTAGGTATATTTCATACGGAGTACTTTGTTTTTCCAAAACCTCCCTCTACTGCCAAACCAACGATGCCTTTCTCTGTGCAGTCTGCCGATGCCTGATCGAATCTTGCCCCGGTCACTCACTTCATGTTGCAGTTGTTGCGCTATAAAGTGTGAAAATGGTAGCACCTAGTTTTTCATCTTTCTCTCAACATTTGTCCAGCTACGGCAACAGATTGGCTAAAGCTAGAAAGCTTTTTTACAGAGTATTTCTTAGCTGCTTCAATTCCTTATTCTAATTCTTAGAACAAAAAAAAAACTAAAATTGGAATGTGGTCCAAATATAAAAGCATAGCAAGTCCCTAATATAATGTATTTTTTTTATTACTTTCTTTAAGTGCAATAAATACCAAGCTCCACTATGAAGGAATGCACAAAATTGTTAAACATTATTGATTTTTCTGTTGAGCAGTTTTAATGAGCATTAGACCTATCCTGATGAGTATTAAGATTCTAATATTGATCATCCTGATATCTGTTTCATATCTTTTAATTTACTTTTTTCTATTATAAAAATTTCTTAAATTACATTTACAATAAACTCTTGCGAGTTTCAATATGCGAATATAATCTACATTAATATTATACTTTTGAAGCATTTATTGATTTGAAAATCGTAAACTCTGTTATTTGAGTATCAAGACATTTTCATCGAGCATCAAACTTCCTTTATTGAACATACGAACTCTACAATTGAGTATACAAAATTTGAAATCTTTATATCTTAGCAAAACGTTTTCATTAAATATCATGTTTTCTCTTATTGAGCACCATTATGATGTGTATTGAGCATTTTAAATCCCAAATTGAGTATCAAAATTTCTTTATTGAATATTGTATTCTCTACAAAATTTCAAAACCTCATTTAAGTATCAAGATTTCATTATTGAATATCTTATTCTCCACCGTTGAACATCGAGGTTATGTGTATTGAGCATTGGAACTTTTCAATTAAATACAAAATCTCAAAAGCACATTTGAGCATCAAGACATCTTTATTGAGTATTGTGTTTTCTATTATTGAGCATTAAAATTACGCGAGCAAACTCGAGTACCGAATTAGTATACATAAATTACAACATGAGTATCCCAAAGTTCAAAAGCTCGTTAAAATCTGTAATGTGCTCAAATATTCATTTGCGTATACTCATTTCTTTTAAACGTTATATCCGTCTGAGTTTGACATAAAGATCATTTCTATAACATGCACATATAATAGATTCATTATGAACAATTTACTAAACTATCAATATATATAACAATCAGAAATATAATAAATTCTAGTTACGAAATAATTTATAACTTGTCGTTCTTGAATTACAAAACTAATAATATTCTTTTTTTAATGTTTACTGATGCACATTTATTTTTTACACTATACTCAGTTCAGTATAACACAAAACTCATATTAATAATGAACACACAATATTAAAGTAAGTAATATTGAGGATCAACAAACTTTTAATGACCACCAGACATATTCTATTGAGTATTATTGAGCATCGTGAATTCTGCTTCATAATTTCTGATTCACTTTCTTTTTCTTATTTTGTCTTTTATATAATTTTTTTAAATTATATCTATAATAGACTCCTATGAATTCAAATATACGAATCTAATTTAATATTAAACTTTTCGAATATCCATCAAGACAATTCATTGAACATCAAATTTCCTCTATTGAACATTAAAACTCTGCAATTGATGAGCATACAAATTTCAAAACCTATTGAGCATAAAAAATCTTCATTTAGAAGTCAGCCGTAATAGTACTTATCTTAAAACGTTATATCAATGTACATTTCGTGTAAATATTATACTCATTTAGGTATAACATAGAACTCTTTTTTTTACTCATTTTATAATGTTATACCAATGCTCACTTTTTGAAAGTGATGCTCATATAGGTATAACACAAAAATCATTTCTATAACTCACACATGTAACATAGTCATTACAAATAAATTAGAATAAATCTTTCTTAGCACATATAACATAGTCATTAATTATTTTGGAATTTTTACGAATAATTGGTGTACATTACTATTTAGAAGATAATTTTAATGAAACTATTAGATTGTTAAACTATTAGATTGTTAAACTGTTGTGAGGTTATCATGCCTAGTGGGAGGTTTCGAGTTTGAAACCCGCTAGGCACATAAGGGTTTGAAACTCAATGAAGTGAGTTTCAGCCTTGATTACTCCAGGCCCCCCAGACCCCCAGACCCCGTGGAGTAGAAAAAACTATTAGATCGTTACTGGTTTTTTTGAAAGAATTTGGCTTATATGGAAAACTCAACATTTAAATGATGGGTAATCCGACAAGTAGAGTCCTGATAACCGTCGTCCCGCGAACCAGACTCAGAGTTAATCACCACTTCTGAAACAATATAACTCGCTGATCCATTAAAGGGCACAAATGAGACATAAACGAATATCGTAATTCCGTTGTCACCCACATCCAAATCCAACGTCTTACAGAGATGAAAAACGACAACTAAACAAGAAATAAAACAAACGGAAAAGTCTGAAGAATAATAAATGCTAAGATAATAAATAGTGCACTGCCTCCCGATCTGGTTGCTCTGCATCCTCATCAAGATCCCTAGCTTCTTGCTCTGAATACTCTTAGGCGAGCCTACTAATCTAGGCCCGCATCCTCCCCGTTTTTTGTCACATCTAATGCCATGCTGTCCTTTCCTTTCAGTTCATCTTCCTCTGACTCCCATAACCTCTTGCGCTTCTGTTCTCCCGATGATTCTTCCATACTCTCACATCTAGCACCCTTCACTATACTATGTTCAGATTCTGTCCCCGATTCTTTGTTCTCGCCTCTCATCCTATCCTCCGATTTGGCCTCCTCCCCATGCCTATGGTCTCTGCCAGAGCTCGATAAACCCTCCAACAACCATTGGTTCCCTCCTGTAGGACTCACACTACAACAAAATGTACTTTTTGTAACACTACTAAAATGTTGCATTAAATGATTAAAGTGTTATAAAAGGCTAATGTAACACTTTATGGGTGTTACTTCAGGTCTCGTTGCATAAAGTCATATGTAACACTTTTCACAATTTTATGCAACGCTAAATATAAATGTTGCATAAATAACTCATATGCCACACTACATTGCAACACTTTAACAGTAATGTTTAGGTAACACTTTTTAGAGAAAAAAGCAACACTTATATAGCATAACTTTAAGCAACACTTCTTTATATTTATGTAGTACATTTTTTTATATTTTTTGCAAAATCGTTTTATAATATTTAACATTTATATCATTAATTTAGGCAACATTTTGTTAAAAACGGCAACATATATTGTGACATTAAAACAAATATTAACGGAAATCATTGCAGCATTTACTATAAGAATGTATAATGATATATTTAATTAAAAACAGAAACATACATATTATCCAACACAATATATTTCAAGAATACATTAGAAAGTACTAATCTAAATGCGTACATGTTTTATAAAACAAACTCTATATGAACTAATTAAAGAGTATCATATCAAAATCTTATGGAAAACATTGAATTCAAGTGCAGGGAAATATCCATCATTGGCTCTCAAAAGACAAAAAGCTCCACCGCTATCATGCTTCTGTAAAATAGAGAGAGAAACAATGAGTAATGCAAATAAAAAACCACTTAGGATATCATGGAAAATGAAAATATACTGTAATACTACGTATGTAATTAATTTGAGGATAATGACATACTACGTATGTAATTGATAACTAAAGTTATATGTAGGGATAATAAAAAACAATTGGATTCGAATAGCAGTCTTTATTATTCGTGAACACCTCACCACTCACCAACTTGCACTTCAGCCAAACACCTAAAACCAACCAGGAAACATTATGCTTAATATCATTAGAACATTCTTAATACTGGAAACGAATGATTCAATCATTCAAATGAACTCCGAATGCTTATCACCTGTTAAAGTAATTATAATAACTACAAACAAAGATGACCCAGTTACTCAAAATGAGTAAAAAACATTGAAAGTCATTATCCAGTTAAGAGTGTTAACTTAAGGTTGAGAAATGTCATAAAATTAAGAATGTAAAAAAGAAATGAAATTGTTCAATCTACCATTGATTCCAAAAATGTATGGATTTTCTGCCAATCCTTGTTGATGTCGTTGTCGGAGCGGCTTGTAGGTGATGAACAACTTAAAGATCAGAAAGATCATGTGTGTAAACAGTGTAATGAATCACTTCAAGACTTGTAACAAACGATTCAACCACAAATAAAAAGATACTACATGCGTAATAGCAGTGTGCACGGGCAGACTTTTACATGACAAACGCAGAACCTGTAGGTGGCTTCCTGCTATTCCATGGAAGCTCTAAAGATCCTTGCACTGAATGCTTTGGCTGTCACCATCCAAAAGAATGGAAGAAAAATTCTAGATTCCAAAAAATAATTCAGAAATGAAAAATAGAAGCCCCACACAGAACCCTGATAGATCATTGAAATTTTGCGCTTGGAGAAGAGATGTCATATATGACAGGATGAAACTTGGAAAGAAAATGGAGTGAGGAAGATGAGGGAGGGAGAGACGAGAGAAGCTCATAAATTAATAATATGTTATAGACAAGCTAAGCGGGCACAATATGAAATATTAAAAAATCAATTAGTTAATAATTGAATAACAAGGTATCTTTAAAATTTTCATTCTTTCTTTTCTTCAAGCACTTTGTATAAATGAACAAACTCAGATTAATATTTTTAAGATGGAGTGAGATAAAAAATTGGGTTCCTAAGACTAAATTTCATAAATCGATAATAATTATCATGTGCCATTAGGTCCAACTTGGATGAAAAATTGTTGGTGTTATCATGGAGACCTAACAAATTGTTAAAGCATTTTTCAATTTTAAAATTAAAAAAAAATACGAGTGTATTTTCTCTTTAACAAAATGTAAAGGTAATGCAGTTGCATTTTTTTTAATTCTTACCGGTTTGAAATAAAACTGTTTTTTCTTTTTCATAGATGTACATGTAGAAATCCTAATTGAAAAATAAATGCGACATTTAGATATGGTAGCACGTACATGATAAATAAATGTTACATAAAATCTAACATTTATTTTTTTTGGTGAACTGTAAATATATAAATAGTAACCAAAAGTTATGTACATCGTGGCAAAATTAGAGGCATATCCAAGTATGGATATCCTATACATCAAATGCTATACTAGCAAACCTAGATAAGAGATCTAGCCAAAAAGGAAAGTAGCAAAACAGCCAGCCATCAAGCCGTGACAAAAATTTTCAAAAATTAATCATATGGTATGGATAGAGAGAATAGAGAACTCTGTAAACCATATACTTGATATGTGTAAACATCTCATCCAACTTCAAGGCCGCACCATCAAAACGAATTGCATTTCGAGTTCGCCATATCCAATATATAGTGTAGCTAAAAGATATTCTTGTTGCTTTGGCTCTAATATGCGCTCCTTTGCACTCCCTTTGGGTCCACTTCACCACGCTCTTCAAGGATGCCATTTGTCTTGAAATACCAAGCCAATCTTTGACATTGTTCCAAAGCTGCCCTGTACATGTACAATCAAAATATAGGTGTGGTACCGTCTCCGGTTCACCCTTACAGAATGGACAAACATTAGCAACATCAAGATATATCATGTTATCATACGTTGGCAGCCTATTCCGAAATGCTAACCACATTATGAATGAGAATTTTGGAGGGATGTAAGCCTTCCAAATAAAAGACATCCACGCATGTGGTGTGGCTTTAAGTCTAAGTAGGTCATATACCTTGGAAGAGGATAATTTACCATTAAAAGTCATCTTTTCAAGGTATGTAGTGGTCTCGGCTATAGAAGAAAATTTTGAGACAATCATGTCCCGTATCAATGCCAATCTCTTCATTAATTGCGAATCCCTATTGTGTGGAACAAAGGGATTGACCACCATAAAATCTAACATTTAGATATGGTAGCACGTACATGATAAATAAATGTTACATAAAATCTAACATTATGAAATACTTTAAAATAAGTGTTGCATAAGCCTAAACATGAGATGATTATGCAATACTTTTAAATAAATGTTGCAAAATGTCAATGCCATATGCTATATGCAACAATAAAATAAGTGTTGTAATAAAAGTGTTACAAAAAGTCCTTTTTGTTGTAGTGTCGTCTTCCTTCCCATACTTGCTCTAAGATGAACTTCAAACTTTTTCTCTAGGACTAGGTCTTCTTCGTAGTTCAAATGACAGAATGTGTCTGAGTGACCGATTAACCCACAAATAAAGCAGAAGTTTGGCAATTTCTCATATTTAAAATCTACCCAGTATCTCTTGCCATCCTTCTTGAGATTAATACCTCTTCTCAGGGCTTTTTCCACATTCACACACACACAAACTCTCATATAGGCCTCCCACTTGTCACTACTCTGATTATCATCATATTTTATAAACTTTCCTATAAAATTTCCCACTCTCCTGGCCTTACCTAAGTTAACCAGATAATAAGGTACATTGTGCACCTGAACCCAAAAGTCTGCCTCGTTCATCACAATTTTGTGTGAGATATCATCAGGTTTAACTTCTTTTAGTAATAATAAATTTCTCTCAAATTCCCATGGTCCTCTGTTGGGAATATTTTATGGTGGTCAATCTAGTTAGTTTCTTTGTATTTGTATAGTTATCAATTAAACGTGTAATACGGGCCACAAATGTATATCAGCCCGTGGGCTTTCTTGTAACCCGTAAGTTAGCTAACTTCTCCTATAAAAGGAGGCTAACTTACGGGAACCCTAACTGATCGCAAGAGGCTTAGAGGCACAGAGGAGAGATAGAGAGAAATTAGGGTTGCCGCTGCTCTCCTTCTTCAGGGAGAGTAGCGGCAGGTTCATACGGTATACCAGATTCGGTTCTTATCTTGTCGATTTCTTCCTATCTGCTTCTTTATCACTGCTTTGATTCTATGATTGTTAGTATTCTGGGATTAACATTTGGTATCAGAGCCGAGGCGTGAAACAGGTTGGATCTGTCTGCGATTTTTGGATCTAACGAAAAACTGCTCTGTTTTTTTCTTCTGTTTTTCTATACGTAGAGATTTGCTCCTGTAATCTCGTTTGTGAACGAAATTTTGTAAAAATCATACTGTTGGACTCGCCTTTCAAAACCGATCCATCAGCATACCTCTTTTTTCGTTTTCTGCAATTTTTATATTTCGAAGTTCTCTACTTTGAGATCTCGAAATCCTTATTTTTCACTGCTGTAGAAACGTTTTTGGCTTGAAACTGATACAGGAGAATCTCGACATCCAGGGCTATTCAGAACAGGTTTCAGATTTTCAAAAATCAATGTTTTCGTTTTGCAGGATCTCGACATTTAGGGGCTCGATTTCTTCTTCTCGACTTTTGTGATCTCGAGATCTGCATCTCGACATCTTGATCTCGAGATCTGCATCTCGACATCTTGATCTCGAGATCTGCATCTCGACATCTTGATCTCGAGATTTGAATCTCGAAATCTTGATCTCGAGATTTGCATCTCGACATCTTGATCTCGAGATTTGAATCTCGAAATCAAGATCTCGAGATTTGAATCTCGAAATCATGATCTCGAGATTTGAATCTCGAAATCAAGATCTCGAGATTTGTGATCTCGAGATTTGAAATTTCGAGTTTAGTAATTTCGAGTTTTGGGATTTCGACATTTGGGATTTCGATGTTTTGGATCTCGACATTCTGAAGATTTCGAGATTTTCAAAATTTCTCGATGTTTTTGAATCTTTCAAAGTTTGCAGTTTCTTGGAACTCATAATTCGAATCTTGACATCCTTTGCAGTTCATCGAAGCTTTACATTATAAGGATCTCTGAATGATTCCCTGCTTATAAATGTTTCAGGAGTTTTCGATGTTCTGATGTTTTTCAAACAGCAAGTTTTCGAGATTATGAGGTTTTCGAAACTCCGAAGTTTTCGATGTTCAAACATTTTGAAATTCTACAGGTTTCGATATTCTGAGGTTTGTTTTGCAGGTGGATTTCGCCATTATTCTTCGAGGCAACCTCGAGATTGTAATCCCGAGATTTAAACCTCGAGATTAGGATTTCGAAGTATTGCCTTAGAATTTTGTTTAAAATCCACCTGCTCTCGACATTCAACATCGAGAGCACCTCATCTTCGAAGAAATTCCTCAAAAACTCAAAATTAGAGATTTTCTGCGACACCGCACTGTTTTGGCCATAACTTTTGACTCGGTGATCCGATTTGAGCAAACCTTTTTTTGTTGGAAAGCTAACGAAAAGATCTACATTAATTCTCGGGCTATGCCCCAGAACCCATTCTCACGCGCCCTCACTCGCAGTCTTTGAGGGTCAAAACGTTAGTTTTCCGACAAACATTGTAAATCACCGATGTCCAGGTCAAAACTTAGGCAAATCTGTTCAAATTCTTTCATTGTCAACCCTGAGGTCAAAGCTTTTCTAAACTTCAATATAAAGGTCTGAAAATCGTAGATAATTCAATCAACCTAGCGTCAACGGTCATGTTACAACAATCAACAATCAACTGCTGAAGCCTCCCCTGACTCATCAACATTGTGTGATCATCAACATGCTGAAATTCTACATGGTGAGCTCAGGAAACCGTCATGTGTGGTACTTGTTCAGATTGCTCCACACACATGGCGGGTATGACAAGCTGTGAGCAATCAAACCTTGCACATTCTGAGGGGGAGTTTCAGTTTTCTCCTCCTGGCGCCTTACACTGACAAAGCAAGGAATCTCTCAAAGGATGCAACATTTGAGGGGGAGTGTTCAATGTTATCCTCCCCGGTGCCTAACAATGACAAAGCATTCTGAGTGCTTCAGTTGAGGGGGAGCACAGAGAGAAAATGAGGAAAGTAATGAGAGAACATGTCCCTATGGCTTAGTAAACCCAACTAAGCCTACCCAAGGGACAAAGCCGAGCGTAAGTGCGTAAGTGAGCGAGTGAGTGAGTGAACATTATGAGCATTAGGAAGCAGAAGGCTCGAGTAAGAAGGAAAAAATTATCAATGATGAGTCTGCTACCTCAATTGCCTGCTATGAATTGACCATTTGCTCCTAGCCACTAAAATACTCTGGACTATCCCCATAGGTTCAGGACTGAATTTATTCAGATCCCGGGTAGAAGTCGCTGCATTTTGTCCAAACGGCGCATGCACAACCCTACCCTAGACCACTCACTTGTCTCCCAACAGACAGGTGTTTAATCATAGTTCACGGGGAACCGCATCTCTCATTACTGTCTCCTTCCGAGGCAAGTAATACTGACTACAGTGGCCTCAGCCCCATGCCACTGAACTTTCATTGATCACGTCGTGTCTAGTTACTCACTCCCAAATGTTTTGAAATTTTCTAGGACACAGACGCACTTTTAGAGTCAGTTGCAGGTCTACATGACCCGCGAGAACTTCCATAGGGCTCATCTATTACAGATGTAGACCAATAATTGGAAGGAAGTCTTGCTGTTGCAACATAAGAATCACCAACATTTTCAGGCCATTGCTAAAGAGTTTATCTCTATAGTGATGATAACGGGCGTCTTCACGACCCCGGGGGGCTACGTTATCTTCTTTAGATTCTGCTTGTTTTTCCTGTTTTATTTCCGCAGAATAAAAGAATAAAGGCATGACGCCCCGAGTCATCGGATCGTCATGAGGGGGAGAGTGGTCCACATGCTGTTAACTGTCTGAAAATCATTCTGGGACACTTCTCTCCTCCAACACTCTCTCTACTATCTCCGCAACTCAAATGGTCAGCTACACTCACAAATCAACCATCATTATGTTCCGCTGTGCCACCGACAAGTTATCCTCAAATGCATTCACTCCAAATAGTCAAAAAGACTACATTGTGGAGGAGACAGATGTCAAATACTCGTGTCCTGAAGATGAATTCCATGGGCGTCTGCTGTTTCTCCAAAGAATATTCATTCTAGAGGCGTCACCGGACTTCATCCAAGCTGATCAAGAGCAACTTCTGGAAGGCAAGGACTACATGCAAGATACTGAAGGTCCCTCAACCCCCGACATCAAAGATCAAATTGTCAAGACGACATCAAAGGGGAGATTGCAAGGATTTCTTCAGATAGCCTTCCTCAGAAGTCAAGTTCAAAGACAAAGGAAGCTCAGTAACAACAAAGACAAAGATATCTGCGCTGCAATGCTGATTCAACACGATTGATCACCAAGGGGGAGATTGTTGGGAATATTTTATGGTGGTCAATCTAGTTAGTTTCTTTGTATTTGTATAGTTATCAATTAAACGTGTAATACGGGCCACAAATGTATATCAGCCCGTGGGCTTCCTTGTAACCCGTAAGTTAGCTAACTTCTCCTATAAAAGGAGGCTAACTTACGGGAACCCTAACTGATCGCAAGAGGCTTAGAGGCGCAGAGGAGAGATAGAGAGAAATTAGGGTTGCCGCTGCTCTCCTTCTCCAGGGAGAGTAGCGGCAGGTTCATACAGTATACCATATTTGGTTCTTATCTTGTCGATTTCTTCCTATCTGCTTCTTTATCACTGCTTTGATTCTATGATTGTTAGTATTCTGGGATTAACATCCTCCTTCCAGAACCCGATTCATATCTAACCGGTGATAGAAAGTAAAATGGTACCTTTTCTCCCCGACTTCTTTAACTGATAGGCTTTTCCCTGGTCTCCATAGTGACGCCAACATCTCCTTGATTGCCGGAAATCTGACCTTGCGGTCCGTCAGCAGCACCCCGACCATAGGAAAGCCCGACCTACTCTCCTCCTTCGGCTCCTCACTCGCCTCCGTATCATCAAGGTCCAGATCGTCCTCCTCCTCTGCCAAAGCCATCTGCCTACATTTGTTCACCACGCTCTCCATGCCTGCCCTATTCCGACTTCCTCTTGGTAAAACGAGATTCGAATTTACC
Source organism: Cuscuta europaea (assembly GCA_945859875.1). Taxonomy (NCBI): domain Eukaryota; kingdom Viridiplantae; phylum Streptophyta; class Magnoliopsida; order Solanales; family Convolvulaceae; genus Cuscuta; species Cuscuta europaea. Next base: position 912,223 of record CAMAPE010000068.1, on the reverse strand, counting down.
TTCCCAAATAGTGTTGTCCAGCGCAAAGCTTTCCTCTGATGTCGAACTTTGCTCATTGCCACCTTCCAAACGTGCTCGGGACCAACCAGAAAAACAGAGAAACCAATTTGGTAGACCTACGAAGCTTCGAAGATGAAACTCGAAGAACAACCCTCGCTTCACACGGCTTACCGGCGCAAGCCTGATAATAGCCGGCGGCGGCGACACAACTTAGGCGTTACCAATGGGTAACCCTAGAGAGAAGGCGGCGACATACGTGTGAAAAAGAGATCGTTACTAGTTAAATAGAGTGATGATAATAATTCAATCAGATTATCATTATCTTTGATGTTTTCAAAATTTAATTTAGTCAATTTTGAGAAAAATTTTATAATTATTCAAATAAAGGAAAAAAATGAAAGAAAAAATGGAACATTATGGAAGTGCACTAATATGAGTGCAGCCATGCGATCAACTGAATCCAAAAGGCTTTTGGATTCCCCAACGATCCCAATTTCCCAAAGAATTGCTTCAATTGCTGCTACCTAAACCCAACCAATGTTCAGCCGTTCATGTGCGCAGGGAGGATCGGTAGAGGATAGTGCAGGGAATTCAAAGGTTCTATAATTATCAGCCTCAAACTTGTAAAAAATTAAAATAATAACTGGTGAACATTGTAATTTGGTCCTAAAAGATCCAGGGAAAGAAAGAGTGCATCGCCGAAAAGAAAAGAGCTGGACATGGGAGTATAATCCATTTTCATAGTCTTTGTGAGCAAAAGACACTGAAATCATCCACCCGCTTTCCCCCCACTTCTGTCTCGTCTCTTCTTGATTACCCTATTTCGCGAACTTCGAAAAGTATGACTCTTTTTTTCTCTCATCTTCGTTAACTTCGTTTACTCCTTTTGTTCTTTCATCTTCTTCCTCCAGCAAATTAATTAACAAAGAAGAGAAGGAGGGGGCGAGCCTGCGAATAAATATGGCGAGTCACTCCGATTCCCCATCTAACACAGTCGACAACAAACTGCAAAGCCCAGGTTTTCTTCTCATCTTATGTGAATGGAGTTTCGCACTTAGCTGAAATTGAATTTATGTCACTCTTATCTGAATAATACCAGAACTTGTTTGTTTTATCATAGCTAATTATCTGTTTGATCGAAATTTCTCTTGTGATTATTGTTTAAATTCATCTGGAAAAGAAGAACTGGGTTTGCCAAACACAATCTCAACACAAGTGTCCAATGGGCTGCATCTAACTTCGCATCCTTAGATGGGTTGTTGTTGTTTATCTATGCCATTTCATTAGGAAAAAAGTTCCTATAGAGCCTTTAAAGGCTTTTTTCCTCTTTTGATAGTTTCACTGTAATGGATCACATGTTCATCTTTTTTAGAACAAATGGAGTAAAACAGCCTTTAAAAGCATTTCACTCTTTTGCAACTTATTTCCATTTTAAAAACTAACTGAATACCATGTTCCCTGAAATATAAGTTTTCCACTTCATTGTTATGAAGTCCTATATATATGTGGCTTCGCCTGCGTGGTGGCCTAGTTAGTTTTAGGGGTGAAAATTTGTAGGAATGAAGACAGGTCGAATTCCAGCACCGGATATGTGAGAGTTGCCCTCAAAGGGAGGGCTCATTGTGCGCAGCGTGGTATGGGTCTAACCTCTAGGATCAACTGAATGACCATTCTCTACCTCCTCCACAGACTCTCCTGGGCAAGGATGTGGGGCTCCAGGGGAGATTCCACCTTTTGGAGGAATATATACTTGTTCTTCTCATTTTGTTCTCTCATTCTGAATACAATAAGGAACTTTAGGACTTCCTTTTTTACACTTGGAAATGAAAATATATTTACATATTTTGTTTTTACCTCGGAGGGTGTCGGGGGGAGGGGGGTTGGGGAGCCTGGGGTAAACTGGGATCAATCTCACTCCTTTGAGAATTGAACCCGGGACCTCCCATAAAGGAGAGTGAGTCGGCGATCAGCTGGACTGGACCGCTTCCTTATATATATATATATATATATATATATATATATATATATATATATATATATATATATATATATATATATATATATATATATATATATATATATATATATATATATATATATATAAACACTAGTTAAGTATGGTAAGAGCTCGTAGGAGATCTCTCTGGAAATCTTTTTCCAAAGAAAACAATTTCTTGCTCCCCATGGAATCAAAATCACACCTCTCACTCAGGGTATTGGATTCCCTCTTTTTCAAGGAACTTAAATCGATCTCTTCTGAAAGTGAATTTGTGTTTGGGGTGTCAGATATTCAGTCAAATTTCCTATTATTGTTTGGGAAAGAGGTACTTTCCACCATAAACAAACGCTCCTTAAATATTAATCAGTATTATAAATTTCTCTACGTTATATTTGGAAAGCTGAAAATGGCAGGGGAAAGAAAAAATGTGGAGGATAAAGTTTTTTCAATGTTTGGTTTTACCTTGTAATTTATGTAAGAAAATCAATTTTGATTAGCTTTTTTGAAATTATACACATATCTACTTTTCTTAAAACTTGTATGGCAGAAAAGTTATAAATAACTTGAGTTTGAATAAATGTGTAAAATGGAGTCCCATTATCCGAAAATTATCTCCACACTTTACATTTATGTCAGTTACAAAATTATTTCCCATGTATCTCAAGGAAAACAATGTGCGGTTCTTAATATTTCTCTCTCTTCTAAGCAAACTTTGACCACAAAGTGTTCTTGTATTTCCCTTCCATATTTCTTCTCTATTCTTCATATCTTTTTCATTCCCGAGCATTTTCTGGATTTCAAACAGACCCTTATAAATTTGATATTGCTTCAAATGAACTTCCGTTCTCTCAAGCTATCTCTCTGTCATGCTTCCATATATGTTGCAATACGGACTAGTATATGTATTATCGCTTTTCTGTTCAAGTGTTCAACTTATCCTTATTAGATGATAATTCTTAGAGAGTGGAACAGCTTTACAGTCTGTTGTACAGCAAAGTCCTGAAGTACATCAAAGTCCAATGGCAGAATCTTCAAGGGAGAAGCATTCGACTTCGGTTTTTGTGAATTCAGAACCAATACGTGAGGATCAAGTGGACAATGCTGTGAAGTTTCTTGCACATCCAAAAGTTAAGGGATCTCCAGTTATGTATAGGCGTTCTTTTCTTGAGAGAAAGGGCCTTACAAAGGAGGAAATTGATGAAGCTTTTCGACGGGTTCCTGTATGAACTTAGTTCCAATGTGATCTTTGTTTTAAGTTAAACAATCATCAAATTCAATTAGTCTTAGTATTTTCTTTCTTTCAAAATACAGGATCCTACCTCAACGGTTCCAAGTACAGAAGCCACTTTTGCAAATCAAGGTGATAGTATATTCGTATATGTCATTTTTTAAAGTATCCCCGTGTGTTAGTGTATGTTTGAACTGCAGAAAATGGTAAGGTGAAGGGATAAAATACTTGGCTATTTTCTTATGTATGGCTTTACCCTATGAAAGACCAAGTAAAATGGAATTTGATTAATTTGTTTTTCTACCTATATTTAAGTTCTTAGTCATTTTGTAATTGAAAGATATAAAGTGTGTTTGAAAAAAAATCTAAAATGATGTACTCCGTATTGAATTTGATTCTTTGTGATACGGTCTCTCACACTTCCTTTCCTCCCAATTATTTTGCCTCTGTTGTGCTCCCTATTTTCTTTCCCTAGTATTTTCCGTGACCATAACAACCCTTGCAGTTTTGCTGCTGATAATTCTTTTCTTTTCCTCCTTTGTGCCACTCATAATAGAAGGGCAGTTGAAAACTTCATCAAATATTCAACCACAGGCCCTGATTCGAAGCACACAGCAAGCTTCAGCAGAGGTTGGTAGCATGAGAAAGGTGGGGTACCTTTCTAAATTCCATTGGAGTCATGCTGTGCTTGCTTTTGGGTTACTGGCAGCCTCTGGATCTTTCACTGCAATATTATTTAAGGTATTATTAACTATGTAAGAGTCTCTTTGACTTTTTTTAATCATTCCCTATGCTGTCAAGTCTTCACCTTTCTAATGGTGCCGTAATCATAAATCACCTAATGCTGTGATTAAAAGTGATTCATCATTTTGAACTTTCCACATGCATATCTTCATTTACTGATTCTAAAGGGTCTGTTTGGAACTCCTAAAACGCTAGGGAGCGCAGATAGTGAGGAATATAGAGGGTAAATTAGAAAGAAAGTAAATTTGAGGAGAAATAGAATCATTCTATTCAAAGTCAATAAATCAAATTTAGATCTTTGTTGAAGCTAATTTTATTCATACATTTGTATGACATAAAGACCATGAAATATGAGCTGGTGTCACTGTTATAATGATTTTAAATGATTGTAGATTCTATGGATTTCAGTAGAATTCTACCAATTCCACAAAATCCTGTAGAATTCTATATCATACAATTGTATAATTATAGAATTCTAGAATTCAATAATCATGAAATCCTAATTCTATGTAAAAGAAATTCAAAATTCTAATCATATTTTGTTATCCTTTATATATATCGGGTAAAGGCTTAAAGCCAAACCTTTTAAACAACTATATCTTACCATTTTATTATTTTTCCCAAACATAGACAAAGTTGAATAAGAAATGGTTGATGATAGAAGAAGAATGGAGGTAGTTTTTCAGTCCAAAAACCTGACATGTGTTGTTATTTTTTCAGAAATCCATAATTCCTCAGTTGAAGTCTTGGATTCGCAAGGTTGTACTGGAAGAAGAAGAAGCAACAGAAGAGGATGGTGTGAGGCAGAATAATTTGAAACTGAGTTTAGCAGAAGAAACTGCTACTGCTGCAAAAGCAGCCGCAGCCGCAGCAGCTGATGTGGCTCGTGCAAGCCAAGAAATGGTGGTCTCAAAATCAGAAGGTCCTTTTCCCTAATAACCTTTGTTTTTGTCTTTGGGAGATTGTCCTTAGCCTACATGGTTTTAGCAAATTTAGACCATGCTCTTAAAATGTTGCCAGAAAACTATCATTGGGTTTGGTTTTACCTTATGGTGGTGGTTTAACCTCCCCCCCACCCAGTTAACAATGGGTTACTAGTGTACAACCAAGAATTAGTTTAGTGGAAGATCACAATGATGGAGTTGAATGGCTCAAACTGCATAACTGTGTTAGCAATTTGTGATTGAGGAGGGGTCCAGGGACTGCTTGGAGTGGCAGGATGCCCGGGTGCCCGGTTAAGGTCGGAACCTGCTGGATAGGGTTTTACTTCTTTCTTGCCCGTGGCTGGAAGATGATAGAGCACTGGTAATCGCTAGCTCAGAACAATATAGAATCAATAGGAAATGAAGAAGAAAAGATCAGGAAGTCTTATTATCAAAGATGAGCAGATTAGGGATACAATGCTCATGGACCATTCGAGATGCCCAATCTCCAGATCTAATCTCAACAGAAATAACAGCCTACCTCCTCCCAGCTATTATTCTTCTATTTATAGTATTTTATCCACGCAGGGATCTAGGAATATTAACTACTAACTGCTCCCCGGTTCCTCTTGTGATAGACTTTATTAAAATATTGAATAGGCTGCTGAGCTGTATGCCTATCAATACTCCTCCTGGAAATTCACCTTGTCCTCAAGGTGAAGATCTGGAAACTGCTCTTTCATCATTTGCACTAACTCCCATGAATCTTCAAAGCTTGGCAGATCTTTCCAGTGTATTAGAACCTCAACTTTTCCTTCTTGGTTCACTCTTGAATCCACAACCTTCTCAGGTGTCACCTGTAACTCTAATTGCTCATTTAAACACTTAGGTAGGGGTTGATAAGAAGTGTTAGGTAATAACACTTTCTTAAGTAATGAGACATGAAATACATGATGTATTTTACTGTCTTCTGGTAGTTTGAGCTTAAAGGCTACAGAGCTGATCTTTCCAATAGTTTCAAGAGAAATGCTAAAGGTACCCCATTTTTACCCCCCTAATGTCTGGCCACAAATGGGACAACGCATTTAAGTGGGGTAACACTTTATGTGTGGCCTCATTTGGACCACACAATGTGTGGGGTAAAAATGGGGTAGTACCAAAGTGGGGTACCTATAGCATTACTCTAATTTCAAATGGGCCATAGAGTCTTTGGCTCAACTTCTGGTTTATCCTTTTGGCTAGGCTCTTTACTTTGTAAGGTTGTATTTCCAAATACACCTGATCTCCCATTTCCATCTTCACTTCTCTTCTATGCTTGTTAGCTTGTTGTTGCATCTGATTCTGAGCATTAGCTAGGTTTCCCTTCAATTCCTTTAGCATAGCATTTCTTTGAGCTGTTAGTTTGGACACTTCCTCCACAGCAGTTAGGGTTACATCTCTTCTGATGACTGCAGGAGGATCTTGTCCAAATAAAGCTTTGCAAGGTGTCTGTTTTAGAGAGGAGTGGTAGTTGGTGTTATTCCAAAATTCCACTGCTTAGGTTTTCTTCTTGCAAGACACCTTAGGTATGTTTCCAAGCTTCTGTTGACCACCTCAGTCAGACCACCTCAGTCAGACCATCAGTCTGCGGATGGTATGCTGTACTGTACTTTAATTGGGTTCCTGCCATCTTGAAAAGTTCAGACCAAAAAGAGCTCATGAAGACACTATCTCTGTCACTTGCAATGGTTTTAGGAAAACCATGTAACTTAACCACCTCCTTTATAAACAATTCTGCTACTTCCTTGACATTAAAAGGATGAGAGAGAGCCAAGAAGTGGACAAATTTGGTCAACCTGTCAACAATGACCAATATAGTATCCTTTCCTTGAGACTTAGGTAAGCCCCCTATGAAATCCATATTGATGTCAGTCCAGATGTTGCTTGGAATAGGTAGGGGCTGTATTAATCCTACTGGTTTTAAAGCTTGATACTTGTTTGTTTGGCAGGTAGCACATCCTTCTACATATTTCTTTATGTCATTCCTCATAGCTTGCCAATAAAACAAATTGGATATCCTCTTCATAGTCCTAAAGTACTCTGAATGACCCCCAACTGCTGTATCATGATATTCCTTCAAAATCTTGAGTACTCTAGGAGATTCTTTAGGTAATACCAGTTTTGTTTTGTAATATAACAACCCTTTAATGATCTGAAAATCAGAACATTGTTAGGGACCTGGTAGAATAAGAATAAATAAGAAGAGTAATAGCTAGAGGAGTATAAATAGAATAGACTGGGGGAAATATAGGAAGGCTGTTTAGACTCATTTGGTCTGGGACTGGGAAGTTGGAGTATTATCTCCTTCTTTGGGACCTTGTACTCTGTTTTCCGTCAGTAATGGAGGTTACTGTTTTCTGTGAATTGTTTTCCCTTATTCCGTGATTGATATTCGTGTGGAGTTCTAACAGTGGTATCAGAGCGTGTCGGTCGCTGGATGAAATACACTCGTACTAAGATGGAAGGACGTATCACAGAGGTAGAAAGAAACTTGACGGATTTTGCAAGAAATCAGAAGGAGTTAGCAGCGAGGCAAGAAGATATGGTGAGGAAGATGGCCGCTATGCAAACTATCATCGCGGATATTCAGAGCCGACTTCCAGGTCCTTCGCGGAACAGGTCACATACATCTGACGCGCCGCATCGCAGATCACTCACCAGCTCGCAGAAGGGGTCGCGAACTATTCACTCTAGTTCGCATGCGGAAAAGGCTTCTTATAGTTCGCATACTGAGTCGCGAAATGTTTCTTTTGTTTCGCACTCACAAAAGGCTTCGCGCGGAAAAATGGGGAAGATCGCGGAAAAGGTGGAGCGCGGAAGTTCGCAGACTGAATCGCGACCTTCTTATATTGGTTCGAAATCGCGAACAATTACTTTTAGTTCACAATCACGAACGGTTTTGCTCAGTTCACAGACATCGTCACTAAGCGAGCAGGGTAAGTCTCAATCGCAAGATACTTCTTCCGGTCCTCTGGCTTCGCCTCGAGCCGAAAACCCCAGTTCGAAATCTCTATCCGAGTCCCCAGAGTCGCAGCAGGAGTTGGTTAATCAGCAGCACACCTATGGCGAAGAGGAACACAATAAGAAATCTTCGGTTAATCTTGGACCTGAAGCTGGAGCAACTTTTCGTTCTCTCACTGGTAACAATCCCTCCAACTTGAATAACAGCAGCAATGATTGGAGTTCGTTTAGAGAAAGCCAACTTTCTTCTTCTGACAGGCAAGGATGGAACCAAGAAATTATGGCTGTTGTTCTCGGTAATGCAGGAGCTGGAATTGTATTTCCAATCACGAAGTGTTACTTGGTTCCTGTGTTGCTTCATACCAGCAAAGATTATGACATTTTAAGGACAGCCTGGGTTTTTCCACTCTCCGTTTCAAGAAATCAGGTGAAGATGGACTCTCCTTTTGAGGAACAAGCAATGGCATTCAGATTTTGGTGGAGTCTTTCTATGGGAGTTGTTTGGTGGAATGATGTTGGATGTATTCAAAGTGCGGCAGAGGATGGCATTATTTCGCTGAAAAGTGTCATGGCGGTCAATCATAACTCAATGGGAGAAAAGTCAAGGGGAGTTCAAGCAATTTTTAGTTCAAGAATTTCTGATGAGCAGATTAAAGTGGCTGAGAATCCTGATGTTAAGGGCATGAACACCAATTCTGCTATTGGTGTAAGTGATACACCATATGAAAGCATGAAAACCTTTGTGGCTATTGAAGGCCTGAAGACTAAGGAAGAAAATGAAACTTCACCGGAAATACTATATGCTGTAGAAACATCTGTGAGTTGGAAAGATCAAGTACTGAAGCTCCTCGCTCAGAAATCAGTGAGGTATTGGGAAGGTAATAGCCCCAGGATGAAGAGGAAGAAGAAGATCATGGATGCTTCCTATCGCCCACCTTGAGGGCAAGGTGGTTGTTTAGGGGGGAAGATATGTTAGGGACCTGGTAGAATAAGAATAAATAAGAAGAGTAATAGCTAGAGGAGTATAAATAGAATAGACTGGGGGAAATATAGGAAGGCTGTTTAGACTCATTTGGTCTGGGACTGGGAAGTTGGAGTATTATCTCCTTCTTTGGGACCTTGTACTCTGTTTTCCGTCAGTAATGGAGGTTACTGTTTTCTGTGAATTGTTTTCCCTTATTCCGTGATTGATATTCGTGTGGAGTTCTAACAAACATTTATCTGGATGTGAAATCACCTTCTGAATCATCTCTTGGCATTTAGGATCTGAGATCAGCTCTTCTTCTAAACCTTCCCATTCTTGACAGGTGACAATTGATAGAGGCTGTAATGTAGGTCTTCTTGATAGGGCATCTTTAGCTCCGTTCTCCACTCCAGGCTTATATTTGATAATGAAATTGTAGCCTAGAAACTTAGATGTCCATTTCTGTTGTTCCTCTCCCATCTGTCTCAATAAGGAATTTTAGGCTTCTTTGATTAGTATGGATCTCAAAAGTTTTGCCAAGTAAGTATGGTCTCCATTTTTGAACTGCTAACACAATTGCCATGAGTTCCCTTTCATAGACAGATCTACTCTGGTTTCTCTAAGATAGTTCCTTGCTCATATAAGCAATAGGCCTCCCTTCTTGCATTAGGACTGCCTCCAAACATGTCCCAGATGCATCTGTTTCCAGAATGAACAACTTATTGAAGTCGGGTGTTGCTAGTACAGGTACAGAGGTCTGATAGGGACATAGACAGCCTATAATAATAAGAATAATAGAATTATAATAAATAATGTAATAGTGTACAAATAAGGTTGTTGGGCCATTTATGTTATGATTTTTGGGCCAGCCCTTGAGGGTAGCCTTATTATAAGAGTGGGAAGTGGGGAAAGAGAGGCTAGGCAGAAATTGAGATTGGACTGGGACGGGGAAGTTGGAGACTATCTCCTTCTTTGGGACTACTCTGTACGGTTTACCTGCTTTGAGTAAAATTCAGTTTTTTTCACTTTGTTCTTAATTCTCTGTGAATGATTCTGGAATTGCGGAAGTTCTATCAGTGGTATCAGAGCACGTAGATCCCTGGATGAGATTTACGCGCGCTACCATGGAAGGAAGATTAAATGATCTGGAGAGGAATCAGCGGGAGTTCGCGGCAACAAATACGGCTATGGCGACGGATATTGCGGAGATTCGGGCAGCGATTGCGCGTTTGGCGGAGAACAGCCAAAACCGATCGCGAAGTCGATCACACACTTCCTCGACATCGCATCGCACACCGCGCAGTCATTACTCACGCCATTCCAGGAGTTCGGATGGCTCAGAAGGTGATGATAACTACTCTGCAACGTACCGCAAACACCACCGTCACAGGGAACGGGATATCCCTCGCCGAACAGGAAGAAAAATTGATCTGCCGTTATTCAACGGAGAAGATGCTTACGGCTGGTTAATCAGAATAGATCGCTACTTCAGACTTAACAATATCGAAGAAGAGGAAAAAAAAGTCAATGTAGCGGTAGTAGCCATGGAAGACAAAGCCCTGAGTTGGTTCCAAGGGTGGGAGAATCAGGCGCAGGAGAGGAACTGGGAAACTCTAAAAGCAGCTTTAACTCGTCGATTTCAACCAGAACTGGTTCAGAATCCCTTGGGCCCGTTATTAGGTCTCAAACAGAAAGGAACAGTGAAGGAGTACAGAGAGCAGTTCGAAATGGCGGTGGCTTCTCAAGGGGATTTGAGCAGGAAGGTAACTAAAGGGATTTTCCTGAATGGGTTGAGAAAAGATATTAGAGCTGAGTTGAAGCTCTATCAGGCGAGAGAATTGGCGGATATCATGGATACCGCCTTGTTAATTGAACATAAAAACTATGAAGCGGTATCAAGGAGGAACAAGGATGAAGGAAAAAAAATAGGGAGGAATCAGTTAACGGGAGGACAGAGTTACAATAAATGGGGGGATGGCAGTAAAAGAAGCTACAGCATACACTCTACAAATACAGTTGAGAAGAATTCCACCGACAGTAAGAAGCAGGAGGAGGGTTCCAGTTCAGTATCTAAGAAGTTTGGCCCCAGACTAACTCAGAATGAACTGCTGGAGAGGAGTAAAAAGGGGCTGTGTTTCAAGTGTGGAGATAAATGGAGTAGAGGCCACACCTGCAAGATGAAAAATTTTAAAATGATGTTGGTTGAACATTCTGAAGGTGAAGATGAGACTGACACTGCCTCTAGCGATACTGAAGAAGGAGGAGGGGTTCATAAGGAACCCAAAAATATGCAGTTATCGGTACTCAGTAAAGAAGGAATACCTTCCATGAGAACCTTCAAGGTGAAAGGGAGTTTAAAATGGCCAGATCATGACAAACAGGTGACCATTTTGATTGACAGTGGTGCTACCCACAACTTCATATCCCAGCAACTTGTAGATCAATGGAAAATACCCTTCCAATGTATCAAGGGGTATAAAGTACAAATAGGGAATGGAGATTTGATTTCTAATGGTGGCAGATGTGATGGGATGAGAGTGAATGTGCAAGGGAATGAAATTCAACAAAATTTTTATGTACTTGAGTTAGGAGGAACTGACATGGTGTTGGGGATGGAGTGGTTAACTGAATTGGGTGATATGGAAATTAATTTCCAAAATCAGACTATGAAATGGAAGAAACAAGGGCTGAATCAGACTATTCAGGGGGATGCAAGAGCTATTGGCTCTCTTATAAGGGAAAGGAAAGAAGAAAACTTCCCAGACTTGGGACTTTGGCGGTTGGAGAATCTGACATTGCATGGCAGTACTGTGGTGCACAACTTATTTTGCATAAGGCTTGTTGTAGACAGTGAATTGAGTAAATTGAGCAACCTCAAATCTGCATCCAACTCACTGATGACTCCAGAAGTAAGAGTCCTTGAGGAGTTTTTTGAAAGAGAGGAATTAATTGTAGCCAGCAAGTGCTTGAAGGCCACTGCAACAAATGAAACTGCACACGACATATCTTCTGCAGCCGCAACATCTGTGATTTTGGAGGTACAAGTACTGAAGCTTCTGATTCAACAAACTGCGAGATATTGGGAAGGAAGAAGCGCTCGGATGAAGAAGATGTGAAGGTCAACAAGGCTGTTTCCTATCACCCACCTTGAGGGCAAGGTGGTTGTTCAAGGGGGAGATATGATAGGGACATAGACAGCCTATAATAATAAGAATAATATAATTATAATAAATAATGTAATAGTGTACAAATAAGGTTGTTGGGCCATTTATGTTATGATTTTTGGGCCAGCCCTTGAGGGTAGCCTTATTATAAGAGTGGGAAGTGGGGAAAGAGAGGCTAGGCAGAAATTGAGATTGGACTGGGACGGGGAAGTTGGAGACTATCTCCTTCTTTGGGACTACTCTGTATGGTTTACCTGCTTTGAGTAAAATTCAGTTTTTTTCACTTTGTTCTTAATACTCTGGTTTCTCTAAGATAGTTCCTTGCTCATATAAGCAATAGGCCTCCCTTCTTGCATTAGGACTGCCTCCAAACATGTCCCAGATGCATCTGTTTCCAGAATGAACAACTTATTGAAGTCGGGTGTTGCTAGTACAGGTACAGAAGTCATGGCTCTCTTCAGTTCTTCAAAGGCATTAGTAGCCTTCATATCCCAGTAGAAGCTGTCTTTTTAAAGAAGTTGTGTAAGGGGTAATGCAATCCTGCTATACCCTTTCACAAACCTTCTATAATATCCAGTTAACCCCAAGAAACCTCTCAATCCCTTCAAATCCTTAGGCTCTGGCCAATTAACCATGGCTTCAATCTTGGTAGGATCAGCTGAAACTCCATTCCCAGATATAATGTGACCCAAATATACCAACTGCGGTTGTTCAAAAGAGCACTTTTTTAGATTAACAACTAGCTGATTCTTCTTTAAAGCATATAAAACCTTCCTCAGATGTTCCTGATGCTCTTCTTTAGACTTGCTATAGATAAGAATATCATCAAAGAATACCAAGGCAAATTTCTTTAGAAATGGCCTTAATACTTGGTTCATTAGGGCCTGAAAAGTAGAAGGAGCATTGGTTAAGCCAAGTGGCATAACCAGATATTCATAATGTCATTCATGCGTTCTAAAGGCTGTTTTCTGAATATCTGTATCCTTCATCCTGATTTGATGATAGCCTGATAGAGAGCGGGAAGGGCATAGGGTGGGACCGGGCTTGGGCCCACTTCCGTGGGCCGGGTTAGGGCTGTCATTAGAGTTTATTTATTATTATTAAGTTAATGTTATGTTTTACTTTGGGCCTATTATTAGGAGAGTACTTAGTAGAGTTATTATGGGCTTAATTGGGATTTAATTAATTTGGGCTTGATTAGGGTTTCTCTTAGAAGGCTATTTATACCCCTTGCCAGGGTTCATTCTAGGATCTTGGAATAAAATTGGTTTTAGCCTTTTGGCTCTGGGCAACAGTATTTTTTATCGTTGATTATCTGGGCAACGGTTTACCCCGTTGATTTTATTTTTCTGTTACACAACATAGCCAGATTTTAAATCTAACTTGGAGAATATAGTGGCCCCCTAGCTCATCCAGTAGCTCTTCAATGATGTGTATGGGAAACTTGTCAGGAATGGTTATCTTATTCAGGGACCTATAATCTCCACAAAACCCCCATCCCCCATCTTTCTTTTTGGCTAATAAAATGGGACTACTGTAAGGGCTATTGCTATGTTGTATAATCCCAGAATTTAGCGTTTCTTTGATTATCTTTTCAATCTCAGTTTTGTGATACTGTGGATATCTGTAGGGTCTTATATTAGGAATGTCAGCTCCTTTGATATTGATTGCATGATCACAGGTTCTGCTGGGAGGTAATCCTTGTATAGGCTTGGAGACTTCTGGAAATTCTGCCATTATTTCTTCCCAAGTCTGATCAATCTTCTTTCCTTCCTCCAATTTTAATAAACTGCCTTCCCAGTATACTAGATACCCATCTCCAATATCTTGACATGGTCTGTGACATGGTTTTCGATGAAATTTCTGTTGAGTTTAATTGTGGATCTCCTTGAATACTTTGATTCAGCCCTTGCTGTTTCCATTTGATACTTTGCTTCTGAAAATTGACCTCTATACATCTCCCAGACTAGTCAACCATTCCATTCCCAGTACCAAATCAGTCCCTCCCAAACTTAGAATGTAAAAATTCTGCCTGATATATGTACCTGCATACATAAGGTCAAATCTTCACATCTTCCATTCTTGGACACCTTCTCTCCATTACCAATCTGAACTTTATATCTTGAAATGATATTAAAGGGCAGTTCCAAATGTTCTACCATCTTCTGAGATGTGAAATTATGGGAGGCCCTACTGTCAATAAGCACTTCTACATGTTTTTCTCCCGTATCCCATTTCAAACATCCCTTCACTTTGAAAGCTCTCATTGTAGGTATTCCTTCCTTACTCATAAGTGACAGATGCATGGATTTAGACTCCATATCAATCTCTTCTTCAACTTGGGGTACTGTATCTGCTATTTCATTTCCTTCCTCATCCTCAGAATCCTCCACCAAAATAAGTTTGAAATTCTTCAATTTCCAGCTATATTCTCTATTCCAATTTTCACCACATTTGAAACATAACCCCTTCCTGCTCCTGTCCTGAAATTTCTCCTGAGGTAACTGGGGCCCCACTCTTCTAATTCCAGAAGGATTGATTTCTGTCACCTTCTTTCCCATATTGTTAAACCAAGATTTGTTATTATACATTCTTCCCATTATTATTAGACCAAGAGCTGCCAGATTTGGACTTGTACCCTTCTCCCCAAGCTTGAGATTCAGAAGGTACATTGATTTCTGTCACCTTCTTTCCCACATTGTTAAACCAAGAATTGTTATTCTTGTTGGCTGTTACATTCTTCCCATTATTATTAGACCAAGAGCTGCCAGATTTGGACTTGTACCCTTCTCTCCAAGCTTGAGATTTAGAAGGTACAGTCCCTTCTCCTTCCAAGGTAGCCTGTCATCTCCCTTGCTTCTCAGATATATGGCATCATTCCTTTGTTCAATCAACAAAGCTCTATCCATAATTTCATATAAGGATCTTGAATTGTATAATTTCAACTCAGTCTTAATCTCTTCCTTAAGACCAGTGATGAAAATTCCTCTCAAAATCTCCCTATTCACAGTCTTTTGAGGTGCTATGACCATCTCAAATTCATCTATATACTCCTTTACAGTCCCAGTTTGTTTGAGGTCCATAAGGATTTTGCATAAAATCAGGCTGCAACCTGTGAATAACAGATTCCTTAAGAGTCCCAATTTTTCTCTTCAGTTTGGTGTTCCCACCATTGAAACCAATTTAGAGCTCTATCTTCCATAGCTACCACTGATGCTTCCACTTTTTCTTCTTCCACAATTTGATTCAGTCTGAAATACCTCTCCATCCTCACAATCCAGTTATAAGCCCCATCCCCATTAAACAAATGCAGATCAACCTTTCTACCCGTATGAACTGGAAATCTACCATCATCATCATTCCGTCTATGATTTTGAATGTGAGAGTAATCAGAATTACCTCCAGAAGTCGTCGGACTGTTTGAATGTCGCGCATGACGATGATGTTGTGATTGCGATCTCCCTCTGGATTGAAGCTGTTCGTTCATCGTGGCCATGGATGCTGCGATATTCTCCATCACAGATTTCATTTCTGACTTCATCTCCAGAAAGTACGTTCCAGAGATTCTACTCGATTTTCCATTTTGGCTCTCGTTCCGACCATTCACAGCTGAAACGAGAATTTTCTAATGTTGCGACACTATTCCGATCACCAGAAACGACTGCTCTGATACCAATGATAGAACACTGGTAATTGCTAGCTCAGAACAATATACAATCAATAGGAAATGAAGAAGAAAAGATCAGGAAGTCTTATTATCAAAGATAAACAGATCAAAGAAGGGATACAGTGCTCATGGACCATTCGAGATGCCCAATCTCCAGATCTAATCTCAACAGAAATAACAACCTACCTCCTCCTAGTTAATATTCTTCTATTTATAGTATTTTATCCACACAGGGATCTAGGAATATTAACTAACTAGTTAGTTAACTAACTAACTAACTGCTCCCCGGTTCCTCTTGTGATAGACTTTATTAACTAACTAGTTAGTTAACTAAACTAACTAACTGCTCTCCGGTTCCTGTGATAGACTTTATTAAAATATTGAATAGGCTGCTGAGCTGTATGCCTATCAGAAGAGTGCAGAAAAGGTCTGTGACTTCTCTGGGAATATTTTTCTATCGATGGATCCTTAATTATTGCTCAAAACAAATATAAATAGGCATCCTGCCTTTACATGATAAAGCTCTAATCGTACCAAAACTCTAAAACTGTAACTTTGGAATCTTAGGAAATAATAAATTAAATATAAAGATAACATCAGATTAGACTCCTCTTCTAATTAAATGTCTCGCTGGCCATATGTTTCATCCTACGATATGGAATCCCATAAAATGCATCTGTAACATCATTCCCTCCCTCGACATTGAACTTGTCCCCAAGCTCTTATTCTGGATAAGCAGCGAAAAAAGTCTCAAATGGCTCCCAAGCTGCTTCATCTGTTGTGCCGCCTTGCCATTGTACTAATAGTTCCATAACACCTCTGTTTAAACGAACACAAAGAACATTGGCTGGTAGAGGCAGTGTTTTGCCATCCGTCAGTGGTGGTAGCAGCCCTTGTGCTGGTGGAATGCTCACTTGATGGAGCTTTAATAAAGAGACATGGAAAGTGTTGTGGATCTTATGTTCTGGTGGTAACTCCAACTGATATGCCGCACTGCCCACCTTTGCTCATACTTTAAATGGCCCATAAAATTTTGGAAGCGGTATATGTTGCTTGGAGCGACCCTCTGTTAGTTTTTGATATGTTGTAATTGTCATATGCTCTCTTCATGCACTGTTGGGAGTTGGGACAACAGTAACCACACTCTGGCAGTGGCTAAGAGCTCATCACGCGTAGTTAGTTCCCTATCAACTGCCTCAATCCGCGTGGAGCCTGCAAAATAAGCCAATAATCTAGGTGGTTCTCAGCCATACCCAGGCACCCCGGTTTTGCCATTTCCACATAAAGCCCTTAAGACCCTGTTTATTTTCGACTTAATTAACTTAATGAAATGATAGACTTAATGACTTAGCTATATATGACTGTTTATTTAGGACTTATTTTTCAGCAGGACTTAATCGCTCAGACATATTACGACTTAATCGCTCAGCTCCTTCTGTGTACTCCTTAGCATTCAGACACAACCGTTCCTCTTTTAAACTTTTCAATCCTTCCGCATAGACTTTCCATTGGACCAGCAAGGCCTGCCCATATGCCCACCATGGTCGTAACCATCCACAAGTATTTTCTAGTCTCCAAGCTCACCTCCACTCCAGGAACATACACAAATCATCATCATTATGTTAGATACCAAGATCGAAAGAGGAAAATTGATGTTTATTGAGAACGTAAATGAAGAAACTGAAAGAAAACGATACAAGATCAGCCTATCTCCCAAAAATCCCAGCCCAAGTCCCAAGTTCTGCTTACCTCTTATTCCTCATATAGCTTCTATTTATACTATTTTCCTTACGGGCTGACCCATAACTACATAAGACCAGGCCTGGACCCCCTAAAACATAATAACAACTATGTAAAATTATTCTATTATTCTTATTATTATTCTCTTTAGCCCAATATCCTATCATATCCCCCCAGACAACCACCTTGTCCTTATTGAAGGAAAGAAATAATTTGCATTTAAAACATAATATTGTATTTAGCCGTTACATATCTCTGTCATTTAATAAATATTATCATTTACCTTATATAGATGATTAGGATGTGTATAAATATCATCCTTGTAAACCAGTTTGATACACGTGAAATATATTCAAAACATTCTTGCTCTCCTCTCTATTATGGTATCAGAGCCACTGAGCTCTAACCAGCCCTCCCTCCCTCCCTCCCCCAAGGTTTAAAAAGGCGGGTTCGGGTTTCAAGGCGATTTGTTCCTAAGAGGCGAAGCGTAAGCCTTGAGACGTATTGAGGCGTAAGCCTCAAGAAATACAAACATATAAAACTTGATATAATTAAACTAGTAACAAACAACTCAAGAAGTAAAGGATATCCATAATTATAAGTCCAAAAAGTGTGAGACACAAATACATGTGACCTATTACCAGTAAGTCACTAGGCTTCAAACACACAAAAAGAAACATCTCACAAAAACAGACACATCACAGTCTAACAAACACACAGAAACAACCCACATAAATTGCATCACAAACAACCAGACACATAACACAATAGACATAGTTTAAAAATCTTGAAGGCTTGCAGCTTAATCATCATGACAGGAAAGCTCTTCGGAAGAATCATCATATCTTATGGCGTTATCACCATCATCCCTTCCATCATCACTATCAAAATCATCTCCTCCTCGCTCCTCCTCTTCATCTTCATCATCATCATCATTTGCCTCCACTACTTGTTTATTTTTCTTATTGTTTCCTTTGTTACTCATCTGCTTGCTTGAACTTTCTTTTGTTTGGGCTTCCAGTGATGGTTGACCTCCAAAAAGATCAACATCAAGGACATCAAGGTCATCCCTAAATGTGTCTGGTTCCACACCATTTTCACTGACCAGCCGTTCATCATCAGATGGCAAGTCATCAACCAACAGATTTTCCTCTTCATTGGTTAGGGATCTCAGTTTAAGGTGCCGATCTTTAAGTCTTTTGTTGAACATTATATACACCAAATAGTTCATCCTAACTGTTGTCAAGTGATTTCTTCTCTTGGTGTGTACTTGATTGAAAGTACTCCAATTTCTCTCACAGCCGGATGATGAACAAGTAAGACCTAACACTTTTATTGCAAATTTTTGAAGCTCAGGAGTGCCATCTCCATATTGAATCCACCATTCAACTGAAAAGAAGAAAACGTTTCTTGAACTATAAAGCTTAAGTGTCCAGAAACATATTATAGGCAGAAAGCTCAAGTGTCATCTCCATATTTCTTTAAAAAGCTAAAATGTACAGTTTTGAAAAGAAGATATCAGATTTTTAATATTAAATGTGAAAAAACAGGAAGATTATTAAATGTACTAGGGGTTCTCTTAAAAATTGTATTCTTTGCTTGGGCAAAACCAAAAAAACCTTCTTGGTTGTGGAAAGTGCTGCATTGAAGGTCAGCTTTCTCCCGATCCTCTCTGCTAGGTATGAGTCTCCCCAAGCAATGAAACACACCAAGCTTGACCTCCGGATGAGTTGAAAAGTTATCTGCGTAATGGCAACGAGGATTCAGATAGTAGGCAGCTGCTTGCAAATGGCGACGCATCTGAAAATCCCATTTCTCATCAATAATATCCCATATTTCTTTGTAATCTTTTACATCTCCACCTAAATTCCTTGCTATCTTTTCCTTTGCCTCATCCATAGCATTATAGAGGTAAGGCATTGCAGGTTCTTTTCATAGTCAACAAACCTCAACACTTCTACCAACGGTTTTGTGGATTTGATAGCGTAGGCCATACTTATCCAGAACTTGTTATCCTTGAGAACAATTTTCCTTATATCTTTGCCATCATGTTTTCTTGCCCAAGTACAGTCCATCCATTGTCCAGAAGTAAACATAGATTCCAATGGTTGCCTCCTTTGATAAATGCTCTGCAAAGTTAGAAATGCAGTAGCAAATCTGGTAGAAGCAGGTCGGATGAGATCTCCATTAACAAATTTCCTCATCAAGCTTAAAACCCATGGGTGATTATAAATGAAATTGGTCACCTTTTTTGCTTTGATCAGAACACGAGCGTGCGGTGTAAGTTCTTAAATCTTTTCTAGCATCAAGTCAATGCAGTAGGCAGCACATGGAGTCCAATATAGATGTGGTCTTTTCTCCATTAGCATTTATCCAGCTGCCTTATAGTTACTTGCGTTGTCTGTCACAATTTGGACTACAAGTTCTTCCCCAACTTCCTCAACTATATCATCAAGCAACTTACACATTAGCTTTGCATCTTTGACGTGCTCAGAAGCATCAACACTTTTCAAGAAGACCGTGCCACTGGGATTGTTAACCAGAAAGTTTATCAAACTTCTATGCCTGATATCCTCCCAGCCATCAGACATGATTGTCACTCCAGTGTGTGCCCATGTTTTTTATTTCATTGATTATCTTCTCGGTTGTATTAAGCTCTTCCTTTAATATCCAAATCCTCAGTTCATACATGCATGGAGGTTTAAGACCCCGACCATATCCACCCACAGAACGCAGCATATTAATAAAAGAAGGACTTCTTGCGACATTAAAGGAATAGAGTTTTCAAAGTAGAACGTGCCTATGTCCTAAGTAGCACCGAGACGGAAACGGAAACGGAAACGGGGACAGGGAAACTCCAATCTCAAAATATCAAAATACGGGTACGACAAGGAAACGTCGAAGTAAAAATTTAAATTTTAGTAATATAGGTCACATTTACGTCCAATAAATACGAAATAAATAAATCAAACATGTGTCTTTGTTATAATTCCACAAAGGTGTATTATTAACACCATGAACTCCCTGACCCATTCCCACTCTCTCCTGTATGCTTCATACTTAGAACAATAAATATAGGAAGCACTCAACTTCGGGAAAAGATTAAAAACAAAGCTGCCCAAAATTCACAGCCGTCCAGCACTTAGCAGAGTAGCAGATGCGCTCACCGCCTCACCCAAATACCTATCCGTCCAACTGAGTAGCACTGTAGAAGACCAGCAGATGTTCGATACTCTCTGCGTCGAGCTTCTGCGTACTTCTGAGTTTCTGGACTTCTTCTTCCTGTCAAGTCGTAGAACACTCGAAGGTTGTTGCCTGGAGGGGAATCGCAAAGAGGTATTGTTTCAGCAAGTTTGCTGAGACGGTGACTGGGAGTGCGAAAGTCGATCAAGGTATTTTTTTAAAAAATTAAGAAACGGGTAGGTCCAATTAAAAAACGTTTCTGAAACGTTTCCCCAACCCGGCCCAAAAGCCCAATACCTCATAAACGTTTCCCAGCGCTTCCGGCCGTTTCCGCACGTTTCCTACCGTTTCCCGTTTCTGAAACGTTTCCGGGACGGAAACTGGAAGAGGAATGCCGTTTCCGTGCTTCCTAGCCTATGTCCATACAAACTCGTTTGCGCAACTTTGTGGCATTTGGTGGGTTCGTGTTGACATCAACACCATCACTAACGTTCACCATAAATCTGTCTAAAGGCCCACGAGTACCCCTTGTTGGAAGAGTATTATCTTTCGCTTGATCCTCCCCCTCCATCCCACTCCCAAAGTAAGAACCTACAACAACACACTCTTCAAATTCTTTTTGTGCGAGTCTTTTTTTGCAGCTCCTTTATTCAAATAGTCTTGGATTTTTTTAATGTCATCTGACACTTCTTTACAAGGAGCAACATTCTTTCTGGTACAAGCAAGATGATCTTTCATCCTCTATACACCTCCTGTGATTGTTCTTTCACAATAATTGCACTTTAGGTATACATAGCTCTTCTTTTCATCTCCGGGGCCTGTTACTTGAACACTATGATTCCAAGCAGGATTATCCTCTTCTCTTCCTAGTAGCACCAGTAGCAATACCAAGGCCTTCAAAACTACTAGGGGTAGCAGTACAACCATGACATCTTTTCTTTGAACCTCTCACCATTAAACTAAATCTACACAGAAGTATTATTAATAACATGACTAAGGAAGCAAACTAAATCCTTTACCAGTTAGAAAACATGAACAACAGTTTTGTAAAAGAAGGATAAGAAGCAGTGAAGGAGAAGAAGAACAACAGTTCTGTAAAAGAAGGATAAAAAGCAGTGAAGGAGAAGAAATGAAGGGGAGGAGTTGAATAAGAATAGGAGAAAGAGAAGGGGATGGAGAAGAAGAGAGGAGAAGAAAAGTTACCTGGAAGCTTTAGGCTGTTGTAAGGAGATGTCGCAGGAGAAGAGAGAGTTCTTTGCGTAGGTGAATAGAAAGTATACGTTAAGGTTCAAATCCTTATCAGGATTTGAATGAAATAAGACTTGTTAGGGTTTAGTATATGGGCTTCTATGTAGAAAGAACTTTGGGCTTTTTATTAAATGAAATACTTGGGCCTGTTTTAAGTCACTGCACAAGTGTTCAAGGCGTGCGCAGGAGAAGAAATGAAGGAGAGGAGTGAAGGAAGAAGAACAACAGTTCTGTAAAAGAAGGATAAAAAGCAGTGAAGGAGAAGAAATGAAGGAGAGGAGTTGAATAAGAATAGGAGAAAGAGAAGGGGATGGAGAAGAAGAGAGGAGAAGGAAAGTTACCTGGAAGCTTTAGGCTGTTGTAAGGAGATGTCGCAGGAGAAGAGAGAGTTCTTTGCGTAGGTGAATAGAAAGTATACGTTAAGGTTCAAATCCTTATCAGGATTTGAATGAAATAAGACTTGTTAGGGTTTAGTATATGGGCTTCTATTTAGAAAGAACTCTGGGCTTTTTATTAAATGAAATACTTGGGCGCACAAGTGTTCAAGGCGTGCGCAGGAGAAGAAATGAAGGAGAGGAGTGAAGGAATAAGAACAATAGTTCTGTAAAAGAAGGATAAAAAGCAATGAAGGAGAAGAAATGAAGGAGAGGAGTTGAATAAGAATAGGAGAAAGAGAAGGGGATGGAGAAGAAGAGAGGAGAAGCAAAGTTACCTGGAAGCTTTAGGCTGTTGTAAGGAGATGTCGCAGGAGAAGAGAGTTCTTTGCGTAGGTGAATAGAAAGTATACGTTAAGGTTCAAATCCTTATCAAGATTCGAATGAAATAAGACTTGTTAGGGTTTAGTATATGGGCTTCTATTTAGAAAGAACTCTGGGCTTATTATTAAATGAAATACTTGGACCTGTTTTAAGTCACTGCACAAGTGTTCAAGGCGTGCGCCTCAAACGCCTCAAGGCGTGCGCCTCAATCTATGAGGCGTAAGCCTTTTTACCTGCGAACAAAACCTACGCCTCGATACCCAACCAGTACGCCTCAGCTTGATGCGCGCCTCAGAACCCGCTTCATAAGCGCCCTTTTAAACCATGCCCTCGCCTATGACGACCAACGATGACAACCAGCCTGAGGTTCTCCTCCGGCAAGGAGACCTCGGCAATATTCCTACCAGTTCACCTATCACCTCTAATATCAGTTCTACCACAGTTTCCGCACCTCTCACGTCAGATGGATTATCCTGCTAAATCCCAGTCATTTCCCAGAAAAGCTAGATGGTTCAAACTACCTGGTATGGCGAGATCAGATTTTGGATCACATTGATCAATATATATCTGATGATGCTGCCCCGCCACCGAGAAGTGATGTCGACGGCCATCTCCGTTGGACTAGGCAAGACCGGCTCATCCGACATGCCCTCATCGCTTCTCTGAGTTCGGCCTGTAAACCTCTAGTTGGATCCTCTCGCACATCTGCAGCAGTTTGGAAGACTCTTGAAGAACTCTACGAGACTCGTTCGCCATCTCAAATCGGAACATGAAAGATATCTAGTTGGCTCATCCCGGGCGCCCCGTAGACGATGAAGATTTCGTTGTTCGAACTCTGGAGGGGCTCCGACCTGAGTTCGAATCCTTTGCGAATTCTATACTCTGCTCACGGGCTTCGAAGACTCCATGAAGCGGAAAGAACTTTTGAGCTCCTCTGTTGATGTAGTGACGACTAATAATGTAACTATTGAAGAGCCTGTAGCACTTGCGGCTCGTAGAGGAGATCTAGCCCCGTCAATATTGGGCCCAGGACCGCTGGCCCAATTTCAGCCACAAATTATTCGGGCCCAAATTCTAATAGGAATCCACTCAGAAATAAGAGGCCCAATACTCATTACAATCCCAACCGACGTGGAAATAATAATTTTGGGGGTCCTACTAGCAACTAGGCAGCCCACAACAGCCTGTGGAATAGTAATTTTGGGGCCAATGTTACATGTCAAATTTGTGGGAAACCAAACCATTCTGCTCTCAACTGTTGGCATCGTTTTGAACAACAAGCTTACCCTCCTCAAGTAAATACGGCTGTCACTAGGCACAATGGCTGGCTACTTGATTCCGGAGCAACCAATCATGTCACCAAGTTGGGCATCCAATTATACTGGCACTGACTCTCTCGTTATTGGTAACAGCAAAGGTCTTGCAATAGCACAAGTTGGGCATATGACCCTTCACTCTCTTTCTCTACCTAATACCCTTTTTGTTCCTTCTATTCATACCAATTTACTTTCTGTTGCCAAATTATGTCGTGATAATGACGTACCAATTGAATTTCATCCTTACTTTTGTCTTATTAAGGACGGGCGAACGAGAGCAATTTTGTTACGGGGTATGAATAAAGGAGACGTTTATAGCTTGCCAGATGTACCCCTCCACCATCTCCTCTGCTCACATCACACAAAATATTCCCTTAATAATTGGCATTGTCGTTTAGGACATCCTGCCCTCCCTATCACTAAAAAAACTCTGTCTTCCTTAGGTATTTTTTTCCCGATGTTATTACAAATAATTCTCTATGTGTCTCGTGTGCTAGTAATAGAAGCCTTAAGCTGCCATTTGCAAAATAATCTCTTTTGAGCTTTGGACATCTAGATTTAATTTATACAGATGTTTGGGGTCCCGCTCGTGTTAATTCTGTTGATGGCTTTCGTTACTATGTTATCTTTGTTGAGCATTATACCAAATATATTTGGTTTTATCCTATGACTCATAAAAGTGAGGTCACTCCTCTCTTTCAACAGTTTAAAAAGATTGTTGAAAACTTTTTCAACGCACAATTAAAACAATTTATTCCGATGGGGGAGGCGAATACATAACCTTAGGGAAATTCCTAAGCACATGTGGTATTTCTCGTTTATTTACGCCTCCCTACACTCCCGAGTACAATGACTTTGCTCGTCACATTGTGGAAACTGGTATCACCCTCCTTCACCATGCATCCATGCCTCTTAAATATTGGTGCTATGCTTTTCTAACATCAGTCTATCTCATTAGTAGACAACCCGCCCTCTCTCTTAACTTCTGCACTCCATATGAAAAACTCTTCCAACAACCTCCTAATTATACTAAACTTGCTGTTTTTGGGTGCCAATATTTCCCTTGGTTACGTCCTTATACCACTCATAAATTAGAACCACGCTCTAAACCGTGTGTTTTCCTAGGGTATCGTGACCAACAAAGTGCCTATCACTGTCTTGATCTTACCACCAACCGTATCTTTGTCAGCAGACATTTGTGTTTGACGAGACAATCTTCCCTTTTTCTACATCCTCACCACCCGTCTCAAATATCACTTCTGAAGTTGATCACTGGCTTCAACCTTCTATGTCTTATCTTCCCATTTCAGTACTCAGGCTGCAAGGGCGTCTCCTCCTACTCATACCTCAACTCAACAATTGACTCTTGACACGTCACCCGCCACCTCCACCCAAAGTGATATACATCTTTCTCCCCTCCCTAAACCCACACCACCACAAATTATTACTTACCAACGCCGACCCAAACCCAATCCTCCTATCCCCACCCCTCTTCTACCTACTACCACTGATCTCACTATCTCAAACCCACCCCTCGATACTCCACCGCCCAAACGTACCCATACGATGACCCTTTGACCCCGTAAACAGGCCAATATTGTCACTAATGTTCCTTTACCTCACCATATAATTCCCACTTGTGCTTCTGAAGCTATGCGGGTACCGGAATGGCAGAGTGCTATGACAGTAGAATTTGATGGCTTGGTTCGACAGGGCACTTGGGATCTTGTTCCGGCTTAGCCTGGTCAGAATATTGTGGGTTGTAAATGGGTATATACCGTGAAGTATAATCCAGATGGCTCCTTGGATCGCTATAAGGCTCGGTTAGTGGCTAAGGGGTTTCATCAGCGCCCTGGGATTGATTATTCTGATACCTTTAGCCCGGTCATCAAACCGGTCACTATTCGCATTGTCTTGACTATTGCTCTTTCTCATAGTTGGCCGATACATCAGTTAGATGTCAATAACGCATTCCTACATGAGAATCTTCAGGAGGAAGTTTACATGAAGCAACCTCCTGGCTTTAATGATGGTTATAGGTTTGTTTGTCGTCTTCGAAAATCTATTTATGGCCTTAAGCAGGCGCCTCAGGTGTGGTATCAGTCTCTTAGTGGCTTTCTTCTATCACTTGGGTTTTATCAATCTGTTGCTGATGTCAGTCTATTCATCTTTTCCTCCCATCCATCTTACATCTATGTATTGGTTTATGTGGATGACATTATTGTTACTGGCTCTACACTAGATTTGATACGTCAGACTATTGACTCCTTGGCCCACCAATTCTCTATCAAGGATTTAGGGGCCTTACACTATTTCTTGGGCATGCCTGTTACTCCTACACAGGGTGGACTCTTTCTTGATCAACATAAATATATCATGGACTTATTAAACATATTAAAAATGGATGAGGCTAATCATGTGGCTACGCCGTTAGCTCCCTCTGCTTCATTAACTCTGTTTGGCAGTTCAGGCTTCTGTGATGTCACTCTCTATCGCCAGGTCCTCGGGTCACTTCGAGATTTGAATCTTACCCGCCCAAATGCTGCCTTTGCTATTAACAAACTGGCTCAATTCATGCATAAACCTACGATTAATCATTGACAACTTTTCAAACGTCTTTTGCGCTACAGGGCACCGGCTCTCATAGACTCCTTTGTCGCAGCACATCCCCCTCGCTCCGTGCCTTTGTAGATGCTGACTCGGCGGGGAAACCCGATGACCCTTCCTCTACCGGTGCATATGCTATTTTTCTTGGGGAGTCCCTTATATCTTGGAAATCAGTTAAGCAGCGCACTATTGCTAAGTCTTCCACGGAAGCTGAATATCGAGCTCTTCCTACCGTTGCCTCTGAAATTATTTGGATTGAATCTCTTTTGCGTGAGTTGCGGCACCCGCTCCTTTCACCTCCTTTCCTCCTTTTTGATAACAAAGGTGCCACTACATCTTCAGCAAATCCTGTCTTCCACTCTCGCATGAAACATGTGGCTATTGACTTTCATTTTGTTCGGCAGCGGGTTCAACGTGGACTTCTTCAAGTTCATCATATTCCATCTTTTGATCAGATAGCTGATGCCCTCACCAAACTGCTTCCCCGGCAACGCTTCATCCTTCTTAGAGACAAACTCATGATTCTTGGCAGTGACATAATACCCGGCTTGCAGGGGCGTATTGAAGGAAAGAAATAATTTGCATTTAAAACATAATATTGTATTTAGCCGTTACATATCTTTGTCATTTAATAAATATTATTATTTACCTTATATAGATGATTAGGATGTGTATAAATATCATCCTTGTAAACCAGTTTGATACACGTGAAATATATTCAAAACATTCTTGCTCTCCTCTCTATTAGTCCTTAAGGGGGGATAGGAAACAGCCTTGACCTTCAACTTCATCTTCATCGTGGCGCCCCTTCTTTCACAGTACATCCCGGATTTCTGGACCATGATCTTCATTACTTGACTTTTCATCATCCCTTTTGAACAAAGCTGTCCACAACCCGGTTTAACCAGGTTCTCTTCAGGGAGAGGGATGTTGTCACCCTAGAGAACATAATGATTGTTCTCTTGCTCAGATTTCCCGGTAGACCAGCAAATGTTCTCATAAAAATGCAACTGTCTAGGGTTTGTTAGTATGAAAATGGAATTGAGTTCACTGCTTTTCACATCACAAACAAATGGTACTGCAATACTATCTCCAAATGATCCAGGAAGTTTAAGGTCTACTGACTCTACTTTATCAATGCCTTTGAATTTTGTAAGCCCAGATGACCAATCAAGTTTAGGCATCATTAACACTTCTTCAAATCCAATTTCACTCCCACCATAGACATTAGCCGAGCAACGCAATAGAATAACAGGAAACCTTCTACTCCCAAAGGATTGTTGTAATTTAACAACACTATCAGACCGCTTTTCCACCTTGTGGCCTTCCGAATAGTCTGGCAGAAATAAGTTCAAACAACCTCCAAACACCCTCATATTTTGCACTCCTGCAACCTCTGTGTTTGGGTGTAGCCTAATCTCAACAATGTGGTGAAGATTTTGACCAGGTCCATGTGAAGCATTCAGATTATTACCAATTTCAGAAGTGACACACAGAACTCTACCAAAAACCGAGTTGAAGAATTCCACAGAACCTTTAGAAGCATCAGAAGTTGGGTGTCCAATAGAAACAGGAACTGCAGTTGCGCCAACGTCAGGTCCAGCGGCAACTGTATATTGCTCCTCGTGTTCGTCGTCCGGATTCGGTTCCTTGATTACCGATTCAGCTGGCCTCAACTCGGCATTCATTATCGACTGTGGAGTCCACAACAATCTATCTCCGGAATCAGCCAGGTCTATGGCTGTGGAAGAGGATACTCGCGCAGGGTGAGAAATGTCTTGCCATGAAGCTTTTGAACAAGGAGATTCTTCTCTCGATCGTGAACTCTGATGTGAACAGATAGCAGCTGAAGAAACCGTAATGAGAGAATCTGATAGCGACGATACCTGCGAATTGAGACTAGCTATTGGCGACCGTTGCGGAGAAGCAGTTCACGACTGCAAACTGGAAGCAGCGGCTAGCAACGACAAGGAGCACTGGATTTCAGATGGCCGATGACGTCTAGGGCTCCTCGCTCGGTCTCTAGGTCACCTGTGACGAAGTTTGCGTAACATGTAGCGTATCCCATCCATCGAACCCCGCATGTTGCGCAACTCATCCACGACCGATCACACATTAGTCAGTGTTCTGCTCCATGTACTGCTCGATGTTATCCAGTCGATTCTCCATTTGGGACCTGGTAAATCTCATTCACTGGCTAGAAGACCTAACTGCTCTGATACCATTGTTAGATACCAAGATCGAAAGAGGGAAATTGATGTTGATTAAGAACGTAAATGAAGAAACTGAAAGGAAACGATACAAGATCAGCTTGTCTCCCAAAAAACCCAGCCAAGTCCCAAGTTCTGCCTAGGGGTGGACCGGTTCCGGTTTGGGCCCGGCCGGGCCTCGGTTCAAGAAGGGGAGGCCCGGAACCGGCCCGGGTAACCCCCGGGTCCGGGCCGGGCCGGGCCTCGGTTCTTTTTTTTTTGGCTTTTCCTACTTAACCCCCAACCCTCCCCCACACCCCCAAACCAACCCTAACCACCTCAAATGGCCCAAAATGCCCAGCCCAACCCAAAAACTTAAAAAAAATTCAAAAAAAAAAAAACAATTGGCCCGGCCCGGGCCCCAACCGGCCGGGCGGGTTCACCTTTTGAAGGGCCCGAGCCCGAACCGCCATCCCACCGGGCCGGTTGGCCCGAACCGGGCCCGGAACCGGTTCACCGGTCCGGTCCGGGCCCGCACAGTAGCGAGCCGGTCCGATTCCGGGCCGGTTGGCCCGGCCCGAGTCCACCCCTAGTTCTGCCTACCTCTTATTCCTTACTTAGCTTTTATTTATAATATTTTCCTTGCTGGACCCCCTAAAACATAATAACAAGTTAACAACTATGTAACATTATTATTATCATTATTACTCCCTCCGGTTCTGAAAGATCTTTACACTTTCCATTTTTAGCAGTACCATAAAGATCTTTACACTTCCTTATTTGCCTTATTTGGCAAATAAATCTACACAAAACAGTGCCAAACAGTGCCAAACAGTGCCAAGCAGTGTTTATTTCCTTAAAAACTGTGAAGTCAAAGTGTCAAGATCTTTTGGAACCGGAGAGAGTATTACTATTAGTATTAGTATTCTTATTATTACTATTATTCTCTTTAGCCCAATATCCTATCACATTACAAAACATTAATATATGAATTCTAGTAGTTCACCAATAATTTTTATGATTTTTGCAGAAATTTCAGGAACATGAATATAAATTGAACATGTATTGATATTCTTAGTATGGAATTTTCTAGCAGCTGCACATAATTTTTTCAAAAATTGTTTTGTATAAATTGAGTTTCCAGCGGTTGTCGAAATGGTATGCTCTGCTGTGAATTTCCATAAATTCCAACCCTTTTTAACGGATGCAGTGTTGATATTAATTTAAGGAAAAAAAAGTTCCTAATTTTAAATTAAAGGTTAATAATAATACAATTATTTTTTGAGATTTTGAGATTCAACATTATCATTTAGAATAAAGAAAGTAAACACATAATATATATTCAACACTTCTTCTGGACAGAAGGGTAAATTGGTCAATTAAAGAATTCAGTCTGCTCATTCAACATACAAATTAAACGTGTTATCTCAGTGTCACTTAATCTAGACAGACGTCTTAATACACACAGACAACTTAATCCATACAGGACTTAATGAAAAAAAAGTAAACAGCCGCTCCCCTAAGTGCGGCTGGAGACCAGCGACAAATAAAGCAATATGATGTGTGGGCTGTATTCCTGAAGTTCTTGTTAAGACCTTCTGAAATTGGGCACAATACTCATCAACTGTTCTGATATGGATCAGAAGTTTCAGATCTTCAATTGGGTTAGAACTCAAATGGGGCCCAAAGCGCTCCAGACAGAGTTCTTTAAACCTCTCCCAGTTGGCTTCTACTTCTTCCTCAATCATTTGATTGAACCACAATTGTGCATTGTCTATCAAGTGGAATGAGACAACATTCACCTTTGCAACACTAGGAGTTTCTTATTTCAAGAAGATCTTTTCGCACCTTTCAACCAACTGATAGGGCCGGAGGTGCCATCAAGCACATGAAATTCCATCATCGCATACTGTGGCTTGCAGGAGTTCCTGGCTCCGTGTGATTGATGGTCATTCATCAGGCTGTTATCCGCTTACTCTTCATGCGTTTCTGTTGTCTTTGGATCCCGTTTGTGGACTGCCAGAGATAGAGCTGCTATCTGCCTTTCTATGACAGTTGTCCTAGCAGTCATAGTCTCCATAAATTCCTTCATCATGGTGGCTAAATCATCATCCTGTGGCGCCATGGATCGTGACGACTCTGATACCAAATTGTTAGCAATTTGTGATTGAGAACGGGTCCAGGGTGCCCGGGTAAGGTCGGAACCTGCCGGCTAGGGTTACTTCTTGTCTTGCCCGTGGCTGGAAGAGTGCAGAAAAACTCCGTGACTTCTCTGGGAATATTTTTCTATCAATGGATCGTTTATTATTGCTGAAGACAAATATAAATAGGCATCCTGCCTTCACATGATAAAGTTCTAATCTAACTAAAACTCTAAACTGTAAACTCTGAAATATTAGGAAATATTAAATTAAATATAAAGATAACATCAGACTAGACTCCTCTAATTAAATGTCTTGCTGGCCCATATGTTTCCTCCTACGATATGGAATCCCATAAAATGCATCTGTAACAAATTGGTGTACTGATAGACAACAGCAATTCCGACACTCCACACAATATAATCAGTAGCAAGTATAGAGAAACAAGATCAGAAGAGAGTTTATTGACGTAGACGAAGAAGTACAGAACGTAAGCACTGGACGATTCGAGATGCCCAATCTCCCAAGTCTAATTCCAACCTAATGACAGACTACCATTCTTAGACTCCAGACTTCTATTTATAGTATTTCTATTTATAATACAAGCCCACTTATTATTATCTATAATAATAGGCCCATTTAATATCTATTCCTAACAATACTCCCCCCTAAACAACCACCTTGTCCTCAAGGTGGGTGATAGGAAACAGCCATGATCTTCCATTTCCACTTCATTCTTGCACCTCTCCCCTCCCAGTATTTGACTGATTGCTGGACTAGGAACTTCAGTACCAAATCTTTTGATATCACAAACATTTCAACAGCAGAAAAGATATCTAATGAAGTTCCGTACGCTTCAGCAAGTATTCCAATATTGACAATCTTCAGCAAGTTCTGCCAATGAGCTCCATTCGGGGCATCCTTTGCATAAAGGATATACAGGTTGACTGCATTCTTTTGCTCTTGTCTATGAGCTTTTTCTTCAGCCTCTTTTGAGTTATGGAATGGTTGAATAGAAAACTGCCCATCAACACGAACATAGCTTATTCTTTTCTCAGAAACAAACTGCTGCACTCCATCAAGATCTTAGGATGGACTATGATTTCTACCCCTTCTTCACAGCTCCCTAGTGCAGTCTCACCATCCTCTAACTGCTTTTCAGATTTCAGGTTACTGAGATATATTTCCCATTCATCATCTCTTGTACTCAGAAGTAATATCATATAATGGCTATTCACCTCCATGAACTCTTGAATTTGTCTCCTTTTCATCCCGTTTGACATTGCCATCAATGTCAAGTCCCAATTTCGTACTTCCTCTCCTATCCATGCCAGAACCATTTAGAGTAGGGACTTCATAAATAAGAATTTTGATATTTCCTGAATTCATAATCTCCTTACTTAATGTAGTCATATGAGCCTCCAATGCACCAGAAATATGCAAGAATTTATTCTTAACAGTGAGATGCCCATCTAACTTCCTCTTTGGTGCAACATGATAGCTTGAATTTGATTCAGAGTTCTGATCTAATCCACAATCAGACTCGGAAGTAAACCCTTGCAAGCCATTGTAGAACCGAACAACACAACCATGTTTTTCAATCTTAGGTATCCATCTTTGTTTGATTAGTTCCTCAGTAGCATTAGTGTCTGCGCTGATGATTCCCTGAAGCTTCTTTCCAACATTTCCCTGTTCTATTTCCTCAGTTTCCTCGATGTGGGCAGTCCCTGTAGAGCTTTCCCAAGTGTTTGAACCAGCAAATTTATCAACTACCGATTCATAGTCTACGGAGATAGAGGATTGAGTCACCACCGCTGATTTCTCCTCTTTATTGACTAGAGAGCTCTATCTCTCTTCTGGTTCGGCTTTGTCCTTGATTCCCGAATACCTCATCTTTGTTAGGTATCGTCTGAGAATTGAAAAGTTCACTTCTCGAAGGCTTCGTACTTTGACCCAAACTGAGATAGTCAGCTTGCGACAAAGCCGGGGAACTGGGGAAAGTTGCTTGTGACTTAGACAAAACTTGTGAATTGAAACCTCCTGTCAATCTTGTTTCACTTGGAGAAGAAGAAGTTTGCGAGTGTGATTGCGAAGACTTCTGCGAACTTATGAAGAATTCCGATGATGGACTGTAAGAACAAACAGTAGTTCTTGGCGAAGATTCTTGCAAACTGGAATGATACATGTGTGTCGAACTGTGCGATCTATGAGAAGTTGTACGCGAAGGGGCCGGTGAATTGCGGACATCTGTTCGCGGCTGAGAATAGCCTTGCGCACGCGATGAGGTCTGCGAATTAAGCAAAACTGTTCGCGATCTTCTTCTTGCCTTATCCAATGTTCTTCCATAGCAGCTAGCCGTCTCTCGATGTTATCCAGCTTTGACTTCACCTCCTGCTGATCCCGCTCCATCGAATCCATGCGCTTATCCATTTTACCTCTAGCTCTAACCATCCACCTTCGAATGAAAAAAAATTCTGGATTCAGATACTTCTCCGATCATTCCTGAAGGCGCCAGGAGCTTAATGCTCTGATACTAATGATAGACAACAGCAATTCCGACACTCCACACAATATAATCAGTAGCAAGTATAGAGAAACAAGATCAGAAGAGAGTTTATTGACGTAGACGAAGAAGTACAGAACGTATACAAGCACCGGACGATTCGAGATGCCCAATCTCCAAAGTCTAATTCCAACCTAATGACAGACTACCATTCTTAGACTCCAGACTTCTATTTATAGTATTTCTATTTATAATACAAGCCCACTTCTTATTATCTACAATAATAGGCCCATTTAATATCTATTCCTAACATGTACTAAAAAAGAAATTCACCCTTCTTTTTCTCAATTCCATTTGCAGTGATATCTAGATAACCTATAAACTAATTATAAAATATAAAATATATTGAATAATTCTCACTTTCAGAGAAGAAGTACTTTAAGGAACTTACTGAGCTATTGAATTATCAAGTGCGGGAGATGAAATCAATGAGCAGTGCAATACAGAAGTTGGAAGGTATGTCAATAATTTTTTCCTGGGCATAAAAATTTGCTCTTGTAGATGTACATACTAAGGTTTTAATTTTCAAAACATAAGACCTATATAATACGTAGTATGTAAAAAAGAAGAAGAATTGACTCCATGTTTTCTAATGACTCTTTTTGGTAACCATATCTGACTGCTCTTATTATCACTAGAATAAGTAGGTTTTGACTTGAA
Organism: Cuscuta europaea; assembly: GCA_945859875.1. Classification (NCBI taxonomy): domain Eukaryota; kingdom Viridiplantae; phylum Streptophyta; class Magnoliopsida; order Solanales; family Convolvulaceae; genus Cuscuta; species Cuscuta europaea. Next base: position 878,129 of record CAMAPE010000068.1, on the reverse strand, counting down.
GCCTGTTTGGTGTGGCCTAAAAAGTAAAATGCTTGAAGCTATTGAGCGTATATAGTTTTCCAAAGATGTGGCTGAATTGGTTGAATCTACTGAATTATCTAAAAGAATCATGTAAATGTGTTTCTTAAATAAAATAATGAAGATAGTATAAAAATGAAGGTAGAAATGTTATCTTCTTCAACTTTAGTGGCATCAGTAAAAATTTAACCTATACACTATTTTTTTTCATATTAGCTGATTTAGCTAGCCTAATGCAATTAGTTGATGTTTGGTGAAGAATTCGGCTCATAAGGGCGATAAGCTGAAAAAGGAGTCACCAAATGGGCTCTTGTTTGACTGAATTAGATGTTATAAAACACTCTCCTTTGCGAAAATTCAGCAAATTCAGTTAAATATCAGCCAAATAATTCTTACTAAACAGGCTCTACCTGTTTTGTCAGGACCGAATAATGAATCCGGAAGACCAGCATTCTCAGAACAAGATTCTCGAAAAAATTTGCAATCTAATTCACAGGTAAGCCAGTTAGCATAATGATACACCACCCCTCCAAAGAAAAAAAGGAAAAAGAAATACGTTGATGTTGATGGCTCTTCTCTCTATCAATACTATTTAGTGAATTTTTCCAGCAATTCTATGCAAATGGCAAAGTGGACACTGGTGCACACTCAGGTTCTAATTACATCAACATGCTTAATGTATATGGATTTCTTTCAAATTTATATTTCTATTTCAAATTTACATCAACTGAAATTCCCCTGCAGTAAGAGCTTTATCATCACCTGCATCTGTGGAAACTTCTGGCCCTCCACATCCAAAATCCTACATGGAGGTATGTCAACAATTGCACTAGTGAAAATGAAAATACAATATGCAGTTCAGTTCATTCAGTCATACCAAATCGGACTGAAACCAAGCCCGTTCAGAACGCGTCTAACCATATGCAGTTCAGTTCGCAGTTCAAGGTTTAGAATGTGATAAGTGATAACAGAACTGGCCAGAATGACAAAACCGAACCGAACCAAAACCTACTTAAGTTTGCTGGTCTGGTTTCTGGTCTTGCATTTTTCAAAACCGAACCTACTTAAACCAAAACTGACTGACAAACATTCCTAGAATGTCATTGTTCATTCATATCTCCTTGTAACTGTGACTATTAGCTAGAGAATTTGGAATGTTTCTAGTTGGCTTCAGCAGCAAGATAAGTCCATATCTAGATTCCTTCAGTAGAGGTTAAAGGTAAAAGAAAATATCCACAAGCTGATGCTTAAGTTTGCTGGCTGATTGGTTGCTTGATTCACTACTATAACTCATGGTGGCCAAGTGGTTCTCCAAATTACCAGATAACCGTTTCAGACCAAAGTTCAAACCGTTTTTCTTTTTTTCCATCATTTCCAATGGAGTCAAAGACTCACTATTTTTTGGCTTGAGAATATGATGAAATAAAGCAAAATGGCTCACTAAACTCTCCGCGCTGCCTTGTTATGAAGCACCGGTCAGTCCATGCAATTTTCAACGCGATTTTCATCGTGGGTCATCGGGAAACAACCTCTGTGCTTTAGTACAGGGGTAAGGCTGCGTACATCCGACCCCCCTTAACGCACCATAGGTGGGAGCCTTTGTGACACTGGGGTAATGTTGTTGTTGTAGTTATTTACTAGATTTGTTCTTAACTAACAGCTACTCGAGAAACAAAGTTGTGCTCAAATAAGTGTCATTTCTGAATATCCAGAGAGTATTAATTGTTTACTTTCCACACTTGTCCTTCTCCATCTTAATGAATTGATGACGAGTATTCTAGTCATATTATAGTATCTTTATCGTATTTTTTAGAACAAACTATAGATACATTGATAGGTGCATAAAAATCTTAAAATTAGGAAATCAGAAAGTGACATTTATTTGAGAATAGAGGGAGTAGAATGCATTGGTAGCACAATGATTAATTTTTTTTCCATGGCATGACCTGACTAGGAGTTATATTATACTATCAGTGTATGTGCATAATAAGTTCTAATTTTAATACTGTTGAACAGATAATGGAAATGGTTAAGAGAGGGGAGAAACCTCCGAACATTAGAGTAAGTTGAGACAGCTTCGCCTTCATTATTTGAAATTGTTGTTTTTTGGATAATAACTATTTTATGATTCATTTGATGTTTCAGGACATAAATGACCAACCACCGAATCCATATCAACCCGTGCCAGAACCTGCACTGGCACTGAAGCCTAAGGTTTTTTCCCAATCCTTACCTTTTATTGGCTTCATCTGATTGCAGGAAATTAATCTCTGTGAAATGTTTTCCATGAAAATAAGTTGTTCTTGTAGGAATATTTTTGCAACTTGGAAAATGGTAGGTAGGAGAAAAACTGCTACGGATTTTTTTAATGCTTAGTTTCTACCCTGGAAAAACAAATTTGATCAAAGCTTTTTAAAATTTTACACATCTCTAGACTTTTTACTGTTTATATAGATGCAAAATAAAAAGAGTTTGAACATTGAACAAATATAGAAAATTGATTTATTGAGTTTGAACCTTTTTTTATATAGTTCTCCTCTACATTTTCTTTCCTTCCAATATTACCTTCCATTTCTCTCAATCCTTTCTTTAGCATTTTTTGACTTCCAAACTGGCCCTAAACTGTGAGGAAAATGAATTCATCTATTCAAACCCACGCTATATTCCACAAAAACAATAAAAGCATTTCCTTGAAGAAGTGCTTCCGGTGCCAAACACAAGTCTGGAGTGATACAAACGTTCAATAGAATCAATACTTATATTTTTCGTGAAGGAAAATGTTTTATCTTAAAAAGTAATCTCTTGGAAACAAAATTTCATACAAAAACCAAAAAATAAAAATCACTTCAAGAAGGAATCCGTGTATCATTGCTGATGACACTAAAGTCGTTCTATGCCTCAAAATAAATATAATACTTGCACTAATTCCGTAGTATAACGTAGTAAGGTTCGTATCAACAGGGAAATGAATACTTCTCTTTAATAGAACTAGTGACAAAGTTTTTTTTTTAAGGTTGTTGTGGAACTTGAAATATAGATTCATCAACAATCAAGATTGATTGTTGACGGTGGTTTGTCTAGTGCTTCCTCAACAATCAAGATAGATTCATTTTTTTCTTTAAATGGAGAGTGATTTTTAATAGAATTATAAATGTTATATTCTATTTTTCTTCCATCAAATTCCATAGTTAAAAGCTTGCTAGAAACATCAATTTTTGAATTAACGGTTTTTAAAAATGGTCACCCCAATAAAATAGGGACTTCGTGTTCATCACTTTCCATTTCAAGAACATAAAAATTGGCAGATCGCCTACTGAAACAAGTACATCTTTCACTACCCTTTTTGAAGAAACCCTTAATCTATCGGTCAGTTGGATTATGACACCGGTTTCATTCAAAGGGCCAGGGTTCAAAAAATTATAAAGAGTATAAGGGATCACGTTAATTGATGCCCCTAAATCTAACATGGCCCTAGAATTGGTGTCCCCTGGTTTGCAAGGTATATTGAACATGCCTGGATCAATGCATTTTTTTGGAAGTTTCTTTTGAAACACTGCCGAGACATGTTCACTAATTTCAATTTTCTGCTTTCCCTTTAAGCAGTGTGTCCTCTTGATTGTGCATAATTCTTTTAAAATTTAGCGAATTAAGGGACACATTTAATTAAGTTAAGGAGTGAAATATATACCTCACACTTGACGAAGGTCTCATAAATATATGCATTTCTCTCCAGCTTCCTTATTTCTTTGAGGGCTTCAGGGAATGATGGGAGTAGTTCGTATGATGACAATGGTGGGAATTTGGCCTTTGTGGTCTTTTCCTCGGGTACATCTTCAAGGTCAAAATTCACACGTCTAGGGTTTTGCTCCGTTTGAGACGGGAGTTTACCCGAGTCTTTTGCCTCAAGTCGGCTCACGTCATTCGAAATTTGGCTAATTTGAGTTTCCAAATTTTGAATGCTTACTTTGTCTCATGTTGAAATTGTATCATGGTTTGTTGAAATTGTTTCATGTTTTGTTGCATGGTAATCATGTTTGAGGTCAAAGTTCGGATCATATCATCAGTGACATACTAGATTGAGAATTTGAGCCTTGGGTGTTGAAAGATGGTTGTTGAAAAGAAGGGTTAGATTGTTGAGGGTTCCCATATCTCAAAATTGGATGATCCCTCAATCCCGGGCTGTCAGAATCTGAGAAAGGATCGCACCTCTTTTGTTGATGTCTTTCACTTCTTGAGTTTTTTGAACCCAAGATAATCTCCTTCATGAGTGATGTCAAGCTTGCAACTTGATTTTCCAAAGTAGATGCGCTAGATTCTGCCACAAGAACTCTTCGAGTTGATGACATGCGGTCCAATTGCCGTGAGTTCTTAACCAACTCTGAGATCAAACTCGTTGCTTGTGAGGAAGTTTTGTTAACAATGCCGCCTCCACAAGCGACATTTACCATTCTTCTATCATCATCAACAAGACGATCATAAAAGTAGAGTATGAGGTCTTGCTCCGTGTATCCTTGGTATGGGCAACTAGCACACAACTTTTTGAATCGCTCCCAATATTCATATAATGATCCATCATCTTTTTGATCAATATTGCTTATTATTTTCCAAAGATGATGAGACGGAGGCGGGGTAGTACCTTTCTAGGAAGCACTTTTTCATTGCCGTTCATGTATCTATACTCCCCGAAAAGAGATAGAATAGTCAACCCTTAGTCGTGTCCTTCAGTGAGAATGGAAAGACTCTTAGCTTGATCTGTTCTTCAGTAACATTATGCGGTTTCATACTAGTGCAAACTATATGAAACACCGAAAGATGCTTGTTTGGGACCTCACCTCGTAGACCATGGAAGGGAGTAGATGAATGAGGACTGATTTCAATTCAAACGTAACACCCTCATTTAGAGTACGGAATGTGATACACAAAGGTTGTTTATTTAGGTTTGGAGGTGTGAGCTCCCTCAAGGTTCTTGTTTCGAGAGCCGTGTGAATAGACTCTTCGGATTCGCTAGAGCTAGAGCTAGAGTTTGATGATTCCTCCAAGGATGTATGTGGAAATAAAGTTCGCAACCTCTCGAAAGCCTGTTCTATTTCGGGGTTTGTTTGGTATGTGAGTAGGTTTATAGAACGAGTTTATACCATATACTCAACAAATCTCAGAAAATAGAAAAACAAGAACTCTTTATATTTTTATTAATTATTTTTTATTATGATTTTTATATAAATAAAATAAAAGAATGATTATTGCCTTTCCCCGACAACGGCGTCAAATTTGACGGCACTGAAGTTGTTGTGTGCCTCAAAATAAATACGATACTTGGACTAATACCATGTTATAACGTAGTAAGGTTCGTATCCACATGGAAAAGAATACTTCTCTTTTATAGAATTAGTGACAAAGGGGGATTTTAAGGTTGTTGTTGAACTTGAAGTATATTAAACACTAAGTTGAACGACTTATGTGGTCTAATTAATTAGATATGGAGACTTGGTTTTGCTTATATCCACTTAATGAAATGATTGTTGATTCCGGTTGTATCTTTAACTATCTTCCTCTCGAATACTCAATCGTGGAGTATCTTCAATTCATCGAGTGTAGTTATTAATAACGAGACGCATTCATTAATAAAACTTACTATCAACTCAATATAGAACACGCGCCGTATATTTACCCGATAGTAACAATAAAACTTAAGATGGAATTGATTGAGATTGATAACCTCAACACATACGGTTTATTGATTTAATCAATATAATTAATTCCTCTTAGATTATTAACCATGAGATATGCATTAATAATTCAAGTTTATTACTGTGAAAGGACTGAACGATTAACAAACGTATTCTTTGATCGATTCTAGTAATAATTAATATTAATATATGAAACAAAACTAGTTGATCCAAGTAATGCTCAAAATGTTAATATGGGATATAAAATAGGAATGTAATTAATATTCAAGGAAGATGATTAAAGAAAATAACTCACAACTTACAAATCAATAAACTTCAATGTAACAAAACCAAGATGAAAGGGTTTGGCTCCTCATTTGGAAACTAAACATACTTAAAAATATAAAGGAAATACTTGTCTAAACTGAGCTTAGAGGTATACGTGAATTGGTGAATTTATTGGGAAGGAAAATGGTGTATTTATAGGATTTTTCGAGTGACAGGGTCTTATACCCGATCGAGTATATAGGATACCTGGTCGGGTATCTGAGGGATTCTGAGGTAATTTCCTGGAAAGTCACTTTTCTGGACATACCCGGTCGGGTATGTCGCATATCCGATCGGGTATGAGACAAATCGTCTCAAAATATTGCTCCCACGATCATTTGTTCCCGGATTTGATTTAGACACTCGAATCAAGCAAATACCCGATTGAGTATTTGCCTCCTTGCAATTTCCTTGATCTTTTAAGATCCAATCTTGACGCTGTGGATGATCGTGACCTGTTTTAAGCTCAGAATAATTCTAATCTAAACAAATTACAAATAATTATGAAAATAAAGTATTACTCCAAAAGTGTGTAATTTCCACAACTACAAATAATAAAACTAGTTAAAAATACAAACATACGTAAAAAGAAATTCATTCTATGCTCTCGTTCAGAATGGCATTAGTAGTGGGTTTTGTTTTTCTTCCAACAGCCTTGGGAAGCTGGTCAAAGTCAAAGTCAAAGTCAGAGTCAGATCAGTTTGATTCAGGGGGGGAATGCCAATTTCTCGAATTCTGGTTTCCAAGACAATTATCAGTTGAATAATGGAGGAGGCAGTTCAACAACTCCTTGGTGGCAACACAAAAGCATTAAAATCACCGAAATTGAACCCGAATATGAACAGAAGAAGTACGATTCCTCAGGTTTGCCGACCAACAATGAAAGAACCGCCCCTCGCTCATGGGTCCCTCCCCAACCACCTCCCGTTTCCATGGCCGAAGCAGCAGCTGCCATCCGGCAACCTAAAAAATCTTCACTACATAAAGATCTGATCAGCAATGATGATCAGTTACAGGGGGGTGTCTCTGAAGTTTCTGATGAGTTGCAGATGGCTACGAAGATAGCTGAATCAGGCGGCGGCAACGTTGGAGAAGGCAATGGGGGTTTCACTTCAGGTGACAGTGTGAATCAGACAACATTAGTGAATGATGATACAGTGTGTGACAACCTTGGAATGAATTTCTAGAATCATTTAGTTATTTATTTGGCTTTATTTCTTTTCCTATGGACCTGGCGCCTTCATTTAATTCTGTTTGTCTTCTAAGAGTATATACTTCTTAGTCTGCATGATATGTTATATATATAATGTAAAAGTTCAGTACCGTTGAAGTTTATTTTTGCCACCCTGAACTCGTGTTTACTTAAGATGTTTTCTGTTCTCATTAAAAAGACAAATCCCAATTTATCAGGCCTGTGTTACTTTGTTTTATTTTAATTTATTGAGAAAAATGTTTTTACGAACGTTTATTGTGTGTTTGGAAGTGGAAACTAGTTTTCGAAATTCTACAGTGATGGTGGGTTTTGGTGTGATATAGGGTGGACCCTATCAGGGGTATTCGCCTATTCATTAGGAGTGGACTCGGGCCGGGCCAACCGGTCCGGAACCGGACCGGCCCGCTACTGTGCGGGCCCTGGACCGGCCTGGTGAACCGGTTGGTGCCCGGTTCGGGCCACCCGGCCCGGTGAGGTAGGTGGTTCGGGCCTGCTAAATAGTGAACCGGCCGGTCCGGGCCCGGTCCGGGCCAATTTTTTTTTCTTTTTTTTGATTTTTTTTAAGTTTTTGGGTTGGGCTGGGTATGATGGGCCATTTGAGGTGGTTTGGGGTGGTTTGGGGGTGAGGGGGGAGGGTTGGGGGTTAATTAGGAAAAACCAAAAAAAAAATAAAATTACATGAACCAAGGCCCGGCCCGGCCCGGACCCGTGGGTTACCCGGGTTGGTTCCGGGCCTCCCCTTTCATGAATCGAGGCCCGGCCGGGCCCGAACTGGAACCGGTCCATCCCTACTATTCATCAAGTTAATGTATTCCATACTTTCATAGTGTGCACGTGTGTTTCATATACTCCTAACTCCCTCCATCTCTTATAACTTTGTCAAGTTTGATTTGTACAGAGGACAGAGAATTAAGTGGAATCACAAATTCTTTATTTAAAATGTAAAGTGGGACATCCAGAAAAGGAAAGTTGATAAAGTTTTAAGGGATGAAGGGAGTATATGTTTTGAAAATTTATAAAATATGAGTACTGAGTAGTCGTACTATCTTTTTTACAAATTTTACAAACTAGTCATGTATCTATATTTTAATACTCCGTACCTTATATAATATCTTTATTTTTATATAATATAAATTAACAGAGTTTGGGCAACTATTGGAGAGTAAAATCCCGCCCAAAATCAGGGCAAAATTGGGAATTAATGAGAAAAATAAAATTGATAATTAATGGTGGTAATCAATTATTTTCCTTACGATACATATATACTATGTTTGGAAATTGGAACAACAAAGGTAAATACTAAAGCAAAATCACGCCCAAAGTCAAAGGTACGATAAAACTATTTATGAAGACTATCTAACATAATTGACGTATTCCTAAATGCAAATTATTCTGAAACTTTATACTCCGTAGTTAATAAGAGTCGTAAGAGTAAAACGTAGGTTATTACATGTCAAATTAAAAGTTACCATACATGCTATTAATGGAAAGAGTAAAAATGTACTGATAATATCATGATACGTGTTATTGGTGGAAATACTGAGATTATCAAAAAATTGATGGAAATACTGAGTGTAATTATAATATGGTGATATGCTCTATTACAATTGGTAACTACACGTAATAATTGTATAAATTGATTAACTCTTTACAATGTAATTAAAATTAACTCAGTATTATTCCATAATATATTCTTTAATTAATTTGATATATGTATCCAGTAATAATGTACTGAAATTGCCATTGTTAATGTTCCTAGCAATAATAGTCCAGTAATAATGTACTAAGGAAGAAAGCTAACTATTCGAAAAGTGGATACTAATTCAATGCTATATTAGCATGTTTTTTTGGATTGTTTTAAGTCCTAAATCAAATCAGACCATAGTTAAATATATCAGACCAAATCAGACTTAAACAGATCAGATCAAATCAGACCATATCAAATTTGGACAGCTATAAAATTCACAGAGACCAGACATTTATCAGACCAGACCAGACCATATCAGAGTCAAACATACCAGACCAGACCAAATTAGACCAGACAAGACCAACAAATTTCAGTCCAAGAAAAGTCAATTTGACCAATCTTTTTGGGACGGAGGTAGTATTAGAATTGTGTGCATTACTAATTAGCAACTAATAATTATAGCAGTAATTGTAATAAAATTGAAAATTTTTCATTTAATAATAATACTCACTCAGTTCCATTTGTAAGATACTTTTCCTATTCACTTAGTCAACAGAAATCACTTTTAATCTCTTACTTTATATATCAATTTTTTTTTCAAATTTAATTCTGGCTTTTGCGACTTTGTAAAGCTTTTAATGTAGTTTCTGAATATGTAATTTTTTTTTTCTAAAAATAATTTGAGTGTGGATAGGGATCCATTTGCTTTATCGTCGGTTAAACATTGTAAAACGTAAAGTATCTTATAATTCAGGACGGAGGGAGTAATAATAATAATGGTAAAAATAGTAGAGTTTTTTTCAGAAAATAATGCTAATTAAATAAATAATTTCTGAAATACAGTTGGGTTAAAAATAATTCCCAAAATACTGCTAAAGTTAACCATGGCTAAGGTCAGCCGCCACTCGAAGTGGCGGTTCTTCTGTCCAACATGCTTCTAACGGTGCAATCAACAAAAACCTGCTAATTACAGTGCATTTAGCTAAAAAACAAACATATGATCTTTATAGTTAATATACATTTCTACAAATTAAAACAAAATACATACGAGACACAAAACGAATCAATGAAACTACATTTGACCACAATACTTGAAATACCACATAAAGTAGATATATTGGTTGATTTGAGAAAGTATTATGTAGCACATTATTAATATGTATTTCTCAAATTTTTTATAGGGCTTTATCCTTCAATATTACTAAATTGAACCCAATTCCCCAAAATGTGACCATTTTTATAAAAGGACAAAAATGTGACTAATAAGGTCACATTTTTTGAACGCATGATGTCACTGTCATTTTTTATGTAACTGTACAATTTTTGTGTCACTGTAAAAAAAATTATGACACTATTATACGTCACTATCTAATTTTTATGTCACTTTTGAATGTCACTTTTCCGTGAAACATGTCACTATGAATGCCGGAAACTTTCCCGGCAACCTTTTCCGGCAAAACTGTACACCACCACCATTGCCACAACCGGCCACTGCGGTTACATGATTTATTATCAACTTTATGTGGTATTTCAAGTATTGTGATCCAATGTAGTTTCATTGATTTGTTTTGCATCTCGGATACATTTTGTTTTTGTAGAAATGTATATTAACTATGTAAAGATCAGATGTTTTTTTTGAGTTGAATGCATTGCAATGAGCAGGTTTTTTGTTTACTTCACTTTTAGAAGTAGGGTTTTTTCGTTTAATCTCAAGAGCCGCCACTTGGAGTGGCGGCTTTTGTACTGGACAGAAAAACGCGACTTCGATTGGTGGATTTTCATAACCGTGATTAACTCCAACAGTATTTTGGGAATTATTTTTAACCCATCCATATTTCGGGAATTATTTATCTAATTAGCATTATTCCAGAAAAAACTCAAAATAGTAATGTATAATTTCCGGGATTTTATTTAAGGCATATTAGAACATTTGTTCACGTTTTCTACTCATATCAAGAAAATGTGATACTCCTTACATATCAATATTGGGTATTTGATGATGTAAAAAATTTGATTTTTAAAACTACACTATCAATAATTCTGTTTGTTGAGTTTAATCCAACACGAATCAGTAATAAAATGTATAAACTGTCTAAATAAATGTATGAACAAGCTATTTAATGTGGTAACCCGAAAGGGAGAAAATCACGTGACTTTTTAGATTAATGTCCAAGCCCTCTCATTCTCATTAGGCTCTCCTTACCATTACATAGTACAAATTTTGAAGCTCCCATTAATGGAGGTTGCTAGCTAATCTATCCTAGAGAGAAGGAGGAGAAAATGGGGGGAAGAAGAAGAGACGATCCAACCCTTTACATGGAGGGAAATCCTCCTATTTATAGGAAAAGGGGAAAGGGGGTAAATTCTACCCTAATGGGCTACAAGGGCCCTAATGGGCCGAAACAAGCCTCAAGGGTCGAGATGGGCTGGACGGGCCGAGATGGGCCTCGTGGATCGGGCCCCGCGTGGGGATGGTGCGTTGGGCTCCTGAACAGTAATTGACAATGATGATATACCTCAACACAAGTCTCCCGGTTTCTTGAGTAGTGAGCGTGTGAATCTGCTCGAGAAAGTATATTCTTGTTCATGATCTTCCATTGTCTTCCTTGAATCTGTTTCTTCGGGTAACCTGGTGCGCCATGTACGTATAAGCGAGATGTGAGGCGCATTCCCTGTATTAGACGAGTCCTAAGCACGCCGCCGCTGAGGAGCCGCTCGTGCTGCATAAAACGGCGGTCGCCATCCCAGAACAAGGATTGACGAGCCAGACTCAGAATCAGACGGGACAACGCTAAGGAGCCGCTCGTACTGCATAAAAACGTCGGCCGCCATCGCAGAACAGGGATCAACGAGTCCGACCAAGAATCAGACACGACGGCGCTGAGGAGCCACTCGTACTGCATAAAACAGCGGTCGCCATCCCAGAACAGCGATCGATGAGCCTGGCCAAGAAAGAGACATGACGCGCCGAGGAACCGCTCGTGCTGCATAAAACGGCGGTCGTCATCCCATAATTTGGGATCGACGAGCCCGACCGAGAACTAGACACGACAGCGCTGGGTAGCCGCTCGTGCTGCATAAAATGGCAGTCGCCATCCCAAAATTGGGATCGACGAGCTCGACTGAGAACTAGACACGACAGCACTGGGGAGCTGCCTGTGCTGCATAAAATGGCAGTCGCCATCCCAAAATTGGGATCAACGAGCCCGATCGAGAACTAGATATGATGACGCTAAGGAGCCGCTTGTGCTGCATAAAACGGAGGTCGCCATCCCAAAATTAGGATCGAAGAGCCCAACTGAGAAGTAGACACGACGACGCTGAGGAGCCGCTCGTGTTGCATAGGATGACCAAGAAAAAAGGAACTCCATGTCCCAGCTCGAACCGAACAATCCAAGATCCCCCCGCCTAGTCAGTTTGGACGGTTCACTCTAGCTATTTGGTCGGGGAAGACTACCATGTTCAGCTAGTCGTCGCGGCACTTGGGAAGTCCGCCTCTGATGCCAATTCTGGTACCCAACTCTGGTAGCTTCTCTGATGAGCAGCTCTGGTAGCAACTCTGATCCAAAAGTCTAAGAGGGTCTCTGTCTAGTCGACAATGCTAATACTTACAAAGAAAATTCTAAATACAAGATTTCTAAGAGGGTACTATAAATTCTAATCAATCTAGCATCATTAGAATCTAAATACATTTATTCTTTAGAGGTGCCAAGATACAAATGTATATATATTATTATGATCTTTACGGGCCATACATACATTATTATGAGTTTAATACATACATACATAGGGTGTTAGTATGCTACGTAGCTTGTTCTAGTCCTTTTATATGCGTGTGCCTTCTCCTTGCACCGATGAGAAAGAATATAGAGAATATCCATTTGAATAACTTCTTCTCTTTCCATATTTTTAGTTTTAGGATAGGTTTATGTTTTACACTTACACTTACCATCCTTTCCGGACCCCAGCCAACATTTACTAACACTTCCATTAGAGCAACCTCATTGTTTAGATTATTTAAAGATTAATTTGATGACGTGGCTGATTTTTTTGAGATTATGATTGAGATAATGAAATTATTTGCAAAGATTATTTATAAAAAAATCCAGTATCAAATATTGAAACCAGAATATTTCAAAAGATTTCTCTAACAAATATGGAAAATTGGGTGAGCTGTGTGATACTTTTCCTTATATAATAGTGCATAGCTCGGAATTCTTTCAAATGGTAAGTAGCTAGTAGTAGGGATTAGGCCTGTCAATGGGTCGGGTCTAGACCCAGACCCAACCCGGACCCAGTTGTCTTTAATGGGTATGAGTCTATATTTTATTCCGTTTACCCGGACCCGGATCCGGACGCGTTAGTATTTTAAATAAACGGGTCGGGTATGATACATATGATTCCGACCCGTTAAGGACCCGAACCCGTTTAAAATTTCTTATTTGTATACACATACACTCAAACATAAAGTGATTATTTATAACACTTTAAACAAAATAGAAACTAATATACATATATACATAATAATACATAAAGTTATTAGTTGTGATTTTGTGATTATTCAATAAAAATATACACATTAGTACATAAATACTACTGAGTATATAAGTGATACTGATCAAGATAGTAAGATACCCTAAAACTAATATTTATTACTATTATTATTAATATTATTATATCATTATCATATATAATACTCCATATGATTTTATACTCTTAGTAGTCCAAGAGACCTTTTTATGACTTAATTTCTAGTTTATTCTACGAGTTTTTTGTGCGAGAGAAAGCGGCGCAAAGCATGGAGCTATATGCCTGTATAAGAACTGATACTTTATTAGATAAAAGTACTAATTTTCTATGAGAGACCTTGATTTTTTTTGAAAAGTGAAGATATATTTTGCTTTAAAATTTGTACACTTTGCTGTATACTCTGTATTTCACATACATGTCTTGCTATTTTCACAAAGTTTATAATGGTGTGCGTATCATACTTCGCGGACGGGTCTACCCGACCCGATTTCGAGACCCATTGGGTCTGGGTCCGGGTCCAAATTTTCAGACCCGCCGGGTAAACGGGTCGGGTCCGGGTCCATTATTAACTTAGCGGGTCCGAGTCTGAAACACTACGTTCCAACCCGGACCTGACCCATTGACAGGCCTAGTAGGGATGGACCGGGACGGGTCGGCCCGACCCGGTCTCGGGCAGTCCCGGCACTGTTGAGGCCCGACCCGGCCCGACGGACGGTACCGGGACCGGTACTGGGGGCCTAAACCGGGGATAGGGGGCGGGCTTCGGGACATGGAAAAAGCTGCTTTAATTTCACTAGTCACATTTTAATATAAGTCACATTTTTATATTATAATCACATTACTTACATTTTAATATAAAATTCACACTTTAAGTATTGTTACAAATTACTTACATTTGTTATTACTTGCATTTTTGTTATTACTACCTCTGTCCCGCTATGATTGTCCCGTTCTACCTTATCGCTCTGTCCCACTAACATTGTCCCATACCAAATTTGGCAAAGTTTGTGTGGCTCTAAATCATTCTTACTTTATTCTTACTTTATCAATTCAATATCAACCACATAAACCACTTTTTATTGATTTGCGTGTCACTCCCTCTTGTCCCATTGTTAGCGGGACGGAGGGAGTACATTTTAAGATGGAACGTGGTAGACATTATGTAGATATGGGTAACTTCCAACGCAACTGAAAGAGAGAGATTGGGAGGAATCATCCTACTTCACGCAAAGGTAAAGGACATATCCGGTCTTCTTCTCAAAACCGAGATAATTTTGAAACGGATTACCAACGGAGAGATGCGATGTCCGTCGCGCAACTACAACAACTATTGGCCGAACGGGATGAACGCTTTTACCAACAACATGACATCCCCGACACTGAGGAAGAGCTCGAGGATGAGGATGCGAAGGAGGAGGATCCGGCGATGGCCGAGGACCAACATGACAGCTCTCAAACCCCGGACGATGACACCCACGACGAGGATGAGGCTGGTTCATCCCAACCCGGTAAGAAAGGTGAATCTCACCTTGTGAAAAATAGTTATAAAAATTAGAAGGACCCGGCAACCGAGAAGTGGTCTGCAACTTGCAATCGTTGCAAGAAAGATATTATCTTGGGAATTTCACAAGGATACAGTGACAGCGATAGGCATATTAAGGCCCGTCACCCCATGGAGTATGCCAAATTATCAAAAGGCAAGGGGAAACAAACTCAAATATCGAGGTTTGCAACTGGCCAACCCTATGGTAATTTTTCCTATGATGATTCCAAACATTTAACTGCTATGTCTCACTTAATTGTTGAAGAAAATTGACCTTTTATTTTTTCCGAAAGTCTTGCTTTAAAAGCTTATGCTCAAAGTTCTTTAAATCCTCAATTTAGAATTATAGTCGCAAAACCATTAAAAAGAAGTTATAAGGCAATATGTTTTGGAAAAGGATAGATTACAAATGTTTTTCGCAAACTTTGATGGGCGTGTTAGTATTTGTAGTGATATATGGGAGGATACTCATCATCATGTGTATTATTTGGGTGTGAATGCACATTATATTGATGATGATTGGAAAATGCATAAACGTGTTATTGCTTTTCGTGAATTTAATGACCGACACACCGATGAAAATATTTATATTCTCATTGAGCGTATTTTAATTGAGTATAATTTGATTGATAAGGTGTTTGCTATGTGTTTTGATAATGCTAGTAATAATATTGTTGTTGTGCCTAAATTGCGTGCGCTGTGTGGTTCTTCTACTTTGATGGGTAGTTTTTTCATCAGTGTTGTGCATTTCATATTCTCAATTTATTTGTAAAAGACGGGCTAGTCGCATTAGGAGATGCTATAGAGATATATTGAAGGGGGAATTAGACTTATTTGGGCTAGTAATCCTCTAAAAATGCAACGACGTCAATATTTGAGGGATAGACATGTGAAATATTGTCAATTTCCTAAAGATTTGTCTATTCGCTGGAATAGTTCTTATAACTTAATTGCAGTACTTGTTAGATTTAAAGACCGTTTTCCTATTTTTTTTAAAAAAATATGCTAACTATATTATAAATCCGGCTGACATCAACACTATGAAAAAAATTGTCAATGTTTTGGTATATTTTAATAATGCAACTCAAACTTTTAGTCATGTTTATAAAACTTTTAATTTATTATACATTAATAAATAAGATATAGTCAAAGTAGAGTATGTGAATAATGCAAAAGTTCAATGTTGCAATTAAAAGAGAACGGAAATAGTATCTTGCAGATGTGCGTGGACAAGACACTTTTGAATGGATAACGAGGAGCCTGTTAAATCATCCAATTATGGTGTCCAGGGGTGGAGACAGGGCGAGGTTGGCCCTGCAAGAAACAAATTGTGATGTATATACATATGTATAAATATTTATAAGTATTAAAAAATATAGTGAAAATTTAAGCTTTGGTCTTTGCTATATAAATTCTTTTAAGTCCTTGCCTCCCTCATTCCTAGCTCCGTCACCGGTGGTGCATGTCAGGTGTCCCACGTGAGCGGGGGAAGGTTTCCCCCGGTATTGTCAAGTTAATGGGCTCGCGGGTCCCACTCATCATCTTCTTCTATCAAAGACATTGTTGCATTTGGGAGATCCCTCGGTTAGCCAAGGTCTGGTTCCTTGGTTGATAGGGCCGGCTTGACACATTTAGAGACTCAGTGCCAATCACAAATGAAGCCTTTTATTAAATAAAATGCATAGATCTAACGTGTAGACGTATGGTTTGCTTTTATTTTAAGGTGGACCATTCAATGTATAAAGGTGTTTCAAAAATGCAAATGGGCTCCTATTAATAATATAAACAATTACTGTATAGAGAATTTCTATAGGTCAAAAGTAACTACCTCGGGGCCTACGGGGCCGGGGAGTTACAGTCTGCGCCTCGCAGACTGCAGATGAAAGGGGGGATAAGGAGCGTCTGCAATTCTTTCAAGGCTCTACGTGAGAAAGACTGGTGAATCCCGGAAATGTTGTGGATCATCACGATATGGCGGGTGACGTCCACCGGAATGCCTACATCGAATACCCGCAAATCATCCCCCTCCTCGGCCTCTTCGCCAGAATCACAGTCGGCGGGACGCTCCACCCCCGCATCTGGTTGGGCCGCCGCCATGAAGACATTTTCAGGGACTACCTCTACACCAGCCCCCCATCCGCACCTAGAGGAACGGCCCCATCCGCCGCCACGTGTCCCACCACCGTGGAAGCGCTGGAATGGTCAGAGCTGCTAGTCCCCTCTGAGGAACGGGACCTGGAACCCGCAGCAGAGGAAGAACTGATGGAAGAGCCAGGGGAAGATCCGGAACCATGATTTGACTCACAGAGGATATCTCCATAGAGCAGGCCGTGGGAAGAAGTCACGAGAGTCAAGGAGAGGATGTAGGACCAGAGAATTACCTTGGGGTTTTGGAAGACGACGCTGGAACTCTTGATAAGGAAGCAGAAGATTGGAAACCCTAATCCCTCTAACGATTCTAGTATTTATAGGGGGATACGCCTTTCCGTTGACCAACCCACAGATGACACGCGGCGAGGAGCGTACCCATGGACACGTGTCGCGCAGAGACGGGCAAGCGCGTGATGATTACTTTTACATCGGGAGTTGAACCAGCCTGCATAACTGCCGCCTAGAGCCCCGTGAACGGCGGCAAGAGAAGCAACCGTCACATCAGAAGTAAGAACGGCAGTCTGGGGCAGTACGGCGGAAGCAAATTACTTCTTTATGTCCCACGCACGTTCGGAACATCAAAAGTCGGGGACTTGTGTTGGGTTAATGGCCCAATAAGGGCCAGCCCATCAACCCTTAAGGATCATCTACGAGCGTCCTACTAAAGGTCCAAGAAGAAGGCCAAGCACCAAGGGCCAGAGGACGTACGTACTCCGCCACCAGTCAGTACCAAGGCCAAAGGGCCAGGAGACGTACGTGTTCCACTGACAGGAGGCACCCAGGCCCAGGGTCCCTACGAGGTACATGGGGACGGACATCCCCACCTCTCAGTAGGGGACCAAGGGCGGCTCAAGAATAGATCAAGGATAGTAGCCTCTCAATAGATCAAGTACATGAAGACGAATGTCCCCTCTCCCATTGATAGGGAATCGAGATCCCAGCAGGAGACATCGGCCAAGCCCTTGGGGACAAACGTCCCCACCCAATGGCGGGAAACCAAGATTCTGGCGGGAAGCGCATTTAATGCAGAAGATTTGGTGGTTAGGATCATGCCGCCCACAGCCTGCCACGTCGACATATCCAACTACCCATTGGCGGTATAAATAGTAGCATTTATTTCACTGCAAAGGGTTCACAATTTAGCACTCTAGCACTTGAGCAGTAATAGCAGTTCGTAGCATAGTATAGTACGTTTGGCCCTTCGGCTTGTAACAGTTTGAGCTAGTAAACACAGTTGTTTGGCATATTTCCTGCTTAATTCTCCATCTACTTGCTGATCACTCATTCGAGACCACCAAGGTACGTGTTGGGCCTGCGGGTCAAGGGAATAAACCTCAACAATACTTTATGACAATTTTTTGTGTGCTTTTAGCTAGGAACTCACCACAAACTCTTCAGAGATGTATATAATTAAATCCGAGTTGCTCGAATTATTCATTAGATTTTCACCGTCATCTAATTGCATAGTTAAACATATAAATTATGTATCCCGTGCAACACACGAGTAAAGAATCTAGTATCAGATGTAATAAGAGCTTTTAATAATGAACAATTTAAGGTAAGACTAATTTAGTTTTGTGATTCTTTGTCTAAGTCTAGTCGTATTCCCATGAATGACGATTATTAAGTAATACCTTATAGTTTTATTTATGAAACACAATTTTTTAATCGATGATACCTTCATAAATAATACCTTACATGAAACACAAATAGACCATTCCACTATTTCTAATTCATCACTTAAGTATCGATCAAACAATTTTTACTTTTTAAATATCTTACTTTTTAAATAGACATCATATAAGTATGCTTACTTTTTAAATAGAATCGATCAAGCAATTTTTGCCTGCTATAGTAGGTTATTTTTTTTAAAAAAACTTCCTACATCCAATTTGGCCAAGTTTGACTTGCATGATGATTAATAAAATAAAATCTGTGTGGTTGATGTTTGTACAAAAGAGAGAATTAAGTTGAACCACAAATTCTTTACTTAAAAGAGAAAGTGACAAAGTTAGTGGGATAACCAAAAAAAAAAAGTTGGCAAAATTTTAATGGATGGAAGGAGTAGTAATTAAGAGTATTGATAAATCTTATAAAAATTCATATAAATTTTAAAAACAATGTAATAATGATATAAAAATAGCATACATGTAAAAATAGATAAATGATTTAAAATGTTTTTATACAAAAAAAGTCAGAAACTTAAAAAATAAATTAAAAATGTAAAAATAGAAAAGATAAATATTAAAACCTTTTAAATAGATGTAGAATATACAAATAACTTCAAAAAACATTAACTTTGACATTCTAAATTTCTTTTCACAATTTTTATCTATATTTTTTCAAAGTTTAACATTTTTTAAATTCTTTGATATGAAAATTTGCAATTACAAGTCAAAAACTGAATAAATGGCCGAATATATCAATTTTTGAATGTAAGTGTACCTATGTACTCCGTAATACTTTTTAGTACATGTGCTTAAGTGATGATTTGAGAATAGTAAAAGAGTTTATTTGATCATTTTCCCTTTATTTTTTATTAAAAATGTAAAAGGAAAGAAAATAACGATATGTAATCATTCATAATTATTCAGAAAAAAAAAACAAAAAAGAGTTACTTATAATAAATTAATTAATGTTTTAATAATTTGATATGTAAAAAATATTTTGTACTCCGTATATCTTACTGGTAGTGCTGGAATGAATGGAAAAGGCAATATTAATAGAATTTATACAATCTATTTTCATATAAATAAAATCTATATTTAAATTTTTAGACAGTGCCAGGTGTGATCCCAACTTTTTAATTTATTGTTCAATTTTGGTCGAGGCAACTACATATGAGCACATGGAGTACATGATAATAAGACAAAAAAGATGTGTACCCGCCCTTATACTCACATTTTAACCGTCATGTCTATGAAGGTATTTTTGTCTGTGAATCTCGTTCACAGACAAAATACGTCTTATTTTGTGTACAGACAGAATAAGACAAATTTTAAACATATTTTATCACTAAACAAAAAAACCTTCGTGGACATGATGTTGGGTATAAGAATTATTGTAATAAGAAAGAGTTTTGTTAGAGGTATCCAAAATGTACCCCATTTTTACTCCACCCCTAATGTGTGGTCATAAATGGGCCAATTGATTTATGTGATGTCACTTAAATGAATTGACACATTTATATCACATATTGGCACATGGGAGGTGAGATAAAAATGAGGTACATCTTAGGGTAATTTTAGCATTTCTGAATAAGAAATGACACTAGGCTGTAATGACTAATGAGTTCGTATACCATACAATTGTCCCACGGTGCGCATGTTATATCATCCCAAATTGCACTGGGCTTTATTATTTTTTATTTCTCCTTTTCTTAAAAATGTTAATAATATTTTTATTTTTGATCCGATTTTTATAAAGTTTATATCAATTTTTTTTATTTTTCATGATCTTTCAAATGAGACCAATATTGCCTGTGTAATTTTAACATATTAACATTTGCTTGTAAAAATATGTAACTTTACGTGTTAAAATATGTAACTCACGTTCAGACAGGTCAAATGCAACTCGTGTGTATAAATATGTAACTCGCGTGTATAAATATGTAAATTTACGTGTAAAAATATGTAACTTGACGTGTAAATATATGTAACTCACGTTCAGACAGGTCAAATGCAACTCATGTGTATATATGTAACTCGCGTGTAGAAATATGTAACTTTACATGTAAAAATATGTAACTTCACATATAAAAATATGTAACTCACATGTATAAATACCTAATACAATAAATTTTTTATATACACAATTTTAAGATAAATTGTGATTTACATAATTATTTTTCTGTATTAAATTTAGTTTGGTTTTCCTTATAATCAATAATCATTTATATAATAGTTCCATAATTTGTTAAAATTACATAAGCAATATTGATCTTATTTGATAGACCATGAAAAAAAAAATTAATATAAAATTTATAAAATCGGATATGAAATAAAAAAGTTATTACAATTTTTAACAATAAAAGGAATAAAGTTTTCCTTAAAGGGTTTTTGTAAGTTTTATACTCCGTTCTCTCTCTAGGGTTACCCACCGGTAACGCCTAGGCAATTCCGCTGCTGCCGGTTCCTCACTAGGTTTGCGTCGGGAGCCGTGTGCAGCGAGAGTTTCTTCTTCCAAGCTTCGTTCGCGAAGCATCATTGTGCTAATTTGGTTGGGATTTTTTTGATTTCTTCTTCGAGTTTCGTTCGGACGATTGCTGGACTAAATTGCTTGGGGAGTAAAATCGGTCACCGATTTTACCGAGAGAAAGAAGGAGAAGGGTTGATTGCATGGAAAGCGTGGTGGACAAGTATAAACGGATGGCTCTGGCGGCGGAGGAGGATGACCTGGACCTTGACGATACGGAGGAGGGAGAGGTGCCGAAGGAGGAGAAAAAGCCGGGTTTCCCAGTGGTCGGGGTTCTGTTGACGGACCGTAAGGTCCGTTTTCCGGCGATCAAGGAGATGTTGGCGTCGCTATTGAGACCAGGAAAAGGGCTATCAGTTAAAGAAGTCGGGGAGAAAAGGTATCTCTTTACTTTTATCACCGTTTAGATATGAACCGTGTCTTGGATGGAGGACCATGGCAATTTGAGAAAAATTTATTGGTATTAAAAGAGGTTAAACTGATGATATCCCTCACAAAATTGTCTTGAATGAAGCAGACTTCTGGGTTCAGGTTCATAATTTGCCTTATAGTCTGGTTAATTTAGGTACAACTCAGAAAGTTAGTAATTTGATAGGTAGGTTTATAAAATATGATGATAACCAGAATAGTGACAAGTGGGAGGCCTATATGAGAATACGTGTGTATGAATGTGGAGAAAGTTCTGAAAAGAGGTACAAACCTGAAGAAGGATGGCAAAAGTTACTAGGTTGATTTTAAATATGAGAAGTTGCCAAACTTCTGTTTTATTTGTGGTCTAATTGGACACTCAGACAAATTCTGTCACTTGATCTATGAGGAAGATCTAGTGATGGAGAAAAAGTTTGGAGTTCATCTTAGAGCAGGTAGTGGAGGGAAGACGAGTCTTACGGGAGGCAACCAATGGTTACTGGAGGGTTCATCGAGCTCTGGCAGGGATCATAAGTATTGGGAGGGAGCTAAATGAGAGGATAGGGTGAGAGAAAGGAGGAAGGATATGGGGGCTGAGTCAAAACAGAGTATAACAAAGGACGCAAGAGCCGAGAATCAGGAAGAAGCATCAGGAGGAGGCGGGCTTCGAGCTGTAGGCCCGTCTAAGGAAATTCAGAGCCGGAAGCAAGGAATCTTGATGAGGATACAGAGCAAGCAGATCGGGAGGCAGACTTTTATTTTTTATTTTAGCTTTTGTTATTTCTCAGACTTTTCAGCATGTTTTTTATTTGGTTTAGCTGTTGTTTTTCTTGGTTGTAAGACATTGGATTTGGATGTGGGTGACATTGGAATTGGGGTAACCGTTTATGGCTCATGTGCGCTCATTAATGGATTAACGAGTTATATTGCTTCTCATGAGGTGATTAACTCTGAGTCTGATTCACGGAAAGCGATTGCCAGGATTCTATTTGTCGGATTACCCATCATCTGAATGTTTAGATTTCAATTTAAGCCAAATTCATCCAAAAAACTATAAAAGGAATAAAAAAGGGAGAACTATCAAATAAGCCCTCGAACTTTCATAAAAAGTGCAAATAAGCCCTTTTATAGGAGGCTCTGTCCGGCCGTCGCTATTTGAAGCGGTTTCCGGTGGAATTGTTTTATGAATTTTTTTTAACATCTTCTTCATTAAGTCTAGTTTACTCATATCAAATTTCAGATACAAATTCAATCGGTAAGGCAGTCAAATGAATTTTTGAAGATAACTATGCAGTTAGACAGCGCAGTATATTTCAGAAAATCATTTGACTGTCTTCTAGATTGAATTTTTAGCTGAAATTTGGTATGAGTAAACTAGACTCAATGAAGAAGATGCTCAAAAAATTTCATCAAAATCTTCCACCGGAAAACACCTCAAATGGCGACATCAGGACAAAGCATCCTATAAAAGGGCTTATTTGCATTTTTTACGAAAGTTCGGAGGTATATTTGATAGTTTAGAAATTAGTTCAAATAGGACTAAAACTATGACAAAAACCTAAAATAGGACTTGTTATGTTTTTATTCCAAAATAGGACCATATGAGTCCTATTGGAAACATACCTATTTTTGCATTCCATTCTTACCCTTACATTAAATATGAATTAAAAATAGTCAAAAGCCATAATTAAATGTTTAATTCATAATAAATTCGAAAAAATTTCAAAAATTCGTAGAAATATAATTAAAAAATTTATAAAATTTTTATAAAATAAAAAATTCAAAAACTTATTTTTTTAAAAATAATTTTATTTTTAAAAAAATTAATAAAAAATAGTAAAACTCCGTAAAAAAAATTTAAAAAAATATGGATGCCTTTCCCACCGCCTGTACTACCTCCCAGCACCACCACCTCCGGCCGATGAAAAAAATGCCATTTTCCCAGAAAAATGTCATTTTTTTTCTGAAAATGCCAAAAAAGTGGCATATTTCTCTTTTCGAATGCCAACATTTTCATTTTTTCTGCCATAAATATGGCATTCGTAATGAACTTGACATTTTTTCCCCCTGGTGACTGGAGGTGGTGGTGCTGAGGCAGCAGAGGCGGCGACGATTTTTTTTTTTGAATTTTTATTTTTTTTTATTTTTTTTTAATTTTATTAATTTTTTGAAAAAAAAATAATTAAATTTTTAGTATCGAATTGTTTTTCTTAATTTTTTTTAGTATTTTTTACGAATTATTATTATTTTTTATTATTTTATTAGGAATTAAAACATTTTAATAGCTATAAGGGTATAATTGTCCAAGGTACACATAATTAGTCCTATGCAAACATAGTTTATTTTTTGGTCCTATTTGTGAAAAGTGAATACTTTTAGTCTTATTTTGATAATTAACTCTTGATAGTTCTCCCGATAAAAAATAATGGAAAGAGCCACAATACTCCGTAGTGAGGAAGATATCTTTCTCCTCCGTCGAACTCTCTATTGCGGCCAAAGTACTTACTTGGTTAAAATGCGAATGAACATAGGCTTCCTCGTCGGCACTTTTGGTGTCCTGTTCCTCCCCCACGCTGCCTACTACACGATCCAGTGTATCCCCAATTTCTTCAATCCACCCTATACTCACATTAGGGTTTATTTCTTTCCCAATAGATAAGAATCAACTACATAAATCTCATTTTCTGCGCTTTCTTTATCAATTTTGAAATGCAGACAAGGCTTTGCTCAAGATCACCCAGGAAGAGTTCTCTGGTCCTCCCTTTGACGTAAACTCCTCCACCTTTCTCTTTTGAGTAATTCTTTTACAAATTTCAATATTTTGCTTTTCACTTGCAGGTGGTTATTAAGTTGATTATAGGGTTATTATTGTGCATGTGGGCCGCCCTCACAGTGCCCGGGAAGTTTTTGTCTATTCATCCTCAATCGGATGAGAACAGGTTTGTCTCTAGCTCTCTTTGTAAGTATTGTTTATGAATTGCTGGTATGAATTTTTATGTGTTAGATTGTAGAGTAAGGATGTTTTTATTTGGACTGTTTTCAATCCCAGACCAGACTTTGACGGTTATAAAATACACAGAGACGTGACATTTATCAGACCAAACCAGAAAATTTCAGTCCAAGTAAAAACTTTCTAACCTCATCTTGCTTTTATGACCAGTGAAACAGTTGTTCTTTTGGGTCATATTTTGATTTGAGATTTTCCAAAATTCTTTGTTACTTGGGAGTTCGGACAAGTAGTGATTTTGAAAGGTTTCTATTTGGTTAAGATCTTCTAATGTATGTTACTTTCACTTAATCGCCCGTTATTTCTATTTAAATGTTTACTTTTAGTGATGATATTGACTAGGCCTTCAAAAGTCTTCCCCTCCAAAACTCTCCTTCCAAAGACTATTAGGGAGTATTACTCTTGTCACAATTCTTGATGGTGTTGGATGAGTAACTAGAAAGGAAAGAGATATATTCCGACTCCATTTGTCGGACACACCCATCTACACCATTTTCCCTTGGAGTGGAAAGTGGAAGAAAAGTTGTTGGGAATTGAATACACTTTTTTATCTCATACTACTTAGATAAAGTTGATGCGAGATAAAAATAGTATGAGTGTTTTTTAACACAATACCTTATATGAAGTTGATGCCCCACTATCCCGCATTGTGGGGCTTCTTAGATTGAAGCGGGGAAAATGGACTAGTATGATTTTTAACACAATTCTTAGTATATTATCTAAGAAGCCCCACAATATACTAGTATGATTTATAACACAATACCTTATATGAAGTTGATGCTCCACACAATACCTTAAGGAAAAAGTATCTAAGAAGCCCCACAATTGAATAATACTAATATGAACTCCACACTACCCCGCATCAGAGTATTTTTGTGTGTGAGTAGTTAATTTTGTGGGGCTTCTTAGATACTTTTTCCTTTAAAGCGTGAGGATATAAACTGTTTAAATTTATCAAAAGTGTAGAAAGTAAAGAAAATGGTGGAGAATAGATATTAGCGGATGACATCATAAATTTATCTAATGGTTCATGTCTTGGTTTAAAAAGCGCGCCTTAGGCGCCCAAAGGCGCAAGGCGCCACTGGGCGATGGTTTTATCACATCCATAAGTCCCAGACGCAGCAGATGCTAGTAGGCGCGCCTTATACCTCGCTTTTTGCTTTGCGCCTCTCAGAGGCTTCCGCCTCCATCGCCTCTTGGATGGTGTCCGCTCATGTGTTGTATAAGCCTTTCGGTGATTTACTGTTTTGCTCCTTTTGGTGAATTATATTGGGATTCACAGAATAGTCGTAGGTCTAATATTCAAGCTCTAAGTCGTCTCTCTGACTCTAAATCGCAGGTATATTTTTTTTGTTCCCTTCTACTTTTTATTCTCTTTTTGTCTTAATTTTTTACATATATAAATATTGTAATTTATTTAAATGTATAACCATATAACAATCTGCCTTAAACCCTAATCTCAATCAGAAAGGTTATAAATCTTAAATAATTATAAACATGGTTTTTAGCATCAAATTGTATAAATTTGTACTTTTAATAGTTCAATAAAATTTAATATTAACCATGTATTTTATGAAAGTTTATAAGTATTATATAAAAATTATAAATGAAAGCTTATTATTAATAATAATTTATTATATTTATTATATAAGTTTTTATTAAAACATTAACTTTATAAATAAATGTTTAGTAAAACAATTTCTATTAATTGTTAAAAAATTACTATTAACAGTTTCTAACATAAAATTTATTTAAAAAATAACTATTAATTGTGTAATATATATGTGAAACAATTAAATATGACAGTTTTTTGTTATTAACAATTTAATATATAACAGTTTATGACTAATTATTATTTAAAATTTTCTATTAACAATTTATTATATAACAATTTCTTAAGGTGTTTATTAAGATTGTTTAATGGTTTAAGGTATTTTTGTGACGTTATGATTTTTGGGAAGAGTGTTTCATGTAGAAGTAGTATATATATATATATATATATATATATATATATATATATATATATATATATATATATATATATATATATAATCAAAGTGATATTTTGGGAAGAGTGTTTCATGTTCCGTGAGGCGCGCGCCTTCGCGCCTCGGGTAAGTAGACCAAAAATGCCTCATGCCGCCTCGCGCCTTTTTAAACTAAGGTTCATGTATTGAAGGAACACAATTGAGTCATAGAGTGTATTGAAGTTATTGTGTGACACAGAGATGCCTATTGACGCGGTTAGATCTTCATCAGATGCCTTTCGTTTTGGATAATTTAACTAATTATTACTCCGTACTTGTTTCATGATATTCTAGCTTTACTCCTGTTTGTCTCACTACTACTGTTATTCTTTTACTTTTGGTCCTATACTTATTTTTATTCCAGTTTAGGTGCACAACTATGTATTTCTTGTTAGTTTCGTCCTTCTCAGCCCTTTTCTGGCCATTTTTATTTTACATTTTTGGGTTGCTCTTTTGCCAGGTTAGTCATTAAAATGCTCAAAAGTGAAGAGAAAATTATAGTCATGAACCAAAAGTTTAACAAAGTCAAAGTCAGAGACGAACTGTAACAGGCGTATATATACCCTTCCCCCTCAGTGCCTCACAGGGCCAACATTTCTTGGAAGCCAATTAATTACATTTTATTAATGGAATACGCTTTCTAACTTCCAAGTAGTGAATATACTGTATTAAATTGATGGCCCTCTCTGACGTGTAGGGTTGTTGCTCAACCTGAAAATCTGGATTTTATGATTTTCAATCACCGTGGGAAAGCATTTCCTCAGGAAGTAGTTGATTTCAAGTTGAAGCGACACTTCTAGGAAAACTGAGGAAGTCTTGTTCACTTGGGGGTCCTTTACGGTCTCTATAATCAGTTTATTCGGTGATAATGTGAAACTACCACAGCATGAATATATTTTATTTAAGCTTCTTAAGTATTATAATCGCCTCTACGCTTCAACCTTGTGAGAAAGGGAAATGTCTTTTCGCTACATGAGTACATTGGTCTGGAGTTTATACTCTTTCCTCCGGCACCGGAAAGAATGTTGTTTTTCTTTGAAAAGTGGTTTCCTTTTTCTTTTTGTAAAATAAATCAATTTCTGCTTGTCATTACAAAGCTCTTAGATGATAAGTAATTGTTCACTTTTCTAACAAGTTTGTGGTTTTGTTGAGATGGTGAATATGTTTCGTAGTGCAGTCACAATTATTGTAGTTGTTACTTATTATGATATAAATGCATTGAATATGAAAGGTAGAGTAATGTTTCCGTCCAGCCGGATGGACATGACCTTCTGTCTGGCTGCTGCCATTTGGGGTGGTTTCCGGTGGAAGTTTTCGATGATTTTTTTTTATCATGTTCTTCATGAAATGTAAATTATATCCACAAAATTTCAGCTGAAGATTTAATCGGGAAGTCAATTAAATAAAATATTAAAAAACATTATGTCAAACTATACATACAAAAGCGCAGTGTTTTTCAATAATTTATTTAACTGACTTCAATTTTGGAATGAAAGTACACTTCAATTTTGGAATGAAAGGCATATACTTAGGTATGATTTGTTGCGTGAGCATGCTGTTATGATATAAATGAACTTAAGGGATACATATAATATACTGCAAGAGAAGGTGTGCATTGTGTACTGTGTAGTATTGAAAATGTAGTTCAATTGTTATGACTATTGAGCTGTTACAGCGGGGAGAGAAAATACTCCGTATATTTCATTTTATGAGTTACTGGCCTTGTTTAGTTGGTGGCAATAGGGGTTGGGCATGACCTGGTTCAATATTTTGCCGAATCCATACCGGTACCATGACTATTGAAATGGTTTGGTTTGATCTTAAATTTAAACCCGTTCGGGTAGGGGTGGATTCGGGCCGGGCCGGAGTCAGGGCCTAGGCCCGGATGGGCCGGCGGTTCTGGATAGGTGGACCCGGGACCGGCCCGGGTAGCCACCGGGTCCGGGCTGGGCCGGGCCTCGGGCTTGGTTATTTTTTTTTTGCTTACTTACCTATCCCTGACCTCCCCCCCCCTCCCTCACCCCCCCCCCTCCTAAACATCAAGCCCAACCCGGGTGGAGTCCAAAAAAATGAAAAAAACAAAAAAAATCAATCTGGCCCGAACCGGTTCTAGGCCCGACCTCCTTTTTACCAACCCGAGCCCGCCCCGCTCAGCCTAAATAATCGGGCCTTAGACCGGTTTTGGGCCCGAAGAACCGGGCTGGGCCGGTCTCGCACAGTAGCGGCCGGGCCGGTTTCCGGGCCGGGTGGCCCGAACCGAGTCTAGGACTACGTTCGGGTGTTTGGTACGTTTCAATTTTCAAACAGGACGGTACAATGCCATATCAATATCAAACAATGTCAATTTTTCCAAGTGTTTACGAGAATATTAAAGTTTAGCCATCCTACAAAAATTCATACAATTTATCAATTTTTCATTTTTTTATATTTTTTTATTTATCAATTTTTCAACTTTGAACATGGACATCTGATTTTATCACCACTCATATAAGCCGGGTGTTCAAATGTGAATTTAATAAACTCCTCAACTCCTTCAAGAAAATTTGATTGCATTCCGTACAATACCGCATATTTATCATACATCTAAATTCTATTAAGAATTATATTAAATGGGACTAAAACATGGTTAAAACTCCAAATAAGGACTTCAAATTTTAAATTGCCTAAATGGGACTCCACATTACACTTTTGCCCTTCTGCTATTAAAACTCATCTCTCGCCTCCTTCTGCAATTCGTCACTGGCCACGCACATCGACAGCACATCGATGGCCCCTTTCTGCAATCTACGATAAATTCATCGTAGCAGTAGCTCCGCACATCCCTTGACAGCAGCTCCTCCTCCTCCCCCTCCTCCTCCTCCTCCTCCCCCTCCCCCCTCCCCCTCCCCCTCCGCCTCCCCCTCCCCCTCCCCCTCCCCCTCCTCCTCCTCCTCCTCCTCCCCCTCCCCCTCCCCCTCCCCTCCCCCTCCTCCTCCCCCCTCCTCCTCCTCCTCCTCCTCCGTATATGAACTTCCAATCCTCTTCAAATCTGGATCCTCTGTTTTCTTCTTCTTTAGATTTTCAGAAAATGACACTTTTTGAATAAGAGAATGTCATTGTTGTGTCATTATTGATCATTTTTAAAAAATGTCACTTTTATGTCATTGCAGTATTTGAAAATGTCATGTATCTATACGAAATTGTCATTATTGTGTCATTATGCATATATTAAGTGGCATTCTCGCATGTGAAGTGTCATTCCTCATGGAAGTCTACACAGACTCATAAAATCAACACATACAAGGACTTCATTTGAAGGCATTAAAGCAAGGTACATGCTGCTGCATATACAGGGGGGAATTGAAGATAATCATATCTATAATGTGTATCACATTGAATATGCACTTGATAAGAGTATGGGTAAGAAGTACTTAAGTTTTAAAAAGCGAACACAGTGTATGCCCTTGAGGTGACTATGAAGCGTCTAAGAGGCTTAAGCCTTTATTTGTAAAATTGAGGCGTGTGCCTTGAAACATTGGTGGAGGAGCTGATCTTGGAGGCCTGGAATCGCACAGGGCACACCGTTTGCGCAGCAGGGGAATCGCATATCCGCAACAAAGGCCCCTGCGAACTCTTCATTAAGGGCATTTTGGGTAGATTACCTCTTTTTAGTCCTATTTTTATCAAATAAAACATAGTAGTCCTGTTTTTACAATTCTACCTAATTTTAGTCCTATTTAGGTAAATCTCTCAATTCTATTTTGTCTATACATTATGCCTGAATATTATAATAAAAAAATTATACAGGTTAAAAAATCTAAATTATAAACATTACCAACATATGTGGAGTATTATTAATATATTAAATATCAATACAATCATTTCACTAAAATTCCCATAAAATTAACTAATTTCCTTAAATTTCACTAAAATTCACTAAAATTCCCTTAAAATTAACTAACGTCCAATAATTAATATTATTAAACTATAAACATGTACAATACGTTAATGGCATTTAATCCAAAATACTAAAATTAACTAATTCCCTTAAATTTCACTAAAATTCACTAAAATTCCCTTAAAATTAACTAACGTCCAATAATTAATATTATTAAACTATAAACATGCACAATACGTTAATGACATTTAATCCACAATACTAAAATTATCAACATCTTAATCTTATTAATCATGCACATTTAACAATTTACTAAA
This sequence comes from Cuscuta europaea, assembly GCA_945859875.1. Lineage (NCBI taxonomy): Eukaryota > Viridiplantae > Streptophyta > Magnoliopsida > Solanales > Convolvulaceae > Cuscuta > Cuscuta europaea. The sequence continues at coordinate 847,164 of CAMAPE010000068.1, read as the reverse complement.
TTAAATAATATGAGCAAATCCAATAATTTGAGCATATATATATACATAATAAACTCATTTAAATTAAATAATACTTAAATTTAACTAATATTATAATTTTTTTACTAATTTACGTAATTCACAATCATAAATCATCATACTTAATTAAGTAATGTTTCAATTAACTAATCCTAATTTAAATCATTATTAATCCCAAATTAGGCCACCTTAACAATAATTGCTAATAAAGAAATCATATACTTATATTTAATCATATATAAAGTCATTTGAATTAAATAATACTTACATTTAACTAATATTAATAATATCATCTACATGTATTTAACTAATTTACGTAATTTTAATTAAATACAACTTAATTAACCCTATGTTTAAATTACACCTACGTTTAACGTAACTAAATTTAAGGAATTTATTTCGTTAATTAATTATGTATTTTATTTAATTACTTAATGCATTTAAATGCATTTAATTTACATTTAACTAATAATATTAACAAAAGTTTAATTAACTAATGTAGCTAATTAATTAATTTAACTAATGTAGCTAAAATGAACCAACTAATTCATACAAAAAATACGTAATTCAAATTACATATCTTGTCTGTATAAACAGGAAAAATGATATGAGATGAGTAGTTTACATCCTTCAATTATATCTGGAATTCTATCTAGAGTAGATGGTGTGATTTTGTTGAATGAAACGGAGGTTGCATATATTAAACTTTTAGTCACGGATGTGTCTGTGACTACATATTTTTTGTACGATTTGTCGGTGAACTTCAAATTTGGAACCGTCCGTGACTAATTTCAAATTTAAAATAAACCCCGCCGGAGGCAAAATTGGGTTGGCCAGAAGACCTTAGTCACGGACTACAACCGTGACTAACTAGTCACGGACCAAATCCGTGAATACGGTCTGTGACCAAATCTGCCTCAGTTTGGTTATATTTTTTACTCTAACATGCTTTTCAGAAGTTCCAGTCACACACATCCACGACTTACGTCACAACCGTTATCGCTAACATCTTTCCCTTTTGATGACATGGATGCTTCATACTTTCCCAATCGGAAAAGGGAATCCCAATAATTGCTTGTACAATTTACAACAACAACTTGTATGGTTACGTTTACTATGCTAAAAGTAACACAACTATCCCACTCTAAAATTGCTTCAATTTTTCTCTACCTTTTCTACTACCCAAGCTTTCATAACTCATCATTCGGTGCTGAGTCGACTATTAATGATGTCAACCACACACGTGTAAATGGGAAAGTCCCATACAAATGAGTCGCCTTAACACTCAAATGTCACTATTAATACTACATTGAGACATTAACCGGTGGTGCGATTATTATGGAAAGTCAATTTATGTGGTTGATATTGATTTAATAAAGTAAGTATAAAGTAAGAATGATGTAGAACTACACAAGCTTAACCAAATTTGATATGTGACAATCTTAGTGGGACGGGCCGAAAAAGAAATTAAAGATGAGATGATCTTAGTGGAACGGAGGAAGTCGTTGTTATTCTCACATTATTTCAAAAAAAAAAACTAGATGCTTCAACTTTAGCAAGAAATAACATCTTAGAAATTCTACAAGTGTCGGAACTTCTGCCCAAAGAACTCCTCGTCACCCAGGTATTATACTCCATTACTCCATTCTGATTTGAAAATTACAAGTACAAAAGAATTGAAGGGGGAACTTGTAAATCTTTATGAATTTTGAGGCAATCCTAGCTACCTCGGTTCGACAGCTCAACTCAGCAAATGGCATGCCCGGCCCCTCCAACAAGAAACATATATACAACCCCGCTGTTATGAAGGTCAACCAAAAAAGAGCACACTCAGCGGCACCAACGCATCTACTATTATGAAGGTCAAGGCTCAATAAGGGCATTTTAGTTCGATGAGTTTATTTTGGGGATTTATCTTGATGATGTGAAATCCTTGATTGTTCAAGATTATTTTCAACTTTTAGTAAACACATTTAATGCATACATGCCTTTTAATTTAGAATGGCTAAAATAGTTGAAAATAACAAGAAGTCGTATAAAGAATTGATTAAATAAGATTCATGGTTGATAACCTATCTCTTGGGTGTGTTTCGAAAAAACGAAGAACTATTAATTAATAAAAATAAATAATTAATTAATTAATAAAATAGCTAAAGAAAAATAGATATAAGATGGAGCAGATTTTAGCCAGAGCTCGTGCTACGCACGATGTCCTTAAAAATGTATTCGTCACCTCTCACGCTGCTAGGAGCGTTGCAACGATCGTTTCCCAGGATACGATGGCTAACGAACGATCGTTTGAGCACACAAACAAAAGTCCCGGCGAACTGGAACAATAACAGAACACTACGGAATTTTTCAGAGGACTGAAGGTGTTTTTGAGAGCTAAAATATGTGTATGATTGGTTGTGAACGTGTGTGGTTGCAAAGCACCTGTCAGCTATTTATAGGAGAATTTTGTCCGTGACTAGTTCCGTGACTAATTCCGCGTGACTAGAATGTAGTCACTGAACATTGACCGTGACTAAGTGTAGTCACGGATTAGTCACGGACTCGGTCCGTGACTAATTCTTGACCGGAATTAGCCCTCCGGCATGGTAGTCACGGACAAGATTCGTGACTACTTTTAATTTATTTTTTTTATGTTAGTCACGGACATGTATCCATGACTATGTTTAATTTAATTTTTTTTATTTTTTATAGTAGTCACGAACATCCATGACTATGTTTTGAAAAAAAATTGAATTTAGAAAAGAGTTCCGGATTAAAAAAATAGTCACGGATTTAGTCCGTGACTATTGTTTTTGTTTTTTTTTTAAAAAAATCGATTTAAAAAAAAATAAAAAATTATTTTAATTTTACTTTAAAGCAATTAAAATAAAAACAACATCCATACAATGTTAAACATAAAAAATGTTATTACAGACTGAATTATAAAAACAAAATCCATACAATGTTAAACAATATTACATGTCCGGATGTTGGACTCCATTATGATAAAAATTAGAATCATCATAATCATATGCATCATCATTATCATCATAATCACGATGATGATCCTCTTCAGCATCCACAGTGTCTAAGGGTCGGGTACCTCCTCGGCTGCCTCGGTTGCCTCCTCGGTTGCCTCCTCGGTTGCCTCCTCGGTTCCTTCCTCGGCTGCCTCCTCGGCTGCCTCCACGGCTGCCTCCACCGGATGACTGAAACTGATTGAGAATATCAGACGACAGAGATCCGAATGTCGACCCCATTGCAGGCATGACACCATATCCGGAGTTAGAGTGATAACCCATAGGACCCATGTGCGGAACATGAGGAGTCTGCTCAACGTGAAACATGTACGGCCGAGGAAGAGGCTGAGGCGGAGGCTGATATCCGGCAAGGATCCGTTCCATTACTTCCAGCCGGGCCCTTGTTTCTTCATCATTCTTCCGTTGCTGTTCGAATGCCCGCTGCTGCTCCTCTAATTCTCGCTGCAATTGGGCGATGCGTGGATCCTCTCCCCGCCTAGATCGAGAAGATGATGAAGCTCCGCTGCCACTGCGATCGTACAAAATACGTTGCCCCTCAGCCCCGAGGCACGGAAGCCGACCCTTGTACACCCCAGTTGCCTCAAGGATCACATCATCTTCCACATTAGAATCGATGTCATCTTCTTGCGTCAAGCCTAGTTCCGCCCGCTTCTTCTCAACATTTGCGTTATACTTTGTCTACAAGCATGTACAAAAATTATTGAAATGATATTTACTTCGATTTGAAATAATAAAATTGATGATACGTACTTCGATTTCAGCAAGGCGGGGTGGCAGATTGGCTTCCGACTCATCGTCGTGCGGAATCCAACAATGTTTGATGACCTTGAGGATAGAAACCCTCTTCTTTTGAGGCCCTGCCTACAAGGTTCGAAAAAGGTTTAAATAAATGTAAAAAAATTAAGGGTTAAAATGGTGTAAGGTTTATTTGAATAAGACTTACAAGAGCTTCTTTATGTTTACTCTGAGGTTTGCGGCCTCCGTGTCATTGTGTCGTCAATGCCTTCTCGGACATCCGATTTTTCTTTCCGGCTCCGCTTCTAGCCAAGAAAGTGGGATCCGAAGACCAGTGGCGGACGAGGTTTTCCCATACCTCATACGAACACCATTGAGGTCTTACCCCACTGGCTCGGTCACGCTTAAAAGTGGGACGAAGCTAGTTTGAAACTCTGGCATTGTACGCCCTTAGAATAGCGGTGTCTTGTTCTTCAGTCCAGCGAAACCGGGCCTTTATTAAAAAAATAAATTAATTTATCATTTGTCAAATTTTAGGTTACAACGATAACGGAAAATTCATTCTTTACCTTGAACAGGTTCCACCAAAGTTCATGAACCTTGGGGTCAACATCCGTGTACGTAGCCCAGTTGCCAAGAAAGTGTCCACCAATTATGATTTTGATTTGGTTCAGCACTTCTTGATCGCTTCAAAAAATTAATGATATTTTTTTATATCCATTTGGTTAGATTATTTGACATTAGATAAAATTATTTGACATTAGATAAAGTTCATAGTTACTTACTTAGCAACCATGTGAGGTGTCACCCATTCCGAATCTTCATTGTTGCGCTCGGCTTGGGTTCAGGGCGCATAGTTCGGGCGAGCACGGGAGGTTGATTGTTCATTGCTCATCTAAAATAATTGATTAATGAGGAGTATTAATTTACATTTTCAAATAATAGTGTAAATATAATAGAAGATCAAATTTTGGTTGAAATCATAAATAAGTTTTCGTATTTAAATTTTATAAAAAACATTTTATATAAAAGCAGTTTTTTGTAAAAACAGTTTTTTGTAAAAGCAGTTTTTTGTATAAGCAGTTTTTTGTATAAGCAGTTTTTTATAAGCAGTTTTTTATAAACAGTTTTTTATAAACAGTTTTTATAAACAGTTTTTTATAAACAGTTTTTTATAAACAGTTTTTTATAAACAGTTGTATAAAAAACAGTTGTATAAAAAACATAAAAACAGTTTTGTGTAAAAACAGTTTTGTGTAAAAACAGTTTTGTGTAAAAACAGTTTTTTGGTATAAACAGTTTTTTGGTATAAACAGTTTTTTGGTATAAACAGTTTTTTGGTATAATAAAAACAGTTTTATATAAAAAGATTTTTTTTATCGTTTAACTCAATATGAGGGGGTATTTTTATAATTAATATTCTATATTAATGTCTAACTCAATATGTTATAATTAACATGTCAAACTTTTTTGGAAGTTTGACATGAGGAGGTATTTTTTTTAATTAATTCGGAAGAACTTTTCAATTAAAACAATTAAAACAGTTCATTTATTAAACATCGTCTTTTTATAGTCTATATTTTATATTAAATTTAAGAACTGTTTTTAATGTCTAACTCAATATTTTATAATTATTAACATGTTAAACTTTTTTGCAAGTTTGACATGAGGGGATATTTTTTTAATTACTTCGGGGAAACTGTTTAATTAAAACAGTTTATTTATTAAACAGTGTTTTTTCATAGTCTATATTTTATATTAAATTTGAGAAAACTGCTTTTAATGTCTAACTTAATATTTTATAATTAACATGTTAAACTTTTTTGGAGGTTTAACATGAGGGGGTATTTCTTTAATTAATTTGGGAATCTAATGTAATTAGGCATACATATTAATTAAACTAACTCATGTTCTTTAATTCATAAGTCCGAAATTAAAAAAGATAATGTTTAATCATGCATGTTCTTTAACCTACAATTAAATCTTATTTAGGCATACATATTAATTAAACTTATACACAACAAATATAGGCATGCCAATTAAACATATATACAAACTAAATCATGTTATATTGAGCATATAGAACATGTAATAAACTGAATTATATTAACATGTGTTTCGAAAAAACGTGTGCTTAATAACATGTATACAAAAATGAATTTAATAACATGTACAGAAAACAAGTATTTCGAAAACTGAATTATATTAACATGTATTTCAATTCTAAAATTAAAGCAATATTATAAACTAAATGAAATTATATTTCGAAATCAAATTACTCCACATGCATCAATTTGAGATACTAACTAAAATCAAATTATAACATGTACTGAAATCAAATTACATATACATAAATCAATTTGAGCATATTAACTAAATCATATTAAACAATTTGAGAATAATGGGAACACACTTATCGTAACATGCATTTATGAAAAAAAAATCAAATACTAAAAATAAGAATTAAAAGTAAATAAAATTTAGAATACATAACCTTTATGAAAAAAGAAGGAGGCAGCCGACAGTGGCAGAAGACGGTGGTAGCGTACGGCGGCGGCGAACGGCGGCAGCGAACGGTGGAGGGTGGAGTTGGAGGTTGAGATCGGCGGAGTGTAGAAGAGTTAGGGAGAAAGAGTTAGGGTTTTGGGTTGGAGAGTATGCGGAATGAAAAATTAGCTAAGTGTTGAATTTATGTGAAGGCGTAGTCACGGACGTAGTCACGGATATATCCGTGACTAGCCGTCGTAAATAACGAAGTCAGACGCGCGGAAGACGAGGTGTCAGGGCCGCCTTTGACCACCTTAGTCACGGACGGATCCGTGACTAGGTCCGTGACTAATTCAAAAATTTGAATTAGTCACGGACCTAGTCACGGATCCGTCTGTGACTAATTACTTTCCAGCCGTTCTGTCAACTCCTCGGGCAGGCCGGCGACAGTGGAATAAATTCCACTTTATTATATTCGATTTTTTAGTATAAATAGATGATGCCCGATCCAATGTTTGTGTGGAAAAAAAATGGCTAATCGAGAACCAATTGACTGAGATTCGATGTGCAGAGCTATGAAACGACTCAAGCTAATTACACAGCTTATGGAGCCGAAAACCGTTGAAGCATACCAGAGAATCAGGGAGTTGATGGCTAGACCCCTTGAAAGTTTTGGCGACTATAAAGATGAGGAATCCGACTCACTCGGCAAGTCAAAAGCAAACAACTTCTGTCGGATGCTTCAACGTGCAGAAGAATGTTCGGAGTATATGGATCCGATCAACGAAGAAGCTGAAAGGAAAATTAACGAGTTCTTGGCTAGGCCTCTTGAAAGTTTTGATATTGATGAATAATTTTGTATTTGTTTATTTGCTTATTATGATAAATGATTAATGTTTCGTTAGTTGATTGTGATAAAAAAATTGTGCGTTTCGTACTTAACTTTTAATAATGATGAAGAAAAAAATCAAATATTGTTGGACTACAATAATAATGAAGAAAAGAGCATAAATATTCGAACTCAAAAAATTGTAATACAACAATACAATTAGTCACTATCAGAATCATTATTTTCTACATATACAACATCTTCTTCTGTATCAGAACCGTCTATCCATTCTCCTTCTTCCTGATATTGAGCATTTTGTTGTTCTTCATGCATTTCAACAATTTCGCGCTCAGATGGAGTTGTTAGGTTCGGAAGGTGCGTTTCTGGCATGACTTCAACACTTCCCCCATTCGAGAATCTCGTGCAAGACACCAAAAAAATTGGTTTCCGAGTTATCATAACCGATGGTTGGGACACATAACCCGCTGTTCACTGTTGGTCGGCCCTGTCCGTAACCGACTGTGTGATAGGTGTAACCGTTTATCACATATGACCGCCAAACTTTGGCGTAGGCACCAGGGCCCCACGATAATGATACTAACAAAGGGTCCACAATCCCACGGTTATTGATCTGTAAATTAAAACATGATAACATTGGGTAATTATTAAAAATTATTACTTAATAATATATGTAATTAATGCGTGTGTATGTATATATACCTGATACTTGTACCACGGTATAAAATGAGAGTCCACCAATGCATTAATTTCATTGTCAGGGAATGCTGAATGCTCCGCTCTAAATTCACTGTGAAGTCAAACATAAAAATATTATAAATCAATTACCTTAATTGTATATATATTACAAAGATAACTACAAATTTAACTTACTGATAAAACGGTAAGATTTCTGGACAATTAATGAGCATATAAGTATGCGCAATTTGTAATTCTTTTCCCACGATGTATCGGTTTGTCCAAGCTCCTTTACCTCTACCCGGGTAATTGAAAATGGAAACTACATTTTCATATAAATTCTCGCCAATGTCATCGTTTCGGCCAGGTCTCTTTCTTCCAGTGATGACTTCACGCTCAAAATAAAAAGATGAGAACGTTGAGATTTCTTGTTGAAGATACGCTTGACAAATTGAAGCCTCAACGTGTGCCTTGTTGGTCACTTTCTTTTTCAACTCTCCAAGAAATCTGCAATGTAAAATAAAAGTTGTTGGAGATATTTAATTGTGAATCAAGTTGGTCATAGATTAGCTTTATATTTAATCCTTGTATTTAATTAGTGCATGAACTAGATAGAAATCAGGCCAAGTGTTAGGCCCGTATAAACAGGCTAAAAGCCTGGTACGCCTAACCTAAACCTCGCCTATAAAAAGGGAGCCGAGGTTTAGGAATAGGTTGAACGTCGTACTTATTATTCATAGCCTTACGCGCATATCTTTCTGTTGTACGAGTTCAAGGTTTATCAAAGAAGGTTTTACGGTGATTTATTCTGTGTTCATCTTTACGTTTAATCTTCCTTGTTAGATCGATTATTCATTGCTGTTACAGAAACAGGGACTAACAATTGGTATCAGAGCCGATCGAGAACCGATCAGAAGAACTCCTACAGAATACTCTGTTTTTGTTAACGTAGTTCTTTCTGTCGATTTTTTGCTCTGTAATTTTGTTTCCTGTTCAAAAATTGTAAAAGTTACACCTTTGGAATCGCCTTTTCAAAGCGATCAAAGGGTATACTTCAGATTGTGTTTTACGCAAATTCAGATTTCGAGATATCTCGAGCAGGGGTTGTCGACATCCTGCTTTTTCACAGGTTCTGCTACGTTTTTCGAGCTGAAAACTTTACCCAAGGATCTCGACATTCTACTCTACAGGAAACTACCTTCAGATTTTGTTTATCTGATTTTTACAGGTTGCAGGATTTCGACATTGAGGATTTCGACATCTAGGATTTCGAGATCTTGATTTCGAGAAAAGGATTCGACATCTGGTCTCGACATTTGACTTCTCAGATTAAGATTTCGAGTGATTAGCTTCTCGACATTTCAAATCTCGAGATCAGCATCTCGAAATTTGAAATCTCGAGATCCCTAATCTCGAGATCCTTAATCTCGAGCCCAAATCTCGATACCGGGCCTCCTTTATCGAAATCTTAGATTTCGATATTCAGATCTCGACATCTGATTTTTCGACTTTCTGCCTCTGAAAATCTTTTGATCAATTTTCTCGAACGGTCAGTTTAGTACAGCAATGGCTTCAGAATACAATGCACAAGGGAATAGCAGTACCCCTCCTAGCCTCAGGAAGGGAGAATATCAAATGTGGAGGAACAGATTTCTAAATTTCCTCGAGCACAAAGAGAACTCTGCTGCGATGCTTGAATCTTTGCTTGAAGGACCAGCTGAACTCTTGATTTCAGTTGGTGGAGATCCAGAAAATAATCCTCCTATTTTTCCAGAAATAAGGAGGAAAGTGCCATCTGAATACACAGAAGCTGACAAGCTCAGACTTCGTGGTGACCTTATGGCCAAAACATACCTTCTTCAAGCAATACCAAATGAAGTTTATGTTCTCATTGATAGCATGCAGACAGCTAAGGAAATGTGGGATGAAATAGAAAAGCTGCTACAAGGCACAAGCATCAGCCTCAAAACCAAGAAGACTACGATTCTCATCGCTTATGACTCCTTCAAAGCAGGTCCAGGAGAACCATTGAATGAGACTTACAACAGACTTGTTCAACTGGTAAATGAACTCAGAAAGATCAAAGTATTCAGGTCCAATCTGGAACTGAATATTAGATTTTTATCCAGCCTGCATCCTGCATGGGAAAAGACATTGAAGGATGTCAGATCTCGGATAGATTTGGACGAAATTGACCTCTGCACACTCTATGAACATCTGAAGCAATTCGTCAACGAGGTTGCCTGTGCTGAGGATCATCACACCACAAAACCCTTAGCTCTAGTAATGGAGGCTCAGCCAAGAAGGACAACCACTTCACTAAAGAAGAAAAAGAAGAAGGTAGTGGTTGAATCAGATGATGATGATAGTGATGATGACAAATCTGATCTAGAGGCTGAGCTAGCAGACTTACAGAAGAAGATGGCACTGCTTGCCAAAAGATTTTCTAAGAAGAACAGCTCCTCCAACAAGCTGAGAACTTCCTCCTCAAACTACAAGCAGAAGAACCATGATCAAGGATCTTCTAGGAAGGCATCACCAGCAGAAGAAGCTCCTAAATGCTATAATTGCGGCAAGCCTGGACATGTGATCAAAGACTGCCGCCTCCCAAAGAAGAAAGATGTTAACTTCTACAAGCAGAAGATGCTGTGGAATAAGCAGAAAATGCTGATGGTGCAGAAAGAAGAAGAAACCTCTGCCATGATTGCTGAGAATGAGAACTGGGCAGAAGATTCTTCTGAGGAGGAGGAGGAAGACAACTATGCCCTTATGGCACGTGTGGAGGGAAATGAAAGAAAGGGTGATGCTGCGATCCCCGAAAGCGAGTGCTCAACAAGCTCTGTAAGTACCTCACATACTTATTTAAATAATCAAATGCAGTCCTTACTTGAAAAGGACAATCTAATAAAAGAACTAAAGGAGAGACTAGACAATAATCATAGAGTACTGAAACAGAATCTAGACCAAAAGTCTTCCTTAAGAATTCAACTTGAAATTGCAAAAGATCAAGTCAAAAAGGTGTCCTCAGATTTTGAAAGCTTTGAACTGAAGATAGCTGAATTAACTAGGAAATTTGAGGACAGTGAACGGGAAAAAAGCACAGCAAAGGCTGAATGCGATTTTTTGCATAACAAAAGAAGAACGCTTTTAAATAAAGTAAAAGAATTAGAAGATCTAGCTGCTAGAAGAGGTCAATCTGAACAAACTGTTTTTCTGCTTAACAACAAACAAAAGGATGACCGATTCTACAATGCTAAAACAGGACTGGGCACAACCAACCCACGTAATCTTAAGAAAGTTAACTGTCTTCAAATCTATAACAAAGATTAATGGGACTAGGGTTTGGCGAGAAAATGTATTTTCGAAGTGATGAAGACTATGCTGAAGCAGAAGAAGAAAAGAGAAAGAAACCAAAACCTGCGATTTCTTGTGATTATCCCTCTGTAAATGAAAAACAACTTTCAGAAGAAAAAACTACTTCCTGCTTTAGTGAATGCCTTGACCCTTATGCTAAAGATATTCCTCACATAGGACATCCTCTAGACCCTCCCCCAAGAGTAGGTATTGCTAAAACTGGTGAGGAACCGTGTATATTTCCCATGGCTCAAAAGCTCAAAAACCTACAGAAAACTCTTGATGACGAGAGAGAGAAATTTGAAACTGAAAAGAAAGGTTTTGAGCGCAACTGGCAGGAACTTCTTCAAAAATTTAACGATTTGAGTGAGCAGTTTCATGCTAAAACAGACCCTTCTACGAATAAGCCTGACAGCTCACACACCTCACATGAGAAAATTAATGCTTTTAAAGGTTCGTCCACTCATCTCTCTTCTCCTTTGTTTACAGGGAATGAAGTGAATAAGGAAGGAGAAGAGAAGAATGAGTGGAGGAAAAAGAGGAAGGAAATCGCAGATGGCAAAAAGAAAGTTTTTGAGAATAATGCCAACCCTAGATCTAGTTCTATTTTTTACTCCAAAGTTAATTGTAATTCTGTCTCTACAAAGCAAACTTCTAGTAGTTCAGTCTTGAGTCCCAAGCTGAATATTTCTGAGACATCTTCTAGACAACGTTCTATTTATAATACAAGTGTTGCTTATGGTTATTCTGTTCCAGATCCCCATAATTATGAATGTGATGTGAATGTTGTTAAATCAAAGCCTCCCAGAAAGCTCAAACCTGAAAAAGAAACCAAGAAAGGAACTTCTAAGGGAACGTTTTGTATTCCTGATATGAAATATGCCCTTAGAGTTCATTCTAGGAAACATCTTAATCGGCTTTCTAAGGAGGATATTTTCAAAACCAAACTTAAGAAACAACCGTTCAATCACAAAGCACCTGTCTACTCTCCTCCTAAACCTAAAACGGAAAGATGGGTCCCCAAGATAAGACCCGTCAAAGCTGAAACTGAGAGGTGGGTCCCCAAGATGAGACCTACCAAAACTGAAACAGATAGGTGGGTCCCCAAGATAAGACCTACCAAAACTGAAACAGATAGGTGGGTCCCCAAACAAAGACCCATCAAAACTGAAACTGAAAGATGGGTCCCCAATCAAAGACCCATCAAAACTGAAACTGAAAGGTGGGTTCCCAAATTTAGACCCACCAGAACTAAAATGGAAAGGTGAGATCACAACATCAGACCCACCAAAATGGAAACTGCTAGGTGGACTCCAAAAACCAGACACACTGCAAAAGCAGATCTGGCTATTGGAAAGCCCACCAAAGATAGATCTTTTGTTGAAAGAGCTGCTGACCTTGGATCACTGCTCAAAGCAAGATTTAAAAAGGTGTTTCTTGATAATAAGGAAGGACCCACTCCAAGTTGGGTACCTAAACCTATTTGATTGTTTTGCAGGACGGTCATGTGTGGCACTTAGACTCAGGATGCTCAACCCACATGACCGGAATAAAGCACCTTTTGAGCAACTACACAAACTGCTACGGAGGCAATGTCAGATTCGGGAATGACGCCTCATCTCCTATTCTTGGGTATGGGGACGTCGTCTGTGCCAGTGTCACAATAAAAGATGTTTCATTTGTCAAAGGGCTCAAACACAACTTACTGAGCATTGGACAATTCTGTGACAGCGGGATGGAAGTGAGGTTCTTTGCAAAACAATGTTGTGTTCTTGACAGCACAAGGAATGCATTATTAACGTGTTACAGAACATCAAATATGTACACTATTGATCTGAAAAGCGTCCAATCCACCACTTCCATCTGTCTGCTGTCCAAAGCTTCAACTGAACAGAACAACCTATGGCACAGACGTCTCTCCCATCTGAACTTCAAACATCTATCAACCTTGTCCTCCAAGAAACTTGTCAAGGGGCTTCCTCTGCTAAAGTCTTCCGCTGAAAGTCATTGTAGTGCCTGCAAAATGGGCAAAATGACGTGAAGCTCCCACAAGTCAAAAACCGAACCTTCATCTACTCATCAGTTGCAACTAATACACATGGATCTGTGTGGACCTATGAGAGTACAAAGCATCAACGGTCGCAAATACACTCTGGTGATCGTTGATGACTTCTCTAGGTATACATGGACAAAATTTCTCCGTTCAAAAGACGAAGCTGCGGAAAACATTATGACCTTTATCAGAACGATCCAGAAACTGCTACAGCACAGTGTTCGAATTGTTAGAACTGACAATGGTACCGAGTTCAAAAATCAGACTCTCACTGAGTTCTATGAATCACTCGGTATCACTCAGCAATTTGCAGCAGCTAAAACTCCCCAGCAGAATGGAGTTGTTGAGAGAAAGAACAGAACCCTTGTTGAAGCAGCACGCACCATGTTAATTCAATCAAGACTGCCTCACTTCATGTGGGCAGAGGCAATCAATACTGCGTGCTTCACTCAGAACAGAACTTTCATCCACAAGCGCTTCGACAAGACTCCATATGAGATCCTATTCAACAAAACTCCTGATATTTATTTCCTCAAGGTTTTTGGCTGCAAGTGCTTCATACTCAATGATCGGACAGAGAGAAGTAAGCTGGATCCCAAAGCCAGAGAAGGCATGTTCATTGGCTACTCACTGCAATCCAAAGCTTACAGAGTCTATCTCAGAGACAAGCGGACTGTCATCGAGAGTGTAAATGTTACATTCTATGAAATGGCAGACTTTGCTATTGAACATCTCCAGACCGATCCATCAACTGGTGTACCACTAGCTTCTGATAAAGCTGAACCAAACACCGAACACGACGATGTGATTCTCGACTCTCTCTTCAGAAACTTTTACGAGAACTCACAACCTCCACCTCCTGCATACACTCCAGAGTCAACATCAACTCCAATAGCAGAGATTCCGCTCCTCACAGGACCAGGTGATGAACCATCCACACCCTCAACCCCTCAAACCAATCCCAGAGGTGTGGATGATCACGGCTTTGCTATAAGTCCGGAATCATCTCCATTACACACCACAGCTGCCCCAGACCTTCAACCTCATATCAGGACTCAGATCAACCAATAATTACTCCAACTCCTCTAGCTCATGAGAGGAAGTGGACGAGAGCACATCCTGTTGAACAGATAATAGGTGATCCAAGTCAAGGTGTGCGAACAAGATCAGCAACAACAAATGAATGTCACTATGCATGCTTTCTAAGCAAGAATGAACCGTCCAAAGTCTCAGAGGCACTCGCTGATCCAGATTGGGTGATTGCCATGCAAGATGAGCTCAATCAGTTTGACAGACTAGACGTGTGGACACTCGTGCCTAAACCCCCTCAGAAAACCATCATTGGCACTAAATGGGTGTTCAAGAACAAGAAGGACGAAGAAGGCATAGTGATACGCAACAAGGCAAGACTGGTCGCTAAAGGATATAATCAGCAAGAGGGCATAGACTATGATGAAACATTTGCACCCATAGCAAGAATTGAAGCAATCCGCCTTTTTCTTGCGTACGCGGCCCACAAGAACTTTACCGTCTTTCAAATGGACGTCAAGACTGCCTTTCTGAATGGAGTCTTGGAAGAAGAAGTCTATGTCGCTCAGCCCAAAGGATTTGTAGATCCCAGATATCCCGACCATGTGTACAAACTAAAGAAAGCTCTGTATGGGTTGAAACAGGCACCAAGAGCTTGGTACGATGCCTTAACCGAATTTCTGGTTGACTCAGGTTTCTCAAAAGGGAAGATTGATACCACACTTTTCATCAAACGACAGCAGTCTGACATCATCCTGATTCAGATCTATGTTGATGACATTATCTTTGCCTCCTCAAATCCACGTCTGTGCAAACACTTTGAGAAACTGATGAAAACAAAGTTTGAAATGAGCATGATGGGAGAGCTGAATTTCTTCCTAGGCCTACAAGTAAGACAACTCTCTGACGACATTTTCATCAATCAGTCCAAGTATATTCTGGAAATGCTTAAGAGATTCAACATTGATGGCAAATCTTCCATGACGACCCCCATGTCCCCAAACAACAAACTGGACTCAGACCCCTCCGGGAAGCCAGTTGATGCTACAAACTACAGGGCCAGCATTGGATCTTTGCTATATCTCACGTCAAGCAGGCCTGATATTGTCTTCTCCACATGCTTATGTGCACGCTTTCAGGCAAATCCGAAGGAATCCCATCTGACCGCTGTTCGAAGAATTCTGAGATACCTCAAAGGCACTGTGAATCTAGGCCTTTGGTATCCCAAGCACTCAGGTTTTGACCTAGTCGGATACTCGGATGTTGACTTTGCTGGTTGCCGGATGGACCGCAAAAGTACATCGGGAGCTGTCCAGTTCTTAGGCGATAAGTTAGTCTGCTGGTCTTCCAAGAAACAAAACTGTGTGTCAACATCTACGGCCGAGGCAGAATATGTCGCAGCTGCTAGCTGTTGTTCACAAATATTATGGATGAAGACTCAGCTAAAGGACTACGGTTACACTTTCCGCCATATCCCGATCTACAGTGACTCACAGAGCGCCATCGCCATCACCAGCAACCCGGTTCATCACTCCCGCATCAAACACATCGATCTACGCTATCATTTCATCAAGGACCACGTGGAGAAAGGAGATATTGACATGTATTTTGTAAGCTCAGAGCTTCAACTGGCTGACTTGTTCACTAAGGCATTGGATGAAAAAAGATTCCAGTTCCTAGTCTCCAAGTTGGGCATGTTGAACCTCGAGCCTGTTTAATTATGTCTCCACTGATCTGCAAAGTGTGTGTGTGTGGGACTTGTAAAAAGTGTGTGTGCGTGTACTTTGTAAATAGTGTGTGTGCGTTGCATGTGTTGAGGGGAGAAAACCAGAAAATAACAAAAAATAGTGTGCGTGTGTTGCATGTGTTGAGTGTGTGTGAAAAATCAAAAAGAACAAAAAATAGTGTGTGTGCGTTGCATTTGTACATATTGTTCGTTGCATTTTTTGAGGGGGAGAAAATTTTCACTGTTTGAGGGGGAGCTAATTTTCACTGATTAAGGGGGAGCTCTCAATTTTTTACTGGTTTGGGCCTCGAAATCTTTTAAAAAGGGAACTGTGTGCCAGGCCAATCATTCGGGCTCAACTGTTAGGGAGGAGGTCCAAAATTTTTCTCTCGCGTATAAAAGCCTCGCGAAAACCCTTATCCTCCATTCCGTTTTTTTTCAAAGGACAAAAGTTTTCGCAAGACAGAGCTCTCAAGGTTTCTTCTTCCTCGACTCCTCAAAACCTTCGTTTTCGAAATCTTCATCTCCCGTTCCTTATTCACAACTACTTCGAAGGTAGTTATCCGTTCGAAATCAAAATCTTCAAACTTCGTTCGAAAAACGAACGATCCTTTCTCGCAGAACGATCGATTTTTCTCAAAAACAAAATCAATTAGGGTTTTTTCGTTTAATACAGGTCGAAATCGTTTGTTATCCTTTTTGATATATCATGTTTATGTTTTTGCAGGTGGTTTAATCTCTTCGAAATCGTGATTTCGAGATCTCGTTTTTCAAGATCTCGAGATCGTCGATTCATCTTCTCGAAATCAAGATCTCGAGATGGGCATCTCGACATCTTGATCTCGAGATTTGAATCTCGAAATCAAGATCTCGAGATCTGCATCTCGACATCTTGATCTCGAGATTTGAATCTCGAAATCAAGATCTCGAGATCTGCATCTCGACATCTTGATCTCGAGATTTGAATCTCGAAATCAAGATCTCGAGATTTGGATCTCGAAATCATGATCTCGAGATTCAGATCTCGAGATTTGGACTTAGAATTTTTTTCAAAAATCCACCTGCATAAACTTTTCTGACAACTAAATCAAACTCTTTCAATCAAATCAAACAATTGAACTTCATGTGCTGACCCCTACTTCTACAGTTCTAAAATGGCAGGAAACACCAAAGCACAGATCGATGATACCATCTACTCCCAAGAAAAATGGATCAAGGTGCTAGACAACAATTTCCAGCTAGACCTTGCAGTCTTCAAGTGCCAGAACCCGATCGTTCCAGCCATCATGAAAGGTCACTATCTCTGGCCTGCACTTCACAACTCAAAACCGGTGCCAGAGATATACCTACAACAGTTCTGGGGGCACATGCATACTGAATCAGCGAAGGATCGCTCCAAAATCAAAACTAAACTGAATGGCATGCGTGTGATCCTGACGCCATCAACACTGCAATCTACATTAGCGCTGCCAGTCCGAGATACATATGATGCGCTGCCGTCCATCCCCGATCTACTGAAAGACGTAGCATCACTAGGCTACACATCTTTACTGCCACAACTGTCAAACTTCAACGGCGCCTATCTCCGACATCCGTGGAAGAATCTGTTTGGACTGGTGAACAAATGCTTGTCGCCAAAGCATGCTGGCTTCGATAAGTGCAACAAGCAAATACTGCTAGTCTTCCACGGGATTGCCTTCAACAAACATTATGACTTGGCACAGCTCTTTTTCTCAGAGCTAATGGACCTGGTCAAGGCAAAAGAAAAGAATAGGCCAGGTACCATTCCGTACGCTAGGTGGCTTGGGCTGATCATCAACGACTGCATGGCAGAGCACTCGTCAATCCCAAAACGCAGCTCCGATCCACACTACAAAGCCCCAAAGCTGCAATACTTTAAAGCAGACAAGAACCCTACATACGGTCTGCGGATCCCTGGGTTTCTGCTCAACCTTGTAAGATCCTCAAATCCAGCTGTTCAGCAGTACAAGGAAGCCACAGAGAAGACCGTCCCTATGGTTCAGCAAAACCCAGCTGGACCTACCCAAGGGACAAAGCCGAGTGTTAGTAAGGGTCCTAAGAGAGCCCAAAAGCCACAGAAACCAGTGGCCGGTTCGCCCAATGAAGGAAAGTCTGACACCTCTCTTGAGACGAGTCAGGCGGCTGAGGGCACCGAAAAAGACGCTGAGGAAATTGCCAATGAATCGTCAAGTGAAGCCCAAACAAACACTGACGACGAGGCTTCCGAGAGCGTGGGCACGGAGAGCGGAAAATCTGGCTCGGATGATGACGATGATGACAACGATAGTGATGATGTGGAGCTCACATATGCCCTGATCAGAAAAGGGAAGCTGCCCGTCGAATCTCCGAAGAAGAGAAGAATTACTGCTGAAGACGCAGCACCAATCATAGCTGGCAGACCTCAAGTCTTCACAATAAAAGAAAAGGCTAAACCAAGAGCTGATCCGAGCGAGACAAATTGCTCCAAGGATGATTACGACGAGGCGGCTCATTCCATTAAGGCATCATTCAACTCGGAAGAAGTCGTCATCCGAGAGACCAGGGCAAAGGTCAAGAATGACAAGGCTGCCAAGGCCAAGCCCCAGCCCCAAGCCAGAAAGAGCCTATTTGATAAGGCAGACGAGCACATCTTCGCGGGCTGCGACTCCTTTGTCCAGATAAGCCGAGCCGAATCCCTAAGCACAGGAGCCGATCTTTTCGGTTCCCGGGTAGAAGTCGCAGCATCTGGCTCAACTACGCATGCACAGCCCTCTCCCAGCCACTCGATAGCCTCTCAAAAGGCTATTGTTTCAAAAGAACGGGACTCAACCCCCTCGCTGGTTTCTTCTGAATCAGTTGAGCATACAATTGACCTATCTCCCGAGGTCAAAACCCCTTCTTCTCACACATCGAGTCTAGGTGTCACATTCCCCACATTTTCTTCATTTTCTAGGACACCTACACTATTCACTGCACATACAGGTGCACTCACCCTGAACGCAACAACCAGAGCGCAAGCTATGACGGTTGGAAGCCCTGCTACGCCCATAATGATTCCATCATTAAATGCAGGCCACACATCAGCAATCTTCACTGATGCTGTGTCAACAGTTACAACCCCCGTAACTGGTCACCCTACCTTTGAAGACGTAAACGTTCTACTGAATCGCTTCCTGGATTCCACCATTAAGCCATGGGTGCAAGATGCAATGACCGCTCTAGCACAGGAATTTAGGACCACCCAAGCGGTTCGGTCTGAACAAACACCACCCCAACCTTCCCCTGAATTGTTCATTTCCCATACACAACCCATATCTTCCACCCCTCTATCCCACCAATCCATAAACCAAATTCCCATTCCCTCTATTTCTCGGGGAACCCAGGATACAGAACCAGTATTCTCCCCACACCCGACCACACCCTCTGTTAGTCCCTGTTTCTTTCACAGCAATGAATAATCGATCTAACAAGGAAGATTAAACGTAAAGATGAACACAGAATGAATCACCGTAAAACCTTCTTTGATAAACCGTGGAACGTACAGCAGAATGATATAAGCGTAAGGCTATGAATAATAAGTACGACGTTCAACCTTTTCCTAAACCTCGGCTCCCTTTTTATAGGCGAGGTTTAGGTTAGGCGTACCAGGCTTTTGGCCTGTTTAAATGGGCCTAACACTTGGCCTTATTTTTATCTAATTTATGCACTATTTAAATACAAGGATTAAATATAAAGCTAATCTATGACCAACTTGATTCACAATAAAATATCTCCAACAATCTCCCCCTTTGTGATCAAGTGCCATTCTCTTATTTCTTCTGTGATTTGAAGTAGTGCTTCCTCAAACCAAGTGCATGTTCATACTGCCTCAGCATATTTCTCTTTTCGAGGCGATCGTCAATGGCTTTTAAAATTTTCTCTACAGTAGAGTGTTCCTTTTGAACATAAGACGATGCCTCTTGAAGATTTTCTTCCAGCTTTGCCTTCATCTGTAGAATCTGCTCTCTGATTATCTTCAGTGTTCCGTCGCAGTACTTCTCGATTTCACTGACTACCATCAGACGCTTTTCGTTCTTGTGGTTCAGATAGGTGACTGCTGGCGGTGTGAAGAAGATGTGGTAGGCTGGGAAATCTTCAAGTTCTGGACCATACAATTTTGGCTTTGTCAGATTTGTTTTCTTTAGATTGCATTCAATAGCCATCTGTAGGTCATGTGAAGAATGTACTCGGATTTGTCTGAGCATGAATCTCTTGATAGTTGCAAGGCCTTCGCTGTAAACTATGCTCTGTCTGACTGGAAGGTATCTGTAGGCCATGAGCATTTGGTAGATGTCATCCGGTTTCAGCATGATAAAGTCGTTCTCTTGACAAGTAAATTCGCTCCCATCGGTGCGTTGAAGTCTGTAAGTGTAGAATGTTACTCCATGGTAGTCTTCAGCCTTTACTTGCAGAATTTGATGAATCGGGAGAATATTCGACTTCAGATCTTGTTCCATCAGTTCTCTCTGTGTACCAGTTGACCTTTGTAGCAACATATGCAGATGACCTCCAGCCTGTTTTCCTTTCAAGTGTGTAAGGCCTCTTAGCTTCAGTTCGTTCAGTGGCTTGACTTTGTCTGGTCTACGCCAGATATGCTCTCTGATTTCTTCTTGGAAGGGGGCTTTGATTCGAACGTTGTCCCAGGGTTTCTCTGTCTTGGGAAGTCTTCCCGCTGATTGTCTTACGACTGATTCAAGAGCTTTCTGGGATTCCTTGTAGTTCTCCCCTTCCTTGCGTTCATCGTCCTCGAGCCGTATAATATCTTCAGAGCATTTGTTAATCAGCTCTCGTAGCCACCAGTTTCTTTGCATGTCTTCTTGCTCGGCTTCAACCCGGAGATCATCCCATTCTGTCCATTTTCTCGGCCATTTGTCGTATATCACCGCCTCCTCCAGTGCATCATGGATGTCTTTGCCTGGGGGGATGTATGGAACTCTTTGCTGCTTTTGAGGCGGTGATTGTTCCTTGGTAACTCTGCCGGGTTCACTTGGATTGCCCGTTGGCATCAGCTTAGAACTAGGTTCCAACTGATGGCCTGATGTGAAGGATGTACCAGTGGTAGCATCATCAGGACTTCCATCCCCTCCTCGAACAGTTTCTCTGGGAGATATGCCTCGGGATGTTTTGTCTAGCTCGACCACGCTAGAGAGATAGGCTTGGTTTTGGCAGGGGGATGGTGGTGGTGGTTGATGATAGTCTCAGGTTGTTCGGTTTGGGGGCTATGAGTGGTAGAGGCACCTTGCTCGAGTATCCGTGGCCTCTTGTTCTCCCCCTCATGAGGTTCCGGATCATCGGGATCCTCATGTGAACGTTTGCGACCACGGGGACTTTCACGGCAGGTGCCCTTGGTGTCCGGATTAGCAAGAAGGGCAGTAAGGACGCCTTGCTGGTAGGGAGTGAGGTCAGTGTGGGGTATGTTTAGGAGATGATCCAGCAAGATCGATGCTAGGACTTCGAAGGGTTGGGATAGTAGTTCGATGGGAGGTGTGGTCGGGTGTGGGGATGATACTTGTTCTGTATCATGGGTTCCCCGAGAAGAGATAGGGCTATGGACTTTGGTGGAGGTGGCGGAGATGACTGGAGAGGTTTGAGATTTGGTGTGAGAAGGTGATGGGTGTGGTTCAGGCTGGCTGTGTTCACTATGCACTGCCGGGGTGGTCTTGGATTCTTTTGCCCAAGCGGTAAATGCTTGTTGCACCCATGGCTTAATGGTGGAATCCAAGAAACGGTGCATAAGAACGGTGACGTCTTCGGTAGTGAGGTGTTCAGTTACAGGGGTTGTAACTGTTGTCACAACATCAGTGAAGAGAGCTGATGTGTGGCCTGCATGCAATGATGGAGTCATTGTGAGCGTAGCAGGGCTTCCGACCGTCATCGTTGGTACTCTGGTCGTTGCTTCCAGGGTGCGTGCACCTGTATGTGCGGTGAATAGTGTAGGTGTCCTAGAAAAATTAGAAAATGTAGGGAGTGTGACACCTAGACTCGATGTGCTCAAGGAAGTGGTGGTGACCTCGGGCTGTTGGCCACTAGTTCGCTCGACTGGTTCGGAGGGAACCAGAGAGGTAGGTGAGTCCCGCTGTTTTGAAACAATAGCCTGTTGGGAGGCTATCGAGTGGCTGGGAGAAGGCTGTGCTTGCGCAGTTGAGCCAGATGCTGCGACTTCTACCCGGGAACCGAAAATATCGGCTCCTGCACTTAAAGATTCAGCTCGGCTTATATTAATGAAGGGTTGACAATCAGCGAAGATATGCATTTCGTCCTCGTCTACAAGGTGTCTTTTGACGAGGCGTCGCTTCTTGGAGTTGAGTGACTGTGGAGCATCATTTTTTGCTTTGATGCGCTGCTCCCTGATGATGCCAGTAGCACTTTCTATTTTGTGACCGGCAGCCGTGGTTTTGATGACGAGCTCTTTGGGGCGTGTAGCAATAATGGGAGCTGCATCCTCAGCGGTGATTTTCTTCGGAGGAGATTCAATAGGCAGCTTACCCTTTTTGATGAGAGCGAAAGTGTGGTCCACATCGTCAACATCATCGTCATCATCATCATCATCGTTGTCACTTCTGGCCACGCTATCGGAAGCCTCGTCGTCAGCCTCTTTGTTGGCCGAGCTGAGCGAGTCATCAGCAGATTCCTCAGCGTTCGTCGGTTTGCCCTCAGTTGTCCGAGTCCTCTCGAGAGATTCATCGGACTCTCCTTCATCGGGCCGACGTGCCACTGGCTTTTGTGGCTTTGGGGCGCTCTTAGGACCCTTACTTACTCTCGGTTTAGTCCCCTGGGTAGGTCCAGATGGGTTTTTCTGAACCATAGGGACTGTTCTCTCAAGGTTTTCCTTGTATGCGATGATGATTGGATTTGACTGATTTGCCAGGTTGAGCAGAGCATCCGGAATCCGCAGTCCCTGAGCTGCTTTCTTATCAGCTTTGAAGTATTGGAGCTTTGGAGCTATGAAGTGTGGATCATCAGTACGTCTGGGAATGGATGTGTTTGCGGTCATGCAGTCATGGATGATCAGCCCCAACCACCTGGCGTATGGAATGGTGCCTGACCTGTTTTTCTCTTTGGCTTTTACAAGGTCCATCAGCTCTGAGAAAAAGAGCTGAGCCATGTCATACTTCTTGTTATATGCGATGCCGTGGAAGACGCAGAGTATTTGCTTGTTGCATTTGTCCAGTCCGGCATGCTTTGGAGAGAGGCACTTGTTGACTAGCCCGAATAGGCTCTTCCAGGGACGATAAAGGTATGCTCCATTGAAGTTTGACAGTTTGGGTAGTAGAGAGTCATAACCCAGAGCCGCGACCTCTTTGAGAAGATCTGGAATAGAAGGAAGAGGATCATAGCTGTCATGTTCGGGGAGCGCCAGTGTAGAGCGTAGAGTTGCTGGAGTCAGGACAATCCTCATGTTGTTGAGCTTTGTGAGGATTTTAGTGCGGTCTTTTGTTGACT
Organism: Cuscuta europaea; assembly: GCA_945859875.1. Lineage (NCBI taxonomy): Eukaryota > Viridiplantae > Streptophyta > Magnoliopsida > Solanales > Convolvulaceae > Cuscuta > Cuscuta europaea. Next base: position 823,723 of record CAMAPE010000068.1, on the reverse strand, counting down.
CGGTGCGCATATGTCCCCATACTTGTTGGAGGTAGATTTCTGGCACCGACTTTGATTTGTGGAAGGCGGTCCAGAGATAGTGGCGCTTCAGAATCCCGGGTATGACTGGATCCTGACACTTGAAAACAGTCAGATCCAGCTGGAAGTTGTTGTCCAGCATCTTGACCCACCTATCTTGTGGGTAGATGGCGTCGTCAATGTTATGTCTCTTTTGTGTACCTGCCATTATGAGCTGTGAAAAAAAAACATGAGTCAGTGCAAAAGTCCATTTTATTTTTGGTTTTCTGAAATTAGATGAACTATTGTTTGGTTTGGTTTTGAAAAGTGGAGTGCAGGTGGTGGTCAAAATCGGCTAAGGCAAAAGCTCGAAAACCGTATCTCGAGGTTTAAATCTCGAGATCTCAATCTCGAGGTTTAAATCTCGAGATCTCAATCTCGAGTTTTAAATCTCGAGATCTCAATCTCGAGTTTTAAATCTCGAGATCTCAATCTCGAGTTTTAAGTCTCGAGATCTCAATCTCGAGTTTTAAATCTCGAGATCTCAATCTCGAGTTTTAAATCTCGGGATCTCAATCTCGAGTTTTAAATCTCGAGATCTCAATCTCGAGTATAAATCTCGAGATCTCAATCTCGAGTTTTAAATCTCGAGATCTCAATCTCGAGTTTTAAATCTCGAGATCTCAATCTCGAGTTTTAAATCTCGAGATCTGAATCTCGAGTTTTAAATCTCGAGATCTCAATCTCGAGTTTTAAATCTCGAGATCTCATCACGAAGTTCAAACGACGAGATCGAGATCCTGAGCTTTAAAACTAAAGAAATCGAGACGTTTTGCCTTTCGACCGAAGACGAAACCACCTGCAATCAAACAAAAACACATATAATCACAAAAACACAGTTCCGAGTTTCTTTGTTCGTTTTGCGAGATTTGGTGAACAACGTCAAGAAAGTTCCTTTGTTTTGATTTAAGACGAGGTTCGAAAACCATGAAGTACAGAGTATCGACTACCTTTATCTTTGGAAGCGAGAGGAGGGAGATGATTTTGGGAGTTAAAAGATCTCGAGAACTCTAAGAAGGCAGAGGTGGTAATGAAAAGCCTCAGGGTTCTCGGGACCCTTTTTATAGACGAAAATTGGGCTTTCGAAACAGTTTGATAATATGGCCCGAAAACAGAGATCTGGGTTAAAAAAACTTTTTGAAAAATTTGGCTCTTAAGAATAAAATTCTCCCCCTCGATTTGGATACCCAAGAAAAACACACATGCAACACACACTATGTACAGAATGCGACGCACACACACTATATTTTTTTTTATTTTTCTGGTTTTCTCCCCCTCAACACATGCAACGCACACACACTATTTTTTTTTGTTATTTTTCTGGTTTTCTCCCCCTCAACACATGCAACGCGCACATACTATTTACAAATCCCACACACACACACACTTTTTACAAGTCCCACACACACACACTATTTTTTTTTTCTGGTTTTCTCCCCCTCAACACATGCAACGCACACACACTATTTTTTTTTGTTATTTTTCTGGTTTTCTCCCCCTCAACACATGCAACGCACACATACTATTTACAAATCCCACACACACACACACTTTTTACAAGTCCCACACACACACACTTTTTAGATCAGTGGAGGCATAATTAAACGGGCTCGAGGTTCAACATGCCCAACTTGGAGACTAGAAACTGGAATCGTTTTTCATCCAATGCCTTAGTGAACAAGTCAGCCAGTTGAAGCTCTGAGCTTACAAAATACATGTCAATGTCTCCTTTCTCCACATGATCCTTGATGAAATGATAGCGCAGGTCGATGTGTTTGGTGCGGGAGTGATGAACCGGGTTGTTGGTGATGGCTATGGCGCTTTGTGAGTCACTGTAGATCGGGATATGGCGGAGAGTGTAACCGTAGTCCTTTAGCTGGGTCTTCATCCATAATATTTGTGAACAACAGCTAGCAGCCGCGACGTATTCTGCCTCGGCCGTAGATGTTGACACACAGTTCTGTTTCTTGGAAGACCAGCAGACTAACTTATCGCCCAAGAATTGGACTGCCCCCGATGTACTTTTGCGGTCCATCCGGCAACCAGCAAAGTCAGCATCCGAGTATCCGACTAGGTCAAAACCTGAGTGCTTGGGATACCAAAGGCCTAGATTCACAGTGCCTTTGAGGTATCTCAGAATTCTTCGAACATCGGTCAGATGGGATTCCTTCGGATTTGCCTGAAAGCGTGCACATAAGCATGTGGAGAAGACAATGTCAGGCCTACTTGATGTGAGATATAGCAAAGATCCAATGATGGCCCTGTAGTTTGTAGCATCAACTGGCTTCCCGGAGGGGTCTGAGTCCAGTTTGTTGGTTGGGGACATGGGGGTCGTCATGGAAGATTTGCCATCAATGTTGAATCTCTTAAGAATTTCCCGAATATACTTTGACTGATTGATGAAAATGCCGTCAGAGAGTTGTCTTACTTGCAGGCCTAGGAAGAAATTCAGTTCTCCCATCATGCTCATCTCGAACTTGGTTTTCATCAGTTTCTCAAAGTGTTTGCACAGGCGTGGATTTGAGGAGGCGAAGATAATGTCATCAACATAGATCTGAATCAGGATGATGTCAGACTTCTGTCGCTTGATGAAAAGTGTGGTATCAATCTTCCCTTTTGAGAAACCTGAGTCAATCAGAAATTCGGTTAATGCATCATACCAAGCTCTTGGTGCCTGTTTTAACCCATACAGAGCTTTCTTTAGCTTGTACACATGGTCGGGATATCTGGGATCTACGAATCCTTCGGGTTGAGCGACATAGACTTCTTCTTCCAAGACTCCATTTAGAAAGGCAGTCTTGACATCCATTTGAAAGACAGTAAAGTTCTTGTGGGCCGCGTACGCAAGAAAAAGGCGGATTGCTTCAATTCTTGTTACGGGCGCAAATGTTTCATCATAGTCTATGCCCTCTTGCTGATTATATCCTTTAGCGACCAGTCGTGCCTTGTTCCTTATCACTATGCCTTCTTCGTCCTTCTTGTTCTTGAACACCCATTTTGTGCCAATGATGGTTTTCTGAGGGGGTTTAGGCACGAGTGTCCATACATCTAGTCTGTCAAATTGATTGAGCTCATCTTGCATGGCAATCACCCAATCTGGATCAGCGAGTGCCTCTGAGACTTTTGATGGTTCATTCTTGCTTAGAAAGCATGCATAATGACATTCATTTGTTGTTGCTGATCTCGTTCGCACACCTTGACTTGGATCACCTATTATCTGTTCAACAGGATGTGCTCTTGTCCACTTCCTCTCATGAGCTAGAGGAGTTGGAGTAATTATTGGTTGATCTGAGTCCTGATATGAATTTGAAGGCTCTGGGGCAGCTGTGGTTTGTAGTGGAGATGATTCCGGACTTATGGCAAAGCCGTGATCATCCACACCTCTGGGATTGGTTTGAGGGGTTGAGGGTGTGGATGGTACGTCATCTGGTCCTGTGAGGTGCGGAATCTCTGCTGTTGGAGTTGATGTTGACTCTGGAGTGTATGCAGGAGGTGGAGATTGTGAGTTCTCGTAAAAGTTTCTGAAGAGAGAGTCGAGAATCACATCGTCGTGTTCGGTGTTTGGTTCAACTTTATCAGAAGCTACTGGTACAGCAGTGGATGGATCGGTCTGGAGATTTTCAATAGCAAAGTCTGCCATTTCATAGAATGTAACGTTTACACTCTCGATGACAGTCCGCTTGTCTCTGAGATAGACTCTGTAAGCTTTGGATTGCAGTGAGTAGCCAATGAACATGCCTTCTCTGGCTTTGGGATCCAGCTTACTTCTCTCTGTCCGATCATTGAGTATGAAGCACTTGCAGCCAAAAACCTTGAGGAAAGAAATATCAGGAGTTTTGTTGAATAGTATCTCATATGGAGTCTTGTCGAAGCGCTTGTGGATGAAGGTTCTGTTCTGAGTGAAGCACGCAGTATTGATTGCCTCTGCCCACATGAAGTGAGGCAGTCTAGATTGAATTAACATGGTGCGTGCTGCTTCAACAAGGGTTCTGTTCTTTCTCTCAACAACTCCGTTCTGCTGGGGAGTTTTAGCTGTTGCAAATTGCTGAGTGATACCGAGTGATTCATAGAACTCAGTGAGAGTCTGATTTTTAAACTCGGTACCATTGTCAGTTCTCACAATTCGAACACTGTGCTGTAGCAGTTTCTGGATCGTTCTGATAAAGGTCATAATGTTTTCTGCAGCTTCGTCTTTTGATCGGAGAAATTTCGTCCATGTATACCTAGAGAAGTCATCAACGATCACCAGAGTGTATTTGCGACCATTGATGCTTTGTACTCTCATAGGTCCACACAGATCCATGTGTATTAGCTGCAACTGATGAGTAGATGAAGGTTCAGTTTTTGACTTGTGGGAGCTTCGCGTCATTTTGCCCATTTTGCAGGCACTACAATGATTTTCAGCGGAAGACTTTAGCAGAGGAAGCCCCTTGACAAGTTTCTTGGAGGACAAGGTTGATAGATGTTTGAAGTTCAGATGGGAGAGACGTCTGTGCCATAGGTTGTTTTGTTCAGTTGAAGCTTTGGACAGCAGACAGATGGAAGTGGTGGATTGGACGCTTTTCAGATCAATAGTGTACAGATTTGATGTTCTGTAACACGTTAATAATGTATTTCCTGTGCTGTCAAGAACACAGCATTGTTTTGCAAAGAACCTCACTTCCATCCCGCTGTCACAGAATTGTCCAATGCTCAGTAAATTGTGTTTGAGCCCTTTAACGAATGAGACATCTTTTATTGTAACGTTGGCACAGATGACGTCCCCATACCCAAGGATAGGAGATGAGGCGTCATTCCCGAATCTGACATTTCCTCCGTAGCAGTTGGTGTAGTTGCTCAAAAGGTGCTTTATTCCGGTCATGTGGGTTGATCATCCTGAGTCCAAGTGCCACACATGACCGTCCTGCAAAACAATCAAAAAGGATTAGGTACCCAACTTGGAGTGGGTCCTTCCTTATTATCAAGAAACACCTTTTTAAAACTTGCTTTGAGCAGTGATCCAAGGTCAGCTGCTCTTTCAACAAAAGATCTATCTTCGATGGGCTTTCCAATTGCCAGATCTGCTTTTGCAGTGTGTCTGGTTTTTGGAGTCCACCTAGCACTTTCCATTTTGGTGGGTCTGATGTTGTGAACCCACCTTTCCATTTTAGTCCGTGTGGGTCTAAGTTTGGGGACCCACCTTTCAGTTGCAGTTATGATGGGTCTTCGATTTGGACCCCACCTATCAGTTTCAGTTACGATGGGTCTACGATTGGGAACCCACCTTTCAGTTTTAGTTTGGATGGGTCTGCGTTTGTGGACCCACCTATTCGATTCAGGTTTGGTAGGTCTCATCTTGGGGACCCACCTTTCAGTTTCAGTTTTGACGGGTCTTATCTTGGGGACCCATCTTTTCGTTTTAGGTTCAGGAGGAGAGTAGACAGGTGCTTTGTGATTGAACGGTTGTTTCTTGAGTTTGGTTTTAAAAACCTCCTCCTTAGAAAGCCGATTAACATGTTTCCTAGAATGAACTTTAAGGGCATATTTCATATCTGGAATACAAAACGTTCCCTTAGAAGTTCCTTTCTTGGTTTCTTTTTCAGGTTTAAGCTTTCTGGAAGGCTTAGATTTAACAACATTCATATCACATTCATAATTATGGGGATCTGGAACAGAATAACCATAAGCAATACTTGTATTATAATTAGAACTTTGTCTAGAAGATGTCTCAGAAATATTCAGCTTGGGACTCAAGACTGAACTGTTAGAAGTTTGCTTTGTAGAGACAGAATTACAATTAACTTTTGAGTAAAATATTGAACTAGATCTAGGACTGGCACTTTTCTCAAAAACTTTCTTTTTGCCTTCTGCGATTTCCTTCCTCTTTTTCCTCCACTCATTCTTCTCTTCTCCTTCCTTATTCACTTCATTCCCTGTAACCAAAGGAGAAGAGAGATGAGTGGACGAACCTTTAAAAGCATTGTTTTTCTCATGTGAGGTGTGTGAGCTGTCAGGCTTGGTCGTAGAAGGGTCAGTTTTAGCTTGAAACTGCTCACTCAAATCATTAAATTTTTTAAGAAGTTCCTGCCAGTTACGCTCAAAACCTTTCTTTTCAGTTTCAAATCTCTCTCTCTCGTTATCAAGAGTTTTTTGTAGGTTTTTGAGTTTTTGAGCCATGGGAAAAATACATGGTTCCTCACCAGTTTTAGCAATACCAACTCTTGGAGGAGGGTCTAGAGGGTGTCTTATGTGGGGAATATCTTTAGCATAGGGGTCTAGGCATTCACTAAAGCAGGAAGTCGGTTTTTCTTCTGAAAGTTGTTTTTCATTTACAGAGGGATAATCACAAGAAATCGCAGGTTTTGGTTTCTTTCTCTTTTCTTCTTCTGCTTCAGCATAATCTTCATCACTTCGAAAATACATTTTCTCGCCAAACCCTAGTCCCATGTAATCTTTGTTATAGAATTGAAGGCAATTTACTTTCTTAAGATTACGCGGGTTGGTTATGCCGAGACCTGTTTTAGCATTGTAGAATCGGTCATCCTTTTGTTTGTTGTTAAGCAGAAAAACAGTTTGTTCATATTGACCTCTTCTAGCAGCTAGATCTTCTAGTTCTTTTACTTTATTTAAAAGCGTTCTTCTTTTGTTATGCAAAAAATCGCATTCAGCCTTTGCTGTGCTTTTTCCCGTTCACTGTCCTCAAATTTCTTAGTTAATTCAGCTATCTTAAGTTCAAAGCTTTCAAAATCTGAAGACACCTTTTTGACTTGATCTTTTGCAATTTCAAGTTGAATACTTAAGGAAGACTTTTGGTCTAGATTCTGTTTCAGAACTCTATGATTATTGTCTAGTCTCTCCTTTAGTTGTTTGATTAGACTGTCCTTTTCAAGTAAGGACTGCAGTTGATTATCTAAAGAAGTATGTGAAGTACTTACAGAGCTTGTTGAGCAGTTGCCTTCGGGGATCGCAGCATCACCCTTTATTTCATCTCCCTCTACTCGTGCCATAAGAGCATAGTTGTCTTCCTCTTCCTCCTCCTCAGAAGAATCTTCTGCCCAGTTCTCATTTTCAGCAATCATGGCAGAGGTTTCTTCTTCTTTCTGCACCATCAGCATTTTCTGCTTATTCCACAGCATCTTCTGCTTGTAGAAGTTAGCATCTTTCTTCTTTGGAAGGCGGCAGTCTTTGATCACATGTCCAGGTTTGCCGCAATTATAGCATTTAGGTGCTTCTTCTGCTGATGATGCCTTCCTAGATGATCCTTGTTCATGATTCTTCTGTTTGTAGTTTGAGGAGGAAGTTCTCAGCCTGTTGGAGGAAGTGTTCTTCTTTGCAAATCTTTTGGCCAACATTGCCATCTTCTTCTGTAAGTCTGCTAGCTCAGCCTCTAGATCAGATTTGTCATCATCACTCTCATCATCATCTGATTCAACCACCACCTTCTTCTTTTTCTTCTTTAGTGAAGTGGTTGTCCTTCTAGGCTGAGCATCCATTACAAGAGCTAAGGGGTTTGTGGTGTGATGATCCTCAGCGCAGGCAACCTCGTTGACGAATTGCTTCAGATGTTCATAGAGTTGCAAAGGTCAATTTCGTCCAAATCTATCCGAGATCTGACATCCTTCACTGTCTTTTCCCATGCAGGATGTAGGCTAGATAAAAATCTAATATTCAGTTCCAGATTGGACCTAAATACTTTGATCTTTCTGAGCTCATTTACCAGTTGAACAAGTCTGTTGTAAGTCTCATTCAATGGTTCTCCTGGACCTGCTTTGAAGGAGTCATAAGCGATGAGAATCGTAGTCTTCTTTGTTTTGAGGCTGATGCTTGTGCCTTGTAGCAGCTTCTCAATTTCATCCCACATCTCCTTAGCTGTCTGCATGCTATCTATGAGAACATAAACTTCGTTTGGTATTGCTTGAAGGAGGTACGTTTTGGCCATAAGATCACCACGAAGTCTGAGCTTGTCGGCTTCTGTGTATTCAGATGGCACTTTTCTCCTTATTTCTGGAAAAATAGGAGGATTGTTATCTGGATCTCCACCAACTGAAATCAAGAGTTCAGCTGGTCCTTCAAGCAAAGATTTGAGCATTGCAGAAGAGTTCTTTTTGTGCTCGAGGAAGTTTAGAAATCTGTTCCTCCACATTTGGTATTCTCCCTTCCTGAGGCTAGGAAGGGTACTGCTGTTCCCTTGTGCATTGTATTCTGAACCCATTGTTGTACTAATCTGACCGTTCGAGAAAATTGATCAAAAGATTTTCAGAGGCAGAATCTCGAAAAATCAGATGTCGAGATCTGAATATCGAAATCTCAGATTTCGATAAAGGAGGTCCGGTATCGAGATTTGGGCTCGAGATTAAGGATCTCGAGATTTGGGATCTCGAGATTTCAAATTTCGAGATGCTGATCTCGAGATTTGAAATGTCGAGAAGTTAATCTCTCGAAATCTTAATCTGATGAGTCAAATGTCGAGACCAGATGTCGAAACCTTTTCTCGAAATCAAGATTTCGAAATCCTAGATGTCGAAATCCTCAATGTCGAAATCTTTCAACCTGTAAAAATCAGATAATCAAAATCTGAAGATAGTTTCCTGTAGAGTTGAATGTCGAGATCTTCTGGTAAAGTTTTCAGCTCGAAAAACGTAGCAGAACCTGTGAAGAAGTAGGATGTCGAGATGCCTAGCTCGAGATATCTCGAAATCAAAAATTGCGTAAAACACAAACTGAAGTATACCCTTTGATCGCTTTGAAATGGCGATTCCAAAGGTGTAACTTTTACAACTTTTGAACAAGAAACAAAATTACAGAGCAAAAAATCGACAGAATGAACTACGTTAACAAAAACAGAGTATTCTGCGGGAGTTCTTCTGATCGTTCTCGATCGGCTCTGATACCAATTGTTAGTCCCTGTTTCTTTCACAACAATGAATAATCGATCTAACAAGGAAGATTAAACGTAAAGATGAACACAGAATGAATCACCGTAAAACCTTCTTTGATAAACCGTGGAACGTACAGCAGAATGATATAAGCGTAAGGCTATGAATAATAAGTACGACGTTCAACCTTTTCCTAAACCTCGGCTCCCTTTTTATAGGCGAGGTTTAGGTTAGGCGTACCAGGCTTTTGGCCTGTTTAAATGGGCCTAACACTTGGCCTTATTTTTATCTAATTTATGCACTATTTAAATACAAGGATTAAATATAAAGCTAACCTATGACCAACTTGATTCACAATAAAATATCTCCAACACCCTCCATCGATCTCTCCTCACTATCCTTTGACACACTAGCTTCGGCTTTGCTGAACAACCTCTTAAACACCCCAGAAGACGAACTCACTCTTCATCACCAAGCCATACTTGAAGCCCTTCTCTCTTCACCCGAAACCAAGAGCACTTGCAAGGAGAGTCTTCGTGGTCGCAAACGTTCCCATGAGGACCCCGATGATTCGGATCCTCATGAGGGGGAGAACAAGCGACCTCGATCACTTGAGCAAACTGCTCTACCAAGCCAAACTCCACAGCCAATCCAACCTGAAACCTCAACAAACCAACAGCCACCATCCACAGCCAAATTATCTAGCATGGTCGAGCTAGAAATAACATCCTGAGACGTATCTCCAAGAGATATCAACCGAGGAGGGGATGGAAGTCCTGATGATGTTACCACTGGTACATCTTCTCCATCAGGCCATCAGTTGGAACCCAGTTCTAAGCTGATGCCAACGGGCAATCCAAGTGAACCCGGTAGTGCTACTCAGGAACAATCACCGCCTGAACAAAGAATTCCATATATTTCCCCAGGCAAAGACATCCATGATGCACTGGAAGAGGCAGTGATATATGACAAATGGCCAAGAAAATGGACAGAATGGGATAATCTTCGGGTTGAGGCCGAACAAGAGGACATGCAAAGAAACTGGTGGCTACGAGAGCTAATCAACAAATGCTCTGAAGATATTATAAGGCTCGAGGACGATGAACGCAAGGAAGGGGAGAATTACAAAGAATCCCAGAAGACTCTTGAATCGGTCGTAAGACAAACAGCGGGAAGACTTCCCATGATAGAGAAACCCTGGGATAATGTTCGCATCAAAGCCCCCTTCCAAGAAGAAATCAGAGAGCATATCTGGCGTAGACTAGACAAAGTCAAGCCACAGAATGAACTGAAGCTAAGAGGCCTTACTCACTTAAAAGGAAAGCAGGCTGGAGGTCATCTGCATATGTTGCTACAAAGGTCAACCGGTACTCAGAGAGAACTAATGGAACAAGATCTGAAGTCGAATATTCTCCCGATTCATCAAATTCTACAAGTGAAGGCTGAAGACTATCATGGAGTAACATTCTACACTTACAGACTTCAACGCACCGATGGGAGCGAATTTACTTGTCAAGAGAACGACTTCATCATGCTGAAACCGGATGACATCTACCAAATGTTCATGGCCTACAGATACCTTCCAGTCAGGCAGAGCATAATATACAGCGAAGGCCTCGCAGCTATCAAGAGATTCATGCTTAGACAGATCCGAGTACACTCTTCACATGACCTACAGATGGCTATTGAGTGCAATCTGAAAAAGACAAATCTGACAAAGCCAAGACTGTATGGTCCAGAACTTGAAGATTTCCCAGCCTACCACATCTTCTTCACACCGCCAGCAGTCACCTATCTGAACCACAAGAACGAAAAGCGTCTGATGGTAGTCAGTGAAATTGAGAAGTACTGTGACGGAACACTGAAGATAATCAAAGAATAGATTCTAAAGATGAAGGCAGAGCTAGAGAAAAATCTTCAAGAGGCATCGTCTTATGTTCAAATGGAACACTCTACAGTAGAGACTATTCTAAAGGGCATTGACGATCGCCTCGAAAAGAGAAATGTACTGAGGCAATATGAGCATGCACTTGGTATGAGGAAGCACTACTTCAAGTCTCAGAAGCAATAAGAGAATGGCACTTGATCACAAAGGGGGAGATTGTTGGAGATATTTAATTGTGAATCAAGTTGGTCATAGATTAGCTTTATATTTAATCCTTGTATTTAATTAGTGCATGAACTAGATAGAAATCAGGCCAAGTGTTAGGCCCATATAAACAGGCTAAAAGCCTGGTACGCCTAACCTAAACCTCGCCTATAAAAAGGGAGCCGAGGTTTAGGAATAGGTTGAACGTCGTACTTATTATTCATAGCCTTACGCGCATATCTTTCTGTTGTACGAGTTCAAGGTTTATCAAAGAAGGTTTTACGGTGATTTATTCTGTGTTCATCTTTACGTTTAATCTTCCTTGTTAGATCGATTATTCATTGCTGTTACAGAAACATGGACTAACAAAAGTGGTACACAGATTAATGTTGTTATGAAATAAATATTCAAAGATAAATGAAATTGTGACTAACCTTTCAAATCTGTACATCCAACGATAGAAGACGGGTCCACCATTTAAAACCTCATACGGAAGATGTATTACAAGATGTTCCATCCCATCGAAAAATGATGGAGGCATTATCTTTTCCAAATTACACATCAGCATGGGAACAGACTCTTCTAGTCTACGGAGGGATGATGCATCCAAAACGCTTGAGCATATCGACTGAAACAACAAACTGATCTCAGTAATGCAGGACCATACATGTTCAGGAAGCATCTCTTTCAGTGCAATTGGGAGAAGTTTTTGCATGATTACATGACAATCGTGAGTTTTCATGCTCGACGTCGTTGCAAGTTTGTCCATGTCCACGCATCTGGACAAGTTGGAGCAGTAGCCATCTGGAAACTTCAAAGACACAAGTCATTGTAATATTGATTCCTTTTGTGCTTGTGTGACTTGGTAGACTGCTTTTGGAATATTGTTACCCTGATATTCTAGATCAACAGACAGTTCGGGCCTATCACACCAAATAGTCATATCTTTTCGAGATACAAGACCGTCTTTAGTTTTGCCTTTGAAATCCATCACTGTGTTAAATATATTGTTAAACACGTTCTTCTCAATGTGCATGACATCTATATTGTGACGGATGAGAAGGTTTTTCCAATATGGTAACTCCCAAAAGATACTCCTCTTTGTCCACTCATGGGTATCACAAAACCCATATGGCTTCTTATTTGGTTCTTGCATAACCGTAGGAATACGTCGAACCCGGTTAAAAATTGCTTCCCCGGTCAATCTCGGGGGCGGGGTGTCTCGTACCACTCTACCTCTAATGAAAGACTTTTTGTCCTTTCGATATCGGTGGTTTTCCGGGAGAAACTTGCGGTGACAATCAAAGTAGCTTGGTTTTTTACTGAAAGTTAGCCAGTTGGCACCTGTTTTCTCCATGCATATCGGGCATCCCATAAGACCATGTGTGCTCCACCCCGAAAGCATGCCATAGGCAGGGAAGTCGCTAATGGTCCAAATGATGGCAGCTTTCATTATAAAATTTTGATCCCTTGAAACATCATATGTTGGTGTCCCAATGGCCCAAAATTCTTTCATCTCCTTGATAAGGGGTTGGAGATAAATGTCTATCTTTTTTCCTGGATCATTGGGACCCGGATATATTAGAGTCAAAAAGATAAAGCGACTTTTCATGCACATGTCGGGAGGGAGATTGTAAGGAGTTAACATGACCGGCCAACATGAATAGTTCTTCCCAAACCTTCCAAATGGAGCAAATCCGTCTGAACACAATCCCAGTCACACATTTCGTGGCTCCATTGCAAACTGAGGATGACAACGGTCAAAGTGTCTCCAAGCTTCACAGTCCGAAGGGTGAGACATCATACCCTCTTTTGTTTCGTGCTCAACATGCCATGTCATGTGTTTCGCAGTAGCAATCGAAGCGTACATCCTCTGAAGTCGTGGAGCTATTGGGAGGTAATACAGTTTAGATAATGCCGACCTATTTCGTGGTTTCTTTCTACTTTGAGGAACGGGTTTGTATCTGTTTCCACCACAGAACTTGCAGAATTCAAGTGCCTCATCATCCTTCCAGAACAACATACATCCTTCCGGGCACGCATCAATTTCTATATAAGGTAGCCCCAACTTAGACATTAATTGTTTCATGTGATAATATGAATCGGGAAGGTTATGATCACGTGGTAGCATCCCGCCTACTGACTGCAAGACTCTAGTCATGCAAGTTTCAGGGAGACTGTATTCAGCTTTTATGTTCATAAACTCTGTAACGGCGGATAGCTGAGAGTATCCCTCACAATCAGCATACAGGGGTTGATCGGCTGCTTTTAAAACATCTTGAAATCTTTCAGCTAAACCTTCATCCACATAAGGTTCATAAAATATCGGATTTTCATCCTCATGTGGTTGATACGAGGTCGAGGCTTCAGGAGGATCGTTAGATGGTTCTGGGGGGTTGAACTGAGACATCGATGCACCGTATGCGTCATATACCATACGTTGCTCCCATCTCATTTCAGCAGGGTCTCCCCACGCACTCATCTCTGCAGGGACGTTACGAGACGAACCAACCGTTTGTGGTAAAATAGATGGATCCAAAGGTTCGCCATGAGAAGTCCAATTATAATAATTGGGAAGGAAACCTTCCGCGTACAAATCCCACCCAACTTCGTCTGGGTGTTTAAATTTGAGATTTTTACACTTTGAACATGGACATCTAATTTTATCACCACTCATATAAGCCGGGTGTTCAAGTGCGAATTTAATAAACTCCTTAACTCCTTCAAGAAAATTTGATTGCATTCCGTACAATACCGCATGTTTATCATACATCCAAATTCTATTTTGTCTATACATTATGCCTGAATATTATAATGAAAAAATTATACATGTTAAAAACTCTAAATTATAAACATTACCAACATATGTGGAGTATTATTAATATATTAAATTTCAATGCAATCATTTCACTAAAATTCCCTTAAAATTAACTAATTTCCTTAAATTTCACTAAATTTCACTAAAATTCCCTTAAAATAACTAATTCCCTAAAATTCCCTTAAAATTAACTAATTCCCTTAAAATTAACTAATTTCCTTAAATTTCACTAAAATTCACTAAAATTCCCTTAAAATTAACTAACGTCCAATAATTAATATTATTAAACTATAAACATGCACAATACGTTAATGGCATTTAATCCACAATACTAAAATTAACTAATTCCCTTAAATTTCACTAAAATTCACTAAAATTCTCTTAAAATTAACTAACGTCCAATAATTAATATTATTAAACTATAAACATGCACAATACGTTAATGGCATTTAATCCACAATACTAAAATTATCAACATCTTAATCTTATTAATAATGCACATTTAACAATTTACTAAATTAAATAATATGAGCAAATCCAATAATTTGAGCATATATATATATATATATATAATAAACTCATTTAAATTAAATAATACTTAAATTTAACTAATATTATAAGTTTTTTTACTAATTTACGTAATTCACAATCATAAATCATCATACTTAATTAAGTAATGTTTCAATTAATTAATCCTAATTTAAATCATTATTAATCCTAAATTAGGCCGCCTTAACAATAATTGCTAATAAAGAAATCATATACTTATATTTAATCATATATAAAGTCATTTGAATTAAATAATACTTACATTTAACTAATATTAATAAGGGAAAAGTACGGATTAGATACCTGTGGTTGTGGGCGTTTTCACTTAGGGTCTGTGATGATCTTTGTAACAAACGCAGCCTCGTGTTTTGTTACCGTTACCACCCGTGGGGTCTATTGGACCTGGCCGTTAGTTAAATGCGACGTGGCATATATATTTTTCCAAATAGGCTCCAGCATGGCCAAATAGTGTATGGCATAAAGCTCGGGAGGATCCGACCCGAATAGCTCGTTCTTCAATCCGGACTCGGCGGAGGAATTTGACCAGAAGTTCTTCAGGAAATTCACCCTCCTCGGCAACCTATGCCACCAGACGAACACCTCGTTGAGGAAGCCCTGGTCGCCGCCGTTGTAGGAGACGATCTCCTCCTGGCGCTGCATCAGCATTTGGAACGTGCAGTCGGAGGGCTCTATCACCATCACACCGGAGTTAAATATAGATACGTCGTTCCCGGAGGCGGACATCTGAGGAAATCCAAAGAGGAAATCGATGTTGCCATAGCCGGAACTTGCTGTAGTTGTATTCGTTGTAGGTGCCCTTCTCGGATCTGGGATTTCGGATCCTCTTGATGAATCGGAGCTTCCACCCGGATTTGATGAGAGCGTTGCGTTTGGATGGGGAGATGCTTTTGTCCATGAGGAGGATAAAGCCGCGTTTGGTTCCGGTTCGGAAGAGCTTTATGCCATTGGCCACGCTGGAGCCTATTTGGAAAAAAATATATGCCACGTCGCATTTAACTAACGGCCAGGTCCAATAGACCCCACGGGTGGTAACAGTAGCAAAACACGAGGCTGCGTTTGTTACAAAGATCATCACAGACCCCTAAGTGAAAACGCCCACAACCACAGGTATCTAATCCGTACTTTTCCCTATTAATAATATCATCTACATGTATTTAACTAATTTACGTAATTTTAATTAAATACAACTTAATTAACCATGTGTTTAAATTACACCTACGTTTAACGTAACTAAATTTAAGGAATTTATTTCGTTAATTAATTAAGTATTTTATTTAATTACTTAATGCATTTAAATGCATTTAATTTACATTTAACTAATAATATTAACAAAAGTTTAATTAACTAATGTAGCTAATTAATTAATTTAACTAATGTAGCTAAAATGAACCAACTAATTCATACAAAAAATACGTAATTCAAATTACATACTTTATCTGTATAAACAGGAAAAATGATAGGAGATGTGTAGACTACATCCTTCAATTCTATCTGTAATTCTATCTGGAGTAGATGGTGTGATTTTGTTGAATGAAGCGGATGCTGCATATATAAAACTTTTAGTCACGGACGTAGTCACGGATGTGTCCGTGACTACATATTTTTTGTACGATTTGTCGGTGAACTTTAAATTTGGAACGTTGTAAAAATTAATTTTGCACTTGTCACGGAAATAGTCACGGATAGGTCCGTGACTAAATTTAGTCAAAAGCAAACAACTTGTGTCGGATGCTTCAACGTGCAGAAGAATGTTCGGAGTATATGGATCCGATCAATGAAGAAGCTGAAAGGAAAATTAACGAGTTGTTGGCTAGGCCTCTTGAAAGTTTTGATATTTATGAATAATTTTGTATTTGTTTGTTTGCTTATTATGATAAATGATTAATGTTTCGTTAGTTGATTGTGATAAAAAAATTGTGCGTTTCGTACTTATCTTTTAATAATGATGAAGAAAAAAATCAAATATTGTTGGACTACAATAATAATGAAGAAAAGAGCACAAATATTCGAACTCAAAAAAATTGTAATACAACAATACAATTAGTCACTATCACAATCATTATTTTATACATATACAACATCTTCTTCTGTATGAGAACCGTCTATCCATTCTCCTTCTTCCTGATATTGAGCATTTTGTTGTTCTTCATGCATTTCAACAATTTCGCGCTCAGATGGAGTTGTTAGGTCCGGAAGGTGCATTTCTGGCATGACTTCAACACTTCCCCCATTTGGATCACTTAGCTGAATGTGCTGGTTGACAGTCTCAACAATCGGCGGAGGTTGGAAAAAATGTTGCTGAAAAGCATCTAAATCAACGTCCTTGTGTTGAGTTTGTGATACAATTTTGCTCGGACGGACAGTACATGCACACACCCAAGGATTCTGTGTCCGCCTAGTTGAAGGGTATTCTGCATAATAAATCTGGGCTGCTTGTTGAGCAAGTATAAAAGGCTCATTTTTCGTATACACGCGAGAGTGGTTGACGTCAATCATATTATACTTTGAATTTTTTCACACACCACGTGTTGGATCGATCCATTTGCAGCGGAACAAAACGCATGTCAACTTTTTCCCAGCAGAAGGCATTTCCAGTTCGAGAATCTCGTGCAAGACACCAAAAAAATTGGTTTCCGAGTTATCATAACCGATGGTTGGGACACATAACCCGCAGTTCACTGTTGGTCGGCCCTGTCCGTAACTGACTGTGTGATAGGTGTAACCGTTTATCACATATGACCGCCAAACTTTGGCGTAGGCACCAGGGCCCCACGATAATGATACTAACAAAGGGTCCACAATCTCACGGTTATTGATCTGTAAATTAAAACACGATAACATTGGGTAATTATTAAAAATTATTACTTAATAATATATATAATTAATGTGTGTATGGATATATACCTGATACTTGTACCACGGTATAAAATGAGAGTCCACCAATGCATCAATTTGATTGTCAGAGAATGCTGAATGCTCCGCTCTAAATTCACTGTGAAGTCAAATATAAAAATATTATAAATCAACTACCTTAATTGTATATATATTACAAAGATAACTACAAATTTAACTTACTGATAAAACAGTAAGATTTCTCGACAATTAATGAGCATATAAGTATGCGCAATTTGTAATTCTTTTCCCACGATGTATCGGTTTGTCCAAGCTCCTTTACCTCTACCTGGGTAATTGAAAATGGAAACTACATTTTCATATAAATCCTCGCCAATGTCATCGTTTCGGGCAGGTCTCTTTCTTCTAGTGATGACTTCACGCTCAAAATAAAAAGATGAGAACGTTGAGATTTCTTGTTGAAGATACGCTTGACAAATTGAAACCTCAACGTGTGCCTTGTTGGTCACTTTCTTTTTCAACTCTCAGGTCTTCTGATCCAACAGAAACCCTCTTAGGTTCTCTGGTGTCCAACAGAAACTCTCTTAGGTTCTCTGGTGTCCAACAGAAACCTTCTTAGGTTCTCTGGTGTCCAACACAAACCCTCTTAGGTTCTCTGGTCAGGAAGGCAACAGAAAGCGGAGCAGTTCTGGAAAAAATAAAATGTTACGGGAAGAACCAAAAATTAGACTGTATCTTTGAATGATAGGTATTTCGGATGGCATTCGTGTCCGCAGGTCGCCCGCGCACACGAGTCGCGGTTTTTCTTCTCCGTTTTGGGATTTGATCGGGCCCCCACCCGTAAGAGAGAGCCTTTACCTTTAGGAATCTTAACTCCTTAGAAGAGGCTTCCCTTTATAAGGGGGTGAAAATCCCTTGAGTTTTCCGGTGTGGGATAAAACACACTAGAAACCCATCATTTTCCAAGTTTTTCCATTTCAACGAGTGAACTTCGAGAATCAATTTCTCATTCATCCGTTATCCGTTTTGAGCGTACCATATATCGAATTGTAGCCCTTAACAGGGACAATCCGAAATCACTTTGACCCGACCTAAATTGGAAGTGGACCTCACTCAAATAATTGCCCCAAAATGACCATTTAATGCAATTTTTAACACATTTTTCCAACACTATCCGCAGGGTACATCTCCATAACTCTCTCTAGAGTTACCCACTCGTAATGCCTAGGATTTTCCGCCGTCGGCTTCAACCAGACCAATGCCAGGAGTCCGTGCGAAGCGAGGTTTCTGTTTCCGAGCTTTGTTCTCGAAGCGTCAGTGCGTACCCATTGGATTTTGATTCATTCGGAGAGTTGGCTTCGGACGATTTGGAAGGGCAAACTTTGGTTTTGTTTTGGGAGGGGTTCAAGTGATCGTGTTTACCGAGTATAGGAGGGAGCAGGGGCGACTGTATAGAAAGCGTGGTGGACAAGTACAGACAGACGGCTTTGGAGGAGGAGGAGGAGGAAGAGCTGGATCTCGACGATACGGAGGCGAGCGAGGGGGCGAAGGAGGAGAACAGGCCGAGCTTCCCTGTGGTCGGGGTGCTGCTGACAGACCGAAAGGTCCGATTTCCGGTGATAAAAGAGATGGTAGCATCGCTATGGAGACCAGGTAAAGGCCTATCAGTCAAAGAAGTTAGGGAGAAAAGGTATCTGTTTACTTTTTATCACCGATTAGATATGAATCGTGTTTTAGATGGAGGACCATGGCAATTTGAAAAAAAGTTATTGTTATTAAAAGAGGTTAAACCTGATGATATTCCTCACAAAATTGTCCTGAATGAGGCTGATTTCTGGGTCCAGGTTCATAATGTGCCTTATAGTTTGGTCAATTTAGGTACGACCAGGAAAGTTGGAAATTTTATAGGAAAGTTTATAAAATACGATGATAATCAGAATAGTGAAAAGTGGGAGGCCTATATGAGAATACGAGTGTGTATGAATGTGGAAAAGGTTCTGAAAAGAGGTAATAATCTGAAGAAGGATGGCAAAAGTTACTGGGTTGATTTTAAATATGAGAGATTGCCAAACTTCTGTTTTATTTGTAGGTTAATTGGACACTCAGACAAATTTTGCCACTTGCACTATGAAGAAGATCTTGTTTTGGAGAAAAAGTTTGGAGTTCATCTTAGAGCAGGTATTGGAGGGAAGACGAGTCCTATAGGGGGAAACCAATGGTTGCTGGAGGGTTCATCGAGCTCTGGCGGGGACCAGAGGTACGGGGAAGGGGCTAAAACCGAGGATAGGGTGAGGGTCGGGAGAAAAGAATAAGGGGCTGAGTCAGAATAGAGTACAACAAAAGGTGTAGGAGGCGAGCATAAGGAAGAAGGCACAGCAGAACAAAAGCGCAGGAGGTTATGGGAGACACAGAGAGATGATCTGCAAGGGAAGGAAAATATGGCACTGGATGGGACAAAAAACGGGGAGGAGGCGGGCTTTGAGCAGTAGGCCCGCCTATGAAGACTAAGAACCAAAGGCCAGGAATCTTGATAAGGGTGCAGAGCAAGCACATTGGGAGGCAGACTATTATTTTTTATTTTAGCTTCTATTACTTTTCAGACTGTTCTGTTTGTTTTTTATTTTGGTTTTCTATTATGATTCCTGTTTGTAAGACATTGAGTTTGGATGTGGGTAACAGTGTAATTAGGGTAACCGTTTTGGCTCATTTGTGCCCATTAATGGATCAGCGAGTTATATTGCTTTGGATGAGGTGATTAACTCTGAGTCTGGTTCGCGGGAGAATGGTTGTCAGGATTCTATTTGTCGGATTACCCATGATCTGAATGTTGAGATTTCAATTTAAGCCAAATTCAAATTCTTCCAAAAGATTCATGGTTGATAAGATCTGATATTATTTGAGAGTTTTTATGTGGCAGTGATATGACAATTGTATATCATAAAAAATGTATATTTCATTAAGCATGAATGGGGATACTCTAAGTTGAACCAACTTAAAAAGAGAACACTCAGTGACACCATTAATAGAATATTATTAGGCATATTTGTTTCCTAATAAGTTTCGAACTCTTTTATTATATATATTCAGTCCATGACTCCTATTGGAGTACCTTTTCCCAAATATTCTCACATGGTATGAAGAGCCTAGGGCTAAAAAAAATTTTACGGTTGCCCTCTCTCCCTCTGGTTCGCCGCATCCCACCATGTCCACCCCTCCCTCCGCCGTTTCCTCTGTCATGACGGCAGCTTCATTCCCGTCGGAACCACCGTCAACCGCATAAATCACCACCGTTATTGCCTCAACCATACCTCCTTCGACAGTCTCCTTTGTGGTGGTGTCGACCCAGCAGACTTCAGGCGCCGTCTTCTCTCCGACGCCGCAGCAACAATACTGGGTACCTGCGCCAGAATATTCTTCCTCAATCTGGACGCCGCCCCACCAGTACCAGCTTCTCCACAATCTACTGGCGTCTCTTCCATGGCCATCGACGGTCCCTCAGGCAATTTCACAGCCCATCCCACCATATTCTCCTCAATTTTATGAGACCGTATCTTTGAATGATAGGTATTTCGGACGGCATTTGTGTCCGCAGGTCGCCCGCGCACACGAGTCGCGGTTTTTCTTCTCCGTTTCGGGATTTGATCGGCACCCCCCCCCCCCCCCCCCCCCGCGCGTAAGAGAGAGCCTTTACCTTTAGGAATCTTAACTCCTTAGAAGAGTCTTCCCTTTATAAGGGGGTGAAAATCCCTTGAGTTTTCCGGTGTGGGATAAAACACACTAGAAATCCATCATTTTCCCAATTTTTCCATTTCAACGAGTGAACTTCGAGAATCAATTTCTCATTCACCCGTTATCCGTTTTGAGCGTACCCTATATGGAATTGTAGCCCTTAACAGGGACAACCCGAAACCACTTTGACCCGACCCAAATCGGAAGTGGACAATCCGTTTTGACCATTTAATGCAATTTTTAACACATTTTTCCAACAATCCCCCACATGAATGAAAATTGATTTTCGACACTTAAAAAGACACGAAGAGAGGAGGACACGTTGTGTTCACCGGATGATCCTTGCATACAGAGAGGTAGGTTTTATCCTTTGAACCTTCCGTTGTAAAGACACGTTTATTTACTGGCTGTCTAGTAGACTCGATGTCCTTGAACTATACTGTCGTCGTGTAAACATTGACTTATCTTTACACAAGAACCTTCCAACTTTTTTCCATTCTCATGAGTGTGCCCGTTTTGGCCATGGGTCACCGTCCTGGTTCTGCAAGAGTTTCTAAAGAACTGAGCCTTTACAGTTCTCCTTTGAAGCGGCCCTCTTCTCTCTCACATAGGTGATTCTTTCACGAGTATCCCGCATACTCTTCCAACGTTATCGAGTAGATCAACATTTTAGAATCATTAAAGCAAACGTTTTTGCTAACCTCGTACGGGAGTCACTGTTTTAACGAGGAGTGGGTAGGAGTCCGGGACCCCCACAGTGACCATCCTTCGCTCTATAATTGAGTTGTCCCTTTTGAACCTAGGACCAACTAGGTTGGGTATCCACTATAGAACTTTTCAATTCACGGGCTTTAGTCCCATTCCTCGTGACAACTTCTCCAACAATTCTCTATCCAATGCCTTGGTTAGCGGATCCGCTATGTTATCCTTTGACTTCACGTAGTCAACAGTGATAACACCCGTTGTGAGGAGTTGTTTAATGGTGTTATGTCTACGACGAACGTGTCTAGACTTACCATTGTACATATTGCTCTGTACCCTTCTAATTGCCGTTTGACAATCGCAATGTATGCATATTGGAGGGACAGGCTTTTCCCAACTTGGAATATCCTCGAGAAAATGGCGTAGCCATTCAGCCTCTTCAGTGCACTTATTCAAGGCTATTAGTTCAGACCCCATCGTGGATCTAGCTATTAACGTTTGTTTTGAGGATTTCCATGACACGGTTGCACCTCCCAAAGTGAAAACATATCCACTTGTGGACTTGGAGTCCTTTATGTCGGATATCCAACTAGCGTCGCTATACCCTACAAGTACAGCTGGATATCTTCCATAGTGCAGTCCAAGGTTTTGGGTTTTACGTAAATACCTCAAAACCCTTACTATTGTCTTCCAGTGTTCATCACCGGGGTTGCTAGTATATCTACTTAGCTTACTAACCACAAAGGCAATATCAGGCCTGGTACAACTCATTAGATACATCAAGCTTCCAATAATTCTAGCGTATTCTACTTGAGAAATACACTCTCCACGATTTTTGGTAAGTTGTACGTTTTTATCTAATGGAGTCCTTTCCTCTTGATAATCATCCTTATTAAATTTCATAAGGATTTTATCAACGTAATGGGATTGGCTTAGCGTAAGACCGTCAGGTCCTCTAATTATTTTAATCCCAAGGATTAAATCGGCCAGCCCCATATCCTTCATGTCAAATTTAGAATTTAACATGCTTTTGGTAGAATTAATTATTAGATTATTGCTACCCACGATGAGTATATCATCCACGTATAAACATAAAATGACATAGCCGTCTACCGTGCTCTTCACATAGACGCATTTGTCACTTTCGTTTATTTTAAACCCATTAATTAACATTGCATGATCGAACTTTTCGTGCCACTGCTTAGGGGCTTGTTTCAATCCATACAATGATTTAATTAATTTACACACTTTCCTTTCTTGGCCTGGAACACGAAAGCCTTCGGGCTGTTCCATATAGATTTCTTCGTCTATATCGCCATTTAGAAAAGCGGTTTTTACGTCCATTTGATGAACTTCCAATTTCCGCAATGCGGCAATTGCTGGTATCATCCTAACGGAATTTATTCTCGTCACAGGAGAATACGTGTCAAAGTAATCATGGCCCTCACGTTGCTTGTATCCTTTGATTACAAGTCTGGCCTTGTACTTATCGATGGAACCGTCAGGTTTCATTTTATGTTTAAAAATCCACTTGGATCCCAAAGGTTTATTTCCCGGAGGAAGATCAACCAATTCCCATGTGTGATTTTTAAGGATAGAATCCACCTCACTTTTGATGGCTTCTTTCCACATAGGACCTTCGGTAGACGTCAAGCGCTTCCATATAAGTCTGTGGTTCATTTTCTACCAAACATGTTAGAAAATCCGGTTCATTTTCTACCATACATGTTAGAATATCCGAGTCAAATTCTACCAAGTATGTGAGAAAATCCGGTCCAAAGGATTTTTCAACTCTAGCACGTTTGCTACGTCTGGGTTCGGGTTCTTCTCCGGACCCCTCACTAGTATTTTCCATAGCTACGTCAAATGTTCGTTTTGACGTGCTTGGTCCTTCGTTGGACTTGCATGGAAATACGTCTTCAAAGAATGAAGCATTCCTTGATTCAATAATTGTGTTTTTATGTACATCCGGATTATTCGAATCGTACACTAAAAACCGATAAGCACTACTATTTTGTGCATATCCAATAAAAATACAATCCACCGTTTTTGGACCTATTTATATTTTCTTAGGTGTTGGTACAAGCACTTTTGTCAGACACCCCCACACTTTTAAATATTGATAGGAAGGCCGTCTGCCTTTCCACAACTCGTAGGGAGTTTTATCATATTTTTTCCGGGGAACCTTATTTAAAAGGTAATTGCTTGACAAGACTGCTTCGCCCCACATATTTTGTGGCAGGCCCGAACTTACTAGCATCGCATTCATCATATCTTTCAATGTGCGATTCTTTCGTTCGGCAACACCGTTTGATTGAGGTGAATAGGATGCGGTACGTTCATCTACTATACTCACGCTCGCACAAAAGTCACCAATTGTTGCTTCATACTCACCACCTCGATCACTTCTAACCGCTTTAATCCGTCGATTAAGTTGGTTTTCCACTTCATTCTTATAAAGAATGAATTTATCGATTGCTTCGTGTTTATTTTTTAATAAATAAACGTAGCTATAGCGAGTGCTATCATCGATAAAAGTAATAAAATATTTATTACCGCCACGTGTTTGTATTGATTTAAAATCACAAACGTCACTATGAATTAATTCAAGTGGTTCCGTTTTTCTTTCAACCGATTTGAAAGACGTTTTCGTTAGTTTTGCCTCTACACAAACTTCACATTTGTGCTTCACATCAATTGTGAATTTAGGAATGTGCTCCATGTTAATTAATCTACGTATAAAATTAAAATTAACATGTCCTAGTCTACCATGCCACACATTAGAAGACTCAAGCAAGTAAGCAGAAGGGATTTTATTATTATTAATAATAGTCATTACATTGAGCTTAAACAGCTCATCACATGTATACCCCTTGCCCACATACATTCCCGACTTAGACAAAACCAGTTTGTCCGACTCAAAGACCATGCGGAAGCCATGCTTGTTCAACAACGAGCCGGAAATCAGGTTTTTGCGTATCTCCGGAACGAACAGCACTTGGTTTAGAGTCAGCTCCTTGCCCGAAGTCATCTTCAGGACCACTTTGCCCACGCCTTCAACCGCGGAATGGGCTGAGTTTCCCATCCACACCTTTTCACCATTTGATGGCTCAAAAGTAGTGAATAACTCCCGGTTTGAGCAAATATGCCGGGTTGCACCGGTGTCCACGAACCACTCCTTGGAATTGGATCCAACGAGGTTGACCTCGGTCACCACGGCCGCAAGGATGATGTCTTCATCCTTTTGCCCACCTTGCACCAAGTTCACGTGAGAATCTTTCTTCCTCTTTGATGCCTTGCAATCCGCGGACTTGTGTCCGTTCTTGTTGCAATCGAAGCATTTTCCATTGAACTTTGTCTTGGAAACGCCTCCCTTGGGACCGAGCTTGCTCTTCCCATTATTTTTTATTTTTGGAGCCTTTTGCATGCTCCACCACGTTGGCCTTGCCGCCGTTAACGATTGGGAGTTTCTTATCATTCTTCCGGTTATCCTCTTCAATCCGTAGACGGAGGATCAATTGCTCCAAGTTCATTTCCTTTCGCTTGTGCTTAAGGTAGTTCTTGAAATCCTTCCAAGCCGGCGGCTATAAATGGATAATTGACGCCACTTGGAAAGACTCACTAACTGTCATTCCTTCATCTCGAATTTCGTTGAAGATCATTTGCATTTCCTCAACTTGACTCAAGACCGTCTTCGAATCCACCATTTTAAAATCAAGGAATCGACCAACAACAAATTTCTTTGTGCCGGCATCCTCGCTTTTATATTTGTGGTCCAAAGCATTCCATAGCTCCTTAGTCGTAGCTAATTTGCTATACACGTTGTACAAAGCATCATGCAGCCCGTTCAACACATAGTTTCTTCAAAGGAAGTCAGAATGCTTCCAAGCTTCAACCGCGTTGAAAGATTGCGCATCCACCTCACCCCCGGTTGCTACCGGCGCATCTTCGGTCAAGAACCTTGCAAGACCGAGAGTAGTAAGATAGAATAGCATCTTTTGATGTCGCCTCTTGAAGTTTAACCCATTAAATTTTTCGGGTTTCTCCACAGAGTTGCTCGGCACGGTAAGCATAGGGATTGCCCCTTGGTTGCCCAAAGTAGATGCACCGCGTTGTGAACCATTGTTCACCGGTGCTCCACTTTCAGAGTGATTATCGTTTGGCACGTTCTGCCCACCAACATTTCCAATTTCTTGCAAAGCCATTTTAACGTTTTCAACGTTTTCCGAAAACACAAAAAATAAGTTCGTTCACCGAAGTGACAAACTACGTTTTTAGATTGTTTACCGCAGTACAACAACCAAGGAAAATACGTTTTAGGATTGTTTACCGGAGTAGAACAATCAACGAATACGTTTTAAGATTGTTGGGTGTGTTTCGGAAAAACGAAGAACTATTAATTAATAAAAATAATTAATTAATTAATAAAATATATAAAGAAAAATAGAAATAAGATGGAGCAGATTTTAGGCAGAAAAATAGAATTAAGAAAGGTTAGACTCCATTTGATAACCCGCTTTCGCGGCGTTGTAGTAAAACGGAGTCTAACCTTTGGGTTTTTCCCCGAGTATCGTGTCTCTGAGGAGTGGCGGAGGGAAGTGTTGGTTTCAATATCGGTCACCGGTTAGTATGAATCGTTGCAAGCTTTCTCGAACGATTAATTGTGATAATGATTAAGTAAATAAAATTAAACAACAAAAGTAGTAGCGGGGAATTTTGTTAAATGACATTAATGAGTAAACTAAAACTAGTGAACATGCAAAATAACTTGAGAGAGAATATTAACTAATAAAAAATATTAAACTAGCAAACATGTGGATGAGTAAAGTTTCGAAAATAAAACACTTAAAAGGTAAATTCAATGTGACTAGTAACGAAAAATTAACTAATTAAAAGAGGGGTCTAGATTTGGGATTAAGGATCTTGGGTGTATTTGAATTATGAACAAATATGGGAAATTTTCTCCAATTTAAGAATAGTGATATATTAATTCTCATAGACAAGAACTTGATTTTAATTCCCCTAACATGTGCTATTTCTAGGCTTAGTTTAAAGTGTGTGAGATATGAGCTAAATTAAATTCTAAACTCATAGACAAGAAATAATTAATCTTCTAAAAATTAACAAGTGAAGTGATCAATTTCACAAATTACTCTTTCAATTTCATCTCAAACAACTAGTCCTAAAAATGGGAGACTTTTCTCAAATTCAATTCAATATTCAAGAACACTCATTAACCTAAATTCTATCCAAATCTAAACCCCATGGAAATTTAGCCTAACATAATTATCATGAAACTAACACTATTAATAAAACAGCTAGAGTAATTTGTAGATGAAATTAAACAGTAAATAAACATCATTAACAACTCAATTATCTAAGTAAACAGAAATTCAGAGTATGAAATAATACAGTCATTAAAACTGAAAGCTTATTGAAGTTTGAATCTAAGCATGAAATTAGGATTAAAATTGAAAGATAACAAAAGATTAACCAGAGTATTTTGAGCTCGGTTCTTCTTCCTAGCAGCTCGGATTTTTTCTGCCCGGAGCTACTTGCGGCTGAGTGATGTCGGATGAATTCTTTCCAGCTCCATCCTTTTGCCTCCTGCGAACTAGAGCTGGGGTGTGTATTGTTTCTGCGGCTGAATTCCTTCTTTTTTCCCTACTGCCGACAAGTAGCCAAGTAGGAAGTGCCTTCCTATTTTTTTCTTTGGCTATTAATTAGACAACCAGCTGCCCATTGTCATCTCTTCTCTCTTGGTCCAAAGATGGGACTCCCCACCCTTCTCATGTTTTGTTTTGGCCGACTCCCTCTTATCTTTTTTTTTGTTGTTGCTTTTCCTTTTCTTTTATTTTGTTTGTTTTTCTTTTATTTGCTTGGGTTTTTTTTGTAACGCAGCCTTGCTGCATTTTTTTGGGGTTTTATAATTTTTTTTGTTTGTTTTTCATTAATTCATTTATTTATTGCACTAAAAGAAATCAAATTCAAATATAACAAATCACAAAATAAAAAAAGTACAAATTAGTGAAAAAACACAAAAATCAATCCAAACACTAGAATTAAACACAAATCACTAAAAAATGTAAATTTCAACACTAATTTCAAACATTAACAAAAATGCAACAAAAATCCAGAAAAATGTAAAATTTTGCCCCGAGTTTGACAAGAAACGCTATAAAAAGTGAGTGAAAATATATGAACAAATCAGACTTATCAATTTCCTCACACTTAAGCGTTGCTTGCCTTCAAGCAACAAAACTACTCTCAAACATATTTTCAAGGCAAAATGTTTATAGTGCACACAACTCAAGGGCTCAAGATTACGCAGAATCAATCATCAATAGACTAAGATTCCAATCTACCTAACTATATTTTCATGAAAGCACACTAATAACTCAACTTTTATCACACAACATACTAATAAAAAAAAATCCTTTAATACTAGCATTTATGCAAAAACCGCTACTAATTAGTTATGTGCACAAGTCAACATTCACATTCAAAAACCCTCATCATCCTTGACTAGTCATGAAATACACACAAGCTCCCGTTCTAAAAATAGTTTTAGCTCTCCTATCATTTTTTTGTTCTTTTTTTTGGGATGATCTTGGGGGAGCTATAAACCAAGCCAAGTTGGCATGACTTTTATGGTAAACTAAATCATCGATTTGTGGGGCTATCTCATAAAATATATAAAATATACTCAACTCTCGCAGAATACGATAATGAGAAGAGCAACGCCCCTTCTCGGAGATGAGACTCCCAACGAAGACACTTCTCAAATCAATAATCAAGTACAACCACAATAGAGAAAGATATTCTATCAAATGCTAAAAGCAGAGCCTCATTCGAGGATAGAATTCTTTCTAATCCAAAGAATTTAAATTTTAAGCTAACCAAGGAGCATTGTATATATCCATGAAAAGAAAGTAAGACCGAACAACCATTCAAACCAAAAATCCAAACTTGTGCACACAACTTCAAAGTAGAAATCAAGCATATATACTAATATTTAAAGATTTTTTTAAAAGTATAATGGAAATAAAAAGATTAGTTATAACAAAACTTTCAAAAAAAATAGTTAAAGTAGATTACACCTTAGCTTATTACTGATCTTAACTTAGTTCACCTGAGCCTCTTGTCATGCACACTAGATCAGTCCATTGCCCTGTTCATAACCCTCCTCACACATGGAGAATAGACCTTGTCCTCGAGGTCTCAAAATAAAATCAAAATGAAACAGGGCAAATCTACAGTTTTTTTCAAAAACACCCTCCTCACACTTAAGATGACTCACAAATAAACACACATGGAGGGCGAAAATTGATATAAAAAGTAAGAAGTACTCCCCTTGTGCTCAACATTGAAGAAGATTTGAAAGAGCAAGCACAATGAAAATTTAGTCCAATCGGGGAACTCCTGTATTTAACCTGAAAAAGCTAAGGAAAAAAATATGAATTAAAAGTTAAAACTAACACACAAACAAAATAAAAAAAAAAAGAAATAATTTTTGTTTTGTTTTTCTTTTTGTGCAGTTTTTCAGTTTTAGTTTTTTTTTTTTTCTTTTTGCATTTTTTCATAATTTTTTGAGTTTTTTTTCTTTTTAACACCTAGGTTGCCTCCCAAAAGCGCTTCTTTAACGTCACTAACTTGACGTTTTTATCCACTTTTTCCTTGACCTTCCAACTCTGGGATCATACAGCTTGACCATCACGACTCTTCTTGTGTACCACCTTTGTTTCATCAAAAACTCACAAGCATGAACAAAGACCGGTGCATCTTCCTCATTGCTAGATGGCAAAATAAAATAAGGAAAGTCATCCTTATTATCCAGATCATCATGAAGCTCAACAGTTTTGTGTCATGTACTAGTATCAAGTATATTAAGAAGAAAGTCAATGGACTCCTCCATGCTTGTTTCTTCCCCAATCCTGGCATCTTCTTCATCAACTTCCACATCCAAAGTCTCCAATAGTAGATCAAGGAGCTCCTCAATTTCATTGATTTTCTCGGGAGTTTTCTTTTTAAATTCTTCACATGATGCAACCGTGATTATTGCAAATTCCTCCTCACAGTGAGATGCCTCATCAAATTCAACAAGACATGATGTCAAAATATCACCCTTTTCAACTCTACTTTCACACAAAATGTCTCCCACTTCCACATTCTCTGAAATTGGCTCAAAGATCTCTCCACTTTCACTTTCATAATCTTCAGTAAATGTCTCATTTTGTTTTTCCGATGAGCCTTGTTTTTCAGTGGACATCCATCTCTCGTCTGTGGATTCTTTATCGAATGTGGGTGCTTCTGGGCTAGCATTCACCGAATTTTCCCAATCTGCCCCGAAATGACTCAGCTTATTGACCTGACATGATTGTGATTTGAGATTCTTCACTTGACTTGCGAGGTTGTCAATTATTGTTGTGAGGGCAGAAATTAGATCGATGTCTTGAAGTGTCGTCTCGGAAGAAGATTCTGTCTCATAGTACCAATTCTTAGCATTTGATACCACATTCTCCATGAATGTTTCACTCTCTTCCGGTGTCATGTCGAGAAAAGAACCAATTTTTGAATAATGGTCCAATTCTTTTTTACTTACAAATTGAAGTCCATAGTAGAAATAGAACATCAAGTCATAAGCATCCATCAACTGTGCAGCACACTTTCTGTGTAGGCCTTTGTATCGATCCCAAGCCTCACTTATTGTTTCCATCGGAGCTTGCCTGAAATTTTGAATTAAAGTTTTGATGTGTGCAACCGCCGATGGAGGAAAATACTCATGAATGAACGCCTGATGAAGAGCATTCCAGGTGGTGAAATGACTAGGTGGAAAAGAGTTTAACCACCGAATAGCCTTATCCCGGAGAGAGAATGGGAATAAGATAAGCTTCACGGTGTCAATTGGGACTCCACTGATCCTGAATGTTTGACACGTTCTATTAAACCACAACATATGCACCATGGGATCTTCATGTTTCAAACCGCCAAATTGATTAATCGATATCACTTGAATGATATCAGGATTAATCTCAAAATCAGTGACATCGATTGGCGGAATGCTGGTGCTATCTTCCTCAAAAAGGTCCAAGGTTAAGGCTTCAAGCACGGTTAGCCTCTCCCTCATCATGATGAATTTTTGTTCAGGCCATCTCAATGTTCTTTTAGGTTAGAGAGGAAATGATAGCAACTTGCGATGCTTGAAAGAGAGAGAATTTACAAACTAATCCTGCAAACTTGAGAAAACAACACAAAAAAAACAGAAAATAAAGGAGAAAGTCTCACTAACTCGGGTTCGCCTATGCCAATAATAAAAACCAACTTACAACCGTGCCACTCCCCGGCAACAGCGCCATTTGATAACCCGCTTTCGCGGCGTTGTAGTAAAACGGAGTCTAACCTTTCGGTTTTTCCCCGAGTATCGTGTCTCTGAGGAGTGGCGGAGGGAAGTGTTGGTTTCAATATCGGTCACCGGTTAGTACGAATCGTTGCAAGCTTTCTCAAACGATTAATTGTGATAATGATTACAACAACAACAACATCCAAGCCTTAGTCCCAAAAGATATTGGGGTCGGCTAACATGAATCGATACATGATATCACAACCAAAAGGAAAAGAAGGAATAAAGATAAAAAGATAAGCTATTATGAAAAGATAATATAAAAAAGATGAATATATATAGAAATGATAATTGTGATAATGATTAAGTAAATAAAATTAAACAACAAAAGTAGTAGCGGGGAATTTAATTAAATGACATTAATGAGTAAACTAAAACTAGTGAACATGCAAAATAACTTGAGAGAGAATATTAACTAATAAAAAATATTAAACTAGCAAACATGTGGATGAGTAAAGTTTCGAAAATAAAACACTTAAAAGGTAAATTCAATGTGACTAGTAATGAAAAATTAACTAATTAAAAGTGGGGTCTAGATTTGGGATTAAGGATCTTGGGTGTATTTGAATTATGAACAAATATGGGAAATTTTCTCCAATTTAAGAATAGTGATATATTAATTCTCATAGACAAGAACTTGATTTTAATTCCCCTAACATGTCCTATTTCTAGGCTTAGTTTAAAGTGTGTGAGATATGAGCTAAATTAAATTCTAAACTCATAGACAAGAAAGAATTAATCTTCTAAAAATTAACAAGTGAAGTGATCAATTTCACAAATTACTCTTTCAATTTCATCTCAAACAACTAGTCCTAAAAATGGGAGACTTTTCTCAAATTCAATTCAATATTCAAGAACACCCATTAACCTAAATTCTATCCAAATCTAAACCCCATGGAAATTTAGCCTAACATAATTATCATGAAACTAACACTATTAATAACACAGCTAGAGTAATTTGTAGATGAAATTAAACAGTAAATAAACATCATTAACAACTCAATTATCCAAGTAAACAGAAATTCAGAGTATGAAATAATACAGTCATTAAAACTGAAAGCTTATTGAAGTTTGAATCTAAGCATGAAATTAGGATTAAAATTGAAAGATAACAAAAGATTAACCAGAGTATTTTGAGCTCGGTTCTTCTTCCTAGCAGCTTGGATTTTTTTCTGCCCGGAGCTACTTGCGGCTGAGTGATGTCGGATGAATTCTTTCCAGCTCCATCCTTTTGCCTCCTGCGAACTAGAGCTGGGATGTGTATTGTTTCTGCGGCTGAATTCCTTCTTTTTTCCCTACTGCCGACAAGTAGCCAAGTAAGAAGTGCCTTCCTATTTTTTTCTTTGGCTATTAATTAGACAACCAGCTGCCCATTGCCATCTCTTCTCTCTTGGTCCAAAGATGGGACTCCCCACCCTTCTCATGTTTTGTTTTGGCCGACTCCCTCTTATCTCTTTTGTTTTTTTTTTGTTTTTTTGTTGTTGCTTTTCCTTTTCTTTTATGTTGTTTGTTTTTCTTTTATTTGCTTGGGTTTTTTGTAACGCAGCCTTGCTGCATTTTTTGGGGGTTTTATAATTTTTTTTGTTTGTTTTTCATTAATTCATTTATTTGTTGCACTAAAAGAAATCAAATTCAAATATAACAAATCACAAAATAAAAAAAGTACAATTTAGTGAAAAAAACACAAAAATCAATCCAAACACTAGAATTAAACACAAATCACTAAAAAATGTAAATTTCAACACTAATTTCAAACATTAACAAAAATGCAAAAAAACGCAGAAAAATGTAAAATTTTGCCCCGAGTTTGACAAGAAACACTATAAAAAGTGAGTGAAAATATATGAACAAATCAGACTTATCAGCTACGCACGATGTCCTAAAAACGTATTCGTCGCCTCCCACGATGCTAGGAGTGTTGCAACGACCATTTCCCAGGATACGGTGGCTAACGAACGATCGTTTGAGCACACAAACGAAAGTCCCGGCGAACTGCAACAATAGCAGAACACTAGGTAATTTTTCAGAGAGCTGAAGGTGTTTTTGAGAACTAAAATACGTGTATGATTGGTTGTGAACGTGTGTTGGTGCAAAGCACCTGTCAGCTATTTATAGGAGGATTTGTTGTGTGTTAAATGGGGTGTTAATGGATCTGAACGTTGGACATCAATGACCAGTCCGTTGGGCATTGAATCGTCCATAAACTGTCCATTTAACGCAGCATTGAAAGAGAAGAACGTTGGGCATTTATTGTTGTAACGGACCAGAAGACCTCCACCAGAACACCTCGAGGTGTTCTGGTCTGAAGCCACCAGAAGACCCCAAGGCCTTCTGTCCGAAATCCAACAGAAATCCTCAGGTCTTCTGATCCAACAGAAACCCTCAGGTCTTCTGATCCAACAGAAACCCTCTTAGGTTCTCTGGTGTCCAACAGAAACCCTCTTAGGTTCTCTGGTGTCCA
Organism: Cuscuta europaea; assembly: GCA_945859875.1. Classification (NCBI taxonomy): domain Eukaryota; kingdom Viridiplantae; phylum Streptophyta; class Magnoliopsida; order Solanales; family Convolvulaceae; genus Cuscuta; species Cuscuta europaea. The sequence goes on along the minus strand of CAMAPE010000068.1, from coordinate 790,189 downwards.
ACTGAAACCCTCTTAGGTTCTCTGGTCCGGAAGGCAACAGAAAGTGGAGCAGTTCTGGAAAAAATAAAACGTTATGGGAAGAACAAAAAATTAGACCGTATCTTTGAAGAGGCTTTGATTGGCACCCCCCCCCCCCCCCCCCCCCCCCGCGCGCGCGTAAGAGAGAGCCTTTACCTTTAGGAATCTTAACTCCTTAGAAGAGGCTTCCCTTTACAAGGGGGTGAAAATCCCTTGGGTTTTCCGGTGTGGGATAAAACACACTAGAAACCCATCATTTTCCTAGTTTTTCCATTATAACGAGTGAACTTCGAGAATCAATTTCTCATTCACCCTTTATCCGTTTTGAGCGTATCATATATCGAATTGTAGCCCTTAACAGGGAAAATCCGAAACCACTTTGACCCGACCTAAATCGGAAGTGGACCCCACTCAAATAATTGCCCCAAAATGACCATTTAATGCAATTTTTAACACATTTTTCCAACACTATCCGCAGTGTACATCTCCATAACTCTCTCTAGGGTTACCCACCCGTAACGCCTAGGATTTTCCGCCGCCGCCGGCTTCAACCAGGCCAATGCCAGGAGTCCATGCGAAGCGAGGTTTCTGTTGCCGAGCTTCGTTCTCGAAGCATCGGTGCGTACCCATTGGATTTTGATTCATTCGGAGAGTTGGCCTCAGACGATTTGGAAGGGCAAACTTTGGTTTTGTTTTGGGATGGGTTCAAGTGATCGTGTTTAACGAGTATAGGAGGGAGCAAGGGCGACTGTTTGGAAAGCGTGGTAGACAAGTACAGACAGATGGCTTTGGAGGAGGAGGAAGAGCTGGATCTCGACGATACGGAGGCGAGTGAGGGGGCGAAGGAGGAGAACAGGCCGGGCTTCCCTGTGGTCGGGGTGCTGCTGATGGACCGAAAGGTCCAATTTCCGGCGATAAAAGAGATGGTAGCATCGCTATGGAGACCAGGTAAACGCCTATCAGTGAAAGAAGTTGAGGAGAAAAGGTATCTGTTTACTTTTTATCACCGATTAGATATGAATCGTGTTTTAGATGGAGGAACATGGCAATTTGAGAAAATTTATTGTTATTAAAAGAGGTTAAACCTGATGATATTCCTCACAAAATTGTCCTGAATGAGGCTGATTTCTGGGTCCAGGTTCATAATGTGCCTTATAGTTTGGTCAATTTAGGTACGACCAGGAAAGTTAGAAATTTTATAGGAAAGTTTATAAAATACGATGATAATCAAAATAGTGAAAAGTGGGAGGCCTATATGAGAATACGAGTGTGTATGAATGTGGAAAAGGTTCTGGAAAGAGGTATTAATCTGAAGAAGGATGGCAAAAGTTACTGGGTTGATTTTAAATATGAGAGATTGCCAAACTTCTGTTTTATTTGTGGGTTAATTGGACACTCAGACAAATTTTGCCACTTGACTATGAAGAAGATCCTGTTTTGGAGAAAAAGTTTGGAGTTCATCTTAGAGAAGGTAATTGAGGGAAGACGAGCCCTATAGGGGAAACCAATGGTTGCTGGAGGGTTCTTCGAGCTCTGGCAGGGACCAGAGGTACGGGGAAGGGGCTAAAACCGAGGATAGGGTGAGGGTCGGGAGAAAAGAATCAGGGGCTGAGTCAGAACAGAGTACAACAAAGGTGTAGGAGGCGAGCATAAGGAAGAAGGCACAGGAGAACAAAAGCGCAGGAGGTTATGGGAGACACAGAGAGATGATCTGCAAGGGAAGAAAAATATGGCACTGGATGGGACAAAAAACGGGGAGGAGGCGGGCTTTGAGCAGTAGGCCCGCCTATGAAGACTAAGAACCAAAGGCCAGGAATCTTGATAAGGGTGCAGAGCAAGCACATTGGGAGGCAGACTATTATTTTTTATTTTAGCTTCTATTACTTTTGAGACTGTTCTGTTTGTTTTTTATTTTGGTTTTCTATTATGATTCCTGTTTGTAAGACATTGAGTTTGGATGTGAGTAACAGTGGAATTAGGGTAACCGTTTTGGCTCATTTGTGCCCATTAATGGAACAGCGAGTTATATTACTTTGGATGAGGTCATTAACTCTGAGTCTGGTTCGCAGGACAACGGTTGTCAGGATTCTATTTGTGGGATTACCCATCATCTGAATGTTGAGATTTCAATTTCAGCCAAATTCTTCCAAAAGATTCATGGTTGATAAGATCTGATATTATTTGAGAGTTTTATGTGGCAATAATATGACAATTGTATATCATAAAAAATGTATATTTGATGAGCATGAATGGGGATACTCTAAGTTGAACCAACTTAAAAAGAGAACACTCAGTGACACCATTAATAGAATTTTATTAGGCATATTTGTTTCCTAATATGTTTCAAACTCTTTTATTATATATATATTCAGTCCAGGACTCCTATTAGAGTACCTTTTCCCAAATATTCTCACATGGTATCAAGAGCCTAGGGCTAAAAACATTTTTTACGGCTACCCTCTCTCCCTCTGGTTCGCCGCAGCCCACCATGTCCACCCCTCCCTCCGCCGTTTCCTCTGTCACTACGGCAGCTTCATTCCCGTCGGAACCACCGTCAACCGCACAAATCACCACCGCATAAATCACCACCGTTACTGCCTCAACCATACCTCCTTCGACAGTCTCCTCGGCGGTGGTGTTGACCCAGCAGACTTCAGGCGCCGTCTTCTCTCCGATGCCGCAGCAACAATACTGGGTACCTGCGCCAGAATATTCTTCCTCAATCTGGACGCCGCCCCACCAGTACCAGCTTCTCCACAATCTACCGGCGTCTCTTCCATGGCCATCGACGGTCCCTCAGGCAATTTCACAGCCCATCCCGCCATATTCTCCTCAATTTTATGGGCCTTCGTTCGCTGGATCTCCTGGAATCACACGGCCATCTCACGACCCAATTATGTGTGGGTCTTCTATGGCCTTATTGGCGCAGCCCCTCTCTCATGGTGCCAATGTCAGTCAGATTGTTACTATCAAGCTCAAAGCTGATGAAGATTACCTTACCTGGCTGGCGCACACAATTTGAATCTTTTCTGGTATCTCAGGGTCTCTTTGGAGTGATTGATGGTTCCATCCAGGTACCACCTATGTACACGCTGAATTTTAATAATCATCAAATCGTTAATACTGATTACTGTCATTGGCTTAGGGTAGATTAAACTATTCGTTCTTGGTTGTTTGCTACCCTATCCCGGGAGGTATTAACTGATGTGCATGATATTAAACATTCAGCGGCTATATGGACTCGTTTACAAACACGTTTTATGTCATCTAGTTTACCTAGAGCCATGGACCTTAAGCGCACTTTAAATTCAATTAAAAAGAAAGAAAACCAGTCCATGGAACATTATTTGCATGATATTAAAAATCTGGCTGATGCTCTAGCTTCCATAAATTCTCTTGTGACCGATAAAGAAATATTGGAATGTACTTTGAATGGTTTGGAACCTGAATACGCGTCTGTCGTGGGCACCATATCTTTATTCCCGCATGAATTTCCGCCTGATATTCTACAACCATGATTGCTTGAGGCGGAACAACGCGTACTTCATCATCGTCGTCAGGAGTCTTCAAACTTGCAGCAGGCCTTCGGTGCGCAAGCTGGTCCAAACCAGCCGGGTTTGCATCACCGGACAACAGCAGGCATACCGCGGTAGAGGAGGCCGCGGAAGAGGCGGCCGTGGCAGGGGTCGTGGACGGTATCAGCAGTTTTATCAGTCGGCCACCGTCGTTCCACAACCGCCGGCAGTATCTGGATCCTCGGCCGCAGGGGGTGCTTCCACCTCGAGTACACATAATGCTTCCGCGGGTAATTCTGTCATGTCCAATTTAAATATTAATGTTAAATCTACTTATGGTACTCAATTTCATTATGCAGGTTTCCCATCAGCTGAGGGTATTCTTGGCTCCGTTCCTTCCCCAGTTGTGTGTCAAATTTGATTCTCTGCAGGTCACTTTGCACTACACTGTCTGTCACGTTTTACTCCGGCTTCTACGCCTGCTTTGGTTGCTCCCAGTGGGAAATCCAACGATGCTTTGTGGTATCCGGACTCCGGTGCTTCTGCTCACATGACGTCGTCTTAAGGTATTTTGTCAAATAAATCCCCTTACTATGGCTCCATCACTGTTAGTGTAGCGAATGGTACTACTCTTCCTATTGCTAATATTGGAAATATTTAATACTCTCAGTCGCCCATTGTCATTAATATCTGTTTTTCATGTGCCTCGACTTAAATTTAATTTAATTTCTATTCAAAAATTATGTGCTGATAACAACTGTGTTGCTATTTTTGACAAAAATTATTTTTTTGTTAAGGACAAAACTTCGGGGGCAGTTCTTCTTCAGGCGCGTTGACGAGCACTTTGTCACGGTGCGTCAAAATAAATTCAATACTAGCACTTATACGTAGTATAACGTAGTAGAGTTCGTATCCACAGGGAAATGAATAATTCTCTTTTTATGAAACTAGTAAATAAAAGGGGGGTTTTGGGATTGAATGATTTAATTTAAAAACTAAGATGAACAACCTATATGTGTTTTAATTCAAAGATAAAAGAACTTGGCATTGCTACTTTCTACTTGTTGATATATTTTAGTCGATCATTGTTATATCTATAACTTATTCCCTCTCAAATACTCAATCGAGGAGTATATCCAATTCATCGACGGTAGTTATTAACAACGACCGTTCATTAATAACCCTTACTATTAGTCAAGTATAGTAGAACACCGCCATATACCGACTTGATAGTAGCATTTAATCTCTTAACTCCTTGATGAAATCAATTGAGATTGATAACCTCAACACAACGGTTTCGGTTTAACCAACAAAATTAATCCCTCTTAAGTTTATCAACCATGACCGTGCATTAATAAACCGAAGTTACTTACTTGTGAAACCATCAATGATTAACCATAGGTTCGTTGATTGTTTCTAGTAATAATTAATATATGAAACAAAACTAGTTGATCCTTTAAGTAATGTTCAAAATATTAATATGAAATATGGATAGGAATTAATTAATATTCAACGAAGAATATTATTAAAGGAGATGAATCCTACTATAATTAATATCAAGATGTTAACTAATTGTCATGTTAGCAACACTCCCCAATATTAATATAGAGGAAGAAAATACTACTCTAACTAATGTCAAGATGTTAACTAATTGTCATCTTAGCAACACTCCCCAACATTAATATAGATATATGTTAGGCCCTAGATTTTGTGTAAACAGTTTTGATGATGCCAAAGTATTTCCCCCTTCTTTTAGGGAAATATCTGAAATCGTCGAAAAGATTTAAAAGTCTATTCACCCCCCCCCCCCCCCCTCTAGACTTTTACCCTATCCGGGACCATCAAGATAGTATTAAGGAAAGAACTAATAATTAATATTCAAGGGAAGAAGTTAAGAAAATAACTCACAACTTTAATAATCAACAAGCTTCAAGAGCAACACCAAGAATTGGAACTTTAGCTCCTCATTTGGAGACTAAACATAGCTAGAAAAATATAAAGAAATGCTATTCTAAATTGAGCTTAAGAGTATGGAAGAAGGGATTGATTTTTAGAGAAGAAAAAGAGTGTTGTTTCTAGGTTTTTTTCAACACCTTTGGCCGGGTACCCAACCGGGTCAAGTACTTACCCGACCGGGTCCGGTCAAAATCAGATAATTCGCCACGTTCTGGTGATCTTCGCACGTCGTTTTGTCTCGGGTCACATCTGACCCGACCGGGTCAAGTAGGGGACCCGACCGGGTCCAGTGACTTTCTTGGCAATTTCGTCTGTTAAATCCTACCCGACCGACCGGGTGGGGGTTTCTACCCGGTCGGGTTTCGCTCCTGGGCAGTCACATTTCTTGTTTTCTTCTCTTCAAAGTCTTCCTTTCCAACACCACTAATCCTAACTATACTTTACAACTTATAAATAAAGAATAAAATACAATTACAACTGAAATTACATAAATGTTTTCAAACTAAATAAAATGTCAAACAATCAACATAAATCAAACATAAAAACGTGCAATTATGCACTACTAATTAGTGTGCATCACGCGTCATAATGATAATCTCTATCCTATCAACCTTAGTCCGTCTGTACCTTTAGGCAGGCTTTAGCTTTAGCCACTATTTCTTTTCCTGGTCCTGTGTGGCACCGTAGATTAGGTCATTGTGGTGAGTCTGTTTTACGTCTGTTGCGTAGTAGAAAACTTATTTCTAGTTCCTCAAATTTTGAACATGATTGTATTTCGTGTTGTTTGGGTAAGTCCCAACGGTTACCTTTTTCGGATGCTAGTCATACTACTTCTGCTCCTTTACAGTTAATTCATTCTGATGTGTGGCAATCTCCTGTTCTTTCTAATTTAGGATTTAAATATTATGTGTGCTTTATTGATGATTTTTCTCATTTTACTTGGGTGTTTCCTTTGCGCACCAAAAATGAAGTTTTTCACCAGTTTCGTCTTTTTAAACTTTTAGTTGAAAATTTATTCAATTCTAAAATTAAAATTTTTCAAAGTGATGGAGGGGGTGATTTTGTTAATTCTCATATGCAAAAAAAAATCTCTGAAAATGGCATCTATTTTCAAAAATCATGCCCTCATACTCCTTAACAAAACGGTGTTGCTGAACGCAAACATCGTCATATTTTAGAATTTGCTAGGACTATGCTTCTCACAGCCTCTATTCATAGCACCTTTTGGGTAGATGCTATTTTTACAGCTTCATATATTATTAACAGGCTTCCTACTCCTAATTTGTTTGGTGTTTCTCCATATGATATTCTTTTTCAAAAACCTCCTGATTATAGTTTACTACAGGTTTTTGGGTGCGCTTGTTATCCCATTTTTTGGCCTCTTCTTCAAATAAACTCTCTCCTCGTTCTATGCAATGTGTTTTTCTTGGCTATGCATCCGGGTTTAAAGGATACCGTTGTTTGGATCCCAAGTCTGACAAAGTTTATATCAGTCGGCATGCTCGCTTTCATGAAAATATTTTTCCTTATGCCACATTGTCTTCCTCTACGGGTCATCCTTCCTCTGAATATAGTCCTCTCATTACTGATTTCACTCTCACAAACACCACCCCCTTTCCTCCTAGTTCGGCCACTACTCCCCCCATACATGTTCCTGCCATAACCGAACCACCTCACCCCTTAGCCGAAGGTTTCCCACCATCGGTCCCCAGTCCATCCCCTCTACATCCGTCACCCATCACCAACCCCATACCCCCTTCTTCTCCATCCGACCATTTCCCCACACCGGCCGCATCCGTCACCTTGCCAACCGAATCTTCCGCCACTGCTCTCCCTGACTCTTCCCCTCCACCGCAAGCTAGTTCTGCCCCCTTAACCAATACTCACCCCATGCAGACCAGGGCGAAGTCGGGAATTTTTAAACCAAAAACGATTTTTAATTTAAACACGGTTGCTTTATCAGCTGATCCTACTTGTTTTTCAGAGGCTAATAAATAGTTAAAATGGTGTGAGGCAATGGCTGAGGAATTTAATGCTCTTATTTCTAATAATACTTGGGATTTAGTGCCATTTGATAAAACTAAAAATGCCGTGGGTTCTAAGTAGATTTTTAAGACTAAATATAATTCAGATGGTTCCATTGAGCGCCATAAAGCTCGTTTGGTAGCTCAAGGGTTTAATCAACAGACAGGCGTAGATTTCTCTGAAACTTTTAGTCGAGTTATTAAACCCACCATTGTTCGTATTGTCCTTACACTAGCTATTTCTTTTGGGTGTGTTATTCGTCAGTTGGATGTCAAAAATGCCTTTTTGCATGGTCACCTCACCGAGGAAGTATATATGCGTCAGCCGCGGGGTTTCATTCATCCTTTGTTTCCTAATTATTTATGTCGATTGCGAAAAGCAATTTATGGTCTTAAACAAGCCCCGCGTGCATGGTTCCACCGATTTAGTAGCTTTCTTTTGACTCATCATTTTACTTGCAGCAAGTCTGATAATTCATTATTTATTTACCGCCAGAATAATAATGTTATTTATTTATTATTATATGTAGATGATATAATTATTACTGGTATTTCTTCCGCTGCTATTAATTCCTTTATTCAGCTTGTTGCTAAGCATTTTGCTATGAAAGATCTCGGTGATCTTAACTATTGTCTCGGTGTCCAGGCTGTCCGTTCCACAAAAGGTTTATTCCTCTCTCAGCATAAATATGTTTCTGATCTTCTCTCTTGTTTCCATCTCCACACTATTAAATCTGTTCGTACTCCACTTGCTACTCACACCTCTTTATCCCTCACTGATGGGGAGCTTCTTGCAGATGCCACTGAGTATCGCAGTAAGGTTGGTGCATTACAGTATTTAACTTTGACACGACCCGATATTACCTATGTTGTGCATTTAATGTCTCAGTTTATGCATGTCCCTCGTACTACTCATCTATTTGCGGTCAAGCGCATTTTTAGATACTTGCAGGGAACACTTGATCATGGATTATGGCTTCAGCCGACCACTCAGGCTACCTGTGTGATGGCTTATTCAGATGTAGATTGGGCAGGCTGCCCAGATACGTCCTGCTCTACGACTGGCTTTGCAGTTTTTTTGGGCCCCAATTTTGTCTCGTGGAAGTCCAACCGCTCTAAGTCCTCCACTGAAGCCGAGTATAGAGCTGTTGCTTGGATTTCCGGTGACTGTACCAGTTCAGTTGTTCTGTGATAACATATTTGCATCCTATTTGACTGTCAATCCTGTCCAGCATGCTCGTAGCAAGCACATCCGGATTGATTACCATTTTGTCCGAAAACGTGTGGCTCATGGAGACCTCGTCGTGAAGTACATCCCTACCCAACAAAAGCAACCACTCACAAATGTATGTCTTCAACACAAACTACAACAGTGAACTCCCAACTTACCCCTCATTGGGAATGGTTTACTCTCGATCCTATTCTATGAACCAGACAGAGCGCGGTGCTCTACGAGGACATTCAAATTTTAAGTGGTCCTCGCTAGAATGTATACTTTCCTACACATGCTTCGAGGGCGATGTAATATGTTTCCTGAGTTAAGAATTTATTCTTAGTGGAGGTTTTGACGAGGCATCACCTTATTGTAAGCAAGGGTGGAGATCCTTTCCGCACCGAGCAAGGCGCCAAGAGCATTAGTGATAGTTCATAGAGTACTTAGACAGTCAGACAACTCCCTTTCACCACAAAGATTTCTCACCTCACGGACTTCATGACTCTTAGGGGGTGTATTGTATTATGAATTAGTGGCAAAATTTTAAAATTCCATGAATTTTAAAAATTTATGTGTATTCAATGTAGACTTTTAAAAGTCTACAAAATGTAGGTGTATTCAAAACTCCATTCATTCTTATTGACTTCTAAAACCATGGATTCTCGTGGACTTTTAACTCATTCTTAGTACTTTAATCCTCTGCAATTATCTCCTCTCCTCATCAAAGATTTCCGTGGACTTTTATGTTGTCTTCTAATCGTCACAAGTACGTGTAGATCTGGTTGCAAAATAACACTAGATTTGGCTAATTATTTATCTGGGGTTACAAACCGGCTCACAAGCCTTGGACTAATACTGCACGGAGTGAGAGGTGGGTAACATGACGGTCTCAATATGCAAGATTTGAAAATTAAATTCTGTTTTTTTTTTCATTTTGTGATAAATAAAATTCAACAAGGAGATTCTACATTATTACGGATACACAAGATAAACTTTGATGGTGTTTAATCCAATTACGAGAGCTTAATCTACGAGAGCAGATGAAATTTAGGCAACATAAGGTAGTATTATTATTATTATTCCGGAATTCGGATCCTTGGTAGGATGTGTACAAGAAGTATTTATAGTATCCTTACGAGAGCAGATGAAACTTAGACAGCGTAAGGGAGTACTTTAATTCAATTTGAGCCATGGTCGTAATCCATGGTACCATCACGAGTCCCCTACTCTCTGAAATCAGTCGGGCTGTTATTTTAGGAGAGTATTAGGCCTTTCAAATTTGAATTCCTTTTATGGCGTCGTCTGCATTAAATGCGGTTTATAAAACGGCACACGTCTGTGGCTTACACGAGTTCTGAACCTGTCTTTTCGGCCGCAACACTCGATTACTTAGACACGAGTATTCAAGCGGTTCTCGAGAAGAGTTGTCACATCACCTCTATATAAGGTGAGCTTCTCCCTCAACGAAACCTTTTCAGAATCATTTTTATTTCAAATTCTTTTGAGGCTCTTGATTCGCAAACTCTTAGAGGCCCAACTCCCGTCATCCACTTCACACTACTTAGTTCTTCATTCAGGCTAGTTCTATGTCATCTTCCCAAACTGTTCCTCTTCATTATGTCTTCTATGAGGATGAGGGGTCTGGTTCCTGCCGACCCCAATCCCGATGGATTCACGTGGTGTTGAGACCCACTTTTATCTATATGCCGATTTTGCTCAGGGGGTCTTGGCCATTTTGATTTTGGACGCTGAGTTTTCTGAGGTATTTAGCTTTTCCAACTTGTAATTGTTTCAACTTATGTTAAACGAAATTACTTGGTAGACCTAATGAAATTGAATTGATCTTAGGCTTTCATCCTGGTGGCTTCAAGCTCCACTCACTTAGATCAGGAGTTAGCGGAGGCTCGGGGCCCATGTGATGAGCAAGAGAAAGCCATGGCAGACCTGAAGCCCAAGTTTGGGGCTGTGGAGGTTGCCAAGGCTGCTGCTGAGAAGGAGGTCGATGCCTTGGAGAAGAAGTTGGATGATGTCGTGGTTGCTCATGCTACAATTGAAGAATCCTGGCGAATTAAGGAGGAGGAGTTGAAGAAGAAGATTGAGGAGGCCGGGAGCGAAGCCATTCAGACCTTCATGAGCAGGGATGCCTTCCAGGCCGACCTGGAACACGTTTTTAATGAGCATCAGGCTTAAATTGCCCTGGAATGGTTATCAACCCCTGATGGGGAAGATAAACTAGCGGAGGAGGGGGCATATGCTTCTAATTAGGGAAATTCGATACGCAGAAGTTTATTTATGAGGCTCTACTGAAAAGAGACTCCTTCTTCTCTGCGGAGTCCTGGGGGTTGCCTGAAATGATTGCAAACCCAGAGACCCCTTTGGGTCGACCTATCCTTGATGCTCTTTTTCTTCCTCCTCCCGAAGCTTGAATTTATTTTATGACTTCCAAACATTAGCAATCTCTAATTTCCAGGCATGCGTGCTTATTTTCGTTTTCCGCCGTGAGGTGGCTTGTAACCAAACATCCTTACTTTCTTTTTCTTGCACATATTTTATCAATGGTTATTGTCTTATTGTTTTGGTTTCTCTGTTTGTTTTCAACCTTTTCAAAATCCCTGAGGCCTTCCTGCCTTACTCCAGGCTAGTTTGCTTTCCTCTGGTTGTGTCAGACCTCTGAGGAGTTTACCTCTGACTCTGTCTTCGTTTGGGGCCTGTGTTTTCCAGGCTTGAGGATGGTCTCTAGGCCTCCCTGCTAGCTTTACTGTTTAGGCCATTTAGCTTGTTTAGACACCAATATCCTTACTTGTTTTGTGCCTTGGATTTCCGGCCAAGGTTGTCTCTCCTGTTTTAAGGAAGACTTTACCAATTTTCTAACCCTTAGGCTCTTATTAGTTGAGCCAGATTGGGTGGGCCTATCATCAGGGTTGCTTTGACCCAGTGATGAGACTCTTAGTTGGCGAAGCTTTTTGAGCTTCTCCGCTGCAAAGTTCATTCCATCAGTTCATCTTTAACCTTGTAAAATCAATCTTGACCTTGAATAAGCTTTTTTTCCTGTTTAAGGAAATCTGATTTTGTTTATAAAGGTTATTTAACCTTGAGAAAGGTTGTTTATTTTCACTCTCATCTTTAGTAAGATTAAGTTGAGCTTCTAGAATTAGATGAGTTCAGAATTGTACTTTGTCTTTTTGTGAGTACCAGTTAGGCATGGCCTTTCCTTTTTTTCCTGGTTGGTTAAGAAACCTTCGCAAGTTCGCTAGTGTAAAGGATATTTTTGGACTTAAAACAAAATTTTTATCAAAACTTGTTCCAAAAAAGAACTACATACTTACTCGTAGAATTTCAACAAGTGCTTAGAGTTCCACACCCTATCTACTAGCTTCCCATTAAGAGTACACGATTTGTAAGTCCCGGGCCCAACTATCCTCTTGATTTTTGTAGGGTCCTTCCCATTTTTTGGCAAACTTTCCTCCTTCTAGAGGCTTGCTAGCAGATCTCCTTCTTAGGACAAAATCCCCAATGTCAAATCGTCTCGATCCGACATTGGCATCATCATACTCTTTCACTCGACGCCTATAGTTTTCAACCCTGATGAAGTCTTGACCCCTCCGTTCTTCAATTAAGTGGAGCTCGGCTCTTAGCATTTCTTCATTATTCTCAGGGTCGTAATCTTCCACCCTCCTGCTTGGCACTATTGCCTCGAATGGTGCCCGAACGTCAAAACCATAAGTTAAAGTGAAAGGGGTCTGACAAGTAGCTTTTTGTGGGGTCGCCCGATATGCCCAGAGTATGTTGTTTAGCTCGACCACCTAGGTCGTTCCCATGAACTTTAACTTCTTCTTGAGGCCATTAACAATTGTCCTATTTGCATTCTCCATTTGCCTGTTGCATTGGGGATAAGTAACATCTTTAAAGGGTTCAAAGTCAAACTATTTTCCATTATGAGTTATAATTTGCATAGGAACTCCAAATCGACAGAATGTGTTTCTCCATACAAACTTCTTGCACTACTCAGCAGTGATAATGGCCATTGGTTTGGCCACAACCCACTTGGTAAAGTAATCAATCGCAACTATAACGAACTTCCGACCTATTGAGCCCTGCGGAAGGGGTCCCACGAGATCGATTCCTCATCTTGAGAAGGGGATTGCAGTGCTTATAGGGGTATAGAGGGTGGAAGGTCTCCCAGGGCTTATTTGGAACTCCTAACAGACCTCTCATTTTTGTGCAAAGTTGGCACAGTCCTTTACAATGGTTGGCGAGAAATATCCTTGCAAGATAGCCTTTCTCCTTAAAGTAAACACACCTTGGTGTGAAGCGCAGATTCCAATGTGCAACTCTTTCACCACTTCAATGGCTTGTTCTGACGTTAGGCATTTCAAAAGCACACCGATGTAACTTTATTTGTAAAGTTTCTCGTCCTGGATTACGTAGCTTGGAGCTCGTCTCCTGATCACTCTAGCCTTTTCTTCATCTGTTGGTAATGTTCCACTTTCCTTATATTCTACTAAGTCATCAATCCAGCATCTTGGAGCAAGCCTGATAGGCAAGACCTCCTCATGTTTGGTTACTTATATACTTGGTTTGCTTAGCTCCTGTATCCGAGCTATGCTAATGAGGTGTTCAACCGCATCTGTCATAAGTTTTGACAAGATATCTGCCTCTCTGTTCTGAGCTCGTAAGACACATACCAGATCAGATTCGGAGAAATGTTTAATGAGCTCCAAGTATGCATCCCTTTACTTCTGCATTCTTGCTTCCCTGGATTCATATTCCCCCCTAAGCTGTTTGATTACCAGCTTAGAGTCATTTTTATCCTTAACTTATGTACCTTAAAGTAACTTGCTATCCTGAGGCTGGAAAGCAAAACATCATATTCTGCTTCGTTGTTTGATAAAGGGAACAATTACCTGAGGGCATAATATGTCTTGAAGCCTTCAGGGGTGATGAGGACCACCCCTCCTCTGTAACCTTTGGACCCTGATGATGAACCATCAGTCATCAGAGTCCACCAATCTTCCTCATATCGACGTCTTTCTTTGATTGTGTCTCGTGCAATGCATTCCACCACAAAATCTACTAAAGTCTGGCCCTTGATTGATTTTCTAGATTGGAAACTTAATTGATATTGGCTGACTAGCAAAGACCATTTCACTACTCGTGCACTCTTGGTCGTCCTGAATAGAGTTCCCACCCCCGGGTCTGACAAAACTTTAATAGGGTGAGTCTGGAAGTAATGAGCGAGTTTCTTAGCCGCTACATATACTGCCAGTGCGTTTTTTTCCAGGGCCGGGTACCGGAGTTCGGCACTTTGAAGAACCTTGCTTATATAGTAGAACAGTTTCGGCACGGTCTCTTCCTCGCGCACTAAAACGGAGCTCACTGCACTTTGTGATACTATCAAGTAGAGGATAAGTGTTTAACCTACCTCAGGTTTACTGAATAGGAGCTTGGAGTGCAGATACTTCTTCAGATCCTCGAACGTAGTTTGACATTCCTGAGACCATTCGAACTTGTTGCTCTTTTCAAGATTTGGAAGAATGACAAAGATTTTTCAGCCGATCTGGACAGGAATCTACCTAGGGCTGTTAGCCTCCCAGTTAGGATTTGGACTTCCTTCACGTTCTGGGGTGATGAAGGAGGTCTTCTCGACATCATCGGGTGCATGGAGATCTGATGGTATCCTCTGAACGCATCCATGAATGAAAGAAGCTCGCATCCAACAGTCTGGTCCACCAGTTGATCTATATGTGGCAAAGAGAAATGATCCATGGGACATGCCTTATTCAGGTCTGTATAATCCACGCACATCCTCTAGGTTGGCGGCTTAGGAGCCATGACCATGTTGGCCAGTCATTCCGGGTATTGCACCTCCCGGATGTGTTTGATGCCCAACAACGTGCTCACTCCCCCTTTCACAAATTCCTTCATGTCTAAGGACAAGTATCTTCGTTTCTGCTTCACGAGAGTTGCTTTAGGATCCACATTCAATCGGTGAACAACCATGCCCTGGTCGAGCCCGGGCATGTCCACGAGCCTCGGACAAATTTCACCTTGAACTCTCTCAATACCTGGATTATTTTTGCTCTCAGGTTGGTCGGCAACCCTGCTCCAATCTTAACCTGACGTTCTGTCCGGGTGGGATTGACTCCGACCTTCTTGAGCTCTGAGATGGGTCGAGCTCTAAATTGCCCTTCATCATATTTCAACAGGTCTTGCTCGATGGCATTGACTCTCATATCATTCCTCCCATGAACTTTGTAGGCCCTCACATAACAGCTTCACACCATCTTCTGTTCTCCCCTTACCGTGCTTATTCCGGTCGGCGTATAAACTTTCATGCATAGATGAGCCTTGGAGATGATGGCCCTCAGGTCCTTCAACAGAGGTCGGTGCAGAATGGCTTTGTGGACGCTCAGTAAACGTACTACAATGAAATCTGCTTCCATTGTCCGGACACATGGCTCCAATCTGAGCTGAATCTTGAGGGTGATTGATCCCTGCGGTTCTATCACATCCCCGGTAAAACCTGACAGGGGGTGTTTGCTGGCTTCAATGCTTCCTTCTGGAGGCCGATCTAAGGTACGTGTCCAAGTACATCACATTCACTAAACTGTCATTGTCTATGAGGACCCTATCGACTATTGCGTTCAAAACTTCAATCTTTACTACCAGAGCATCTTTGTGTGGGGGAGGACAAGGGGGTGGTCATCATCAGTAAAGAGGACGGATTCCCGCTTCTGTTTTTTTTCATCAGGGAGGCGATTGATCTCACCGATGAACAGTTGACGACCCCATTTTTTCTTTTCCCCTGCAGTGTCTCCTCCCACAGGTCCGTCGTAGATCTGGTTGACATGTGGGCGCTTCTACCGGACAAAATCTTCCCCTTCCTTGTCCTCCTCGAACTAAGCTGCGACCTCCCATTTTTGAGGTCGAGGCCTACTCGTATTTCCCATTGATCCAAGTGTTCTTCTTTTGAGGGGGCTATCCCTACCGGTTCTTCTTCACGAACTGATCCAACTGTCCTTCACGAATGAGCCTTTCTACGTACTTCTTCATGACATAAGAATCATCAGTTTCATGGGTGTCACTCTTGTGGAGTTTGCAATACTTACCTCGAGTAACCTGGCTGCTGATGACATTGCAATTTTCGGGTAATGTTACCAAGCCCTATTTGGCCGCGTAATCCAAGACAGTACTAACGGGATGTGTCAAAGGTCAAAACTCTGATTGCCTGGATAAGAGGCCCATCGGGGACACTCGACTTGCCCTTTCCCTAACCCTTCTTCTTTCTTTTGGATGCATTCCCTTTATCTTGATCATGGGCCTCCTTTTTGGAACTCTTTTTCTTTCCGTCGTCGATTTAAGGCTTTCCATCCTCCTCTTCTCTCTTCCGCTTTTCAGCTTCCTCGACCTCCGCCTGTCGTTCGGCGCGCCGGAGGGCCTCCTCATGCGAGGTTGGGGGTTGTCGCACGAATTCTTTATGGATCTCTCTCGAGCTCAAGGCGTTGGTAAAGATCGTGGCAGTGAATCTGTCATCCAAACCATCAACCTTCACCGATTCCTCCATCCAGCGAGCCAGGAAGGCAGTTAAGGTCTCCTGACGTCTTTGTTTGACCCCTAGTGTCACCGAGAATCCTTTGCATCTGATTGCGTCATTGTACCCCATCATCACCATGTAGGACATGTACCTAGAGACATGGTGCTGGGGAGTGGGGATCGGTCTTCCCTCGGTAGGCCTCAATGTTGCAAGGTTTATACCCCTGCGGTAGTGGGGCATCCATGATCTGACAGATGAAAGGCTCGAGAATCCTCACATCATAGTTGAGATTAATCCTACCATCCACCGCCCTCCTGAGCTCGTCAAGTCTCATTCTGAGGTCGTCATTATTCTGGCTGGCCTGGACATGAGGTGGGGAAGCGCGATCTCCGCGCACTGACCGATGTTCGTGTTGGAAAAATGTGTTAAAATTACATTAAATGGTCATTTTGGGGCAATTATTTGAGTGGAGTCCACTTCCGATTTGGGTCGGGTCAAAGTGGTTTCGGATTGTCCTTGTTAAGGGCTACAATTCGATATGTGGTACACTTAAAACGGATAACGGGTGAATGAGAAATTGATTCTCAAAGTTCACTCGTTGAAATGGAAAAACTAGGAAAATGATGGGTTTCTAGTGTGTTTTATCCCACACCAGAAAACTCAAGGGATTTTCACCTCCTTATAAAAGGGAAGCCTCTTTTAAGGAGTTAAGATTCCTAAAGGTAAAGGCTCTCTCTTACGCACAGGGGGGGGTGCCGATCAAATTCCGAAACGGAGAAGAAAAACCGCGACTCGTGTGTGCGGGCAATTCAATGCCCAACGGTCTGCTCATTGATGTCCAGCGTTCAGGTCCATTAACACCTCATTCAACACACAACAAATCCTCCTATAAATAGCTGGCAGATGGTTTGCAACAAACACACAGTTTTACACGTTCACAAGTAATCATACACGTATTTTTAGCTCTCAAAACACCTTCACCACTCTGAAAATTTCCCAAGTGTTCTGCTATTGTTCCAGTTCGTCGGTACTTTCGTTTGTGTGCTCAAACGATCGTTCGTTAGCCATCGTATCCTGGGAAACGATCGTTGCAACGCTCATAGCACCGTGGGAGGCGACGAATACGTTTTAAGGACATCGTGCGTAGCACGAGCTCTGGCTAAAATATGCTCCATCTTATTTCTATTTTTCTTTAGCTATTTTATTAATTAATTAATTATTTTTATTAATTAATAGTTCTTCGTTTTTCCGAAACACACCCAACAGTTCGTTGATCCCGTCTCTTAGATCTCCCCCATGTGCGTTGCGACGGTGGGACGAAACATTTGCGAATGATGCTTCATCACTTTGTTCCACCCTGAAGGAGAGCCTATCATGCACAGAGACTCTCCGTCCTCCAATCCGATCCATGACCGTAGCCCTCGGGGTCTGCCTGGAATGATGAGACCGCTGAGACCTTGTTGGAGGCGAATTCATCTGACGCTGCACATGCACTTCCTCCTCCTGTTGGGGCACAGATGGAACCCAACGTGGGGAAGGAGGTCTTTCGTTGGTGTTGGGAACGATTCCTTTGGAAGGCGGTGTTCAATGTTTCCATAGCCCTCTGGAACGTTGCCAAGCTCGCCAAAGCCTGCGCCAGATCCACGTTGGGGATGATTCCCGCCGTCCGGTGTCTGGAACTTTGGTGGGTGTGTTGCTAGACGCCTTGAACTCCCCGCGCTTTGTAGGTGGTTTCTCAGGTCACCTTGAGTTGCCATGTTATAATTCCTTCTCCAGAAATCACTTCGTCACGAACGAGACCCTTCGTCTTCAATCATGAACTACTCAATTCAAGCACCACCTTGATTCCTGAAAACACGGTTGTGACTGTGTGATCTAACCATCGTCGTCGTAAATCGTTCTCTCAACGAGAGTACCAAATGATGGAGTTTAATCCAATTACGAGAGCTTAATATACGAGAGAAGATAAAATTTAGGCAACGTAAGGCAGTATTATTATTATTCTGGAATTCGGTTCCATGGTAGGATGTGTATAGGAAGTATTTATAGACCTTAAGTTCTAGTATTCTAGGAGGAAACTGATACATTTAATGATATTAATTAGAATAGAGTCCTGTAACGTATCGAACATTGTGCAATCATTGTTCCTCTAGGTCCACAATTCTTCCGTTATTTCCTGCCGCTGCCAGATAGCTATGCACGAATGATCATAGCCCTAGGAATAGTCCGACCTCGCCAGAACTCCGCCCAGGCTCGAGGTCTGTTGTCCAGCCTGGCCTGGTTGTGGGTTCCTTTCGCGGGTTGGATTCCTAATCAGGCACAATGACTATTATTTATTATTAATCCCGATTAATGAGCTAATCTCGTGGATGGGCCAATCCCGTTGATGGGTTGATCCCATTGATGGGCCGATCCCGTTGATGGGTTTTACTTTAATTCAATCTTGGGCCATGGTCGTAACCCATGGTACCATCAAACTTAAAAAAATTAAAGAGTGATTTTTTATATATCGTCTTACGAAGAAAAATGTAGGGTGAGATCGGTTCAATTTTTGAAAAAAAATAGGAATCATTTGAAGAACCGTTAATCCAATATCGATTGTGTTTCATTGTTGAACAACTAATACATAAAAATACAATTTTAAACTAATAAATATTTAACCGTAAATAAGTAAACAAAATTTAACTACCTAAAATGAAAAGAAAACAATTATTAAAAAGAAAAGTTCGAAAGTACCTGTTGGTCCAAAATATGACGCTCGTAGGCTTTTGGGAAAGCTACGTAGGACACTCAAGCAGGAATTCAGGAAAATAATGCAAATAAGGAAAGAAGCTAAAAGTGTTTAGTTACGAGAAATAGTCTATAGAAATTGTCTCCACTAATTTGGATTACAAACTGCCTTTTATAGGCGTATACAAATCGTAACCGCTGTCGATAATAATGACTAATTAATTACAACATTAATACGGAATTAAATACATAATTAATAGCGCATTAATTGTTTAACTGTTACTCTTCCGGGCTGGGAGGTCGACCGGATTGGCAGGCTTCCCGCTGAGCTGGCAGGCAGGCTCCAGGTTGTGGACTTGGATCCACGGGTCCAAGTTCGGGGCTTGGGCTGATTAGGCTCTGGTCCTAGTTCCATAACTCCATCACGAGTCCCCCACTCCCTTAGTCGAGTAGTAAACTCGGCTAAGAGGGAGTAATCCAAGTCAGTTGCTCTTCTTCGAGACTAGAAGATCCTCCCTTGTCCATGTTGGGGAGATGCCTCATTAAAAACCTTCATTAGGAAAAACCCAATGGGAAAAAATCCTAATAAAGGGAAAAAGAGTACATCTGACGCCCCCAAGATGAAGCAAGAGGTGAGATCCCCAGCCTTTATTGCAATGGTCGCCATCTACGAATAGGATGGCTAGAATTGTTCTTGTCATTGGGCTCAGACTCGTCAGGTTCATCATTTGTTTCCTTGAAGACGGTAAGACCATCAGTCCCCCACTTCATTCAGTTGTACCTACACATAAAAGAAACTAGTGTAGAATAGAGCATCCGGCCTGGTGTCGAACCACGGCTCAGTGTGTAAGTGAGTCGGACTCACCACTTGAAAAGAATGACATCAAGTTCCCAAGTTAGGCCTCAACCCAGTCTCTGAAAGAAAGATTGAATCCGCGAGTAATTGAGTCGGACTCCTCACTCGAATGGATAATCCAACCCCAAAGAACTAAAGTATATCAACCTTTTCGAGAAATATGAATGTCAATTAAGTGACAAAATTGCTCGGAAGAGCGTGGCTCTAGGCCCCTAACAAGAGTTTAACTCGTTGCCCGAGGTTAGTAGTTCGAACCCGCAAGTAAAAACTTTTGAACGGGTGACTCGTCCCCCGAGGTCGGAGTGTGATGCACTTGGAAAGGGTAAGAGCACGCAAAAACTCGTATGAAGTCAAGAGTGTGCGGTATTAACATTTATATTGGAGCTTATTAATCGTCACACCCGTATGACGTGACCCGGTAGCGCGAGTGTGTGTGTGCTCGGCCAATGTACGAGTGTGTGTGCTCGTCCGGCGTACTTGAGTGATCAAATTTCATTAGTCCATTATTCAATGTTAAATTTACACACACTTAACAAGAGTAAAAGCAATCATATCACTTAAAATATCTTTTCAAATGTTTCAATTTTTTTTAAATATGTTCACATATTAATTGTATGGAAATAATTGTGGAGTACTTAGCTTTTTGAAGAAGAGGCTCGGTGATTCAAATCAGCATGGTGATTCCCTTGGGCTTGGCTGAAATGAATGAGCATGGTGATTCCCCTGGGCTTGGCTGTAATGAAAGGGCACGGTGATTCCCTTGGGCCCAAGCTAAATTGTGAGATGCTGCACACTCGTGGAACGATCGTGGCCTGATTTTTTTTTTCTCCGCAACTTCCGTTAGGTCTGGACAAATGAGGGCAGATCTGCAGCTTCGGAGAGGAAGAGGAGACGTCCTTTGTCCTTGATGCTGCCGGAAAGGGAGGATGAGCTCGCCATCGTCGAAGTAGGGGTGGCCCTCGGTTCCTGTCACCAGCCCGGAGCATCTCGCCCAGCGGTCCCCAATCTCGCAACTCAATCTCAGCGTTAAAGCCCAGCAAACCTCGACGGCGGGCGGCGCGGTGACAGTGCGGCGGTGATGGAATTGTAGCGCTCGTCTTGGAGTCATACGTTATGCGTCGATCTCCACTATGTTGCTGGCCGCCAGGCTGGTTTAGGCCTCGACGCAGACCGCGGGTTCATACGTTGTTTAGGCCGTATGTTCGCAGGACCTTCGTGGCGGAGGCACTAAAACTCGGAGCGACTACGGTGCTGAACCTGCAATGACCCGACATTCTACATGTGGTGCAGCGAAGTGGTTGAGCTTGGCAATGATCGTGACTGCTTTGGTAAGCCCAATTTGCCGGAGTTCGGGTCTATAGAAGAAGCTCCAGATTTGGAAGATTCCAGAACCGTTTTTGCTAGATCTGGAGGATTTCCGAACCATTTTTGCTAGATCTTTCATGTTTCTGATGAATTTTCTGTATTTTTTGGATGGATCTGCCGTGATTTTGTTTAGAGATCGTATTTTTTCTTAATTCCCACTAGAGTGATATGAGAGAAAAGGGAGACTCTCAATGAAAGCACCATGTTGGTCCAAAATAGGACGCTCGTAGGCTTTTGGGAAAGCTACGTAGGACACTCAAGCAGGAATTCAGGAAAATAATGCAAATAAGGAAAGAAGCTAAAAGTGTTTAGTTACGAGAAATAGTCTATAGAAATTGTTTCCACTAATTTGGATTACAAGCTGCCTTTTATAGGCGTATACAAATCGTAACCGCTATCGATAATAATGACTAATTAATTACAAAATTAATACGGAATTAAATACATAATTAATAGCGCATTAATTGTTTAACTGTTACTCTTCTAGGCTGGGAGGTCGACCGGACTAGCAGGCTTCCCGCTGAGCTGGCAGGCAGGCTCCAGGTTGTGGACTTGGATCCACGGGTCCAAGTTCGGGGCTTGGGCTGATTAGGCTCTGGGCCTAGTTCCATAACTCCATCAGTACCTATACTCGTACCACATGTATCAATGATTGTAGCACTTGTGTAACACTTGTGTAACGATTAGTGTTCTTACTCATTGAATTGTGTAATATAACAATTGATCATAAAAAGACAGAAATCATTTAGCATTCTCAAAACTTTGAGTTGTCTTGTTAATAAAATAAATTTGGATGCTTGTGCTTCATTCTTGTAGAACTCTGTGTTGCTATATGAATTAAATTTATTTCATTTATTTATTTAATTATTTCTTATCATATTATATAGAGAAAATTCCTCACAATAGGACTAAAATATATGGGGTAGCATTCTTCCCAAAGTATGATCATATGTTTGATTTTCCTTAAATAGGACTAAACATTAAATTTCTACCCCTAATTTAATTATTTTATTGCCCCAAGTTCCCTTGCATAACCAAATTCATTTTGTTGGTGGCAGACCAGTTCGATGACGATAGTTAACTCCGGTGACGCAGGCGGATAGTGGTAAGATTCAAGCAGATCGGTAGCGCCGATCTGGGTGAAGATTTCGATCGGCAATGGCGGTCGGAAAAAAATATGTGAACTTTTTAAAAGTCTATAAACTTATCCATGGATTTAAAAGTCAATAGAATTCATTCATAAAAAAGTATATATATTTAAAAGTATGTGGTTTAAAAAAAGTTAAAAGTCTGTGGACTTTTTTAAAAGTCCATGGATTTAAAAAAATTCACCACAATCCATATTCAATACATTCCTCGTAGACTCCTGATGGAGTTTAATTTCAACTACGAGAGCTAATCTACGAAAAGTTGAAAATTTAGGAAGCGTAAGATAGTATTATTATTCCGGAGGCGTATCCCTTTTAGGGTATGTACATAAATTATTTATAGACCCAGAGCTACAGTCGTTTAAGAGAGAAAACCGATACATTTAATACATTTGATTATGATAGGAGTCTTGTAGCGTCTCAATTATTATGCAATTATTATTCCCCTAGGTCCATGTCTCTTCCGTTAGTTTCCTGCCGCTGTCAGATAGTTATGTTGGATTGATAGTCTGCCACATAAGCCCTAGGATAAGTCTGACCTCGCTAGATTCCCGCCTAGGCTCTAGGTCTGTTGTTCCATTCGCTAGGCCCAGGCTAAGTCTGACCGCGAAAGACAAAAATTATTAATTATTATTCCCGCTCCAGGCCTGGTTGTGGGTTCCTTTCGCGGGTCGATTTCCTTGTTAGGCCCACCGACTATTATTAATTATTATTCCCGATTAATGGGCTTGATTCACTGTTCCCGTGTAATGGGTTTCATTTAATTTATTCGTGGGCCATGGCTGCGATCCATAGTACTATCACGAGCCCCCTACTCTATGAAATTATCGAGCTAAATTTTAGGAGAGTATTGAGCTTTCAATTTTGAATTTCTCTTTCGTGAGCTATAGCGCCGTTTCACATTAAATGTGGTCATAATGTGACACGCTCTTGCAACTCTACACGAATTCCCATCCCGCCTTACCAACTTCAGCACTTGAGTGCTTGGGTAGCAGTTCCAAGCGGTTATGGAAGGTGTTGTCACATCTGGCTATATATAAGATATATTTTCCTTCAGGAAAACCTTCTGAAAATAATTCCTTCACACAGTTCTTATGTATTTTCTGGTTACAAACCCTAGGAGGCCTAGTACCCCGACGTCTGTTCCGCAATCCTTCCACTACAAGTGAGGTAAGTTTCATGTCTTCTCCTGATACCATTCCACTCTGTACTATCTTCCCTGAGGATGAGGGTTCTGGTTCTAGCCAGCCCCAGATTCTGGTGGACTCCTTAGGTGTCAAGGCCCATTTTTATTTATCCGCTGATTTTGATCGAGGAGTCTCGGCGGTTGCTATTTCGGACGCCGAATACGAGGAGGCGATCTGGCTTGTTGGACCCTTCATCATTTATTCTCTCCCCACACCGGGATAGAATATTGTAGACCCCCCCCCCCCCCCCGCGCCTCTCACTTCGGGGTTTATCTTGCCACTCTTGAAATGGGTCTTCATTTCCCCCTTCATCCCGCTGTTCTAGACATTTTGTGTCACCCCGGTCATTCCGGGTCAACACACCCCCACTATGCACCTATTCATAGCCGGGTTCAATGCCCAATGTGTTTCTTTACGGATTAAGCCATACTTGGATATGTTCCCTACCTTCTTTGACTCTATGAGATCTGGTGCTTCCGATACCTAGGGTTTCTTTGCTATCTCTTAGCGGGCAGGCCACCGCTTGTTCGTTGGAATTCTATGAGATCTGTTTTGGCCTGGTCTGGTCTGGTCTGGAATTTTATTTTTTATATTTTTTTCATAAAGATTTTTTACGAAACAATAACAGACTAGACTAAAACAGACCAGGACATATTTTATTATTATTATTATTATTATTATTATTGATGGAGTATATGGGACAGGACCCCAGGTCCCACATACTCAGGAGAACGGAAGGTACCACGACCACCTGGTGGGACCCTCGTCGGCCAGATGACCCTCATCGGCCAGAAAGAAGTCTACTCAGAATGTGATCCAGAAGCCAGGAAGAGCCGGGTGACCTCGTCGGCCGGGTCTTCGTCGGCCACGCCCTCGTCGGCCACGCCCTCATCGGCCACAGATGGCCTCCAGAATAGGGTCTTATACTTAATCTTTTCTATGTACTTTGTATCCGGCCCATTAGTGACCCTATTGTAAATGGCCTCTCAAGCCCAAGACTTGGGAGCCCAGCCCTAATTTTTCCTATAAATACTCCCTGTGGAAGTAGTTGTAAGGGTTCACAATTCATTAATACAAAGCAAATATACTACTTCTCTCTCTAGCTCTCACTTCTCTCTAGACTTATAGTCTATCATTTGGTGCTTTCATTGAGAGCTAGAACAATCAGGTTAGCCTCCTTCGTCGCTACCAAGCACAGCTAACCAACAATGGGAAGGACTAAGTCAAACCGCAACCTCCTCAGCAAGGCCATCCCTGAGGCACATGAGAACCAAGAGCACGAGGAGGACGCCACGGCCGACAAGGCCGCCGGGGGAGATGTCTTCCAGGAAGCTATCGACCTCGCAGGAGACCTGCGCAACAAGCTCAACGGCGGTGCCCCTGACGCCCGCATCGGCTTGGACAAGAAGCGTGCGGAGAAAGGTGACAACGCCTCGGCGCAACCGGCCTCTCCCGCTGTTGACCCTCAGCTTCAGGCCGCGCTCTCGGCCATCATCGCCATCTTGGCCCAGAACCCCACCGTCCTCAGCGCGCTCATGCCAAGGACGGGGGAGAACATGACGCCACCTCCTCAGCCCCAACCATTGGTCGTCAGGCTAGGCAACGATGAAGGGGTGGTGCCCCAGGACACGACGTCGTCCCACTCCCACCCTGCTTCCCCACTTCAAGCTGGACCGACCCCAGCGCGTGGAAAAGCCTCAGCCTTTAACAGGCTAGGTGACACGTGTCGTCGGCCTGCATCGGAGAGGATGGCGGGGCGGATTGGGCAGCGTGAGCCTGGCTCACCCAGGGAAAGTTTGGGGTTGGTATCCCGTACTGTAATACTTGAGATTTAATTTAAATGGATTAATAGTACTATTCATACCAACAAGATGCATATCTTTTTAAGGGAGCTCATCACCAAGAACTCCAAAGTTAAGCATGCTTGCACGGGAGTAGTCTTGGGATGAGTGACCCCCTGGGAAGTTTCTCAAGGCACGCACGAGTGAGGACAAAGTGCGCGGAAAAGGCTAGTGGCAGTTTGTGAGGACAGTACTATAGGTCAGAAGTAACTACCTCAGGGCCTACGGGGCCGGGGTGTTACAAATGGTATCAGAGCAATCCTGTGGCAGTGTGCTGATCCGTTGGATATCGGGTGGGTACTTAGCAGGGAAAAAAAATTCTGAGATATGATTGAGATTGGTTTATGGGCGCAACGAGGACGTTGCGTTCCTAAGTGGGGGTGATTGTAATACTTGAGATTTAATTTAAACGGATTAATAGTACTACTCATACCAACAAGATGCATCTCCTTTTAAGGGAGCTCATCACCAAGAACTCCAAAGTTAAGCGTGCTTGCATGGGAGCAGTCTTGGGATGGGTGACCCCCTGGGAAGTTTCTCAGGGCGCACACGAGTGAGGACAAAGTGTGCGGATCGGAAAAGGCTAGTGGCGGTTTGTGAGGAGAGTACTAGAGGTCAGAAGTAACTATCTCGGGGCCTACGGGGCCGGGGTGTTACACGGACAGCGGATCGGCCCCGCCTGGACAAAGGCAAGGGGAAACTGCATAAGGATGACGCCCGTCACCAGATCAACACGCGGCTCATGCAGCCCGCTTGCAGATTCAAGGTGCCACCATGGCCGCCAAGGACCCCAAGGACGAGGTGATCGCCCAACTCGAGCGGAGGCTCGCCCAGATGGGGGCCAAACAGCTGGCCGCCACGCCCACCGGCAACTCATCCAGAGATCCCGACTTCAACGCCCTCCTGAACAAGGTCACTATCTTTGAGAGGGAGTTGGCTGAAGGACGGGGGGAGCCCATCATCTAGGTCAGGACGAGGACCCCCTTCACCGCCAGGGTACTCTCGGCCCTTATCCCCGAGAAGTACTGAGGAAATGCCATCAAGCCCTACGACGGCCGCTCCGACCCCCAGGAGCACTTCAGCCGCTACCAGAACAACATGCTGATGGTGAACGCGTCAAATGAATACCTCTGCCGCTGGTTCCTTTCCACTCTTGAAGGGTCAGCGTATGAGTTGTTCAACGCACTCCCCGAGGGGAGCATAGACTCATGGTAAGACCTCGCCCAGCGCTTCCTTACTCACTTTGCCGGAAGGAAGCGCGCGAAGAAATACTTCACCCATCTTCTCTCCGTCAAGCAGCAGCATGACGAATCACTCTGGTCGTTCATCGATCGGTGGACGAGGGAGATTGACGAGGTCGAGGGGGCCGATGAGCGCACCCTCCTCGTACTCTCTCAAGGTGCCATACGCGAGGAGCCTCATCACTGACCCACCAAGGTCTTATCTGAAGGCGCTTCAGGGAGGAAACTTGTACGCTGACGCCGACGAGCTTCACAACCACAAGAAGGACGGGGGGCACCCCTCCAAGAAGACAAATGCCGCACCGGCTGCAGGTGCGCCCTCGGCCGGGGACCGAGGACAGGGGAGACAAGGCCGCCATGGTTCTAGCGGAAAGAACAAGGACCGCATCTGGCGTCCGAGGATGGAGAGGCCGAAGATCCCACTCACTCACCCGGTCAGCTCTATCCTCGATTATGCCGAGGAGGACGACCTCATCGAGCGAGATCCTCGATTGGCCAAGGAATTCTACGCCGTCCATCAGGTTGGCACCTACTGCCGTTATAACAGAAACACCTCCCACAAAACGGACGACTACGTCACTCTGAAGAGAGCCATCAAAAAGCTAATTCGTCAGGGGGAACTCACCCAATTTGTTAAAGGTGGCTCGCGCAAAAATACATGGGTGAACACCGGCAAACATGGGGGTGAACCCTCTACGAAGAAGCGTGAGATCGGCAGGCTCAGTGATGACGACGAGGACTTCGAAGAGCCACCTCCGAAGAAGTACCACATCAACCTCATTGTGGGGGGTAACACTGGGGGGATTCAGCCACCCAGAGGAAGAAATGGGCCTAATCCCTTTACATCGGGGAGGTGTCCCACGCTTCCCACCAGCCGAAGAAACAACGGGCGGAGGCAATCACCTTCACCGACAAGGATTTGCCTCCGGGGCCCGCATCACACAGAGACGCCCTCGTCATCTGGTGCGAAATAGGTGACTCCATCATCCACCGCACCTACATCGACACGGGGAGCTCCGTGAACGTCATGTACCTTGACACCTTCAGGCAGCTCAAGTTGGACAGAGCGCTGCTCAGGCTGATACGGACACCATCAAAGGGGAGGCCACCATGCTCCTCTCAACCAACCACATCAGAGAGGTGAAGTACCCGACCTGGTTGGCAACGTCGTCTTCGCCCAGAAGCCGCTGGCGTTCAGAATGTGCGTTGATTACACTGACCTGAACAAGGCGTGCCCTATGGACCCGTTCCCTCTCCCCAACATTGATCAATTGGTGGAAGAGACAGTGGGGTGCGAGTTGATGTCGTTCCTTGACGCCTTCAGTGGGTACCACTAGATATTCATGCACGAGGATGACGCTGAGAAGACGGCCTTCATGACTCCAGAGGGAATCTTCTGCTACCTCGTCATGGCCTTTGGGCTCAAGAATTCAGGCGCCACGTACACCAGAATGGTAGCCAAGGTCTTCAGAACAGTCCTCGGCCGGACGATGGAGGCATATGTCGACGACATGATCGTCAAGAGCAGGCAATCCATTAACCACACCGACGACCTCCGGGAAATTTTTGAGATAATGAAGAAGTTCCAGCTCCGCCTAAATCCGAAGAAGTGCACCTTCGGCGTCCAGGGGGGCAAGTTCCTCGGTTACATGGTCAGCCGAAGGGGCATTGAGATCAACCCAGAGAAGATACAGGCTATTGTCAACATGGAGCCACCGCGAAATGTGAAGGAGGTACAATAGCTGACGGGACGCCTTGTGGCCCTAAACCGTTTCTTCTCAAAATCAGCTGAAAGGTCTCTCCCTTTCTTCCAGATCATGCGCAAGGCAAATGGCTTCAGGTGGACGACGGAGTGCCAACAAGCATTTGAGGAGCTGAAGCGGTACTTATCGTCCCCTCCCGTGCTTTCCAAACCTAAAGCCGGTGAAACCCTCTTCCTGTACTTGGGGGTGAGCACATCGGCCGTCAGCTCCGTGCTCATATGCGAAGACGAGGGGGTACAGAAGGCGATCTTCTACATAAGCAAGACGTTGCGAGAGGCCGAGCTCAGGTACTCTCCCATTGAGAAGACGGTACTGGCCGTCGTCCATACAGTGAAGAAACTAGGACACTACTTCCAGGCCCACGCCGTCCACGTCTTAACTCAGCAACCCCTCGACGCCCTCATGCGGAGCCCCACCAGTTCCTCACGGATGGTGAAATGGGCGATCTTCCTCAGCCAGTTCCAGATAGAGATTAAGCCGAGGCCATCCATCAAGGGGCAGGCCTTGGCCGATTTCGTCACCGAATGCACAGCCAGGGAGACGACCGCTACCACATCAGGGCCATAACCAGACGAAGCATGGACTCTCTTTACCGACGGTTCATCGGCCACCAAAGCTTGTGGTGGCGGCATCGTCCTCATTTCCCCTGAAGGGTTCAGAGCCTACTATGCCATCCGCTTCAACTTCAGGGTATCCAACAATGAAGCCGAGTATGAGGCCCTCCTCAGCGGCCTCAGACTCGCCGCCGGCCTCAAAGCACGGCACATCAAAATCAGATGCGACTCCAAACTAGTGGTGGGCCAGATCGAGGGCTCATACGAGGCCAAAGAAGGGAGGATGAGGCAATACAAACAGGCGACCGAGGAGTTGCTCAAGGCAATCGAAACCCATGAGATCACCCAGATCCCAAGGGCGGAGAAGGTTGAGGCCGACATCCTCTCCAAGCTCAGCTCAGACACTCCAGAGCACATCTCCAAGATAGCCAAGGTCGAAGAGCTGAGTATGTCCAACATCCATGACAGCCCCGTCACGTGCATCCAACAGCGGCCGGAGGACTGGATTACCGACATCATGACTTTCATCACCTTGGGAGAATTGCCCCAGGACGAGGAGAGAGCCAAGCTAGCCAAACTCAGGGCCCCGAGCTACACCATCGAGGACGGGAAACTTTATAAAAGATCTTACAACGACACTCTCCTCCGATGTTTGCACCCAGATGAGGCCGAAGTGGCCATGGAGGAAGTCCACTGTGGCGTCTGCTCCTCTCACCAGGGCCCCTTCAGCATGTCCCGACGTCTCGTCGTCTAGGGCTATTTCTGGCCGACGATGGCGCGGGATTGTGCCAATCTTGCAAGAAAGTGTACCGCATGCCAGGTCCTTCAGAAAGCCCCTGGTCGGCCAGCCGTCAACTACGCCCCGGTCAACACAGCGATCCCATTCTCAAGGTGGGGGTATTGACCTGGTCGCCCCCTGCCCAGAGCCGCTGGCAACAACCGATACATCATCGTCGCCGTAGACTACTTCACCAAATGGGTTGAGGCGGAACATTTGGCCAGCATCACAGGGGCCAGGTGTCAGAAATTCATCCACAAAAACATCCTCATCCGCTTCGGCGTCCCTCACGAGATCATATCCGATAATGGTACCTAGTTCGAGGCCGTGCCCTTTTCAAGAGCTCCTTCAGGAGTGGGGAATCAAGCATCGTTTCTCCTCCGTTGCCTATCCTCAAGGCAACGGGCAGGTCGAGAACGCCAACAGAACCATCCTAGAGGGCCTGAAGAAGAAGCTCCAAGACGCAGGGGGCAGTTGGGCCGATGAGCTCCCCAATATCCTATGGTGCTACCGTACTACGCCGAGGAGGGCAACGGGCGAGACACCCTTTGCCCTTTGCTATGGCTTTGAAGCAAAGGCCCCCACAGAGGTCACCATACCTACCCGACGGGTGGAGAACTACGAGCCTGAGGCCAATGAAGAAAACATGAAGATCGACCTCCACCTAATCGAAGAAAGACGAGAGCAGGCCTTCATCCGGGCAGAGAACTACCGGCGCCAAGTAAAATCATACTATGACGCCAAGGTACATTCCCGAGAATTTCAGGTGGGGGACTACTTCCTTCGCCGAAGAGAGGCGAGCAAGCCGACAGAAGGTGGCAAATTGGCACTCAAGTACGAGGGCCCCTACATCATCAGTGCCGTAGTAAAGCCCGACACCTACAAACTAAAACACCCAAATGGGTCTAATGTACCACGAACGTGGAATGTACATAACTTGGTGAAATTCTATCAATAATCCGGGGACGGTGCAGCCGGTAAAGCCCTCACCTTCCCATGGATTGTTGGTCGAACGCCACCCTCGGCCTCGAGCCACTTATCAATAAAAGATGTTTCTTACTTCTCTAAAAAGATCAGAAACGTATTATACTACACTGACCCCTCAGAGCGAAGATGCTCAGGAAAGGTCAACATAGCACATCGTTCCGGCCCCTCAAAGCGAAAATGCTTAGGAAAGGCCGACGGTGTCCCCAGGACGAAGGGCCCGCAAAGAGCCCACGTCTTGAAATGGGAAGCTCACCGCGTCGTCTAACCGCGAAATCAGCAGGACGGCAGGTCTGAAATCATGGCCGAGGTGACAAAAATCCCCAAACTCAAGGATGAGAAACGGCAGCCGTCGGTAACCGACCAAAAGCCTTAGCCCGCGTCATAAATAGGCGACGGGACCTCCTTGAGATTCCAGGACGATCCAGTAGAACTCCTTACCGGCCGAGGGACTATCGACCCCCTTGGCCGAAGCCTGAAAGAAGGACACCCACTCCTCGCTCAAGTGAGTAAAGAGGAAGAAAACAAAAGAGGGACAGCTGAAGGACCGCGCACTTGCCGGCCTGAAGCGATATCCCCAAAAATAAAAGAGGGACAGCTGAAGGACCGCGCACCTGCCGGCCTGAAGTGATATCCCCAAAAATAAAAGAGGGACAACCGAAAGACCGCGCACTTGCCGGCCTAAAGCGATGTCCCCAAAAATAAAAGAGGGAGGCCGATGAGCCGTGCACTCGCCGGCCTCGAGTGATAAAAATAAAATTCCCAAAATTGTCTAAGTACATATCACGCAAATATTACGCATTACAGACGAAAGCGCTCAAAAAAAAAGAAGGGAAAAACTTGGACAAAAAATACCAAGGCAAACTCTCGTGGCCGATAAGGGCATACATATAGCCGGCGTCGGGCAACCCCAGCGGTAAGCCGTCATCAACCACTCATAAAGGAAGCAATCACCCAAGTATGTTCAAACACTTAGAAAAATTTCTAAGTATTTATAGAAATTCCTGAGTAGCATCCAGAGCGGCCGACGAGGACAAGGGTCCGGTCTATCCAAACGCAGAACGATTTCCAAAATTTTCTAAGCGGGACACTTAGAGAAGTCCACCAAAGTGTGACGTCAAGCATCACAAATATGAAGCAGACATTCCCCCTCAGCCGAGCAAAGGACAGGTCCCCTCATCGGCTACAACTACAGGAATCAGGCTTATGAGTTCTTGTTTAAGCACTTGGAAAAATTACAAGTGAAACAAAAGAAATGAGGAATGACACAAGACGAAGAATACACGATGGCCGGAACTACAAGCTATCCACACTGGCCGTACTGGCCGACGAAGGCCCCGAACTAGGGAAACTACTTAGTTTGACACTTAGAAAATTTTCTAGTGTGAAGGGGGGGGGGGGGGGGTAACGCCAAGACGAAGCGGACACTCAATCACTTGAAGTCTTAGCACTTAGAAAAAATTCTAAAGTCTTGCTAAGAGCAAGGGGTGTTCCTCATAGACGAAACATGCTCACCTAAGCTACCCGCTTCGGCCGCAGCCAGAGAACAACCAAAGACAACAATTATCCAAGTCCCAACTTCACACTTGGAAAAATTTTGTAACACTTGAAAACAAAAGCAAAAGGAAAAAGCAAGACGAGGACATCATACAATAAGGCCGGAAGCAATGGCTATTTTCATTCATTCAAAATTCATTACATAAGGGGGCACAACTGCCATTACAGAACAAAGGCGTTACAACACCTGCCTAGCTAAATTACATAACAAGAAGTCAGCCGATCAGCTCTCTGGGGCGGCTTCATCAGCAACCAGCCCCGCTTCAGCTTGCCCAGAAGCAACTTCGTTGCCCTCTTCCGGCCTTGCACCTCCACTCGCCTCGGCTGCTGAGGAGACAGCGGTGTCGGCTAAGGCGTCATCATCGGACCAATCAGGCTTACCGATGGAGGAACTGAGTACCGGATCTTGCCTCTTAGAGGGGGGGAGCTTCGCTTTGGCCTCCGGGTCTTTCATCAGCCTCGGGAGCTTCAAGTTCTTCTTGGCCCATTTCTGGGTGAGTTTCAACTTTTTGAAAGCCCGGTGCAGCCTCCGGTAGATCAACCGTTGCATCCTCTGCTGACCCATGTCGTAATAAACAGACATCTCCCGGGTAAAATATTCTTGGTCAGCAGGGCAGTTCTGGCCCCAATCTTCAAGACGATCCGCCACTACCTCGTAGCACCAGGGCCGACGGTCTTTAGCCTTCCAGCCTTCGGCTACGAATTTCTCGATGGCACCGTCCACAGCTTTCTCAGCGGCCCTCTCAGATTCAGCCTGAGCCTTCGCGGCGTCCTCGGCCCGGAGCAGGGCTTCATCACGGTTTCTCAGGGCTTCATCCTTGGCTCTCAGAGCGTCATCCCTGTCGGCCGCCACCTGTCGATAGGCCACATCGGCCTCATCAACACCCTTCTGCAGCGCTTTCACCTCTTCCCAGAGCCGATCCAGGCAGGCCATGGCCTCTTCGGCCAAAGCAGCCTTTTTCTCGGCCTCCTTCAACCAGACAATCTCTTGTTCTTGCCGCTTATGGCTCTCCATCAGCATAAGGGCACCCTGCAACAAAAGAAAAAAGGTTAGGACGATGCGGAAACTCATGACACCACAAGATGTAAAGTACAAGGGACTTACTTGGACGATGAGGTCCATCCCGTCGTCATAGATCCTGACGGGGCCTAGCTTCTTCAGGTAAGCCCGATCCTCAACCGGGACAGTTTGGGCCAGAACATCATGACCGTCAACGGCGTCTTCAAAGACGCCACCCTTCACAAGGTACTCGACCTCGAGTTTGTATGTCCCAACGGCCAGCTCCTTGCCGGCCCTCTTCTTCCGGGGCAATTTATTTTAAAAAATAAACTACATGATAGGCGGCGGACATCTTCACAATAAACTACATGAGTATATATTTATTTTAAAAAGTAGAACAATTTGTACCTTGGAAAGTTAAAACGCCCTTCATTGCTAATTTTCTTTATCTTAGAACCGGATTGAGAAGTGCGTGGAGGCAGGAAGACCGGTGCACACATTCCGAGCTGAAATGGAGAAGTATTTCGGAAACGCTTACAGGGGCGACCCGGGAGTCCCACACTCCGACCCGAGCACGTTTTGGAGCAAGTGGATCGGCGCTGCTGGCTTCTCAGCCATAACCTGGTTCAATCCTTACATGTGGCAACTCACCAACGAGTACAAGTACGCTTGTAAACCTAAACTTTGCTCACGTAAATGGGTTTAAGAGTCTGATCTGTAACCGGAATAAATCTTTATTTATTTTTGTCATTTTAGTTATCTGATATATATGTTTCTGCTGTTATGGATCTGGTTATAATTATCTTAGGGAATATATGAGTTCGTATTGATTTGTTTCTGTTGGGTGGTCTAGCCAGTTCAAGTTTTTTGTTCGCATCCAATCAAGGTTTGAAAAGGCTGGTTCGATTATTGAGGAGGTTTGTTCCAGAGAGGCTGAACGCACACCTCAAGGCGTATTGAGGTGTAAGCCTCAAAGTATACCAACAGATAAAACATATACTACCCCGTTCCACTAACATTAAGGAAAGTGTGTTTATGTGGTTGATAGTGAAATGATAAATGATAAAGTAAGAATAAAGTAAAAATGATTCACAACCACTTAAATTTTATCAAATTTGGCATGAGACAATATTAGCGGGACAGAGAGAGTAATAGTTAA
This sequence comes from Cuscuta europaea, assembly GCA_945859875.1. Lineage (NCBI taxonomy): Eukaryota > Viridiplantae > Streptophyta > Magnoliopsida > Solanales > Convolvulaceae > Cuscuta > Cuscuta europaea. The sequence continues at coordinate 755,766 of CAMAPE010000068.1, read as the reverse complement.
ACTAGCAATAAACAACTAAAGAAATGGATAATTATAAGTCCAAAAAGCATCAAACACAAACACAAGTATGAACACAAACCATTCCTCATCATTGGTTAGGCATCTTAATTTAAGGTGTCCATCTACCTTAATGAATATCTGTGGGGATAATTCATTAAAAAATTGGCAAAGACCGGGAGGATAAAAACAACCCTTTTCCAGGTGAAGATTTGAGAAACCTTAGTACCCTGCGGGGAGCAGCTAGGTGTTATTGCGTGGGAGCATCAAGAAACTGGCTTAATTGCTGCACAGCGAATGCTATATGAGGCCTTGTTGCAGTGAGATATAAAAGGCACCCTACCAATCCTCTGTAGTAGCCATTATTAGGTAACACAGTTACACAAGGCTATCGTTGTGAGAAAGCTTCTAATCAGGAACCATAGGTGCAGGTGCAGGATTGCACCCAACAAAGCCAGTCTCTTCTATTATACTCCCTCCGTCCCTAATAACTTTGCCAAGTTTGACCGGCACGGGAAATAATAAAGTAAAAACTGTGTGGTTGAAGTTTGTGCAGAAGAGAGAGAATGAACTGGAACCACACATTCTTTACTTAAAAGAGAAAGTGGCAAAGTTAGTGAGACATCGAAAAAAGGAAAGTTAGCAAAGTTATAAGGGACGGAGGGAGTATCCAATATACACTTTCTTTGTCATAAATGCAGCTCTTGGGTAGATCGAGCAAGTTTTATCCTTAAGGAGGATTTTGAGACAACTAAGGCCTTTGATCTTAAAAGCACTGTTTAAGAATGCCTCCAAGTCACCATTGAGTGTAATATCGTCACTTGCCAGAATTAAGTCATCCACATAAAATGAGAAGGATCTGAAGTTCCTTGACGAAAACCGTGAGACACAAATGCAGTAGACAACTTTGTATGCCATTGTCTACTAGTTTGCTTTAAGCCATTTAAATGTTGTTTTAATTTGCATACTTGTGAAGGGTTAGAGAGTTTGAAAACCCGGAGGATCCATATACACATCTTCATAGAGATTGCCATGTAGAAAGACATTATTAATATCTTTATTGATACAAATGCCATCCCCTAATTACTAAAATTGTCAACAAGGTGCGTAGAGTAGTTTTTTTTGTCACAAGAGAGATAGTGATTAAGCAATCAACACCAAATTGTTGGGTGTAACCCTTAGCCACTAGACAGAAGTTAAAGAGGCTATGAGAAAAATGGGGCGGAAGAAAGCAGTGGGCCCAAATGGCATACCGATCGAGGTTTGGAGATGTTTGGGAGAAAGGCATCAAGTGGCTAACACGTTTCATCAACATGATTTGGAGAAACAACAAAATGCCAGTGAGTTGGCGGAAGAGTACCCTCATTCCCCTATTTAAAAATACGGGTAATGTACAAGAATGTGCCAACTGTCGAGGTATTAAGCTTTTGAGTCACACCATGAAACTTTGGGAGCGAGTAGTTAAGCAAAGACTTTGTAAAAGTGTGAAAATTTTGGAGAATCAATTAGGTTTTATGCCTGGACGATCAACAACTGAGACCATTCACCTTCTTAGACAAGTTGTGGAGAAGTATAGGGACACGAAAAAGGATCTGCATTCGGTGTTCATGGACTTAGAAAAGGCATATGACAGGGTACCTCGAGAAGTCCTTTGGTGGACCTTAACTAGAAAAGGCATATCACGCAAGTATATTAGTATCATCATGGATATGTATGATGCTTGTACTATAAATGTCCGCACTAGTGCAAGGGGGACCATAGAGTTCCTTAATACTATCGGAGTGCACCAAAGATCTGCGTTGTGTCCTTTCTTATTTGCTATAGTCATGGATGAACTTATGAAGTCAATTCAACGTCCAACAGGTTGAATGCCCAACCCCAAGCCCCCCTACCCCGACTTGACAGGATGGTGATGAGGTTAATCATGGTGACTCAGTCAGCAAAGCGACAGTAGGCCTTTACCCGTGCGCACCAGAGGGCCAACCTTATTTCAGGTTCTGAAAACCCCCTTTTGGCCGCCGCGGGATTCGAACCTTGGTCTACGTCCAATTTTTTCCACCGCTCGACTAACTGAGCTACCCGTGCGGGTATACGAAGTCAATTCAAGAAGATATACCTTGGTGCATGATGTTTGCCGACGATATTGTATTGATTGATGAGACGCAATCCGGTGTTAAAGCGAAGTTGGAAGTATGACGACAAACATTGGAGATCAAGGGTTTGAGACTGAGGCGAAGCAAGACTGAGTATATGGAGTGCAAGTTTAGTGGAGGTAGAAGTAATAGCAACAATGGGATTACTCTTGATGGTAAGGAGATATCAGTGTGTGAAATGTTCCGTTATTTGGGCTCCATAATTCAGAAGGATGAAGAATTAGATGGAGATGTATGTAATAGAATCAGAGTTGAGTGGATGAAATGGACGAGTGCATCAGGATTTCTATGTGATCGAGGCATGCCGACTAGATTGAAAGGTAAATTTATTGAACAACAATTAGGCCTGCATTAATGTATGGCGTAGAGTGTTGGGCGGTGAAGCATTGCCACATTCAAAAGATGAGTGTGGCAGAGATGCTTATGTTGCGTTGGATGTGTGGACATACCAGAAAAGACCGTTTGAAGAATGAAATAATCAGACAAAAGGTGAGAGTAACACCTATAGAAGATAAGATGCAGGAGTCTCGTTTGCGGTGGTTTGGGCATGTGCGTAGAAGATCGAGTGATGCACCTGTTAGACGACTTGGGGGGTGGGGAGAAGAAACAGAGAAGAGAGGGAGGGGAAGATCCAAACAGACTTGGATTAGAGGAATCAGAATTGATATACGTCTTCTTGGGTTGGATGAGAGTATGATTTGGAGAGAGCAAAGTGGAGGGCGCACATTCATGTGAACAATTGATGTCTTTTCTACATTTCCTCTCTTTTCTTTTATGTTTATCTTTTTTATCTTTTTATATTTTTATGTTATTTTTTTCTTCTAGCTTTTTATGCTCTTTTATTTTTCTATCTTTTATCTTTCTTATATTCTTATGTTATTGTTATCTTATATTTATTTATCTTTATTTTATCTGTTTTATCTTACTTTCCCCCCTCCTTGCCCATCTCTTTCTCTTTGTTTGGCATCGATATCATAGATCGATTCATGTTAGCCGACCCCAAATTCTTTTGGGATTAAGACTTGGATGTTGTTGTTGTTGTTGGTGAAGTTTCAATGCCTGTGGGGATGCGAGCCAGTATTAATAGGATATTGGTTTCGCAAATAGGACATGAGGACCTCAACTACTTAAATTGATTTGGTGAAATCCCAAATAACTGTCTGCATTTGCATTTGATTTAAAACCTTTGAAATTTGTCAATCCTGTACCCGACTCGCCCACAATGTGTTCACTTTGGTTTCCTGTTAACATTTGAGTTAAAAATTCCAGGATTTCTGCCAGTATTTCCACCAAAACTAGCCAAATTAGCCATTGAATGCTCATGTTGTGAGTCACATATTCCCGCTGGCTGTACGGCAACAGAGTTGACATGCATGCTATTGAGATCATTTTTAGGAATTATTTTCCTCTCTTGTAGCACTCATTCCATACACTTTGGTAATGCTAGGCGGTACCGCGGTGGTTCAATAAGTAATACTCCCTCCATCCCTTAAAACTTTGCCAAGTTTAACCGGCACGGGGATTAATAAAGTAAAATCTATGTGGTTGAGGTTTGTGCAGAGGAGAGAGAATTAACTAGAATCACAAATTCTTTACTTAAAAGGGAAAGTGGCAAAGTTAGTGGGACATCCAAAAAAGGAAAGTTGTCAAAGTTTTAAGGGACGGAGGGAGTATATATGATTTAGTGGCATTATACTCGTTCAATCCTTTTAGGAATATCATAACATGATCATTCTTATGATGTTGTACTACCTTAGCCAACACATCACATTTGCATCTAGGACTACATGCAGGTAAAGGTCTTAAAATCTGCATTTCATCCCGTAAAACTTTCAATTGTATGTAATACTTTGTTAGGGACCTCACCAGTCCAGAACAATTACAGTAGATTAACAAGAAAAACAAACTGAATTCTTATTTGATGAAGAAGATCGGTTACACAGAGAAGCAGTAACAAAGGCCGAAGCCTCTCAAAAGAGAAGAGAATAACTCTCTAATCTTTCCCAGTCCCAGTCCAAAAGTCCCCAAAAGCCTCCTTACTACCTTCCCTCTACATCTATTTATACTATAATACTGCCTAAGCCCTTATTACAACTATTATTATGATTCTTTCTATTATTAATCTAATAGGTAGGTTCCTATCAATACTCCCCCCTTTGAGAATCCACCTTGCCCTCAAGGTGGGAAGATAGGAACCAAGTCTGGAATTTCCGCTTCCTCCTGGTGCCTCTTCCCTCCCAGTACCTCGCTGATGGTGGTATAAGAAGTTCCCAGACTTCTAGTCCTCTAGATGAGAAGCTCTTGACCATGATCAGCATTGCATGTCTCTCAGGCTCCATCCTCTCTCTTGAGTGAAACTTCTCACTGAATAGTTCGTACAGAATTTCATCCACACACATGTCATAAGAAAGTTTATGAAAACTTGTGTCATACTGTGTTCCTCTTTTTGAATTTAAGACTTCTACAATCTCCAATGGTATTCCCCCATCATGAAACAGAAGTAGCATTTGTCCCATTACACTGCATAACAAGATGTCTTCTTTAAGAACATGCATATTTTCCTTGAGTAATGCACCCATCAGCTGAAATGCAGGAATATCCAATACAAATTTAAAGTAAGTAACAATTTCCAAAGGATCATAAGTCCACAAATCAGGGCGGTTCTGTCCCAAATAACTTCCTGACACTTCAGAAGGTCTTGCCAGAAAATGAACCTGATTACCATAGAGTATTTCTAAAAATTTTGGTGCAACAACTTCGCCTAGAGCTTGCTGATAACTCTTAAGAGCCATCTTCTGTAACACTCTTGTTAAGATGTCAAAAACATCAGTAAGTGATAGGTTAAGAACAGTCTTTGCAGTGATGTCTCCCAATTTTAGATATCCTCCTAATGTTTTCAATGGATTATGTAAGCCAAGCTTGTGATAGTTTATCATGCTATCAACAATATGCTGCAATTCTGCTTCATTTAATCCTGATAAGTCTTTAACAATTACTGTTGTGAGTTGCAGGGAACTTCTATCAAAGTGCTGGAAATGGTTAGACTTCTCATCATCTTCAGGAAAAGGTTTACGGTTCCCAAACATAATAGCAAATTCTCCTAAAAAAAGATCCACATGATCCTCCTGAGCCTCTGGCCCAGATTTCCTTTTATCAATGCCTGAATATTCTGAAAACATTTCCCTGGGTTGTCTAGGTTCTTGACTTTTGATCCGAACAGCTTTGTCATCTGAAACGTTCTTGATTTTAAGTGCTCCAATTTCATAAGCAGTTAAGACTCTACTTCCAAAGAAACATGGGTGGATAAGCAGGTCAGCAATAGAAACTCGACTGGGAGTTAAATCCATAGCAATTTCAATATTAGGAAAAGCATAATCTGGCGTTTGTTTAACCGGAAGAACCGTTTTCGACTTTAAGACACCTACAACTGTAGTTTGCTCCTCGATTTCGTCCTCCTTATTCGTTTTCTTGATTCCAGATTCAATTGGTTCCCTCTCAATCTCCTCTATGGACGATAGAATTTCTTGCTCCGGGACAAAACCATCTTGCGATAAAACTGGCGAACACAGAGAAACGACTTGAGAAGAGGAAGGGAAATAGTGAAAATCGATTGTTGACTTTCTTGGACATGAACTGAGGTCCGGAGAGGAATTCTGCGAATGGCGAGAAACAGTGCGCGACTTTGTTTGCGAGCTTTTGAGCGATGGCGACCTACCTCTTTTCTGCGATTCAGTCTGCGAACTTCCGCGCTCCCTCTTTTCCGCGATATTCCCCATTTTTCCGCGCGACACCTTCTGTGAGTGCGAAACAGAATGAACAGTTCGCGACTCCATATGCGAACTGGTGAGCGATTGCGACGGACTCTGCTTGTCACAGAGACGATGATGCCTGGTGTTGCTCGATCGATCTCCATGTACCTTTCGAAGCTTCGGTTCTTGATGCGACGTATCAGAAGTGTGCGATTGATTCATCGATCGACTTTAAAGTCTGTTTTGTATTTCCGCGATGCTAGCTTGCATAGCTACCATCGTCTTCGCCATATCAGCTTGCCTAGCTGCTGTCTCTCTCAGATTTCTTTCTATTTCCGTCACACGTCCTTCCATCTTCCCAAGATAGACGTGCTCTGATACCAATGTTAGGGACCTCACCAGTCCAGAACAATTACAGTAGATTAACAAGAAAAACAAACTGAATTCTTATTTGATGAAGAAGATCGGTTACACAGAGAAGCAGTAACAAAGGCCGAAGCCTCCCAAAAGAGAAGAGAATAACTCTCTAATCTTTCCCAGTCCCAGTCCAAAAGTCCCCAAAAGCCTCCTTACTACCTTCCCTCTACATCTATTTATACTATAATACTGCCTAAGCCTTTATTACAACTATTATTATGATTCTTTCTATTATTAATCTAATAGGTAGGTTCCTATCATACTTGGTAACAATTCGTGTTCCTTGTTTTAATAGTCCTATTTCATCTCGCAAATCTGACAATCTAAAAGCATCACCTTCTGAGAACCATTCTTTTAGATCAATTTAGATATCACTCGCTAATTCAATCCATAAAACACTTTGAGCGATAGAGGAGCAGATTGATCGTACCAGTCAAGAACAAGCCATATTATTGCATCTCTCCCATTTCTTGTACGTCGAGTCAGTCACACAGGAGTGGATATAGTTCCATCAATGAAACTCCACTAGTTCTTTGATAGTAGGGCTATTTTCATCAACCTTGACCATTTGGACCTGTAAGAGGGGATATACTAGCGCCACATCTGGACTCTCACTTATGCGGAGATTGATAGGGACCTAGACAGTGTTCGTAATAAGAATAATTTTGTCTTTTATAGTGTCTAATAAAACAGGTTTAGGTCCTGTAACTAAATAGCAGTGGGCTGGCCCATAAGGAATATGATAAATATGAGTTAGGGCGTAGAATAAGGCACGAAAAAAATTAGTTGAAATTGGGATCCGGGAGAGTGAGGTGTAATACTTGAGATTAGTTTGAAGGGATTAATAGTACTACTCATACAAATAAGGTGCATCTCCTTTTAAGGGAGTTCATCATCTAAGAACTACAGGTTAAGTTAAGTGTGTTTGCACGGGAGTAGTCTTGAGATGAGTGACACCCTGGAAAGTTTCTCAGAGCGTGCACGAGCAAACTTGTTAAAAGCGCTCAAAAGCGCGCTTAAGCGCCAAAGCGCTGACGAGCGCTGGTTCCCCGCCTGGCTTTTGGGAAGCGACTCACCGTGAGAAAGCTCCACTTTTCCTTCGCTTTTCGTGAGCTCACTTTTCAATCAAGCTACCGCTTTTCAGAGCTTTTCACAAAAAGCGGTCATTTGTCTGGTCAACTTTTTTTCAAGTTTCAAGTGTTATCGGCTTCACGCTAGAGATTAGGGTTATATTAGTTCGACTTTCCACACACCAGACAACGCCGCAGGTGAAGAAGCTGCTGGTTTGGAGTTCGCCCAGACTTTTGTTCGGCTAGAACTCTCCAACTCGCCTATGAGCCACACATTCTCTTTCATCCAAAGTGTAAACATCGTTCGTCAGTCTTCAGCTTTACTTTGTTTTTTTAGTTTGAAAACTTTCAGTCTAGAGAATAGCTAGCTCTTCAGCATTTTACTGTGTTTTTTTTGTTTGAAACACCTTTCAGTCTTATCACAGAGGACTAGTTACTTGATTAAGGTTTGAATTCCAGTTTATTCCACTAAATTAAATTCCAGTTAATTCCTTTCAGTTTATTGAATAATTAGTTTTTAGTTTATTGACTTTATTCCAGTTTATTCCTTTCTGTTTATTGATTAATTAATTTTAAGTTTATTCCAGTTTATTCCTTTTAGTTTATTGATTAATTAATTTTTAGTTTGTTCGAGTTTATTCCTTTCAGTTTATTGGTTAATTAATTATTAGTTTTTTCCAGTTTCATTCCTTTCAGTTTATTCATTAATTAAATTTTAGTTTATTCGAGTTCATCCCTTTCAGCTTATTCAAGATTAATTAATTATGACTTTTAATACAATTACGTTTTTGCATAATTGTGTGGTGAATGTTTTGTCACTTTTTGCTGCACTAGTATTATTCTTAATGACTTTTTTTGACTACTTGTGCATTTTTGGCTTAATTATACATTACATATTATATTTTTATTTTTATTTTTTATAAGCATCACTTTTTGTGAGAAAGCTACGCTTCGCTTAGCGCTTTCGCTTTTAAGCAAAGCTCAAGGTCATCGCTTTTGGACGCTTTTCGCTTTAAAAAAGTTTGTGCACGAGTGAGGATAAAGTGTGTGGTAAAAGGTGTGCGTTGGTTTATGAGGACAGTATTGAGGTGTGGAGAGCATATGTGAATAACTAACTTGGGCCCTGTGGGGTCGGGTTGTTACACGAGACCTCTCAAAGCCGAGATAATACGGTTGTTAGAATCATTCAGATCTATAAGAGATAATACAGATTGTTGGAATCATTCGGATCTATGATCAGGGATGACTCGGTTTCTTCTTGTTCCAGCAAGGATCCAGATCCGGCTACAACAGCAGCTTCAGAAATTGTTGTCGCTCTGATACTGTCTTACAATTGAAGAAATAGAACTTTCAGGAGAAAAGGAAAACCTTCATTGCTATTCAGTTGGAACAGAAAGTCTTTCTTACAGCACATTCAGTTCATTAAAAACAAAAGAATGCATGTGTATATAATAGGCTACACTACAGATACATCCGTCAAGAAAAGCGACTACATAGATGCTATGTTAGGGGGACTGGAGCTTAAAAGATTTATATTGGGGGGCTAAAGCTTAAATGTTCAATATATGTTTTACTGCTTATGAATATTTATACATATTTGTACATAAATTTTTCTTTGGGGGCCGAGGCTGCGAGCCCCCCTTCAGCTCCTCCTTGTCTTCGCCCCTGCATGGGCCTGGATGTGGGCTTTTTTCTCTTTTTCCTCCAATACCATTTACTAGGTGCTCTGAACTGTTATACTATCTATTAATTTCATAAACTTGTCTACACTTTTCTTCTGAAAGAGTGAACAAGAGAAGAACCGAGGCGAATACATATGACTTTGGTGTGCAAATATACTGCCCTTTAGTCCCTTTACCCAATTACCCCTCTAAAAGGTTACTTTTTGGCTTGTGCCCATTTATTTTCCGGTACTCCTAAAAACAAGATCCGAGTTAGAAATGGATAGATCCGAGTAGAGAGTACTGGAAAATAAATGGGCACAAGCCAAAAAGTAACCTTTTAGAGGGGTAATCGGGTAAAGGGACTTAAGGGCAGTATATTTGCACGCCAAAGTCATATGTATTTCGGATCTATACGTTTCCAGAAATGGATAGATCCGAGGGGTTTCCATCCGTACTCCTAAAAACAAGATCCGAGTTAGAAATGGATAGAAAAGTAAGAAGTTAAAAAAGTCGAATACAACAACAACATGCAAGCCTTATTCCCAAAAGATTTTGGGGTCATCTAACATGAATCGGTCCATGATATCAGAGTCAAAAAGAGAAGAAAGATTAGAAAAATAAAAAGATAAGGTAAGATAAGATGCATAAGATAAAAACAACATAAGAACATATGATAGATAAAAGATAAAAGAGATGAAGGAAGAGAAGAGAATAATTGACCATACATATATGCTCCCTCCACTTTGGTGTCTTCAAGGAGAAGCTTATCAGTTCTAATTCCTCTAATTCAAGTCTGTTTGAGTCTTCCCCTCTCTTCTCCCCACCTCTCAACTCGTCTAACAGGTGCATAACTCGATCTTCAACGCACATAACCAAACCACCGCAATCGAGACTCTTCCATCTTACCTTCTATAGGTGTTACTCCCACCTTTTGTTTGATTATCTCATTTCTCAAACTGTCTTTTCTTGTATGTCCACACATCCAACATAACATACACATCTTTTCCACTCATCTTTGGAATGTGACATTGTTTCACTGCCAAACACTTTAGTGTGGTAAATAATATCTTAATGCCACATGGTACTGTATTATTCTAACAAAACCCAGTGTGTAATGAATAGGTTGGTTGAAGGGCTCTTATGCTTTAAAGGATTCAAGAAGACCATAAAACAACCTGTCTTGACTAGTCTTGATATAAAAAGAAATTAGAATACATTCATGAATAAGACATTTTCAAGCTATAAAAACATTAACCTAAGAGCATCAATACTGGTGGATCAATATTAAGAAGGGGGTTCAACATGCCAAATCATTAGTTAATATGTATATGTTACAATATATTTTTATCCTTTCAAATGATTATCTGCCCTTTTATCATTTTATTCATAATTTTCATCAAATATTTTATTTGAATCCCACCATTTCATCATGATACAATAATCGGGTGATATTTGATATTTATTCATATATTCTCTCTCTTAATATTTCATTCACAATGATTTGGGATTTGGAGATAACACCCTCCTACAATATACCCCTAATATAGAAGTTCTAAGACGAATTAATATGGGTAGATTTGGAAGATTACTAAGAAGTATGTGTGACTTCTTTAAACGATAATTATTTTGGGAAAAAGTTGGCTATAACAACATTTTTTTCCCAATTAGATGGAGGGTAACATCAAACATCATTTTTACATCCCATTCGTTTTCACCCTGAAGTGCTCAACTTTCCATTCATCATAGGTTGTTATGCACGTGATTAGTTTTTGCAACTTCTCATTTCTTTTCAAAGAGGAAGTTTTGTTTTTGAACTCTGATTAGTGACCACCTTTCCTTCAAAATTTAGCATCTAATATGATGGTTATGTTTGATTTGTACGTGTCTATGCGCGCACACAGTTGGCATGATCAAGCAATGCTTTTTGAGCAGTATCACTGGAAGCAAGCACGGAAGAAGAACCAGCCATATAATTTTAAGGTACTCATGCTGTGTCCGTGTGTCGCTCACATCTATCTTTGTTCTTTGTCTAAATCTACTATGTTTCAGGGTCTGTTTTGTCTGGAATTTTGGAGGGGAGGGTAAGTAATGATTTTTTAAAATTTGTTCTGCACTTCTATGGTTGGCAATAAAGTAAATATTAAAAACTATACATGAATACATGATCTAACTATTTAAACATTATTTTGTTATCTAAATCTAACGCATATAGATAAACTAGTAACATAAAAAAACATTACTCCCTTCCCCCTCCATCTGAACTCCCCAAGTGAAACAAGCCCTTGGGGTCCATTTGGAATCCAGGAAATACTTGTGAAAAGTAGGGAGGCAAATACAGGGGGACGGTGGGAAAGATAAATGTGGGGAAAATTTAAAAAAACCTTGTTCAAAATCAATAAATTAAATTTAGACATTCTTCTTAACTCATTAATTTTTTGTGCATTTCTATCTTACAAAGACTAAGAAATCTTAGTGTATGTAAAAGAAGATTTACTTTTATGTATATCAAATATGATTTTTCTTCAAATTTTCCAAGGTAAAATATACTACCTTACAACTTCCGTACCTTAAAACTTTGCCAAAGTTGACCGGCACGAAGAATAATAAAGTAAAAACTGTGTGGTTGAGGCTTGTGTAGAGGAGAGAAATAATTGAAACCACAAAATAATTGATTAAAAGGGAAAACGACAAAGTTTTTTGGGACGTCCCAAAAAGGAAAGATGTCAAAGTTTTAAGGGACGGAAGGAGTACTATTAGAAAGGAATGACTATTTTGCGTAGCATGTTTTTCATTCTATTACCTTTTTCCGTGTTCCAAATATAGCCTTATAAGAAGCAAGTGTGACTTCTGTTTGTGAGCTGCATGTTACCAACTTCTTGGAGTCTCGGAAGTATTAACAGCCACTTGCGTTTTGTTTTGTTGTTTTTTTGGTTTTGTTTGTTTTTTGGCAGTGGAATCAAATGTCCAAAGAAGTTAGAGACTCATACTACTTCAACTGGCCTGTCTATTTTCCATAGGGTTCTTGGATTTGGAATATGCTCATCTAACTGGAAAGAATTCGAGACCCACGGAAAAATGTGTTTTCAATGGTCTCTTTATTGTTAGAATCAAAGATTAATAGCCTTTTCTTTGCTTTCCATAATGGTTAATCGGCACATCTTGACATTCTGTATTATATGGGTATGATTAGGAGACCGTTCTGGTTCCGGTTAGCAGTTCCAAAATTTAGAGTATCGGTACCCTAGCTGGGGATTGCTATTATCGGCCCTGTTCCGGTAATCCGGTTTGCTTGATAGATTCATGGCGTCCTAGTTCTTAGTATTTATTACTTTCAATTATCGATCAATGCAAATAATGAAAACTGCTGTAATGATATATTCAAAAGTTAAAATAATATACACATTAAATAAGGAACAAGCTTAAACATTTTTTAAAAAATAATTTAAGATTTAAATTTTTTATAAATAAACGGATTGTACTTTCATGAAAATTATATGCATATTCTATTTATAGTTTTAGACAAAGTTGTAGTTTTGGATATTAAAAGTATAAGTCCAAAGAATGAATATTAAAAGTAAGAGAATATTACCAAAATTTTATGAAAAAAATTATAGAAACGCGTCAAATTGCTTCTCTTACACTTTGGACGGAAAGTCAATTAAATTATTAGTATGTACTTTTACTTTGATCTAGGGGTGGACTGGTTCCGATTCGGGCCCAGTTCGGGCCTGGTCGGGCCTCAGTTCATGAAAGGGGAGGACCGGAACCGGCTCGGGTAACCCTCGGGTCCGGTCCGGGCCTGGCCGGGCCTCGGTTCATGTAATTTTTTTTGGCTTTTCCTAATTAACCCCCAACCCCCCCCTCACCCCCAAACCACCCCAAACCACCTCAAATGGCCCATCATACCCAGCCCAACCCAAAAACTTAAAAAAATTCAAACAAAAAAAAAAGAAAAAAAAAATAAATTGGCCTGGACCGGCCGGGCCGGTTCACTATTTAGCAGGCCCAGACCTGAACTGCCTACCTCACCGGGCCGGGTGGCCCGAACCGAGCACCAACCAGTTCACTGGGCCGGTCCGGGCCCACACAGTAGCGGGCCGGCCTGGTTCCGGGTCGGTTGGCCCGGCTCGAGTCCACTCCTACTTTGATCAATTATGTTCTGTTAGTATCTTAGTATGATATTTTTGTCAAAAACAATTCTTAACAGGCCTCACTTGTCGACAGGTTAATATGTTAATTGTTGACATAGCACACATGTGGATTGACACGGCGCACACGTGGTGGCACATGTCACCTTTTTTTATCCCTTTTTTTTTCTTTTTTTTTCCTTTTCCTCTTTTTTCTTTGTGCCTTTCTCTTTATCGTTTCCTCGTTTTTTCAGTATGCAAACATAGGCGTGAGCAAAGGCATTGATGAGAATATCGATGAGAGCAGACTTGTCATATCTTGGCCGTTGAGCATTCTTGCAATGCCACAATTTGCACGTCAAAGTACAGGGTTACCCAGACCTCCGGAGATGCAAGTCGGACACCCAAGACTTGTTGTGCATCTCCATCTTGCAGGTCCGATGGTCGACGACCAAGTGCTCCTCCACGTCGACTGTCCTTGCATCTTCCCTGGTGTATTCTATTGGTCGGCGTCCGCCCAATTTCCTACGATTGTCTTCGTCACAGTTTCATAGCTGGTCATCTTCGTTGCAGCAAGACTCAGCTAGACTCACCTAAACCTGAACTGCAAAATTGAGGTTCAAAGGAGGAAGAGCAATGTATGTGCGGATGGATTCAAGCCATGGATGAAACCCTATGGGTGAATTAAAGCCATGGAGCAACCCGCGCAAGAAAGATGAAAGGACGAACGGGGAAAGAGAAAAAAAAAGAGGAAAAGGAAAAGGAAAAGGAAAAAGAAAAGGGAGGGGGGGGGGGGGGGGGGTGGGTGACATGGGCCTCCACGTTAGCAAGTAACTTGATGACCGACGAGTTAACTGCTAAAAATTGTTTTTGATGAAAATTTCATAGTTGAAGACGTATATGATGAAAGTTAAAGTATGAGGGCTAAATTGACTTTTTGTAAGAGTAGAAAGACCAATTTAACACTTTTTTCTCAAAGAATTATGTTCGTTTGAACTTTGTCTCTCCTTGGCCGTGTTAGCCTTATACGCCACTATGATGTTGGAGCGGTAACATTCATTCTTGTTGTCCACATGAAAACAGAGTGTTTCAAGTAGTTTTTGGATGAAATGCAAATGCATAAATCACCCGGAAAATAATAACATCATAGAATGTATAATATTGGTACGGAAGGGAGTGGTGTGGTTTTTAAGAAAAGTAGAATTATGTGGTTGATAATGAGTTGATAAAGTGGGAATAAAGTAAGAATGAATTAGAGCCACACAAATTTTACCAAATTTGGTATGAGACAATAATAGGGGGACATCCAAAAATGGAAAAAATGGGACAATTATAGGGGGACGGAGGAAGTATCTAACAGTTCACACCCCATCCCCACCATTCGGTGTTGAGCAGGGAGAAAGATTTTCAAAAACAATCCAGCACATCCACATTAGCACGGGACAAGCCCCAAGTAGTATATATCCAAAAAGACAGTTGTTGAGAATATCATACAGAATTCGAAGATGAAGATGGAGAACAAACGATGCTTTTGGAATTATTAGCGGAAGAAGATAAGCAGGTCTTAGGGTTTAGAATCGAAAATCTTACTGAATAAAATATTACAAGAGGTATTTATACTATAATGACTAATGGTCTAATACGAATGGGCTAAAAGATAGAAAGCCCAATGACAAAATAAAAGAGTAAACAGATCCATTAAGCCCATCAGTTTGATCCAATAAGCTTTATTCTTGATAACAGTCCATCAAAAATAATCATAAAACTAATCGGGAGCCCAATTGCCTAAGCCCAGCTAGTCTCCTATTGTCCGTTATTGAAAGGCAACCAAAATTACAGTAGTAGAGTCCAAAAGCCTGAATGCGCAAAAAGCAACACCATCCCACACCCTCCAGGCTTTCCCACGTTCCCAAGAGCTAGCAGACCAATCCACTAGGGTTTCTGCTATGTGAGGCCAAATCTTTCCAAAAAGAGGATGTAACTCCATCCCTGAGGGTCTCACAGAATCAATCGGATATTTATCTGGGAGAGAGTGTGTGCTTCTGTCCCAATCCACGAGGTGTTTTGCGCCACCTCATCCCTAGGTGTGTTTAGGCCCCTCCTTTTGCCTCCTTTTAGAACATTGGTTTTAAGTGATAGTGTACTTAGTCCTTAAGAACATTACTTTAAATTCTTGTTCAACGAACACTATGATATCAATAACAATAGTTCAACCACAATTGTAAACTTAGTTCTTTTAAAAATGGTTTCATGGTACTTTTTAAAAAGTTTTTTCTCGAAGAAGAAGAAAAAGAAGCCTCCTTAGATGGACCATGAATGTTGTCAACTTGTCATATTGTGTATACATTGATTATGTAAATTGTAAAATAAATTGCACATTACATTTAGTGGCGGATATACAAAAAGCAACCGTTGGAAGCATACTCTTAAAAATTTGATCAGAACACAATACAAGACTACTTATATCTTAAACTAGATCATGTTATGACAAAATTTAATTTATAGAATGTGATTGATTCACACAAAATTGAATGAAAACTACCGGTTTTATTTGAGTTAAGAGTTATATCTTGAGTTGAATAAATTAGCGAAAAACACCGCGCTAAAAAATATATAAAGATGCAATTGTTTTCAATAATTTATTTAGCCCACCTTGATTGAATTTTAAAATAATATTTGGTGGACATAATTCAAAGAAAATGCTCAAAAACATTTATCAAAATGATCCATCTAGGAGCACATCAAATGACAAGGGCACCTTTAGTTATTTAGAAGCCCGAGATGAAAAACATTCTATATTCACATATCATGTTAATGTTATTTATATAACATAAAAGTCATAAAAATGAGATAAATCGAATAACAATACACCAAAAATAAAGGATATTCAATGTACACTGTTATAAATAGGGCAAGGTTTTAAATGTGAATATATGCAAAATACATCACAACTTGTTCTTAATACTTCCTCCGTTCCTTAATTAACTCTACATTTTCCTTTTGGGGTCGTCCCATATTAAACTTTACACTTTCTTATTTTCCTTATATGGCAAACAAATCTACACCAAACAGTGTCAAATAATGTCAAACAATGTCAAACAATGTACTCTACAGTAAAGTCAAATTTATTTCCTTAATATGTGTGAAGTCAAAGTGTAAACTTCATTAAGGATCAGACGGAGTATCATATTGGCCTTCTCTTGACTTTTGAAGTGCAAATTTAGTAAGAACATGACAACATTATGTCATGTACCTATCATGCCAATATGTCAAATTAGTTAAATTACAAATACAGAACAACTAAATTACCAAATGTGCTCATATTACCCAATAAATTTCGATACATTGTTTATACATTGATAAATTACTTCGGCAAAAATTTATAGATTGTTTCATATTAACTGGTTTTCAACATTCCAATATTCCTTTTTCCAATATTCACATACGGAAACATAAAGAAATAAATAAAAATGGCCTTTTGAAATCATATCCTATATACATATATGTAGGGGTGGACCGGTTCCGGTTCGGGCCCGGCCGGGCCTCGGTTCATGAAAGGGGAGCCCGGAACCGGTCCGGGTAACCCCCGGGTCCGGTCCGGGCCGGGTAACCCCCGGGTCCGGTCCGGTCCGGTCCGGGCTGGACCTCGGTTCATGTAATTTTTTTTTGGCTTTTCCTAATTAACCCCCAACCCTCCCCCCTCACCCCCAAACCACCTCAAATGGCCCATCATACCCAGCTCAACCCAAAAACTTAAAAAAATTCAAAATAATTCAAAAAAAAAAATTGGCCCGGTCCGGTTCACTATTTAGCAGGCCCGGGCCCGAACCGTCTACCTCACCAGGCCGGGTGGCCCGAACCGGGCACCAACCGGTTCACCGGGCCGGTCCGGGCCTGCACAGTAGCGGGCCGATCCGGTTCCGGTCCGGTTGGCCCGGCCCGAGTCCACTCCTACCTATAGGCACAAGCCACACAACCCCTCCCCTCACAAACTTTCCTACTTCTCTCTCCCCATTTACTTGATGTTCTCTTACCCCAAATTCGTTTACTACCTTCTTTAGTAACCACCGGAAATCTCTCCCTTTTACTATTTTGATAATAGTTTTCTCGCACTTAAAATATTTTGTAATATAGTGGTGTAAGTACGAGTATCGTCTTCATAGGGACGGACAAAAGGGAATTAAGAATTAAATAAATTCAGCGATTAAAAATAAATAAAATAAATACGTCGTGCGAGATTTGATTGATTGGGAAAATTAAATTGCGAAGAAAAAAAAAGAAATTAAACTAATGGGTTCTTTCTAATTAATGACGATAGGGAAAATGGATTGATTCTGGGGTAATCAGATTTCTGGCTGATCAGGCTTAATTACATGAAATTAAATTAATTGAGCCTAGCTAATCATTACTAAGTTCTTACCGCTCTCGCGGCATAGAGTACAATAATTTAGGAGACCAGGTTGATCTCTCATGCGACAAGATCTTAAACTATTGCTAAAACGAGCGAGCTTACGGCCCCTTAATCGCTACTAATCTCTTAGCGAACGATTAAGTGTGTGTGAAGGATAATAAAGTCCTCTCTCTAAGCTCCCCTAGAATAAATTAGATCTCTCTTAATTTATTCTTAGGGGTGGGCATTTCGGTTTTCGGTTCGGTTTTCTTCGGTTTCGGTTTGGTTTCGGTTTAATCGGTTTGATAGAAAATGTACCAAATACAAACCGATTAAGTTTCGGTTTGGTTTCGGTTTGATACGGTTCGGTTTGGAGTTCGGTTTACCAAAGTATCAAGGTTTGGATCGAAATAAAAAGATTATTAACTAAAAATAATGAACCAAGAAGCGATAGTAATGAACCAAATATAATGTTAGATATAAATTTGCAAACAGTACCAAAACACATATGAACCAAAAATATATAAGCATGACACATTTGTAAGCAACAAATGAATCAAATTATATATAAAGCTGAAACAAAAACAAAACTGATGCTTGTAAGTAATGAACCAAATATATACTGGTAGTAGATAATAAATTATAGTTATATACCATCTACTTAAAGCACTATAATTGTTATAGTTGTGAATGTAAGTCTTGTAGTAAACTGTAATCCTGGACACTAATTAAAATTAAAAAATCAAAGCTTCAAAAAGATTAACATCAATCAAATTAATAAGAGAAATCTTATATTTTGGGTTGGTTTAGTTTGGTGTAAGTTGGTTTTGATTTGTTATTTTAAAAAAATAAGAAATTATTTCATTTTTAGATTAGTTCGGTTTTATTCGGTTTTATGATTTCGGTTCGGTTTGGTTCGGTTTAATTCGGGTTGGGAGGAATACTACAAAACTCAAACCAAATAACAAATGGTTTGGTTTCGGTTTGGTTTAATTCGGTTTGGTCAAACCGAACCGTTATGCCCACCCCTATTTATTCTACCAGCAATTGTAATTCTAGTCGTGATTCTAGCTTACAAGAGATATCGATTAAATCGTTCAAACACAAATTAAATCAAGATTCATGCAATTAATCCATCATGAGTTTAGTCATACATCATGATTCACCCCTTCATCAATCCCAAATCCCTAATTAAGACTACTCACAACTCATATAATTGAAGAATCAATAGAATTGAGAAGAATATAATTAATTGTCATTAATTAAAAAGTAGGAACTTACAAAGAATCCCAAAAGATTGATGAACAAGGCTGAAAAGCTCTCTAAATTTCGTGCTAGGCACTCTCTCTCTCTAAGCTCCGCTTTAAAACGGGGGTTTACAGGCTGTTTAAATAGAAAAAACGGAGCAATTCTGACCGAAATAGGACACCGGGAGCCCACGCACGGCGTGCGTCCCCCTGTGCATCCGACGCAGTATTCGCGTAAAAATGTTCCACGCACGGCGTGCGTTCCCCCACGCACGGCCATGCATGACTGGCAGTAACTCCTCGCCTCTTCCTTCTATACGCATGGCGTGCCTAACTTTGGGTGCACGGCGTGCGCTCTTTACTTCTGAATTTGACAATGCTTTCTACATGAAAGTTGTAGATAATGAAGTCCCCTATCCACCACAACTTTCAAAACTGGATTGGAATCATCCAATAAAAAGATATGAATAACATGGTGGAAGGTCGCATTCTGAAATCGCAACAACGATCATCTGACTTCTTCGTCTGTTTTTACCTTCTTCCTCTCATATGTTTGCAATGGTGTCTTCATATGATTTGTAGCCCTTGAAGTTGGATTTGATATGGAACTTGAATCGTGTTCTTTGGATGCTTCTAAAAAAGATATGATTGAACAATTGACAGAAGGTCATCCTGAGCGCTGCTTTCAAGCTCCATACGTCTTCTTTTGATCCCGTAACCGATTCTAGAGCTCTTTTATCTTCAAATTTTCAACGTAAACCTCCTGACGATCTCCAAATATCTCAAATCAATCTCTAATCCTTCTCAACTCGTCCCGATTGCTTCTCAAGCGCTGGTGTCGGGCTCAAATTCTCTGATTTTGACTCCAAAAGACATAAAACTCGGAACAACACCCGGTAACTATGACTTGAGCTAAAAATGAGATTTGTGACACAAAATAATTAGGGAAACCATCAAATGTCGATAGAAACATGCATCAAATGCGTGTCTAAATACGGACTTATCAGATTCCCCCACACTTAAGCTTTTGCTTGTCCTCAAGCAAACTGAACAACGGGACTTACGATAATCCCCACACGGAATTAAAACAACTAGCATGCACAAGTAGTTAAAGAGATATTCATAGAACAGACAGATAAAACGAAGAAAATTCTCCCCTAAACTACATCTGTGTACACTAGCTAACATTAATGACAAGATTATTCATAACATTCTCAAAGTAGTGACAACCTACACTAATAAACTAGCTACTGATCAGAAGGACTTGTGAAGGTGGTGGTGAATGGTGAATGAATAAACAGTTCCTTTATTTGTGAGTTTTGGAACAACCTGACAAGGACATAATGCATTCAGAAATTTCAGGGCTATTCTTAGGATCAAGGAATTCAGTAGACCCCAAATTAGGAACTATCATTTAAACCTATGCAAAGAAGTAGACGTGGTGTACAACTAAGCTAAACCCCCGCGGCACATTGGTGCTTTGACGTATACTTGAAGTACGTGAAGGACTAATGCTAAATTTGGCAATAGCATCCAAGTTCAATTCATTTAGTTTAGTTTTCCCTATCATGTTGGCACGAGAACGTCGTTTCTTTCGAAAGATCCCAAGTTTCATCTTATTGTGCAAACACTTACGCTTTTTGACCGGAGCTCCCATTCTCTTTTTCGCAAGGTAAGAGGTCTAGCTAATATTAATTAATTTTTTGAATTTTTTTCACTAGACATTACCCCATTCTAATCTCGGCCTCACCAAGGAAAATTAGCAATTAAAGTTCAATTATTTAAAGTGAATCCATGCATACAATGCAATCCTCGAAAATATCAAATTCCTGAAAAGTGACCGCTCTTACCCCACTTGGGGCATAGGGACAGTGCCAAAATTGGCTCCTACAAAAATTCCCTAAACTTATCAAATTAATCCCCTAGTTCGCTAAACATCAAAACCTTGTTAGAATTATTCACGGGTAAGGAAACTTAGGCCATTTGGGCTATGGAGCTCAATTAATTGGGTAAAGAATAAACGGCCAGGCTCCAAATGGCTTCTCTTAAAGGACTTATTCAGGTGGGGTGGATAATTTATGAATTCAACGGGTGACTAATGCCTTCATCCTCTCAATAACTAGCTCATCGTGCAGCAATTTCAGCCTAAACACATTGAGGATATTCTAAAAAAATGCAATCAATTCTCTAGCCAGTTTTACAAAGACACAGTTTAAAGAAAAATTTTCAAAAAATTTGACATGACTTCCCTATGAATATACCACTAACACATGCGCATGCTAACTCTAGAAATCCCATGTGACAACTACTGTCTGAATGCCCAATTCACCCCCCAAACTTAAACTTTGGCATCGCCCTCGATGGCCAAAAATGCACTATGCACAAGGGGGTAAAGGGGAAAGGGTCACACGTGCTGAACTCAACTCAAGTCAATTATTACAAACAGGCGAGTATCAGAGTCATAGGAACTTCCCTAAGGCGCTGTTCGGTGTAGAACAAAACTGAGTCAAATTTTGAATCTCGGCATATCATCCCCAAAGAAGGACCCTGAGCTGCAAAAACAAAACACACAAACACAAAAACAAAAAAGAAAACACCCCGTTTTTTTTTTGTTTTTTTACGGGGGTTTTCTTGAAAGCAAACAAACAAAGACAAAAGTGCAGAATTAAACTTGGGTTGCCTCCCAAGAAGCGCTATTTTTAACGTCGTTTTCCCGACGCGACTACCCCATAGGCTCTCAAATAGCAAAAACTGCAGTGGTACACTAATAATCAACGTCTCCAGCTTCCTCTCAACAAATGCCATTAGGTGTCGCAGACCTTTAAATTCTCGAGTACACGTAGGCAGCACATGGTCTTCATAACCCTCACCAGCACAGAAGTGAAGTATGAAACTCTCATCCTCTTCGGGCGGACAAAGAACATGAGTGAAAACTTTGATTACTCTAGGTGTCACTGGAAGCTCAAGAGATGTTTCAAAGCAAGGATTAGGAGCAACACCATAATCGAACTGCACCATAGAAAAGTCTTCATCTTCCTCACAATTATAATGAAAATTCACAACCTCTCTTCTGGACTCTGTATCACTCCCCATGAAGGCATCCCAACTCTCGTTAACATAGTTCTTATCAATGTCTTCCCGGATGATGTTGTCATTCTCCGCATATAAAGAAATATCATCATCAAGGAGTGAATCAAAGACATACAAATCTAAAATCACGTGAGAGTGGATCGGTGCATGTGTACAAGAGGGAAATTCTTGCTTGTGGAGCAGGACTTCTTCATTATGGACATCATCTACCTCGCCTCCACCCTCTTGGAGCATGTAATCATCTTTTCACAACTCATCTTCAATACCCAAACCTACCTCAGTGGCTCCATCACCATGACTGATCTTCTCCTTGCCCTCCTCAGGTGTTGAGACTAATGGTAAATTAAACGGCTGGGGGGCTTCTGTATGAAAATCACAGTGATTTGTGACTTCATCAGTTACAGCTTGTACCGTTTCAAACTTTTTCATGTATTCTTCGAAAAATAACTTAACACTATTATCTTCTTGTTCATCTTCAAACATAGGTGGGTCTTCAAAAGCATCACGAAGTGTATCATCCATCATACACCCAGCTTCGCACTCTGACTCAATGTCATCATCATCCCTATTGGTCTCCTCAGGTTGGGCTTCTGTGTCGCTAGGACGGGATCTCTTCGACTCCTTAGAATGAGCTCCTGCCAGTTGCTTCATCAAGCTATTTATATCCCGCGTTATAGCTGAAGTGCTCTGCATGATACTCTCTTCGAACTCAGCCAGACTCTCTGAAAGTGTCTTCTTAAATTGATTCTGTGGCTCATTATGCGGCAAGAATGTAGGAATGACTGAAACATTTATGTTCCTAACTTTTGGGGAGGATGAAGATGGGTATGCAGTTGCCTAGCTAGGATGGTCATATGTAGGTTTAACAGGGCAAAAAGATATATGGTGACATCCTCCACAGAAGTAACAAATGCTATTATTAGGCAGAAAGGGTTGTGTGGTTGGATGATATGAATATGACGGTTGAAGATTTTGATGATACGTATATGGTGAATATTCCATGGAGGTTTGAGGGTAAGGAATTCCTCTAGGAATTTAGCACAGAAAAATCCTACGGAAATAAAAAAGAAAACTAACTAAAAAAATCTCGCTGAAATTAATTAACCCTTAAAACCGACACCGTCCCCGACAACTGCGCAAAAAACTTATGTTAGTTTTCTCGCACTTAAAATAGATTATAATATAGTTGTGTAAGTACGAGTATTGTCTCCACAGGGACAAACAAAAGGGAATTAAGAATTAAATAAATTCAGCGATTAAAAATAAATAAAATAAATGCGTCGTGCGAGATTTCATTGATTGGGAAAATTAAATTGCGAAAAAAAGAAATTAAACTAATGGGTTCTTTCTAATTAATGACGATAGGGAACAGAGATTGATTCCGGGGTAATCAGATTTCTGGCTGATCAGATTTAATTACATGAAATTAAATTAATTTAGCCTAGCTAATCATTACTAAGTTCTTACCGCTCTCGCGGCGTAGAGTACAATAATTTAGGGGACCAGGCTGATCTCTCGTGCGACAAGATCCTAAACTATTGCCAAAACAAGCGAGCTTACGGCCCGTTAATCGCTACTAACCTCTTAACGAACGATTAAGTGTGTGAATGTGTCCTAGAATAAATTACATCTCTCTTAATTTATTCTACCAGCAATTGTAATTCTAGTCGCAATTCTAGGTTACAAGAGATATTGATTAAATCATTCAAACACAAATTAAATCAAGATTCACCCCTTCATCAATCCCAATTCCTTAATTAAGACTACTCACAACTTATAATTGAAGAATCAATAGAATTGAGAAGAATAGAATTAATTTTCATTAATTAAAAAGTAGGAACTTACAAAGAATCCCAAAAGATTGATGAACAAGGCTGAAAAGTTCTCTAAATTTCGTGCTAAGCACTCTCTCTAAGCTCCCCTTGAAAACGGGGGTTTACAGGTTGTTTAAATAGAAAAGACGGAGCAATTCTGACCGAAATAGGACAACGGGAGCGCACGCACGGCACCCACGCACGGCGTGCGTCCCCCTGTGCGTCTGACGCAGTATTCGCGCAAAAACGTACCATGCACGACCGAGTGCGGTTGGCAGTAACTCCTCGCCTCTTCCTTCTACATGCAACGCGTGCCTAACTTCGGGCCCACAACGTGCGCTCTTCTCTTCCGAATTTGATGATGTTTCGTTCATCAAAGTTGTAGATAATGAAGTCATCTATTCACCACAACTTGCAAGACGTGATTTTAATCAACCAATAAAAAGATATGAATAACATGGTGGAAGGTCCCATTCTGAAATCGCAACAGGGATCATCTGACTTCTTTGTCTGTTTTCACCTTCTTTCTCTCAGAGTTTCGCGATGGTGTCTTCGTATGATTTGTATCCTTTGAAGTTGGCTTTGATATGGAACTTGAATCGTGTTCTTTGGATGCTTCTACAAAACGATATGATTGAACGATTGACAGAAGGTCATCCGTAGCGCCGCTTTCAAGCTCTATACGTCTTCTTTTGATCCCGTAACCGTTTCTAGAGCTCTTTTGTCTTCAAATCTTCAACTTAAACCTCCCGGAGACCTCCAAATCTCTCAAATCAATCTCTAATTCTTCTCAACTCGTCCCGATTGCTTCTCAAGCGTTGATGTCGGACTCAAATTCCCTGATTTTGACTCCAAAAGACATAAAACTCGGACCAACACCTCGTAACTATGACTTGAGCTAAAATGAGACTTGTGACACAAAATAATTAGAGAAACCATCAAAAGTCGATCTAAACATGCATCAAATACGTGTCTAAATACGGAATTATCATGTCTCTTCCTTAATAGTAGGCTTTAATTCTTGCTTTTTCTGTTTTTTCCACCAAGCAAAAGTTTCGCGCGACATGCAGTTTTGCACAATTTCTACTTAGGGCTGCAAAGCCTACAATTCGGAGAAACCAAAAATCCTATACTACTTTACCTAAACGCACAATCCCTCCATCAAACCTTCCATCTTTTCTCTCCCCATTTAATCATTGTTCTCTCACCCCAAATCCATTTACTACGTCCTTTGGATGGTTACCACCAGAATTCCCTTCCTTTTACTATTTTTTCCTTAACAATACATTTCAATTCTTGCTTTTTCCATGTTTTCCCCACCAGAAAAAAGCTACGCGCGACCTGCGATTTTGCACAATTTCCGCTTGTGCTGCAAAACCCCGTAGTTTGAAGGAACCAAAAATCTGGTTGAAGAAGCCGAAGACCGTAGCCTTCACATCAGAGGACAATTTCGTCATTTCTCAAAGTCACAAGCACCATAGAAGCATATATTAAAGTTGTGTGTGACTATAACATCTTTCCTCGACAATAAGCCAACACGTGATAGCAACAATCCTTGACTTTTGTCTATGATGGCAGTGGCGGACCCAGAAAATCAGATCCATGGGGTCCCCACTCTAATGTAATTCTATTTAATATAAAATTAATAAAAACAAACGTAAAATACCGAAGTAGCATAATGTTTCATAGTTAACGTACATCCCAAGGTTGAAATGACCCATTTTGAAGGGAATAACTACAACGCACCTCATCTTAAACATTAGGACGAAAACAAACAATTTTTTTCTTAATCCAGAATCAACTTCCAAAGATGCAAAATCAACATGTTGGTCATATAGATTATCAGTATGGCCGGAGCCCGAAGGTGTCACTAATGACATGTTTCACAGCTTCGGGTATCACTTTGGCGGTGTCACTAAGACGGTGTCACTGTGGTTGCCGGAGGTGTCACGGTGGCCGTCGGTGGTGTCACTGTGGTCGGTGGTGTCACTGTGGTCGGCGGTGGTGTCACTATGGCCGACGATGGTGTCACTGTGGATGCGTCACTTTGGCCGGTGTCACTATGGCCGACGATGGTGTCACTGTGGTCGGCGGTGGTGTCACTATGGCCGACGATGATGTCACTGTGGATGCGTCAATTCTCTAGCAAGTTTTACAAAGACACAGTTTAAAGAAAAATTTTCAAAAAATTTGACATGACTTCCCTATGAATATACCACTAACACGTGTGCATGCTAACTCTAGAAATCCCATGTGACAACTACTGTCTGAATGCCCAATTCACCCCCCAAACTTAAACTTTGGCATCGCCCTCGATGGCCAAAAATGCACTATGCACAAGGGGGTAAAGGGGAAAGGGTCACACGTGCTGAACTCAACTCAAGTCAATTATTACAAACAGGCGAGTATAAGAGTCATAGGAACTTCCCTAAGGCGTTGTTCGGTGTAGAACAAAACTGAGTCAAATTTTGAATCTCGGCATATCATCCCCAAAGCAAGACCCTGAGCTGCAAAAACAAAACACACAAACACAAAAACAAAAAAGAAAACACCCCGTTTTTTTTGTTTTTTTACGGGGGTTTTCTTGAAAGCAAACAAACAAAGACAAAAGTGCAGAATTAAACTTGGGTTGCCTCCCAAGAAGCGCTATTTTTAACGTCGTTTTCCCGACGCGACTACCCCATAGGCTCTCAAATAGCAAAAATTGCAGTGGTGCACTAATAATCAACGTCTCCAGCTTCCTCTCAACAAATGCCATTAGGTGTCGCAGACCTTTAAATTCTCGAGTACACGTAGGCAGCACATGGTCTTCATAACCCTCACCAGCACAGAAGTGAAGTATGAAACTCTCATCCTTTTCGAGCGGACAAAGAACATGAGTGAAAACTTTGATTACTCTAGGTGTCACTGGAAGCTCAAGAGATGTTTCAAAGCAAGGATTAGGAGCAACACCATAATCGAACTGCACCATAGAAAAGTCTTCATCTTCCTCACAAATATAATGAAAATTCACAACCTCTCTTCTGGACTCTGTATCACTCCCCATGAAGGCATCCCAACTCTCGTTAACATAGTTCTTATCAATATCATCCCGGATGATGTTGTCATTCTCCGCATATAAAGAAATATCATCATCAAGGAGTGAATCAAAGACATACAAATCTAAAATCACGTGAGAGTGGATCGGTGCATGTGTACAAGAGGGAAATTCTTGCTTGTGGAGCAGGACTTCTTCATTATGGACATCATCTACCTCGCCTCCACCCTCTTGGAGCATGTAATCATCTTTTCACAACTCATCTTCAATACCCAAACCTACCTCAGTGGCTCCATCATCATGACTGATCTTCTCCTTGCCCTCCTCAGGTGTTGAGACTAATGGTAAATTAAACGGCTGGGGGGCTTCTGTATGAAAATCACAGTGATTTGTGACTTCATCAGTTACAGCTTGTACCGTTTCAAACTGTGACACCCCAAAAATCGAAATAAAAATAATTTTTAGCCAGATAAATCATAAAATATTACGGAAGTGACATTTTAATTATTAATTGAGTCAGACAAAAATGGTCCGATAAAAGAAGTAATATTTTATACCAGGTACCAATTATACATATCACATAATAATTATTCTTTTAATTTGTGTATAAAATATAATATACTCCTAGCCATGCTTAAAATAAAGATGGAAAGTCTTTATTTGTGACCACATCATGCATGTCATCATACACACATATACATATGATATATCTATACACATACATAACGATACATACTATAAATACGTTAGTAATAATAATAATAATAGTATGAATAAGATAAAATATACCTTATTACACTTTTTACACCAACATGTTTTTATATGGAACCATATAAAAACACACCAAATTTGACTTTTCCACTAATATAACCATGCGGCCGCATACACAATACCATACATAGGCATACATATAACATACCATACTTACATCTACATACATACATGCTATTATTACTACGTTACATAACATACGCGGTATACATAATAAAGAGTTGCACACGCCGGGTTTAAAGACAAAACACACATGCGTGAAACCTATATACCATATACGACTCCGGAATCATCGTACGATCATTATTAACAAAAATAATTACGTAGTAAATTTGATCGGCGAACATATGTAACCGACGCCTAGAACCTTCTTTAGTGGGTATAAATACCCAGCAAACCCTACACCAACGACAAAGGATATATACACACATCATCTAAAACTACTCGGATGGAAGTTTAGTTCAATCGTTGGCCGCATATACACTTGTGCAGGACGTTGCCAGAGAAGAGGAAGATCCGACGACCATTGTACCATGGAGAACTGCCTTGACCGTCGCAAGTCGTGCTGGAGAAAGTAAAGCTCTGCACCATGGAGAACTTCGAACATCATAGCCGGAGGAACGATGACATGTTGTACGTGTTCGATCCGGAGAAGAGGAGGCAAGTCCACCGTCGTCGCTCGCCTTAACTGTCCTCGAGTGCCGTCATCATCGCCGGAGTACAATAGGATCCAGAGGTTCGCCGGACTGATACGCTCAACGCCGGAGTTGGTACGCGCCGGAAGAGAAGGGGGAGATCGCCGGAGGACAACCCAAGTCATTGCCGCCGGACCACAATGCTGCTCACGAACCGGAGGAAAAGGAAGTTTGCCGGAGGAAGGGGAGAAGCCGAAGTTACTGCCACCAAACCGCAAACGCAATGGTTGTGTCTCCGCTGCCTTGCCAGAGCGTCTGTCCGTGTCGGGAGAAGATTTCAGCCGGACTCTGTCTTCGTTTTCTTTGTTCGCCGGTACGAAGGAGATGACGTACGTAGTTATACTCTGCACTATCTTCATTCATATGCGAGGTTATAAGTTTATAACTGGGCCGATCATTTAGTAAGGCTTATTGGGAGCAAATTAAAAAGTGATCTAATTAATAACAAGGTTGACCAATTTAAAATAATAATAATTAAGTTGTGCCAATTAAGCTCAAGTTTATTAGGATTTAGGGTAAAATAGCAAAAGTGGAATAATTATTAATTTTAGAATTTTAATATTTTTAGAAGGTGAATTTGAAGAAGATCGAGATAGAAGCCTTGGTTAGGATTTATTGCAATTTGAGGTAAGTTTCTCTGCCAATCTAAAATTGTTTCCTCGTATTATATGCTTATTATGCATTATGTGAATAAGTGTGAATTGTTGAAATTTGTGTATGAGATTTGTGAAGAGATATTATATATATGGTTGTTGAGAAATATAAATTAAGTACTTTTGGGGTATTAAATATTTTTAAATACCTTCAAGACTTTTTAGAGAAATTAAGAAGTATTTTTGAAATATTGTTAAGCGAAGACAAAATTTACATTTTAATAAGAAGTGAGCATCTCAGGAGTAATTCGAGGTGTCGGTTTTCCACGTCCGGATAAATGTGGAGGGTGATTAGGTCTGCTACTACTAAGAAGTACAGTTTGAGTTTAAAAGTGATATTTGGATCGACGATCCCTTTTAAGAAGAAGTTAGAGTAGTAGTAGTCCCTAATCATTCAAGATATCTTATTCAGGGGTTTTTGGTAGACTGAGTCTCGACTACTCGTTACGACTTACTACTCGGAGGGTTTGGAATCCCTTTTAGGGGGTGTGCACACTTAAGGTAGTCGTTTCGTTTCCAACAGAGCAGTTGTGGTACCGGCACTTGTTCGGGGTGGCCGTCCGTAACCACGGTCCACCGGGCTCTACCGAAAGGTTGAGCACCGCCCTTCTAAATTACTAGGAAGTTAGAGAAGAAGTGATTTTTGAGGAAATCAAAGAGAAGAGTTATTATGAAGTTTTAAAGAGAAGTTGAGGATTTTTGTAAAGAAGTAGTTTTGAGAAAAATCAAAGTGAAAAGAATTTCGATGGTGTGAGTATTTTTATATATTATTATATAAAGATCTATTTTAGTCAAACATGATTATTTTACGGGGTTGGGTAGTACTTACTTAGCTCTAAAGCTAATTTTTGTTATTTTTCTTGTCCCTATCTCCTCCATTAAATTTTAACAGGTGATGAGTTGGATGCTTATGAGGATTGATGGATTGCATGGCCCGAGAGCGAATTAGTAGTCGCCTTATTTATACTAGTCATGAAATAAACATTTACTTTACAAACACTTTATTTTTATTAAATTAGTTGTTATGTTTTAGTTGCCTGTGCATCCGGTTGAGAGATGACCGGATGTGGCGGTACACCCATTTCCCTTATTAAGACTTCCGCTGTACTTTCTTTAAATTTTCATTATCAATAAAAAAAAAGATTTTATTTCAATTATATCAACGTTTTGGGTGGGAAATTTGGGGGTGTTACACAAACTTTTTCCTGTATTCTTCGAACAATAACTTTACACTATTATCTTCTTGTTCATCTTCAAACACAGGTGGGTCTTCAAAAGCATCATGAAGTGTATCATCCATCATACACCCAGCTTCGCACTCTGACTCAATGCCATCATCGTCCCTATTGGTCTCCTCAGGTTGGGCTTCTGTGTCGCTAGGACGGGATCTCTTCGACTCCTTAGAATGAGCTCCTGCCAGCTGCTTCATCAAGCTATTTATATCCCGCGTTATAGCTGAAGTGCTCTGCATGATACTCTCTTCGAACTCAGACAGACTCTCTGAAAGTGTCTTCTTAAATTGATTCTGTGGCTCATTATGCGGCAAGAATGTAGGAATGAATGAAACATTTGTGTTCCTAACTTGTGGGGAGGATGAAGATGGGTATGCAGTTGCCTAGCAAGGATGGTCATATGTAGGTTTAACAGGGCAAAAAGATATATGGTGACATCCTCCACAGAAGTAACAAATGCTATTATTAGGCAGAAAGGGTTGTGTGGTTGGATGATATTAATATGACAGTTGAAGATTTTGTGGTGTTGGAGAATAATTTTGATGAGGTGTGTAGTATTGAGGAGGAGGAGTGTAAGGAGGGTATGTCGTATATGGTGAATATTCCATGGAGGTTTGAGGGTAAGGAATTCCTCCAGGAATTTAGCACAGAAAAATCCTCCGGAAATAAAAAAGAAAACTAACTAAAAAAATCTCGCTGAAATTAATTAACCCTTAAAACCGACACCGTCCCCGACAACTGCGCAAAAAACTTATGTTAATTTTCTCGCACTTAAAATATATTATAATATAGTTGTGTAAGTACGAGTATTGTCTCCACAGGGACAAACAAAAGGGAATTAAGAATTAAATAAATTCAGCGATTAAAAATAAATAAAATAAATGCGTCGTGCGAGATTTCATTGATTGAGAAAATTAAATTGCGAAAAAAAAGAAATTAAACTAATGGGTTCTTTCTAATTAATGACGATAGGGAACAGAGATTGATTCCGGGGTAATCAGATTTCTGGCTGATCAGATTTAATTACATGAAATTAAATTAATTGAGCCTAACTAATCATTACTAAGTTCTTACCGCTCTCGCGGCGTAGAGTACAATAATTTAGGGGACCAGGCTGACCTCTCGTGTGACAAGATCCTAAACTATTGCCAAAACAAGCGAGCTTACGGCCCGTTAATCGCTACTAACCTCTCAGCGAACGATTAAGTGTGTGAATGTGTCCTAGAATAAATTACATCTCTTTTAATTTATTCTACCACCAATTGTAATTCTAGTCGCAATTCTAGGTTACAAGAGATATTGATTAAATCATTCAAACACAAATTAAATCAAGATTCACCCCTTCATCAATCCCAATTCCTTAATTAAGACTACTCACAACTCATAATTGAAGAATCAATAGAATTGAGAAGAATAGAATTAGTTGTCATTAATTAAAAAGTAGGAACTTACAAAGAATCCCAAAAGATTGATGAACAAGGCTGAAAAGTTCTCTAAATTTCGTGCTAAGCACTCTCTCTAAGCTCCCCTTGAAAACGGGAGTTTACAGGTTGTTTAAATAGAAAAGACGGAGCAATTCTGACCGAAATAGGACAACGGGAGCGCACGCACGGCACCCACGCACGGCGTGCGTCCCCCTGTGCGTCTGACGCAGTATTCGCGCAAAAACGTCCCACGCACGACCGAGTGCGGCTGGCAGTAACTCCTCGCCTCTTCCTTCTACATGCAACGTGTGCCTAACTTCGGGCCCACGGCGTGCGCTCTTCTCTTCCGAATTTGATGATGTTTCGTTCATCAAAGTTGTAGATAATGAAGTCCTCTATCCACCACAACTTGCCAAACGTGATTTTAATCATCCAATAAAAAGATATGAATAACATGGTGGAAGGTCCCATTCTGAAATTGCAACATCGATCATCTGACTTCTTTGTCTGTTTTCACCTTCTTTCTCTCAGATTTTCGCAATGGTGTCTTCGTATGATTTGTATCCTTTGAAGTTGGCTTTGATATGGAACTTGAATCGTGTTCTTTGGATACTTCTACAAAACGATATGATTGAACGATTGACAGAAGGTCATCCGTAGCGCCGCTTTCAAGCTCTATACGTCTTCTTTTGATCCCGTAACCGTTTCTAGAGCTCTTTTGTCTTCAAATCTTCAACTTAAACCTCCCAGAGACCTCCAAATTTCTCAAATCAATCTATAATTCTTCTCAACTCGTGCCGATTGCTTCTCAAGCGCTGGTGTCGGACTCAAATTCCCTGATTTTGACTCCAAAAGACATAAAACTCGGACCAACGCCTCGTAACTATGACTTGAGCTAAAATGAGACTTGTGACACAAAATAATTAGAGAAACCATCAAATTCGATCTAAACATGCATCAAATGCGTGTCTAAATACGGAATTATCATGTCTCTTCCTTAATAGTAGGCTTTAATTCTTGCTTTTTCTGTTTTTTCCCACCAAGCAAAAGTTTCGCGTGACATGCAGTTTTGCACAATTTCTACTTAGGGCTGCAAAGCCTACAATTTGGAGAAACCAAAAATCCTATACTAGTTTACCTAAACGCACAATCCCTCCATCAAACCTTCCATCTTTTCTCTCCCCATTTAATCATTGTTCTCTCACCCCAAATCCATTTACTACGTTCTTTGGATGGTTACCACCAGAATTCCCTTCCTTTTGCTATTTTTTCCTTAACAATACATTTCAATTCTTGCTTTTTCCATGTTTTCCCCACCAGAAAAAAGCTACGCGCGACCTGCAATTTTGCACAATTTCCGCTTGGGCTGCAAAACCCCGTAGTTTGAAGGAACCAAAAATCTGGTTGAAGAAGCCGAAGACCGTAGCCTTCACATCAGAGGACAATTTCGTCATTTCTCAAAGTCACAAGCACCATAGAAGCATATATTAAAGTTGTGTGTGACTATAACATCTTTCCTCGACAATAAGCCAACACGTGATAGCAACAAGCCTTGACTTTTGTCTATGATGGCAGTGGCGGACCCAGAAAACCAGATCCATGGGGTCCCCACTCTAATGTAATTCTAATTAATATAAAATTAATAAAAACAAACGTAAAATACCGAAGTAGCATAATGTTTCATAGTTAACGTACATCCCAAGGTTGAAATGACCCATTTTGAAGGGAATAACTACAACGCACCTCATCTTAAACATTAGGACGAAAACAAACAATTTTTTTCTTAATCCAGAATCAACTTCCAAAGATGCAAAATCAACATGTTGGTCATATAGATTATCAGTATGGCCGGAGCCCGAAGGTGTCACTAATGACATGTTTCACAGCTTCGGGTATCACTTTGGCGGTGTCACTAAGACGGTGTCACTGTGGTTGCCGGAGGTGTCACGGTGATTGTCGGTGGTGTCACTGTGGTCGGCGGTGGTGTCACTATGGCCGACGATGGTGTCACTGTGGATGCGTCACTTTGGCCGGTGATGACGGAGATGTCACTGCGGAAATTAGGTGTGGGGATGTCACTGCATTAGTTACATTTTTATTTAAATTTAAATGGGATTACTTTTTGGAAATTAGGCTTAGTTTAGTAATATTAAGGGGAAACCCCAACAATTAATTAACTAATACAAAAATGATTTATTTTAGTCAAATTGAGCTTCCATGCCCATGTACTAATTTAATCATAGTAAAAGGAAACTACAAAAAAAGAGAAGCATAGTAACTAAGTGGGGTGTGCAGAGTTTTGATGATCTTTTAAGTTAAAAAAAAAGGGAGTGCGAAGGGGAAACGATGCCCATACCTTCCACTAGATGTAGAGCTTTTAAACCTCAGCTGATTCCGTTCGACCAGTCCATTCTTTTAGAGCTAGACTATTTTTCATTTTATATATACATTTACTAATTATTTTTTATATTTAATGTATATACTATGTATAGGTATTTTTTAAGTCCATGGGGTTCTAGGACCCCGTGGGACACTTAGTGAGTCCGCCACTGATAGCCGTAGCATGTGAAGCCATTATGAGATATGACCGTCTTTGGGATTGATATGGCAATCTTGACATGCACCGACACTACTGAAATCCCCCCTCTAAAACTTCATCCCCAATTTCATCGATAGAAGTCTCGTTCTATTACACATTCTCACATGGTGATTAACATATCAATGGGGTCTTGTGTACTATGGTGCTTTTGAAAAGTAATTTTTTATACATTTATAGAGAAAATGCTATTTAATAAAAAATGATTGATTTTGAAAGTAAAAGTGAATTTTAAAATGTAAATGTTAGTGTTATGTGAATTATAATTTTTTGGTATACTAATTAGGTAGGGGGCGGATTAGGTAAAAACAATACTTACTGTGCATTAGTACGATGCATCTTTATGGTTAATTGTATTGCATATTAATGTTCAAAGTGTTACGTTCAAAAAAATTGATTTGATTACCAAAATGCCAGCGTGCATCTATAGTCTTTAGATCAACTCATCGGATGACTAAGATGAATTTGTAATTTGTAATTAAAAGGTGTTTGTATTTGATCCCTTATTAGATTTATAGTGCTCGAATTTAAACATTACTTGTTCAAAACAAAACTTATAGTTGTTTTTTACTGAAGAAACAAAAAAATGTTATATTAAACAATCCTTAAATTATTTTGAATGGCTTTATTTAGAGTGTTATCGAAGAACTCTAATATAAAATTAAAAAGACCCTTTCGTAACCCCTTTTGACATCCAGCCAGTTTTTATTGATGAGAAATGGTGCTAAATAGGAGCTTAACTTCCCGATTGTAATTAAATAGGACCTTGATTTTTTTAACTCCTAAATAGGACTTAATTTTAAGAAGTTTCCAAAATTGCCCCTGTTTCCTAAATAGCCACCTGTGTCTTCATCTCTTAGCAGCTCGGTCTTAATTTACTTCAGCAACTTGACGAAGGGAAAACAGACTGCCCTCCTTCGGTTTGGGTAGAAAACGGCAGCCTGCTACGGACTCCGGCAGTTTCCCTCCGATGTCGCTAATAGTCCGGAAGGGAAGCCTCAACCGTTGCGCAGTCCGTTCGTTGCGCACAACAGCACTTAATGGAAAATTAGTCACATATATTTACCTTCCGCGACTATGTGGCTTCCGTAGTTCAGGGCTCCGGGATCAACTAACATATGCATCCTTTAAAAAGCTTATGCTGGTAATTTAGAAAGGTCTAAAGGAAATATTGGACTTGATTATGTATTTTGATGTTCAACATCCATCCTCATTGGTTATGTTTACTCCGTGTGTTATAACATTGTTATAAATGTTTGGTTCCACTTTCATTGTTATTTTTACGACATTGTTATTGACATTTTTATGACCTTGTCATTGACATTCATATGACATTGTCATTGACATTCTTATGACATTGTCACTGACATTGTTTTCTATTGACATTCTTATGACATTGTCATTGAATTCTTATGACATTGTCATTGACATTGTTTTTTATTGACATTCTAATGACATTGTGATTGACTTCTTATGACATTGTCATTATTACAATGTCATAATATGTAATATTGACATTAGGCCTAGGATCTCTGGAATGTGTTCATCAGTTATACTCTATAATAGCATTATAAGGGTCAAATCCTGCAGTAAACTGCCGGCCGCCTTTACTCAAAATCAAGCTTCTCAGGCCTCTGGATGATAACGCTTACTGCATAGCAACCTGCTCTAATGCGCTCTCACAAATGTATCACCTGCACCATTAGTGTTAACATGTTTCCCTTTTGGCAAAGTTAACGCATGATACAGCTTCACTTTACCGTCTCCAATCTCTGCTTTCTAATTAGTTTGGTGCACTCCAAATAAATTAAAAAAGGCTATCCGTCCCATTTATTGTGGGATTGAAATGTCAATCGATTTGAAACTTGACCACTTGAAACAATTCAAAATCATATTCTTGAGATTCAACATGGATTGCGACGAAGGTCGACGGCGTTAGGGTTGGCAACTCTGCTCCACGGCTTAGGGCTCAAGAAGAGCAAGATCCCGTTGCTATTAGCTGACATGGACGGAGTCATCGATTTACGAGCTGGGCATAGAGCAAAAAAAAAAAGATCGTTGGGCATAGAGCAATTGTACATCCAGATGGGAGTTGGGCGTATTTTAAGAAGCGGGGTATTTTTGTCTCGCAACATCAAAATTAGTGAGTTAAAAAGATCGGAGTCGTTCCCTTCCTATCTTTTAGTCTTATTTAAGTCTTATTCCCTTTATTGAATTGATTGAAGTGTATCATTTTAGTTTTTTATTTTGTTCTTAATTTTTGTTCATCATTTAGCCGTTAAAGTCATAGTTTCATCCGATTCAACTAATTAATATGTTTTCGTAACTCTAAGTTCAACTGATGTTATGCTAAAAAAGTTTAACTCATGTTGGCTATTAACTCACCCTATTGTATTTAGTTATTAGGAAAATCAATGATGTATTAGTTGAGTTAAAAATTGTACTTTAAAATGTACAAACCAAAATGTACTTTAATGTCTTATTAAATATACTTATTTAAAACTCAATAGATTAAGTCATATATATGTAATGAACAAGATTAAAAGCATACTTTCATTCTGATGGAGTATATGGGTCTAGGCCCCAGGACCCACATACTCAGAACAGAAAGCACAGCCACTACGCGGTGCCCTCGTCGGCCAGAAGACCCTCGTCGGTCGAAGAGGGGCCAACCCAGAATATGATCTTGAAGCCAAGGAACCAGGGTGTCCTCGTCGGCCGTGCCCTCGTCGGCCAAGACCCTCGTCGGCCACGGGAGACCCACAGAACCGGATTTTACACTTACTCATTTGTATGGCCCACCAGTGGCTCTGTATTTGGCCCAGTAGCGGTCCAGTTGTAAATGGGCCTCCCAAGCCCAAGGTTTGGGAGCCCAGCTCGTATTTTTCCTATAAATACTTCCTCTGGAGGTAGTTATAGGGGTTACAAAATCATTCTATTGAAGCATATATTGCACTTCTCTCTAGCTCTCACTTCTCTCTAGATATATACTCTATCATTTGGTGCTCTCGTTGAGAGCTAGAACAATCAAGTTAGCACCCTTCGTCGCTACCAAGCACAGCTAACCACTGACCATGGGAAGAACTAAATCAAACCGCAACCTCGTCAGCAAGGTCATCCCTGAGGACCAGGAGATCAGGGAGCACGAGCAGGATGCTACGGCCGACCAGGTCGGCGGAGGGGACGTCTTCCAGGAGGCCATCAACCTCACGACGGACCTCCGCAACCAACTCAACGGCGGAGCCCCTGATGCCCGCATCGGCTTGGACAAGAAACGAGCTGAGAAGACAGACCACGCCCCGACCCAGCCTATGGTCGCGGCCTCTCCGTCTGTGGATCCACAGGTCCAGGCCGCGCTGTCGGTCATCATCGCCAGCTTGGCCCAGAACCCCACCGTCCTCAGCGCTCTCTTGCCAAGGACTGGGGGGGGAACGTCACTCCACCTCCTCAGCCCTAACCGTTGGCCGTCCAGATAGGCAACGATGAGGGGGTGATGGCCCAGGACACGGCGTCGTCCCACTCCCACCCCGCTTCCTCTCTTCGGCCTGGGCAGACCCCAGCGCGTGGAAAAGCCTCTGCCTTCAATAGGCTAGGTGACACGCGCCGTCGTCCGGTTTCGGAGAGGATGGCAGGGCGGATTGGTGAGCGTCGGCCCTGCTTGCCAAGGGAAAGCTTGGGGTCTGTGTCCCGGACAGCGGACCAGCCCCGCCTGGACAAGGGCAAGGGGAAGTTGCACGAGGACGACGTGCGCCACCAGATCAATGCGGCCCACGACGAGCGCATGAGAAACCAGCAAGGCGCCGCTGCGGCCGCCAGGGACCCCCGGGACGAGGTCATCGCCCAGCTGGAAAGGAGGCTGGCCCAGATGGAGGCCAGGCAATCGGCGAACATCCCCACGGCCGGCGCCTCCAACGATCCTGGCCTCAACGCTCTCATGAACAAGGTTAGCGCTCTGGAGAGGGAGTTGGCCGAAGGACGAGGTGACCCCGTCATCCAAGTCAGGACCAGGACCCCTTTCACCAACAGGGTGCTCTCGGCCCCCATCCCGGAGAAGTACAGGGGAAACGCCATCAAGTCCTACGATGGCCGATCAGACCCCCAGGAACACTTCAGCCGTTATCAGAATAGCATGCTGATGGTGAACGCGTCAGATGAATACCTCTGTCGTTGGTTCCTCTCTACTCTTGAGGGGGCAACGTATGAGTGGTTCAACGCGCTCCC
Source organism: Cuscuta europaea (assembly GCA_945859875.1). Classification (NCBI taxonomy): domain Eukaryota; kingdom Viridiplantae; phylum Streptophyta; class Magnoliopsida; order Solanales; family Convolvulaceae; genus Cuscuta; species Cuscuta europaea. The sequence goes on along the minus strand of CAMAPE010000068.1, from coordinate 717,419 downwards.
TGATGGAAGTATTGACTCATGGCAGGACCTTTCGCAACGCTTCCTCACCCACTTTGTCGGGAGGAAGCGCGCAAAGAAGTATTTCACCCATCTCCTCTCCGTCAAGCAGCAACATGATGAGTCCCTCCGGTCGTTCATTGATCGGTGGACGAGGGAGACCGAGGAAGTCGAGGGGGCCGATGAGTGCACCCTCCTCGTCCTGTACCAGGGAGCCCTCCGCAGCTCCCCGTATGCCAGAAGCCTCATCACCGATCCTCCGAGGTCGTACGCCAAGGCGCTCCAGCACGGAAGCTTGTACGCCGATGCCGACGAGCTCCACAACCACAAGAAAGAGGGAGGCCATCCCCCCAAGAAGACAAATCCTTCGCCGGCCCCGGGTCCGTCCCCGGCCGGCCAGGGTGCCCAGGGCCGTCACGGCTCTGGTGGACAAAGTAAGAAAGATCGCCACTGGTGGCCGAGGTTGGAACGGCCGGGGGTTTCCCTCACTCACCCGGTCAGCACCATCCTCGACTATGCCGAGAAGCATGGCCTCATCGAGCAGGCTCCTAGGCCAGCCGAGGAGGTCCTTGCCATCCAGCAGGGCGGCACATACTGCCGGTTTCACAAGAACTCCTCGCACAACACCGACGACTACATCACGCTGAAGAAAGCCATCGAGCGCCTTATTCGTCAGGGGGAACTCTCCTAGTTTGTTAAAGGTGGCCCACGCAAAAATACATGGGTAAACACCAGCAAACCAGGGGGCGAACCCTCTAAGAAGAAGCGGGAGATCGGCAGGCTCAGCGACGACGAGGACTTCGAAGAGCCCCCACCAAAGAAGAACCACATTCACCTCATTGTGGGTGGGAATACTGGGGGGACTCCATCACCCAGAGGAAGAAATGGGACCAATCCCTTTACATAGGGGAGGTGTCCCACGTTCCCCCCCAACCGAAGAAGCAGCGAACGGAGGCGATCACCTTCACCGACAAGGATCTGCCTCCGGGTACGGAATCACATAGGGATGCCCTCGTCATCCGGTGTGAGATCGGTGACACCATCATCCACCGCACTTACATCGATACGGGGAGCTCCGTCAACGTGATGTACCTGGACACCTTCACACAGCTGAAGCTGGACAAAGCTCTGCTGAAGCCGATCAAGACACCGTTATCTGGCTTCACCGGGAACTCTATCGACGCCGAGGGCACGATAGTCCTCCCCGAGGAGGTCGGTGACGGCCCCCACTGCGCCAAAATTGACATGGAGTTCATGGTGGTCAACCTCCAGTGCGCCCACAACTGGAGGACTTGGAGGCCATCATCTCCATGAAGCACTTGTGTCTGAAGTTCCCCACCAATGATGGCATCGGCTATGCCAGAGGAAACCAGAGGATAGCCAGAGCATGCTACCTCAAACTAACGAGGCCGGCCGAAAGGGAAGGACAGAGGATAGACACCATCACGGCAGCCGTTGCCAAGGACGAGGAGAGGCCGCATGCTGAACCAGCCGAGGAGGTCGAGGAAGTCCCTCTGGATACCTCCCGGCCGGAGCGGGTTCTCAGAATCGGGAAGAAACTCCCGCAGGACCAGCGGGACGCCATCCTCCTCGTCCTACGGTCGTACGCCGTTATCTTCGCGTGGGGCCCGGACGATATGCCAGGCATCAGCCGCCAGGTGATCACTAACCGGCTGACCGTCGATCCGACCTCCGCGCCTGTCAAGCAGAAGCAGCGCTACTTATCCGCCGACAGGCGGGACTTCGTCAAAGGGGATGTCGCCATGCTCTTCTCAATCAACCACATCAAAGAGGTGAAGTACCCGACGTGGCTAGCCAACGTCGTCCTCTCCCAAAAACCGCCGACATTCAGAATGTGCGTTGATTACACTGATCTGAACAAGGCGTGCCCCATGGACCCGTTCCCTCTCCCCAACATTGATCAGCTGGTGGACGAGACAACGGGGTGCGAGTTGATGTCGTTCCTTGATGCTTTCAGAGGGTACCACCAAATTTCCATGCATGAAGATGACACCGAGAAGACATCATTCATGACCCCAGAGGGAATCTTTTGCTACCTCGTCATGGCCTTCGGACTCAAAAACTCCGGCGCCACCTACACTAGGATGGTGGCCAAAATCTTCAGAGCAGTCCTCGGCCGGACGATGGAGGCATACGTCGACGACATGATCGTCAAGAGCAGACGAGCCACCACACATGCCGACGACCTCCGGGAAATCTTTGAGATCATGAAGGAGTTCAGGCTCCGCCTCAACCCCAAGAAGTGCGCCTTCAGCGTCCAAGGCGGCAAGTTCCTCGGCTACATGGTCAGCCGGAGAGGCATCGAGATAAATCCAGAGAAGACCCAGGCTATCATCAACATGGAGCCTCCCCGTAACATCAAGGAAGTACAGCGGCTGACGGGGCGCCTGGCGGCCCTGAACCGTTTCCTCTCTAGGTCAGCCGAAAGGGCACTCCCTTTCTTCCAGATCATGCGCAAAGCCAACAACTTCAAATGGACGACGGAGTGCCAGGAAGCGTTCGAAGAGCTGAAGAGGTACCTATCGTCCCCACCCGTGCTCTCCAAGCCCAAAGCCGGCGAAACCCTCTTCTTGTACTTAGGGGTGAGCACGTCGGCCATCAGCTCCGTGCTCATCCGTGAGGACGAAGGGGTGCAGAAGGCCATCTTCTACATCAGCAAGACACTTAGGGAGGCCGAGCTCAGGTACTCCCCCATTGAGAAGACGGTGCTGGCCATCGTCCATACGGTGAAAAAGCTCGGGCACTACTTCCAGGCCCATGCCGTCCATGTGCTGACCCAGCAGCCCCTTGGCGCACTCATGAGGAGCCACACTAGCTCCTCAAGAATGGTGAAATGGGAAATCTTCCTCAGCCAATTTCAGATTGCAATCAAGCCAAGGCCATCCATCAAAGGGCAAGCTTTGGCCGACTTCGTCACCGAATGCATGGCAAGGGAGACATCCGCTACCACCCCTGGCCCAGAGCCCGATGACACATGGATCCTCTTCACCGACGGCTCGTCGGCCGCGAAATCATGCGGCGGCAGCGTCGTCCTCATATCCCCTGAAGGATTCAGAGCTTACTATGCCATCCGCTTCAACTTCAGGGTATCCAACAATGAAGCCGAGTATGAGGCCCTCCTCAGCGGACTCAGACTCGCCGCCGGCCTCAGAGCCCGACACATCAAAATCAGGTGCGACTCCAAGCTGGTAGTGGGCCAAGTTGAGGGTACGTACGAAGCAAAGGAAGGCCGGATGAAGCAGTACAAACAAGCAGAAGAGGAGCTGCTGAAGGCGTTCGAAACCCACGAGATCACACAGATCCCAAGGGCCGAGAACGCCGAGGCCGACATCCTCTCCAAACTCAGCTCGGACACCCCAGAGCACATCTCCCAGCTAGCCAAGATCGAGGAGCTGAGCATGTCCAACATCCATGCCAGCCCCATCTTGTGCGTCCAACAGCGACCGGAGGACTGGATCTCCGACATCATCACCTTCATCACGACGAGGGAGCTGCCCCCGGACGAGGAGAGGGCCAAACTCGCCAGACTCAGGGCCCCAAGCTACACCATTGAGGATGACAGACTCTACAAACGATCCTATAATGGCACTCTCCTCCGATGTCTGCACCAGGATGAGGCCGACGTGGCCATGGAAGAAGTTCACTATGGTGTTTGCTCCTTGCACCAGGGCCCCTTCAGCATGCCCCGACGTCTCGTCGTCCAGGGCTTCTTCTGGCCGACCATGGCGCGGGATTGTGCAGATCTTGCCAGGAAATGCACCACATGTCAGGTACTCCAGAAGGCCCCTGGTCGGCCAGCCGTCAACTACGCCCCCGTCATCACCGCTATTCCATTCTCGAGGTGGGGGATTGACCTGGTCGGCCCTCTGCCCAGAGCTGCCGGCAACAACCGCTACATCATCGTCGCAGTCGACTACTTCACTAAGTGGGTCGAAGCGGAGCCCTTGGCCAGCATCACGGGGACTAGGTGTCAGAAATTCGTTCAAAAGAACATTCTCACCCACTTTGGTGTCCCCCAAGAGATCATATCCGACAACGGCACCCTGTTCGAAGCGGCGCCCTTCCAAGAGCTCCTTCGAGAATGGGGGATAAAACACCGTTTCTCCTCCGTTGCCTACCCTCAAGGCAACGGGCAGGTTGAGAACGCTAATAGAACCATCATGGAAGGGATGAAGAAGAACCTACAGGACGCAGGGGGGAGTTGGGTCGACGAGCTCTCCAACATCCTGTGGTGCTATCGTACTACGCCAAGGAGGGCGACGGGTGAAACACCTTTTGCCCTGTGCTATGGCTTTGAAGCTAAGGCACCCACAGAGATCACCATTCCCAGCCGACGGGTGGAGCAGTATGACCCATAGGTTAATGAGGGGAACATGAAGATCGACCTCCACCTGGTTGAAGAAAGACGCGAGCAAGCATTCATCCGAGCGGAGAACTACCGGCGTCAAGTAAAATCATACTATGACGCCAAGGTACGTTCCCGAGAATTCCAAGTGGGGGACTACGTCCTCCGCCGAAGGGAAGCGAGCCAGCCGACGGAAGGAGGCAAGCTAGCCTTAAAGTATGAAGGTCCCTACATCGTCAGTGCCGTGGTGAAACCTGGCACCTACAAGCTTAAACGCCCAAACGGGACCAATGTACCACGAACGTGGAATGTACACCATTTGGTGAAGTTTTATCAATAATCCGAAGAAGGTGCAGCCGGCGAAGCCCTCACCCTTTGACGGGTTATTGATTGAACGCCACCCTCGGCCTTGAGCCACTTTTGAATAAAAATCATGTTTCCTTTGATTTCTTGGAATTCAAGTACCACATGGATAGGCGCCCTCATCGGCCACCTTAGAGCGAAAGGCTCATGCATGGCCGATGTGGCGTTTCGCATATGCATCTCTTGAGCGAAAAGCCCAAGCATGCCCATTGTATTTTGTATCAGCAAAAGGTTTAGGCCAGCTGAGAGAGCACGTCGTATCGGCCCCTTAGAGCGAAAATGCTCATGCAGGACCGACGACGTCCCCAGGACGATGGGCCCGCAAACGGCCCGCGTCTTGAAACAAAAAGTTCACCGCGTCGTCCACGCGCCTGATCACAGGACGACAGGCCTGAAATCATGGCCGAGGTGACAAAATCCCAAAACTCAGGGATGGGCAACGACAGCCGTTGGAAACCAACCAAAAGTCTAGCCCGCGTCATAAATAGGCGACGGACCCCCCCTGAGATCACGGACGTTATAAACGAAGTCCGAACCGGCCGAAGGGCCATCGACCCCTTTGGCCGAAGCCTGAAAGAAGGACACTCCCTGAAACGGGGAACAAACAAAAAAAAGAGAGAAGCCGACGGCCGTGCGCACTTGCCGGCCTCGAGCAGTAAAAATAAATCCCCACACTACAGCCACATTTGGCTAAGTACATATCAGTTGAACACAAAGGCAAACACTACCAACAGGTGACGTGGACGAAGCGGCCACACACTATAAGGAAATTGCCAAGGACGAAGCATACGCTTATAAAACCCTAACCAAAGTGGTTGGGTGAAACGAGAATGGTTACCTTCATCGGCCATAGCCCCTTGAAGCACCAACACGTAGCAAAAAAAAAGAATTACAACTCCACTCAAAACACAATCCTGAAGTTGACCACCGGAAAGGAAGCCCAGGACGAAGCGGGCAGTATTACACCCGCGGGAGAGTTAAGCATTCAAGTAACAACCCCTACCGGCCACAACATTTCGGATGGCCGTTACAGACACTAAAACCCATGCGGTTGGCCAAGCGGAAAATCCTTGGGAATATTTGTCCAAGTGTTCACCAAACACTTGGAGAAAATTCCTGGGAAAAAGGGTTCCTAAGTGATTCCAACACTTAGAGAATTTCTTGAGGAAAGCAAAAGAGACACCATGGCACCCTCATCGGCCACAAAGCCGTCTCTTGGCCGACGACAGTACCACACAGAAGCTACCTATGCCTTGCATTTATACTTAGAAAAATCTCTAAGTAATTAAAGGGACAGCCTCTATGTAACACCGTCCCCAAGCATAATTACTTTTAGTAAATTATGTAATAAACCTTGAAGGATGATTTATGAAATTGCGTAATTGTAAATTTTTATTATTTCTTTTACGTGAATAGTAAATTGCATGTGGGACCCACGCCCGGACCGGGGGCCGCCCGATAATTTCCGAACCACATATTATATTCATCTTGGTCTAGATGACATCTATATGGTGATGGATATCCTATTTGGGCCATAAGAAAGGCATGGAGTTGACCGGTCGGTCAAACGGGGCCCAATTACCGGTATTGGCAATTTAACGGATAACAGCCCGAAATGAGTTTCGGAGGCTCCTAAATTAATGTTGGGGAATGTACATCTATTCTAAAGGCCCATAATTATTGGGAACGCGTGATATATTTTATTTGGTCCAATAAAATAAAATATGATTAAAACGGGTCGAGAAATACAACTTTCGGGGCCGATTGTACACACCGGGACTTAATGGGATGACCTCCCACGTAAGTGGGGGCCACCCCACGTTTTTATGGGTGCTGATTGACCCAAATTAATGGGAAGGGGACATCCAAAGGTGGCATATCCGGACTTGTGATTGAGGGAGTGGTTGGAGGTACATGCACATCTATTTAGGGCCCTATCAACACCTCAACTTGGTGTTTGATTGAGGATAGGTGCCTCCCCCCTCATTTGAGCCATACGAATAACCCAAAGGAAGAGAGAAGCTCTATGCATCACCTCTCAAAAAGATCAAGCTTGAAGGAAGCAAGAGAAGAGGAAATCCAAGGAGAAAAGTATAATGTTTGAGGTAAGAACTCATTGAGTATTCTTGTAACTAGTTTACTCTTGTATGATTTTTTGGAAATCATACTGTGGATTAAACCATGAGTTCTACACGTTTAAAAGTGTAGAATATTGTTATAAAGTGGTGATATTTAACTTAGAAGAGTTGGCGAATCGATAGGAGTCGAAATCGCCGGAAACCACCACTTTAATGGAGCTGCTCATTTCTGCAGAACACGAAAGCCGCCCGGCTTTCGTGAAAGCCGCCCGGATTTTGCCCAGGCAGTCCAGTTTTGCCTTTCAATCGGCCTAGAACGGGGATTGATCGAGGGGCGTAACAAAGGCAACCATTGTAGCACATCACGAGGTGAGGATGGCTGACTATATTGCTTATAATTAGTGAGTTAATTTCATAATATTGCCTAACGTAATTAGATGGAATTTTCATGGATTATTAATGATTCATAATGCCTAAATGAAAATGATATTGATATGAGTAAGTGAAGCATGATATACAAATTTAGAATAATTGTGTATGATTATGTGAAATAAATAGAACGACATATTAATGGAATTACTATGATGACATTGTGATAAAATATGCTTTACCCCATGTATGAAATTCATGAACGGAGTAAAGTGATATTTTTGATATTGAGATCAAACTATACTTGTGTTGGGAAATCAATTTAAATGAAAAGTCAATTGGAAAATAGGAACTTGGCATGTTCTAAGATTATCCAATTAGTATCAAAATACTAGTCGGGGAATTAATATAAATAAATGATGAAACAAATCCTAAGAGGTAGGATTGTGAATAGATATGCCTTAAGTAGTCTCAAGAGATACTTTAAGGTTGAATTGTGTGAACGCTAAGGTGATAGGGGTAGGCCTAAATGCTACCTACGGAAATTGATTCTAGGCATAGGAATTGCTTGAGAATGTGATTATGAAAATAATTAGAGTTGGACTCTAGGATGACATGGAAATGTAGTTGGGTCGAGCCCATGCCATGTAATATGATTAGCATGGAAACGTAGTTGGGCCGAGCCCTTGCCATGTATATGTGACCTCCGTGGAAACGTAGTTGGGCCGAGCCCTTGCCACGAAGTTATGGTTGGTATGGAAACGTAGTTGGGCCGAGCCCTTGCCATACAAATTTTGATATTATATATTGAGTTAGAGGATTGTATAGAAATGTAGTTGGGCCGAGCCCATGCTATACAATTGGGGCTCGATGGGACCCCACGGGGTTATCGTGACTTGCGGTCACGGGGGAATGGAAACAATGAATTCTAAATGAATATGGGCCTACGGGCCGACTACTTGACTTTATATAAAGTAAGAACAGATAAAACAAAAAGGGGGGGTAACCGAGGGTTATGGCCTATAATATAATAGTACCCTAAGTTGAGGGTCTTGGGAATTAAAACGTTGATTATACTTAGTATAGTTGATATTGTACTTGTCAAATATTTCCAAGTACTGACCTCCCCTTCACGGGGGAGGCCACCTCACAGTTTCAGGTAGGACTTGAAGGTTGCTACCATCGCCCGTGGTTTCGGGAGGATCAAGGGGAGAAGACGTGGTTCGTGCTTCTTCCGTTCTGTTTTAAAAACAATTACGTTAATGCTCATGGAAATTATTTTTGAATAATTACTTTGGGGGCTTGTATGCCGAGTTAAGCCAAGTGTGGCTTGAACAATTGTATTTATGCTTCCGCTGTTTTAAATGAATGATTTACATTATGTTTGTTTATGGATGTACTATGTGTGAATGGTATTCAAGACGCCTTGTATAGTATGGACGAGTTGGACTGCGGTTGACTATTCGTACTGTACGGCGGGTTGTTGACGTGTCCGGGTAGGTCCGGGGTGTGACACTCTAGACGAAGCGGGCACCTGAATACTTGCAGGCCATTAGCTACCTATGTCTTACATTTGTACTTAGAAAACTTTCTATGTTCAAAGAACTAAGTTCAAAGGACCCAAGGCAAGAACAAAGACATGCAAGGCCGAAGGGGACAACAAACCCGTGTACCCCCATCGGCCACAACACAAGCACCCATGCCGACCTCCCGACCAGATAAGGGACAGTGGAACACCGGGCCGACAAGAACACCACGCGTGGCGTATTGGTTCAACACTTAGGAATTTCCCGAAGCATCTGTCAACAGTGAAAAGGGCCCAACACCAAGACGATGAGAACACCCACCCACTTGAAGTTCGGATACTTAGAAGAATTTCATAAAGTCCCAATTCCAAAAGTACTTATACAAATTTTTGGGAAGGAAAAAAGAACAGACGAATAAGACGACAAAGACAGTATGAAACGTAAAGATGCTTTCATTTAATACAAGTCAGTACATGGGGGGCACTTCGGCCGTTACAATCAAGATTAGAAAACAAAAGGCCAATCACAATTAAAAAAGAGGTTATGGCCGATCATGGCTCTGCAGCGGCCTCATCGGCAACAGGGCCCGCAACGTCCTCCTCGGCGACATGCTCAACCCCAACTTCGATCTCAGGATCCAGGCCGGCCTCGATAGCAGAAGTGGCGGTGTCGTCCAAGTAGTCGGCCTCCTCGTACTCTGGCTCGCCCAGGCCGGAACTCTCTATCGGAGCCTGCCTATCACACAAAGGAAGGTTGGCCTGCTCCTCCGGGTCTCTCATCAGCCGAGGAAGCCGTAGATTCCGCCTGACCCAACCCCGGGTATAGTTCAGGGTCCTGAGGGCGCGACTCAACCGGCGGTAGATGAGCCTCTGCATCCGATGCTGGCCCATATTATAGTATACGGACATCTCCCATTCAAAGTACTCTTGGCCGGCAGGGGAGTTCTGCCCCCAATCCTCTAGCTTGGCCGCCACGACCTCATAGCACCAAGGGAGGCGCTCATCGGCCTTCCAGCCCTCATCCAGGAACCTTGCGACTGCATCATCGGCAGCCTTCACCGCCGCAGCCTCATCTTCGGCCTTGGCCCTCTCGGCCTCCTCCGCCCGAAGACGATCAGCCTCACGGGCACTCTTCTCAGCGGCTAGGTTGGCCAGTGCCTCTTCCTTGGCCGCATCGGCCTCATCAGCTTTCCTTTGCAAAGCCGCAAAGTCCGCCCGCAGCCTCCCCAGACAGCTCATGGCCTCATCGACCGAGGCTGCCTTCTCTTCAAATTCTTGCAAACGGGCTATCTCCCGTTGCTACCTCTTATGGCTCTCCATAAGCATAAAGGCACCCTGCAATGGAAAGATTATCAATAAAGGATGCAACAAAAATATCAAAGGGAAAAAACGAAAAGCAAAAGCCGAGGAAGAAGGGAATTACCTGGACGACGAGGTCCATACCACCATCGTATATCTTGACATCTCCCAGCTTGTCAAGATATACCCGGTCCTTGGCCGGGATGGCCTGGGAGAGGACAGTATGACCGTCAACGCCATCGTTGAAAACCCCCCCATCCTTGGGGTATTCAACCTCTTTGCCGGCCCGCTTCGGCCGGGAGTCCTCAGCGAGGGGAAGGGTTTGAGATTCCCCTCTGGTGAGACCAGAGCCAAGGTCTACAAGGGCAGCAGCAGCGCTTGACCCTCCTTCGTCCACGATTGGGACGGTTAGCACGCCGGCCTCATCGGCGGTGGCAAAGGACGAAGCCTTCTTCGACCTCTTGGCAGACTGCATGCCGGCCTCCGTCAGCTTCCTCTGCGTCTCCTTCGCCGACCGTTTCTTCTTCGGCTGAGGAGGGGGCCTCTTCGTAGCATCACTACTGGCAGCGGCCTTCGCTGCGGCTTCCTTGGCGGCCAGCTCCTCCTTGGCCTTCGCAGCGGCCCTGTTCATCACAGACCGGCGATCCATCACGAAATCTGCACAACAAGCAAAACAGGTCAGCAAAATTAAAAACAAACAAAGTACCTGAAGAAGCCGAGGGGGGTATTACCATCAGCTTCGGTGGGAATGCCCATATCGGGCCCGTCGGCCTCCTCGAAGGTCGTGGTCATCTTCGGCCATATTTCGATGTCGTCCTCCTTGTCACCATACACGGAGTACCTGAAGAAGCCGATAGCGGTCATCTTGTACTCCGTAATATAGTGCTACACACTCCTCGGCCCCCCCTCCAAGAAGGTCGCCACCTGAGCATCGAGAATAGAACTCTTCGGAGGATCATGAAGGGTAAACCTTCCATCATGGCCGACGGAGGGGAACTCTATGCCATCTTCGCCCAGTGACACGAAGACAAATTTGCTCTTCCAGCCATGTATGGACGAAGGCAAATCCGTGAACGTCCTCTTATTTGGTAGCTGCTGCAAAGTGGCGTAGCAGGCACAATTCTTGTGGCTTCCTCGGCCGATCTGGTAGAGGTTCATGAAAAGGGCCGTTGTCGGCCTGTAGCCCAACTCCACACAACGAAGGATGAAGCCCACCATCAACGAGTAACTGTTCGGGGTCAGCAAGGCCGGTGGAAGCCCCACCATGTCCAGGTACTCTTGAATGAAGGGATGGAGGGGAAATCTCAGCCCCTTAGCAAAACTCATCGGGTAGACCCCGAAGTACCCCGGCGGCGGGTTGAGAACGTGGTCTATCGGCCTCGGCGCCCTGACCCTCCCGAATGGCCCCACGTACATCTGTGCGACCAGGTAATCGGCAGCACTGCTCTCCGGCTTGATCAGAAAAATGTTGGTAAGGTCCAGGTGAGAAAAGCCTGGCCCATTGTTCGGCCTCCTGTTCCTCTTCGGCCGTGGCAAACCCTTGACGGAAGATACCGGCTTCGGGCACGGGATAGTAGAGGCGGACGCCCCGTCCACCACACGGGGGGCCCTTACGTCCTCACCCTCAGATGACGAAGCGGACCTTTCGTCCTCGTCCTCCTCGTCCGCAGGTCCCCCGTATTTGTACGGGCTAAGGCACTCGATCTCTTCGGCGCACTCTTCAATCACGGCATAGTCAAGAGACTTGACGGAGGGCTCGTCGTCGTACGGGTAATACTCATCGTTTAAAGACTTCATCCTAAACAACTCCTAAGGCACTAAGGCAAGCTATTTCAGATCTAAGGCGTTTTTGTGACTAACACTGGATCGAGGCCTAGGAGAGCAAAATATGTTACAAATCGAAGAACGGGTTGAAGAACTAACCTTGAAGATTTGAAGGGGGTGAAGAACACTCAGCAAAGCTCTCTCTCTCAAAGAATTTGGGCAGCACTTCGTTACTCAGAATGCAAATGAGCTCCCCTCCTCGGAAGGAGGAGGGTATTTATAGGCACAATCCCAACGGTCACTACACGTGGCATCACCTCAGTGGCCACACCAACGGCCACCAATGGGGTGCCACCACTCTGTCCACAGATCAGCAGCCCACCACCGAAGCAGGCCCTACGGATCAAGAAGGGAAAAGACAAACACCCACAACGGCCAACACAGCCTACGGCTACCCGGGTAGCACCCGTATCGGCCTCTCAAAGGGCCACGCATTATGCAAAGGAAGGTTTCACAACGGCCACAATACCCCAAAGGAAATGAACATTACGGCCATGAGGCCCTTGCACTAGACCCTTGATGATAACCCTTTGAAAGCGACCTGCGTCCAAAGGTTCTCCCACAGGGTTACCTTGGTCAGGAAATCGCCAAAGGGTTGGATTCAAGGGCAGTATGAGGATCACACTTCGGCCTAGGTCTTAATCTACTCCTTCACCCCTCACCCTCTTCGGCCTGAAGCAGTGGGGGACTGGGGGACTACACCGACCTCAAGAATAACAGGCAAAATCAAAAGAAATCCAAAAATACACCAAGTCCACAACTACAACATCATACATGCACCACAACGTCCATAACATCATGGTACACCTTCGGCCACAGCAAAGCTTGAGATCACAGGACACCTATCGGCTTTGAAACCACATCACTCAAGCCAGGAACCAAGAGAAAGGTCAACATACCTAAATCACTGCCGTCCACGTACCACAACGGCCCCGAGATCCTCACAACTTCCTCTTCGGCCAGACAGTGTTATCAACCCCAAAACCTTGGGCAATATGACGCCTGGTCGTCCAATAACACAAGGCATCATCAACAATGGCCAAAAGGAATGCAGAGTGCCCTCATCGGCCTCACCAGCCCAAGAGGGAAACTTTACCTAGTCAACAACCAAGGACAGATACTACCTTCATCGGCCACCCGTGCCAGAACGCGCATCATCCAACAAAGCGCACCAAAGGAACAAGGGCCTTCCCCGGCCGCACCAGGGGACAGGCAACGGCCAAACTCAAAACACGGGGCTACCAATTCCCGCATCGGCCAAGAAGCATCAAGCATAGGAAATCTACTCTCCTGCACTTCGTCTACATCTCATCTGAGAGAGTGGGGGACTCCTGATGGAGTATATGGGTCTAGGCCTTAGGACCCACATACTCAGAACAGAAAACACAGCCACTACGCGATGCCCTCGTCGGCCAGAAGACCCTCGTCGGCCGAAGAGGGGCCAACCCAGAATATGATCTTGAAGCCAAGGAACCAGGGTGTCCTCGTCGGCCGTGCCCTCGTCGGCCAAGACCCTCGTCGGCCACGGGAGACCCACAGAACTGGATTTTACACTTACTCATTTGTATGGCCCACCAGTGGCTCTGTATTCGGCCCAGTAGCGGTCCAGTTGTAAATGGGCCTCCCAAGCCCAAGGTTTGGGAGCCCAGCCCGTATTTTTCCTATAAATACTTCCTCTGGAGGTAGTTATAGGGGTTACAAAATCATTCTATAGACACATATATTTCACTTCTCTCTCTATCTCTCACTTCTCTCTAGATATAAACTCTATCACATTCATATACGAGGATGTATATATAGGATGGGAGCAAGGATTACAATCATCATATGTGCCAGTACATATGGGCTCAGGCTATGAACTAATGGACATCCATAATTACGTAACACTCCCCCTTGGATGTACATTGCTAAATAAAATACATTACACGATAAAAAATACATTATTCTCTTTGTATGTGTTGGTGATGCTGCCTTGTTAAAAACCTTGCCGAGGAAAACCCAATGAGACAAAACCTTGGTCAAGGGAAAAAGAGTGCAACGCATATTGATAAGTCTGGTTTGTTCATATATTTTCACTCACTTTTTATAGCGTTTCTTGTCAAACTCGGGGCAAATTGACACATTTTCCTGTAGTTTTGTTGCATTTTTGTTAATGTTTGAAATTAGTGTTGAAATTTCCATTTTTGAGTGATTTGTGTTTATTTTAAGTGTTTGAATTGATTTTATGTTTTTTTTTTCGATATGAGTTATTTATATTTTGTAATTGGTCAAATTTCAATATCATATTATATTTCAATGTTTGATTTTTACAATAAACATATGAAGTTAAGAAAACAAAAACAAAAAAAAAGAATGAGAAAACAAAAAAAAAATGCAGCAAGGCTGCGTGATAAAAAAAAGAGCAAACAAAAGAAGAATAAGTGGAGTGCAAGGAGCCAACAAATCAAATGAGATGGGATCTCCTAACTTGTGATCAGCCGCAAGAAAAGAAGGCAAGTCGGCAGCCAAAAAAAAAAGCAGCACATGACTACGGCCAATTCAAAACAAAACAACAAAAATAGGAAGCTACAATCAACCAGTTGCAAGGAGATGGGATGGGGAGCAAAATCATTTGCTGGGAAGAGCAATAAAAGGTCGGCAGTAGGAGAGAAAAAAATTGACACCCGCAGCTCTTGGCAACAGGGTAAGGGCAGTTCTTTGCAGAGAGAAGATATAGCAGCTGGCCGGAAGGGAAGAAACGCAGGACGAAAACCGCAGCCAGCTACTCCATGTTCATTCATCTTTCAATCTTAGTTGTTAAGGTTTTGTGTTAAATTTCTTCTTTAATTTCATGTTTGAGTAAGCTTTAAATTTCACTCTTGGATTATTTATCAATTGGAACTACTCTTAAGTTTGATTTTGAACTATTATTATGTTGAATGAATTTGTATTTGAATTATATGTTTCCTTGTATTACTTTAGCTCCTCCATTAATTGTATTAGTTTCTTGATAATTATGTTAGGCTAAATTTTCATGGGGTTTGGATTTGGATAAAGTTAAGGTTAATGGGTGTTCTTGAATATTGAATTACATTTAGGATGTTTCTCCAATTTTTAGGACTAGTTGTTTGAGATGAAATGAAAGAGTAATTTGTGAAACTGATCACTTCACTTTTGAATGTTTGGAAATTTAATTTTTGCTTGTCTATGAGTGTAGAATTAATTTAGCTCACATCTCACACACCCTAAACTAAGCCTAGAAATAGGACATGTTAGGGGAATTAAAATCAAGTTCTTGTCTATGAGAATTAATATGTCACTATTCTTAGATTGGAGAAATTATTCCATTTTTGTTCATAATCCAAAGACACCCAAGATCCTTAATTCCAAATCTAGACCCCCATTTTAATTAGTTAATTTATTGTCACTAGTCACATTAAATTTACCTTTTATTAATTATTTTTGAAACTTTAGTCATCCACAAGTTTGCTAGTTTAATATTTTAATTAGTTAATATTATCTCTCAAGCTATTTTGCATGTTCACTAGTTTTAGTTTACTCATTAATGTCATTTGATTAAATTCTCCACTACTACTTTTGTTGTTTAATTTTATTTACTTAATCATTATCACAATTAATCGTTTGAGAAAGCTTGCAACGACTCGTACTAACCGGTGACCGATATTGAAACCAACACTTCCCTCCGCCACTCCTCAGAGACACGATACTCGGGGAAAAACCGAAAGGTTAGACTCCGTTTTACTACAACGCCGCGAAAGCGGGTTATCACATATATACTCCCCGTGTTGACTACATCACTTCAAGATTTCTCTCCAAGTCTTCTTGTAGAATTCAATCCATCTTGGTTATAATCTTCTTGTAGCAATATTTGTGCTATGTGTATGCCTCATTAAAAACCTTGTTGGAAAAACCATTTGAGAAAAAATCAATCAAGGAAAAGAGTACATAATATATGTAAAACGATGTGTTGGATTGACTGCCTCATTAAAAACCTTTAACTAAGAAAACCATGTAGGAAAAACTTAGTAAAGGAAAAGAGTACAGTCGCTGGCCTTCGGGACCTAATCTTCCGGATTGCCTTTGAATTTACTCAGAGAAAAATAATACACCGATTTTTATGTATCATAATATGTTATTTCAAAGTCACAATCTGCCTCATTACAACCTTTGACCAAGAAAACCCTATGGGACAAAACTTGGTTAAGGAAAAAGAGTACAATTGTGTATGGTCTTACTGACCAATAAATTGTTCGATCGCACAATGACCAGTTAAGACCTTCAGGGTACTATCTCCCGAACTAATAATAGAATCACTCTTCTAGAGGATAATAATCTTCCGGATGTTATGAATCTTTCTCATTCTTTAAAAACCACAAAATACCTTAAAACCTTTGGTCAAGAAAACCCTTTCGTGCTAGAGGCTGACTCTAGTCACTCCATTTCATGCTAGAGGCTTCCTCTAGTCACTCTACATTATGCTAGAGGCTTCCTCTTGTCATTTTCTGTCATGCTAGAGGCTCCCTCTAGTCACTCTCCGTTATGCTAGAGGCTTCCTCTAGTCATCTTACGTTATGCTAGAGGCTTCCTCTAGTTACCATTCAATATACTAGAGGCTCCCTCTAGTCATATTATCAAATTCCTAAGCAACTTCTATGCCTAGGATCACTTCATATTGAGTAGCCTTTAAGGCCCGCCCCTAGCTTGACTTGGCATTTACACATTCCTACCTTAAAGCATCTAATAAGACTACTTAAGGTATATCTTTCACAATCCAAACCCTTAGGATTTATTCTATCATTTTTCATGTTAACATTCCAACTAGTATCTCAATACTAGTCAAGAAAACTTAGAACAACCAAGTTCTTAATTCATAGCCATATTGCTCATCTCAATTGATTTTCCAATCCAAATATGATTTAACCCCAATATCAAAAATATCACTTTTATCCATTCATGATTTCTTTACATGAAGTAAAAGTATATTTTATCACAATACTTCACAATTAATCTCAATATCATGCTATCATATTCATAATGCACAATCATACACAATTACTTCTATATTTGTATATCATGCTTCATTTACTCAATGCAATAGTATTTTCATTTAGGCATTATTAATCATTAATAATCCATGAAAATCACATTTTATACTTTCGGTAATCTTATGAATTAACCCACTAATTATAAGCAATATAGTCGGTCATCCTCACCTCGAATGAGCTTTAAGAAGTTCTACCCTTATCGGTTGAACTCCGGCGATGCTCCGACGAAACTCCGGCGACGGTTAGGAACACCTTAGTCAAGATCCTAACAAGGTTTTATCATCACAAAACCCATATCAAGACAAATAACCTCTAAAAGGTTATTTTCCGGTGAACCGGTCGTTTTGGCTTCTAAGTCCGTTCTTGGACTTAGAACTACCTTCCAACCCCTTATACTACACTTATCAACATGTAGAATAATACTAGGGTTCTCCATAACATTCTCAAATAATAATATATTCAAGAAAAAGAGAAGAAAAAGTAAATGAAGCAATTACCTAGTTTTCCCCAAGTTTTGTACACTTTTTGGAACTTAGACTTTTTCCTTGAGCTTCCTTCTTGTAGGAGCCTCCTTCAACAATGGTGAGAGATGGCTAGAGGGTTTCTTGAACTTGATTGGGGTGTGTTGATCGAAAATGATGAGGTGAGGGGGTGGAGTTGGCTCTTTTGTCTCAATAGGCAATAAGTGTGGGTTGAGAGACCCACTTTTGTCCTTTTAGATGCCTCTCAAGTCAACCCAACCTCTACTCACCTTCCTCCTCAAATTGGCTGCCCATATCTCATTTTGTGTGCCCAAATTCATGGGTTGGCCCCCATCCATGTGGGGGGTCACCCCTTTTGTCCAGAAGTATACAATCCGCCTCGAAAGTTGTATTTCTCGGACTTTTTAAATTATATTATATTTTATCGGGCCAAATAAAATATATCACACATTCCTAATCATTATAGGACTTTAGAATATATATACATTCCCCAACTTTAATTTAAAAGTCTCCGAAATTCATTTCGGGCTGTTATATGATAAATTACCAATACCGGTAATTGGGCCTCGTTTGACCAACGGGTCAACTCTATGCCTTTTTTATGGACCAACTAAAATATCCACCACCATATACATCATATCTATATCAAGATGAATATAATATGGGGTTCTGGAATTATCGGGTGGTCTCCGTTCCCGATGCGGGCCCCGTGTGGGATTCATTATTGACGCAAAAGAAATTAAAAAAAATTACAACTTCGCAGATTCATAATTCATTGTTCAAGGTTTATTACATGATTTACTGAAAAGTAAAATATATTTGGGGACGGTGTTACAGTCTTAATGAGTCCACTAAAAATAACGGCCACAAGGAGCTACTAAGAGAAACTCGTGAACGTACAGTGAATTCAAGTTTCGCAAGATTTGACATATAGATAACAATGTGAGATAATGGGAAAAGGTACTCCAATAGGAGTCCTGGCCTGTATATTTATAATAGAAGAGTTTAAAACAAACTAGGAAACAAATCTTCCTAATAATATTCTATTACACCCCCTCAAACTGTGTGGGAGATACAACGCGCGGGTTGTCTTTTAAAAAATGAAACTGCTGACTAGAAAGACTTTTAGTAAAAATGTCAGCTAACTGCAGTTGTGTAGGGATGTACTTCAAGACTAAGTCTCCATGCGCCACACGTTCTCTGACAAAATGATAATCAATCTGGATATGCTTGCTACGTGCATGCTGAACTGGATTTGCAGTCAAATATGAAGCAGAGATGTTATCACAAAAGAGCTTTACTGGAATGGTAACTGGAAAGCCGAGCTCATAAAGAACTGAACGAATATGCAATGTATCCTGAACCGTATATGCAACGGCACGATACTCGGCTTCTGTAGAGGACTTAGAAACAATGGGCTGCTTTTTGGACTTCCAAGAGACCAGGTTGGGACCCAAAAATACACCAAAGCCCATCGTGGAACGTGATGTATCTGGACAGTCTGCCCAATCTGCATCTGAATAGGCTATAACACAGGTGGCTTTAGTAGTCGGTTGAAGCCATAAGCCGTGGTCAATAGCCCCCTGCAAGTATCTAAAAATACGCTTGATTGCAAAAAGATGAGTAGTACGAGGGGCATGCATAAACTGAGACACTAAATGCACAACATAGGTAATATCAGGTCGTGTCAAAGTTAAATATTGTAATGCACCAACCATACTGCGATACTTAGTGGCATCTGCAAGAAGCTCCCCATCAGTGAGAGATAAGGAAGTGCAGGTAGCAAGAGGAGTACGAACAGATTTAATAGTATGGAGATGAAAACGAGAGAGAAGGTCAGACACATATTTATGTTGAGAAAGGAATAAACCTTTAGCGGAACGCACAACCTGGACTCCCAAAAAATAATGAAGATCTCCAAGATCTTTCATAGCAAAATGTTGAGCAACAGTCTGAATAAACGATGTAATAGCAGCGGAAGAATTCCCAGTAATAATTATGTCATTGACATATAATAATAAATAGATGACAGTACTATCCTTGTTGTAAATAAATAATGAATTATAGACTTGCTGCACGAAAAATAATGAGACAACAGAAAACTACTAAAACGATGAAACCATGCCCGCGGGGCTTGCTTAAGGCCATAAATGGCTGTTCGCAATCTACACAGGTGATTAGGAAACAAAGGATGAGTGAAACCCCGCGGCTGACGCATATAGACTTCCTCTGTGAGGTTACCATGCAAAAAGGCATTTTTGACATCTAATTGACGGATGACCCACCCAAAAGAAATAGCTAATGTAAGGACAATACGAACAGTGGTGGGTTTAATGACTGGGCTAAAAGTCTCAGAAAAATCTACACCTGCTTGTTGATTGAATCCTTGAGCCACCAACCGTGCTTTATGGCGCTCAATGGACCCATCTGAATTATATTTAGTCTTAAAAATCCACTTAGGGCCCACAACATTTTTAGAATTATCAAATGATACCAAGTCCCACGTATTATTAGAAATAAGTGCATTAAATTCCTCAGCCATTGTCGCACGCCATTTTAACTGTTTATTAGCCTCGGAAAAACATGTAGGATCAGCTAATAAAACAACAGTGTTTAAATTAAATATGGGTTTTGGTTGAAAAATCCTCGACTTCCCCCTCGTCTGCATGGGATGAGTATTAATGGTGTTGTCGAGACTAACTGTGGATGAAGGCACGGTTTCGGTGGTTATGGCAGACGACGAGTGGTCGGTGGGGGCTGAAATAGTGGCGTCGGTTATGGGAAGAGTAGGGTTTACGAATGGAGAATTGGGAGTTTTGTGACACCGCTCCCAATTTGAACTGGGATTAATTAATCCATTAATATTAACACTTAATAGAAGTTACAAATACCAATGTCGATGAGGATGACTAGTTGAGTTCGTGAATATTTATTCATTTTGAAAACTAGTTACAAAAATATTAATCATATGAGAAATGATTAATTGATCAAATTAATACCGATTAATTATATTGTGTGTCGGACCCTAAAGAAAATGGGGAGGGACTAACTAGTATATTCTTGGACCACGTTAAAATAATTAAAAGCCCAAGGATAAGGAAATAAGTTATATACGAATGTTTGGACCGGGTGAAAGATAAAGGAGTCATATAAGAGACTTTTTGAGCCACTTTCTAATAATAGAAAGGTAAAGGAGTTTAAGCCCGGAACATTGGAGAGGAATATCCGATACATTTTAGGATCGATCTATTGAGGTCTACTGGCCTAAAATAATATAAGTAAACGAGTAAAAGTCATTTGGGTCGGAGTAAATTAAAAGGAGCAGCCCACGAGCCGAACCCAACAAAACCGGCCCAAGTTTCTAAAAATAGATAGATAAGGGAGGGGGTCTCCTTATCCCCTCATTTTTGAGAGGTTGTGCGTAAGACACAAAGGGAGAGGAGGCTTGAGAGCTCCATACGCATACCCCAAGGAAATCAAGAAGAAAGGGAGTCAAGAAGAGAAGGAAATCCGATAGAAAGCGAAGTCTAACGGTAAGAACCTCGTAGCTCCGATTCTTGTTCCTTCTTTTTATAAAGTTTCATATATGATTTTACAAGAATCATATGATGGATTACAGGGGATGTTCTACACGTTTAAATGTGTAGAAAAATGATATAAAGTGTTGGTTTTTAACATAGAAGAGTTGTGGAATCGATAGGAATCGAAATCGCCGGAAACCGCCATTGCTAGGAGCTGTTTTCGTGTTGCAGGGCCCGAAAGCCGGGCAGCTTTTGCAAAAGCCGGGCGGCTTTTGCCCTCTGCCATTCAGGCCCATTTTGGATCATTCCCGATCGAAGGTTTAACGATGGGGCTTCAATAGGAAGGCTTCCTGGACATATTTAAGGTGAGGATGACTGACTATATTGTTTATAATTAGTGAGTTAATTTCAAAAGATTACCTAAAGTTGTTAAATGTGATTTTCATGGATTATTAATGATTAATAATGCCTAAATGAAAATACTATTGTTTATGAGTAAATGAAGCATGACATACAAATTTGGAAGAAATTGTGTATGATTATGTGATATGAAAGTGATAGCATGATAATGGAATTAACTATGAAAATATTGTGATAAAATATACTTTTACTTCATGTATAGAATTCATGAATGGATAAAAGTGATATTTTTGATATTGAGATTAATTTGTGTTTGGATTGGAAAAATCAATTGAAATGAAATGTTGATTATGAATTAAGAACTTAATTGTTCTAAGATTATCCGACTAGTATTGAAATACTAATCGGGAGATTGAGATAAATAAATGATGGAACTAATCCTAAGAGATAGTATTGTGAATAGGGATGCCTTAAGTAGTCCTAAGAGATACTTAAGGGTTGAAATGTATGAGCTCTAAGATATGTTAGGAGTAGGCCTTAAAGGCTACTCAAGGTGAATTGATTCTAGGCATAGAATTGGCTTAGGAATCGAATAACTTGACTAAGAGCGAGGTTCTAGCATAAGGATAGATTGACTAAGAGCGAGGCTCTAGCCAAATGTAGATGACTAAGAGCAAGGCTCTAGCATAAATGTAGATTGACTAAGAGCGAGGCTCTAGCCAAATGTAGATGACTATGAGCGAGGCTCTAGCACGAATGTGGATGACTAAGAGCGAGGCTCTAGCCAAATGTAGATGACTAAGAGCGAGGCTCTAGCACAATGTAGATTGACTAAGAGCGGGGCTCTAGCCTAATGTAGATGATTAAGAGCGAGGCTCTAGCATAAATGTAGATTGACTTAGAGCGAGACTCTAGCCTAACGTAGATGACTATGAGTAAGGCTCTAGCACGGTATAATAATGAGATTGCGTGAGGCCCCATGATGGCTAATTGATGTATATGAGAAATGACCCATGACGGTAAAGTAACTCACCGAAGGTTATAATGATCGTGACTAATAGTCACGGGGAAACAGGGGTGGGCACTTCAAAACAAATATGGGCCACGGGCCGACTACTTGACTTTATATATATATAAAGTAAGTATATTTTTGAGAGAGGGTAACCAGGTGTTATGGCCTATAAAAAAATGTATCATCTTATATTGAGGGTCTTAAGAAATTGAAACATTGATTATACTTAGTATAGTTGCCATTGTACTTGTCAAATGCTTCCAAGTACTGACCTCCCCTTCACGGGGGAAGCCACCTCATAGTTTCAGGTAGGAGTTGAGCTTGCTACCAGCGCCCGTTGCTTCGGGAAGATCTAGGAGAGAAGACGTGGTTCGTGCTTCCTCCGTTTCTGTTTCAAAAACATTTATAATAATGCTCATGGATATTATTTTCTGAATAATTATTTGGGGGCTTGTATGCCTAATGATGCCAAGTGTGGCTTGAACACTTGTAATATTGTTTCCGCTGCTTTAAATGAATATTTTACATTATGTTTGTTTATGGATGTACTATGTGTGAATGGTATTCAAGACGCCTTGTATAGTATGGATGAGTTGAACTGCTGTTGACTATTCGTACTGTACGGCGGGTTGTCGACGTGTCCGGGTAGGTCCGGGGCGTGACAAGTTTGGTCTAGGGCAGTGGAAGAGGTTGTTGGGGAATGACAGGAGGTGGGTGATTTTGGAGGATGGTCACGTGGCATTGAAGCGGGAGAGTGATTTGATGGCCTGGGAGAGTCCTGTGTGGGCTGGTATGTTTCGGTTGGATGTGAGGAAATAGGCACGACCGGATTCATGGGATTGGGGGAAAGGGAAATATGATGTGGGGATGTGGTGTTTGTGAGAGTGAGGTCATGGACAAGAGGAGTAGTAGGAGAGGAAGTGTGTCCCGTAGAAGAAGTCAAAGTGGTATAAGGAAAAATATTTTCATGAAAACGAACATGACTGCTAATAAAAACTCTGCCAGACTTGGGCTCCATACAACGATAACCTTTAAAACCGGATGCATAACCAATGAAAACACATTGGACAGAACGCGGAGAAAGTTTATTTCAAGGAGAGGCAGAAAAATTTGGATAACACGCACACCCAAAAACTCGTAAAAAACTATAGTCAGGAGGTTTTTGAAAAAGAAGATCGTAAGGAGAAACACCATCAAGTGACGGAGTAGGGAGTCTATTAATAATATATGCAGCTGTAAAAATAGCATCAACCCAAAATGTGCTAGGGATAGAGGCTTTAATAAGCATAGTTCTAGCAAATTCCAAAAGGTGACGATGTTTGAGTTCAGCAACACCGTTTTGTTGAGGAGCGTGTGGGCAAGATTTTTGAAAATAAATGCCATGTTCATCAAAAAAATTCTGCATATTAGAATTAACAAATTCACCTCCTCCATCACTTTGAAAATTTTTAATTTTAGAGTGAAGCATATTTTCAACTAAAGCTTTAAATAAACGAAATTGATGAAAGACTTCACTTTTAGTGCGCAAGGGATATATCCGAGTAAATCGAGAAAAATCATCAATAAAGCACACATAATATTTAAAACCTAAATTAGACAATACAGAGGATTGCCAAACATCAGAATGAATTAATTTTAATGGTGCAGAAGAAGTATGGCTAGCATCCGAAAAAGGTAATCGTTGAGA
The DNA here is from genome assembly GCA_945859875.1 of Cuscuta europaea. Classification (NCBI taxonomy): domain Eukaryota; kingdom Viridiplantae; phylum Streptophyta; class Magnoliopsida; order Solanales; family Convolvulaceae; genus Cuscuta; species Cuscuta europaea. The sequence continues at coordinate 693,491 of CAMAPE010000068.1, read as the reverse complement.
TTTACCCAAACGACAAGAAACACAATCATGTTCGAAATTAGAAGAACTAGAGATAAGCTTTCTACGATGTAACAAACGTAGAATAGTTTCACCACAATGACCTAGTCTACGATGCCACACAAGGCCAGAGATAGTAATAGAAGTTAAAGCTAAAGATGCAGTCGGATTGAGGCTGATAGGATAAAGATGGCCATTATGACGCGCCTGAAGAAGAACCGCCCCCGAAGTTGTCCTTTACAAAAAAAATATTTTTTATCAAAAACAGCAACACAGTTGTTATCAGCACATAATTTTTGAATGGAAATTAAATTGAATTTAATTCGAGGCACATGAAAAACAGATTTTAATGTCAGCGGGCGACTAAGAGTATTTAAAGTAATATTTCCAACATTAGCAATAGGAAGTTTGGTACCATTCGCAACACTGACAGTCATGGAGCCAGAATAAGAGGATTTATTGGACAGAATACCTTCAGATGAAGTCATGTGAGCAGAGGCACCAGAGTCTGGATACCACAAAACATCGTTTGATTCCCCAGTGGGAGCAACCAAAGCAGGTGCAGAAGCCTGTGAAAAACGAGACGGACAATGCATCGCAGAGTGACCTGCAGAGAAACAAATTTGACACACAACAGGAGGAGGGACTGAACCAAGAATACCCTTAGCTGACGGGAAACCTGCATAATGATAGTGAGTACCAGAAGTAGATTTAGCATTAATATTTAAAGTGGACATGATAGATTTACCCGACGATGCATTGTTTGGTCTCGGAGGGTACACACCCCCTGCGGCTGATGGTCCTGGTGCGGGTGACGACCCTTGCCGCGCCCCCCCTCTGCCCCGTGCGCCTCTACCGTGGCCTCCTCTGCCGTGGTATGCGTGTGGTTGGCCCGGTGGGCCCTGCTGTCCGGGACCAGCTTGCGCCCCAAAAGCTTGCTGCAAGTTAGAGGATTCCTGATGGCACTGATGAAGGACACGTTGTTCCGCTTCAAGTAGTCTATGGTGAAGAATTTCAGGTGGAAATTCATCTGGGAACATGGATATAGTGCCCACAACAAACTCATACTCAGGGCCTAATCCATACAGGGTACTTTGCAGTAATTTTTTATTACTGACAGGGGAATTTATTGCAGCTAAGGCATCAGCTAAATTCTTAATATCCAGTAAGTATTGTTCCATAGACTGAGTGTCCTTCTTTTTAATGGAATTCAAGGTACGCTTAAGTGCCATGGCTCTAGGTAAACTAGCAGACATAAAACGTGTTTGCAAACGATTCCATATACCAGCTGAATGTTTAATATCATGCACATCAGTTAATACGTTCCGAGTAAGAGTATCAAACAACCAAGAACGAATTGTTTGATCCACCCTAAGCCAATGATAATAGTCGGTATTAATGATTTGCTGATTATTAAAATTCACTGTGTACATGGGAGGAACCTGAATGGATCCATCAACGATTCCAAAAAGTCCCTGAGACACCCAAAAGGATTCGAATTGAGTGCGCCAGGTGAGGTAATCTTCAACAGCTTTTAGCTTTATGGTGACAATTTGGCTGACATTAACTCCATGAGATAGGGACTGTGCCAAGAATGCCATATGAGACCTTGAGAGAAGAATGTCGTTGACTGGCCGTGTGACTCCCGGCGAGCCAGCAAAAGAGGGTCCAAAAAATTGAGTGTTCGCCGGTGCTGAGAAGGAGGTCTGCGGCGGGAGGCTGTTGAAGACAGGGTGCGTCTGAGGCGGTGACCAGAACGAAGAGGAGACGTCCGGTGCTGAGAAGAAATTCTGCGGCTGCGGCGTTGGAGGAGGAACGACGCCTGAATTTGGATGGGGCATCGTCGTGGTGTGAGAAGCAGCAGACAAGGGGATGGACGATACCTGGGGAACGGAGATGGGTTCCAGCGAAGAAGTTGTGGCCGGAACGGAGGTTTCTGCCGTCGTGGTGGAGGTCATTCTCGGCTGCGGCGGAAGAAGGATAGAGGGAGACGGCAGCCGTAAAAAAAGAAATTTAAACCATAGGCTCTTGATACCATGTGAGATAATGGGAAAGTGTACTCCAATAGGAGTCCTGGCTTGTATATTTATAATAGAAGAGTTTAAAACAAATTAGGAAACAAATCTTCCTAATAATATTCTATTAAACAATTGAAGAAAATAATATTACTTTGTTTTCACATAGTGTATTATGAGATGATGCAATTAATAAATTTGTTTTAAAAGGAGCTTTAGTGGGTCAAGCGAGTTAACAATCAAAGATACTACCAAAACGTTTGAATTATAAATTCTTTACTGATATTAAACACTCATTAAGTTTAATAAATGTCATCATTAACTGAATGAACAAATGTCCTTTTGTAACCGCTATTGAGTATTAAAGTCATTAAATTCATAAAATCCGTTTCTTCAAGTAAAAATAAGTTCCAATTTGAATAAGATATTTAAGATACACTTAAATAGTAAATGAAAATAGTACTTATGGACTAGCTATCAAAATATACTCGAAAATATATGATCAAAGTATGAACGTTTGAATATATATGCTTTCTCGTAAATACCAAAATACATGCTACTTTGGTTATATATCATTTTTTCCTTATATTCTAACAAAAAGGTGTTTACCTTGTTTATACATACCAAAAGCTACAATAATTGATCCGTTGCAAATATAACCAGATTTAATTAACCACTTAATTCAATTTTTTTTAATAATTATCTCTATAATTTAACAAAGCTAGTGAATTCAACAATTGTCGATTGTATTGTATGTATTTCATTCAATGAGGCAGTCAAATAGTTGATTATTATAGCCATTATTGTATTTCAGTTACTCATAGGCTAATTGATTATTATTAATAAATTAAAACATCTCCAAAAACGTAATAGATCATGCATGTGTATAAATATTTGGGACATTATCTTTTGGAAGGGACTTTAAATTAATTAGGAGATTCTATCCCAAAATAGCCGTAATTATAGTTGGTATATTTTGGTTGATGCGTTTTAAATTATTTAAATAGAAATTACTCCAAATAGGACTAAAATTATGGCAAAAATTCAAAATATGACTTACTATGTTTTTCTTTTCAAAATATGACCTTATTAGTCCTATTGAAAACATACCTATTTTTTATTCCATTCTTACCCTTCCTTTAAATATGAGTTAATTAAATGTTTAATTCATAATAAATTCGAAAAAAATTCAAAAATTCGTAGAAAAATAATTAAAAAATTTATAAAATATTTATAAAATAAAAAATTAAAAAAATTAAATTTTTTATTTTTAAAAAAAAATATAAAAAATAGTAAAACTCCATAAAAAAATTAAAAAACATATGGGTGCCTTTCCCACCATCTGCACTACCTCCCTGCACCACATCTCCGGCCGGTGAAAAAAATAACATTTTTCCTAAAAACTACCATTTTTTCTGAAAATACCAAAAACATGGCATATTTCTCTTCGAGAATGCCAACATTTTCATTGTTTTCTGTCATAAATATGGCATTCGTAATGAAATTGGAATTTCTTCCCCTGGTTACTGGAGGTGGTGGTGCAGAGGCGGCAGAGGCGGCGGTGAATTTTATTTTTTTAAGTTTTTTATTATTTTATTTTATTTTATTTTATTTTTTTGAAAAATAAATAAATATATAAATTATTAGTATCGAAACATTTTTATTAATTTTTTAGTATTTTTACGAACTTTTTATTATTTTATTATGAATTAAAACATTTCAATAGCTATACGGGTCTATAAAACATAGTTTATAGAACGTAACACATATTATAATTGATAGTTGTCCAAATAATTGGCTTTGAATATATATTATTGAGTCTATATATTAAAATTGGTTGATATTAATGCACTATAATAATTGTTATTCCTACCCTTAGGGTTCGAAAATTAAACACGTGCTAGCATTATAACTTCGTGATCCGTCTGAAACTCTAAAATTCTGGCATTCACTACAAAAAAATTCGCCTGTAGTCACGGACTGTAGTCACGGATTTGGTCCGTGACTAGTTAGTCACGGTTCTAATCACGGTGTAGTCACGGAATCGTTAAAAAAAAGTAGTCACGGATTTGTCCGTGACTACGTCCGTGACTAGAGGTAGTGACGGACCTAGTCCGTGACTAAAGTGTTCCGGCCAACCCATTTTCGCCTCCGGCGGGATTTTTTTTAAATTTGAAATTAGTCACGGACAAGTCCGTGACTCGTACCGTGACTACAGTTCCAAATTTAAAGTGCACCGACAATTCGTACAAAAACAAGTAGTCACGGACATATCCGTGACTACGTCCGTGACTACAAAATTTATATATGCAGCCTCGGCTTCCTTCAACAAAATCACACCTTCTACGTACTCCAGATAGAAATCCAGATAGAATTGAAGGATGTAATCTACCCATCTCATATCATTTTTCCTGTTTTTGCAGATAAGGTATGTAATTTGAATTACGTATTTTTGTAAATTAGTTATTAATTTACGTAAATTATATGTTAATTTGAATTGCATATATATTGGCAATACATATGTTATTAATTTTAAAATATAGGATTAAAATTACGTAAATTAGTTAAATACGTATGTAAGTATATATGATTAAATATAATTTAAATGCATATTATTAATATTAGTTAATAAATGTAAGTATTATTTAATTCATATGACTTTATATATATATATATATATGATTAAATATAAGTATATGATTTCTTTATATTGGAAATTATTGTTAATTAAGGCGGCCTAATTTAGGATTAATAATGATTTAAATTAGGGTTAGTTAATTTAATTTAAATGTGTTTATTATATATATATATGCTCAAATTATTGAATTTGCTCATATTATTTAATTTAGTACGTAAATTGTTAAATGTGCATTATTAATAAGATTAAGATGTTGATAATTTTAGTATTGTGGATTAAATTAATGTCATTAACGTATTGTGCATGTTTATAGTTTAATAATATTAATTTATAGACGTTAGTTAATTTTAATGGGATTTTAGTGAATTTTAGTGAATTTTAGTGAAATTTTAGGCAATTAGTTAATTTTAAGGGAATTAGTTAATTTTAAGGGAACTTTTGGGAATTAGTTAATTTTAAGTGAATTTTAGTGAATTTTAGTGAAATTTAAGGAAAGTAGTTAATTTTAAGGGAATTTTAGGGAATTAGTTAATTTTAAGTGAATTTTAGTGAAATTTAAGGAAACTAGTTAATTTTAAGGGAGTTAATTAATTTTAGGGAATTTTAGGGAATTAGTTAATTTTAAGGAAATTTTAGTGAAATTTAGTGAAATTTAAGGGAATTAGTTAATTTTAGGGAATTAGTTAATTTTAAGGGAATTTTAGTGAATTTTAGTGAAATTTAAGGAAACTAGTTAATTTTAAGGGAATTAGTTAATTTTAACGGAATTATTTAATTTTAAGGGAATTTTAGGGAATTAGTTAATTTTAAGGGAATTTTAGTGAAATTTAGTGAAATTTACGGGAATTAGTTAATTTTAAGGGAATTTTAGGGAATTAGTTAATTTTAAGGGAATTTTAGTGAATTTTAGTGAAATTTAAGGAAACTAGTTAATTTTAAGGGAATTAGTTAATTTTAAGGGAATTATTTAATTTTTAGGGAATTTTAGGGAATTATTTAATTTTAAGGGAATTTTAGTGAATTTTAGTGAAATTTAAGGAAACTAGTTAATTTTAAGGGAATTAGTTAATTTTAAGGGAATTATTTAATTTTAAGGGAATTTTAGGGAATTAGTTAATTTTAAGGGAATTTTATTGAAATTTAGTGAAATTTACGGGAATTAGTTAATTTTAAGGGAATTTTAGGGAATTAGTTAATTTTAAGGGAATTTTAGTGAATTTTAGTGAAATTTAAGGAAACTAGTTAATTTTAAGAGAATTAGTTAATTTTAAGGGAATTATTTAATTTTAAGGGAATTTTAGTGAATTTTAGTGAATTTTAGTGAAATTTAAGGAAACTAGTTAATTTTAAGGGAATTAGTTAATTTTAAGGGAATTATTTAATTTTAAGGGAATTTTAGGGAATTAGTTAATTTTAAGGGAATTTTAGTGAATTTTAGTGAAATTTAAGGAAACTAGTTAATTTTAAGGGAATTAGTTAATTTTAAGGGAATTATTTAATTTTAAGGGAATTTTAGGGAATTAGTTAATTTTAAGGGAATTATGCACGTTGAGCAGACTCCTCAGGTTCCGCACATGGGTGGTATGGGTTATCACTCTAACTCCGTTTATGGTGTCATGCCTGCAATAGGGTCTACATTTGGATCTTTGTCGCCTGATATGCTCAATCAGTTTCAGTCATCGGGAGGAGGCAGCCGAGGAAGCCACCGAGGAAGTCACCGAGGAAGCCACCGAGGAAGCAACCTAGGAGGCAATCGAGGAGGCAACCGAGGTAGCCGAGGAAGTTCCCGACCCTTGGACCCCGTGGATGCAGAAGAGGATCATCATCGTCATTATGATGATAATGATGATGAATACGATTACGATGATTCTAATTATTATCACAATGGAGTCCGACGTACGGGCATGTAATTACATTATATTGTTTGACATTGTATTGATTTTGTTTTTATAATTCTGTCTGTAATAACATTTTTATTTTTAATAGCGTTTGGAATTTATTTTTATTGCAATTGCTCTAAAATAAAATTAAAATAATTTTGTATTTTTTATAAAAAAATTTTTTTTAAAATCAAAAACATTAGTCACGGACTTAATCCGTGACTACTTTTTAATCCGGAATAAATTCAATTTTCGTTTTTTTATTTTTTTATATAAAATTGTTTTTTTTTATAATCAAAAACATTAGTCACGGACCAGATCCGTGACTAAATTTTATCCGGAATAAATTCAATTTTTTTAGATATAATATAGTCACGGATACGTCCGTGACTACCACAAAAATAAAAAAAAATAAATTGAAGTTAGTCACGGCTCGTGTCCGTGACTAATTCAAAAAAAATTTAAATTAAAAGTAGTCACGGATATGGTCCGTGACTAACGTGCCGGAGGCTTATTCCGGTCAAGATGTAGTCACGGACGTCGATCCGTGACTAATCCGTGACTACACCTAGTCACGGCCACTGGTCCGTGACTACATTCTAGTCACGCAGAACTAGTCACTGAACTAGTCACGGACGAAGTCCGTGACTAAAAGTGTTAGTCACGGACCATTTACACTACGGTCCGTGACTAAGTCCGTGATTACAGACGAATTTTTTTATAGTGATTAATCAAACATGTATATATGCAAAGGAGGGTCTGGGTTGTCATTACCGTTTTATGCCTATATACTAGAAATTAAATAATCATGATAATATACTACTAAGCTAGCTAGTATTAAGAGATCGTAATCGTCGAACGGAGAAGAAAGTCATGATAGCTATAATATAAGGGCAGGGCAAGATAACACATGCATATACTAGAAAATGGATTCACCTCTAATATACTCCGACGTATAGTATTACAATTATGATTGTTATTACTTGGATCACTTATAACTCCCTATCGGCAGAACGATCCTTAGCTTTTATTTTACAATTCTTGGTAAAGTATAATCACTTATATATCTTAATTAGAAGATATAATATATTCGTTTGATTGTGGAAGAGGCCGAAATTGTCTGATTGTGGCAGCTTGTTTATGATGCTCTTCTAAGCTAGTGGCAGCTCTAAGGAACTCCAAATTTTAGGCACTAGTGCGAACCCAAGATCCCGTCTGTTCCATCTGGTTTGTCCGCTGAGGCATTTCGACACGATTGGGAGCGGCCAACCTTGTTATAGAGTAGGCGTAACAACGTTAGCATTTAGATTATTGAACTTATACTACATTGTCGTAAAACCACCAAATTGACAAGTGTGAATATTCATCTTTGTAATCATGACACTAAGTAAACACAAATCCTTGTAATTACACACATGGCTAGATTCAATACTGTGAGATAATTGGGAAAATCGTACTCCAATAGGAGTCCTGGCAGGTATATTTATAGTAAAATAAGAGTTGCCAAAATACACAAGGATTCCTAATTTATATTAACTATTACACCCCTCAAGCTGTGCGGGAGATACAACGCGCAAGTTGTCTTTTAAAAAATGAAACTGCTGACTAGATAAACTTTTAGTAAAAATATCCGCAAGTTGCAAACGTGTAGGAACATACTTCACGACCAGATCACCATCGGTCACTCGCTCACGAAAAAAATGATAATCAATTTGAATATGCTTGCTACGTGCATGCTGAATAGGATTAGCTGTCAGGTAAGAAGCAGAGATATTATCACATAATAACTGAACAGGCTCGCGGATTGGATAACCAAGCTCAAATAGGACCGATCGAATGTGTAATGTGTTTTGCACTGTACATGCAATGGCACGGTATTCAACTTCAGTAGAAGATTTAGAGACTTTAGGCTGCTTCTTGGACTTCCATGAGACAAGGTTGGGACCCAAGAAAACAGCGAAACCTGTAGTAGAACGAGAGGTATCCGGACATCCTGCCCAATCAGCATCAGAATAAGCCAAAATACACATAGGGCGAACAGACTTCTGAAGCCATAATCCGTGATCAATGGTTCCCTGTAAGTAACGAAATATGCGCTTGACAGCAAGCATGTGAGTGGTGCGTGTGGCATGCATAAATTGAGACACTAAATGAACTGCATAAGTAATATTAGGTCTTGTCAAAGTTAAATACTGTAATGCACCTACCATACTACGATATTCCGTAGCATCAGACAAAAGTTCTCCATCAGTGAGGGAGAGAGACGTACGAGTGGCTAATGGCGTACGAACAGACTTGAGAGTGTGTAAATGAAAACGAAGAAGAAGATCTGAGACATATTTTTGTTGAGAAAGAAACAAACATGTAGATGTGCGAACAGCGTGGATCCCCAAAAAGTAATGGAGATCACCGAGATCTTTCATAGCAAAATGTGAAGCAATGCAGGCAATGAAAGAGGACACAAGAGAGGGAGAATTGCTAGTAATAATGATATCATCGACATATTGTAATAAATACATAACTGACTTCCCTTGACGAAAAATAAACAAAGAATTATCGGACTTACTACACACAAAATTATGAGTTCGTAAGAAACTACTGAATCGATGAAACCACGCTCGCGGGGCCTGTTTTAGACCATAAATAGCCTTGCGCAAACGACACACATGATGGGGAAATTGAGGATGAACAAAACCCCGCGGCTGACGCATATAGACCTCTTCAGTAAGATGGCCATGAAGAAATGCATTTTTCACATCCAATTGACGCATAACCCACCCAAAAGAAATAGCAAGTGTAAGAACTATACGAACTGTGGTGGGTTTAACTACGGGACTGAAAGTCTCAGAGAAATCAACACCAGCCTGCTGATTAAATCCTTGAGCAACCAAACATGCTTTACGGCGCTCAATAGACCCATCAGAATGAAATTTAGTTTTGTAAATCCATTTAGACCCAACCACATTTTTAGATTTAGCAAACGGGACTAACTCCCAAGTATTATTAGAGATAAGTGCATTAAATTCATCTGCCATAGCCTCACGCCAAATTAAATGTTTCTGAGCCTCAGAGTAACAAGTTGATCAGGTGCACTAATAACTGTGTTTAATGTAAAAATTGATTTGGGTTTAAAAATACCGGACTTAGCCCGGGTTTGCATGGGATGAATATTAACCTGGGGACCAAGGAAGCTTGTGGAGTGAGAGGCGGGTGAACTCGAGACATGGGGTGGAGAACTGGCTATTGAATTGGGCGAAGGCATTACTGATGTGGTCTTGGTGTCGACAGAAGGTGGCGCAGGTGTGGGAGTGGTTTCTGTTTGGGTGGCGGAAGAAAGGGTTGGTGAAGTTAACGAAGTACTGGTTGGGGTGGTGGCGGGTGCTGTGGTGACCGGGACAGGAGGGGTTGGTGTCGGTTGCTGTAGTGGCCGTGAGTGTAGAAGTGGCCCTGCAATGTGTTTGGAACGTGGCATAGGAGGAGGTATAGGGGCACGTATGGTGTTGGGAAGAGTTAATTGGGGAAAGTCAGAGTAAGTGGATGACTCAGAGAAGGAGGATGATAAAGAGGAGAAAGGAAAGTTATTTTCTAGAAACTTAACATGACGGCTGACATAAACTTTACCAGACTTAGGTTCAAGACAACGATACCCAGGACCGGTACTCAGGACCCAAACCAGCCAAAATAGCTTGAAGCATCTCTTTATCCGACACAGTAGAATTAATTGCCGCAAGGGCATCAACAACAGTTTTAATTTCCCTTAAATAGGATTCCATGGATTGGCTCTCTTTCTTCTTTATATTTGATAACAATCGTTTAAGTTCCATGCATCTGGGTAGACTAGCAGACATAAAGCGAGTCTGAAGTCTAGCCCAGATAGCAGCTGAATGTTTGAGGTCATGAACATCAACTAACACATCCCGAGTTAAAGTAGCAAACAACCAACAACGAATTGTTTGATCTACCCGAAGCCAATAATAATATTCTGTATTTGGAACTTGACGATTAAGAAAATCAACTGTATACATCGGGGGTACCTGAATAGAGCCATCCACGATCCCATGGAGGCCTTGAGAAACCAAGAAGGATTCAAACTGTGTACGCCAGGTGAGATAATCCTCGACTGCCTTCAGTTTAATGGTTATGATTTGAGAGACCGTGGTAATATGGGAAACAGACTGAGCAAGGGCAGACATCGGGGAGCCAAATCCCGGTTGATCAGGTGGCCGAAGAACTCCAGGTGACCCGGAGAAAGTAGGGCCGAAGAAGGACGTGACTGTCGGCTGCAAAACCGTTGGAGGCGGCTGGATAGGGTCTGGCGTAGGCCATGTTTGCTGCAAAGGGAACGACTGAAATTGATGAATAGGCGCAGGCATAGCGAAATTTGGAGGTGGAGGAAAATTGGTAAAAAGTGTTGAGGAAGTCGGCGTCATCACCGGGGATCTGGTTGCGCTCGAGATGGCGGCTGTGACGGCCGGAGGCGTGGAGAAGCCGGGCTTTGCCGTCTGAGGAGGGAGTGTTGTGTACGCCGGCGCCTGGGAAGAAGCTGCAGCAGCGGCAGCCGAGCCTATGGCCGAAGAAACCATGGCTGCGGCGCTGGAGTAGGGCGAAGTGCTCATGGTCGGCACGGAATTTTAGGAGAGAGAAAAAAAAATAGGTTAAGGCTCTCGATACCATGTGAGATAATTGGGAAAACCGTACTCCAATAGGAGTCCTGGCAGGTATATTTATAGTAAAATAAGAGTTGCCAAAATACACAAGGATTCCTAATTTATATTAACTATTAAATACTGCTACCAAATTATGTAGAATCATTATTCCTAGATGATTCATCTCTAAGCTTGACTAGTATAAATATGGCTTGTTTCATTCATTGTAAACTCACTCACAAACTCAGAAAATATTCAGATATTAAGAAGAAATTTAGAGGTTTTTATCTATATATATATATATATATATATATATATATATATATATATATATCTTAAAACTTGGTCTTCATCTTCTTCATTTCACAACACGTTATCAGCACGAATCTGCTCATACTTCTTCAAGAAATCATCATATCTTGCAGGTATTAACATCAACATCTATTATCATCTTTTATTACTCAAACTAGAATATTATTCTGAGTTTTTTTTAAATACAATCTTCTATCATACGGAATATATAGAAAATATAGATAACATAACTTCAAAATGAATCTTGATAAATCCTTCATAAAAGAATGAAGGAGAACACCAAAAGTAAATGGTGGATATAACATGTAGAGAGAATAAACCACCAACTAATACCCAATAAGTATTAAGTAATGAACCATACGCATATAAGCAAAAGGAAGAAAGAAGCAATGCAATAATGAAAGATGATTGTCTGTATTTACGTAGAGATGAGCTATACTACTAGTAACATTTAAGACACGTTGATATTTAAATAAGGTCTTCTCCTCTCGTTTCACATGCACCGCTTAAGTTCACGGGCATAAACTTTTACTGCTTTAATTCATAATTTATGTTGTTACTTGTAAACACTTATCGATCTGCACAAATTTGTTCTCTTCTACGAGAGAGTGCATATTTCTTATCTAAATGGAATCTCGATCACTCATATGATAAATTAATAAATAAAAGAATGATGCCATTACGGTAAAATTACGGCCATACATGTAATTATATAAACAATTACAAGTTTTTGTATTTTATAAAGTTTTCTTTTAAAAATAAATAAACTAATATACATTGACTTACTATTCAAGATTAATATACCGAGTATGGTTATGTATCACCATCAATTCTTTAATATGTTCTTAAGTATTACCGGTTACTTGTTAATTTTACTAACTAAATTTAACACAACAAACTTTGTAGTTATATAATGGTCGACATAAGCAAAAGAGAATTTGATGTCCTTGATCTGTCCGAACAAAAATACATGAAATGGAAAGTTGATGCTTTAGCACATTTGAAGGCTAATGGTCTTGAAGACACCATTGAGGCTGATAATCAATCATCATCCCAAGTTAAAGCGAAAGCTATAATATTTCTCCGTCACCATCTCCATGAAAGTCTCAAATCTGAATATCTTTTGGTTGATGGTCCAAAAGAATTATGGGGTAATTTACAGGAGAGGTATGACCACCAACAAAAGGTACTTTTGCCAAAAGCTCAGTATGACTGGATCAATTTAAGATTCCAGAATTTTAAATCAATCAGTGACTATAATTCTGTCATGTTCCAAATAACATCTAAACTAACTAAAGTTATGCGAACAAAAAGTCACCGATGCTGATATGTTGGAGAAAACCTTTTCTACAATGCATATTTCTAATATGCTGCTACAGCAGCAATATAGAGAAAATGGTTTTAAAAAATACTCCGACTTAATATCAGTATTATTGGTAGCTGAGCAAAATAATGACCTTTTGATGAAAAATCATAATCTGAGATCCACTGGTTCTAGTCCTTCGATTTATGGCCCATCTGGCCATAATTTAGCCACTGAATCAAATGCAACATACAGTGGCAGTAGAAGGCATTTTAAACGTAGGCATTTTGATGGTCATAAAAATAAGTCACACCGAGAATATAAACAGGTCAATAGACCAAATTATAAGGGCAAGGGCAAATAAAAGGCCCATCAAATAAATAGCCCTCCAAAAACCTCGATAAAGACGACTTGTTATAAATGTGGCAAAAATATGGAAGCTAATTACGTCAACGACACGACTCCACCTCTGCCAAAATTTGACGTGTCCGACTTTTTCGCGGATGATGCCATTATGGACGATGCTTTTGCAATAAACCAAAATGTCACAAAATAAAATATTAGACTCCGATCCTTATGTTGTAACATATTAGTTTTATGTACGTTTTCTTTCTTCCCCTTTTCTTTTGTTTTTAAATAAATGTGTGTAATATATGTACTTTATGTTAAATTATATGCACAATTTGTGATCAAGCTTATGTTTATTTACACATTTTGAAGATATGGATCACTCAAATGATAAAGAGCTATGTCTGATAGACAGTGCCACAACGCACACCATTTTGAGAAATAAAATATATTTCTCTCAAATGACTTTAGTTGAGGCTAAAGTCAATACCATATCAGGTGTTGCGAAGCTCATTGAAGGCTCTGGGAAAGCATATGTGATGCGCCCTAACGGGACCAAAATAATTATAAATGACGCTTTATACTCCAGCAAATCACAGAGGAATTTATTAAGTTTTAAAGATATGCGTCAAAATGGTTATCACATAGAAACCGTGAATGAAAACCAAAAGGAATATCTTTGTCTAACGACAACTAAATCTGGCACTAAATGTATGTGGAAAAAATGCCAGCATATTCCTTCGGACTATATTTCACTCATATTAGTCCATTCGAAATAAATTTGGTTTCTAACACAAAGTTAGATGATCAGAAAGCATTCATGTTGTGGCATGACCGTTTAGGTCACCCAGGGCAAATAATGATGCATAAAATCATTAAGACTTCACTTGGACATCCATTAAAGAATATCAGGGTTCCATTATCAAGTGATTTTTCTTGTAAGGCCTGTTCTCTTGGCAAAATGATCATCAGGGCTTCTATAAACAAAATTGCAACTCAATCACCTGCATTTTTGGAAAGAATTCAAGGAGATATTTGTGGGCCGATAGCCCCACCATGAGGACCATTTCGATATTTTATGGTGTTGATTGGTGCTTCAACACGTTGGTCACATGTCAGTCTTTTATCGACTAGAAATTTAGCATTTGCTAAACTCCTTGCTCAAATTATAAGATTAAGAGCTCATTTTCCGGGTCATTCTATAAAAAGAATCTGACTTGATAATGCAGGAGAATTTTCATCTCAATCATTTAACGACTTTTGTATGTCGATTGGGATTGATGTGGAACACCCTGTTGCTCATGTCCATACACAAAATGGTCTTGCTGAATCATTGATTAAACAATTACAATTAATCGCTAGACCATTATTAATGAAGTGTAATTTACCTTCATCAACTTGGGGACATGTTATTTTACATGCAACAAATTTAATTCGGCTTAGACCGACTGCATATCATGAATATTCCCCAATGCAATTAGTTACTGGACAAGAGCCAAACTTAGCACACATTAAGATATTTGGTTTTGTTGTTTATGTTCCGATTGTTCCACCTCGTCGTACAAAAATGGGTCCTCAAAGAAGGTTGGGAATTTATGTTGGATTTGAATCTCCCTCAATAATAAAATATCTCGAACCGATGGCTGGTGACTTATTCACAACACGGTTTGCAGACTGTCATTTCAACGAGACAGTGTTCCCAACCTTAGGGGGGGGGGAATAATAAATTAGACCCAAGTATGAAAGAAATTACATGGAATGCAACAGAATTATCACATCTTGATTCGAGATCAAATATATGTGAGCAAGAGGTGCAAAAGATAATCCATTTACAAAATGTTGCAAATCAGTTGCCTGATGCATTCATAGATACAAAGAAAGTGACAAAGTCACATATTCCTGTCATGAATGCCCCATGCCCGGATCGAAATCCCAGCAGAGAATTCTGAAAAATCTCTTGCAAATGATTCTTCTATACGCAAAAAGCGTGGCAGGCCACTTGGATCAAAAGACATAAAACCAAGAAAAACTAAAAGGCAGGAATTAATCTGTGATGCCAAAGATGTTCATCCTTCTGAACAAGAAAATGAACAATTTGAAAATACTGGCGTAGAAAATGATATTGATGATCCAACTTTCTTAAACGAGAAAATATTCCAGATAATGATAGAAACGTTGATAATTATGAAATTTCAATAAACTACGTTTCTACTGGAATGCAATGGAATCGAAAAGATGTTGATATTAATGAGATATTTGTCTATACCGTTGCTATGAATGTTATGAATGAAAATAATGACAATGAGCCAACATCAATTGAAGAATGTCGAAAACGACATGATTGGCCAAAATGGAATGAAGCTATTCAGGCTGAACTAAAATCACTTGAAAAACGTGATGTTTTTGGTCCCATAGTCCCTACGCCAAAAGGCGTAAAACCAGTGGCCTTTAAATGGGTATTTGTGCGTAAACACAATGAGAACAATGAAATTGTTAGATATAAAGCCCGACTTGTTGCCCAAGGTTTTTCTCAAATGCCGGGAATTGATTATGAAGAAACCTATTCTCCAGTAGTTGATGCAACTACATTAAGGTTTCTTATTGGCATGTCTATTTTTTGAAAGGCTGCAAATGCGCCTAATGGATGTAGTGACTGCATATTTATATGGTTCACTCGATACAGACATTTATATGAAAGTTCTCGGTGGATTTAAAATGCCTGAAGCTTATAGATCGAAACCTCGAGAAATGTTTTCCATTAAACTACAAAAGTCATTGTATGGACTAAAATAATCTGGACGAATGTAGTATAATCATCTCAGTGAATACCTTCTTAAAGAAGGATATAAGAATGATCCAATTAGTCCATGTGTTTTCATTCGGCGATTAAATTCGGGATTCACCATAATTGCAGTATATGTTGATGACTTAAATATTATTGGAACTCCCGATGAGATTGAAAATACTGCAAAATATCTTATGAAAGAATTTGAAATGAAAGATATCGGGAGAACCAAATTTTGTCTCGTACTTCAAATTGAGCATTTGAAGAATGGAATTTTCATCCACCAATCCAATTACACCGAGAAAGTGTTGAAGAGATTCTACATGGACAAAGCTCATCCTTTGACTTCACCAATGGTCATTCGATCTCTCAACATACATGATGATCCATTCCGTCCCCGAGAAGTCAATGAAGAAATACTCGGTCCTGAAGTACCATATCTGAGTGCTATTGGAGCGTTGATGTATTTAGCTAATAATACTATATCAGATATTGCATTTTCTGTAAATTTATTAGCTAGGTACAACTCATGTCCAACAAGGCGTCATTGGAATGGGATCAAACACATATTCTGTTATCTCCGCGGTACAGCTGATCTCGGTCTATTCTACCACAAAGACGAAAAAGCCGCTTTAATCGGATATGCAGACGCTGGATATTTATCACAAACCGGGTACGTATTTACTTATGGTAATACCGCAATCTCATGGAGATCTATGAAGCAGACATTGACAGCTACATCATCAAATCATTCGGAGTTAATTGCATTATATGAAACTGGAAGAGAATGTGTGTGGCTGCGGTCTATGATTCAACACATCCAAAATGAATGCGGTATGAAGCCTATTACTTGTCACCCGACTGTGATCTACGAAGACAACACTGCGTGCATAGCTCAGATTAAAGAAGGCTACATCAAAGGAGACAGAACGAAACACATATCACCAAAGTTCTTCTCTACTCATGATCTGGAGAAAGAAGGGACGATCAACATTCAACAAATCAAATCCAGTGAAAATCCGGCTGATCTCTTCACCAAATCTTTACCCCCGAAGAAGTTCATAGAACTTGTACAGAAAATCGGCATGCGTCGCCTTCAAAATTAAGCCTAAGTTCAGGGGGAGTATTTGAATGCACTGCACTCTTTTTTCCTTCATCAGGTTTTTATCCCACTGGGTTTTTCCTGATAAGGTTTTTAACGAGACAGTACATCCAAATACAACGACATTATAAGTCGTAATCTCTACCCCTTAATTTTCACACACGTTATCTCAAAAAAAAATTAAAATTACAAATACATATTCAAGGATGAACATTCAAGGGGGGTGTTGTAAAACCACCAAATTGACAAGTGTGAAATATGCATCCTTGTAATCAGGATACTAAGTAAACACAAATCCTTGTAATCACACACATGGCTAGATTCAATATTGCCAGCAAATTATGTAGAATCATTCCTAGATGGCTAGTATAAATAGGGCTTGTTTCATTCATTGTAAACTCACTCACAAACTCAGAAAATATTTAGATATTAAGAAGAAATTTAGAGGTTTATATATATATATATCTTAAAACTTAGTCTTCATCTTCTTCATTTCACAACATACATGTAATATTCACAGTATATTATTTATCGGGTTTAATTGTATGTTATATGCTATCTAATATTTAGGCCCAAAAATTAGTGATCCTATGGATATTAATTTAAGTGGGCTAATATGTTATCTAATAAGGTATAGGGCCCAAATGTGTAGAGATCCATGGGCTTGACCTAATCAATAATGGGCTGATTAGGGTTAAGCACTCTCTATAAATAAGGGGTTATGATCCATAGTTGAACGCGTCATTCCGTCTTTCTGCATCCCATCGATAGAGATGGTCCCGAGGGTGTGTATCAACTAGAAGACATAAACCCTAGCCTCCGTCTCCCGGATCTCTAAAGGTCATCTCCAATGGAGTCAGGTACGCTTCCACTCAGTTATTTCTCTAGATAATTCCAATATGAAGATTAAAGTATTCATGGATTTATTCCAACAACAAAACAGACTAGGTTTCCGCAATCGTGCTCATAACGTGTAATGAACAAGTCAAAAGCATACTTGAGGATGTATATATATAGGAGGGGAGCTAGAGTTACAATCATCATATGGGTCAGTACATATGAGCTCTGGCTATGAACTAATGGACATCCATAATTACATAAATACTACGTATAATACAATTTCAGTCACTTCAACAACAATATAAATAATATAGACATATTTAATAGATTTAGTACATTTTACAATTATCAAAAAAATGTAATGGCTTTTTTTGTACTCCAATAATAATAATAATAATAATAATAATAATAATAATAATAATAATAATAATTTAACAATTTGGAAATCACTTTTCTTAATATTATGATTGAATACGCAAGTAGATTTGTCAAATTTTCTAAATTATACAAAAAGTTAATCATTTATCTTTTATTTGACAATAAATTTTGTTAATTAAACGGATTATGCGCATCATTAATTATATCACAAGGGGTTTGATGCATTTTTTAAATTACAGGAGACTAATGTGCTGAATTTTTATATCACAAGCGGGTTTGGTGTATTAAACCCATTAAAACATAAATGATATTGTGATATGGAGATCGGCTTAATTTTTCAATTCATGATTTATATTCCAAGTGTCGGGACTTACGCTCTCATACTCCTAAAATTTATAAAATGCCCCCCAAATCTCATAGATAGGTAAATCCAGATTTGATCACAATCAATCCTATTGATACTATCTCTAAGGATGAATCGAGTCAATCACTTACATCATACCAAGCCGTCACCTTCATTAACATTATCTTTCTTGTTGATTGTTCGAACTACTTCGTTAATTGTAAAACCCCCCTCATGTGCCCCAGGCGTGAATTGAACCAAGACCTTTAACAAATTTCAATTCATTCACATAACATGGACCACTCGCTCGCTCTATCTCATTGGGCACACCCCACAAGGCGACCCACTCCATAGTTTTAACAATAAATAAACAAATGCAATCGCCATCACATTTCAAAGTACTACTCCGTATTATTATACTGCAACTATTTGAAAAGGGGTGTCTGATGGATATATAAAGCCACAACAAAATGCAAAATAATGTGGATGCAGCTAGGAAAGCTAAAATAGGTAAGTGGGCATGGAGTTGGGTTTGTAGATATGGTAATGGACAGTTTGTAAAAGCAAAATGCAGGAGAGTTGAAGCAGATTGGGCGCGAGTTGAGGCGGAGGCATTGGGGTTAGAGAAACCACATTACGAGCCAAAGACGAGTGAACAATTTTGTTCACCCCACCCCTATTGGACTGCCACATGGCATGACAATGCTTTTAAATTTTGCAATTGTTATAACTTTTGTATTTTTGGTTCAATTTTTTCAAAAAAATATATCAATATTTTTATTTTTTTATGATATTCATATTATACCAATATTGTATATGTAAAATTAAAAAAATGACTTAAAATAGATGTAAGAAAAAAAAAATCAATTTTTTTATATATGCAATATGGATACCATTGGAAAGATCATAAAAGTTATTAAATCTGATATATTTTTTGTTAAAAATTAGATTATATATAAAAAGTTATATTAATTTTAAAAAAAGAATATCTGTAATGTCAATTGGCATGTATTGGAGGGAAGGGGTGATGTTCACCATTCATGAAGGGGTGAACAAAATAGAACTCCAAGACAATCATGGGAGGAATTTAGTTATTGAGACAGATGGGGTCACTTGTTATTTCATGTGTACAAGAGGGGAATTACAAATCCCAAGTGAGAGTGGTTTTAGAATACGTAAAAGTACTATTCAATGGGGAAAATAATATTTTTAATTTGTACATTAGTGTAAGAAACCGTTGAATCAAGCGGCTCATACTCTAATAAAAGCGATAACTTATACTACGTACGTAATATCATAAAAATGTATTTGTTCATGTTATTTTCATAAATATAACTATCACTATTGTCATTGTTATGTTTTTTTATTCGTGATGGTTATTGTAATTGATGAATGGTAACATAATTTGCAGTATTAAGTAATACTCGGTATAATACAAATGATAGTAACAATATTATTGAGAAGCAATAAAATATACTTCGTACGTAGTATCATTTTTAGACCTTTTGACCTCGATATTACTTAAAAGGGATAAAAACAAAAAAAAAATGATCTCTTTTTTGAATTTCAAAAAATGTGACCAACATCACAATTAAACCATGTTGTGACATAGTGACAAAGTGACTCCAAGACAGTGATTCCGGCCCGCCCACTAGCCAAAGTGACTGTGTGCCCACCAGCCACAGTGACACCACCACAGTGACTCACCGACTCCGATCACAGTGACACACGTCTCTGGTTACAGTGACACGCCGTCTCCGATGTCCCCAGCCCCATGCCTTTCCTGAGCCCCGTCCTCATCCTACCCCACCCTAGCATCGTCGCTAACCATCATCGTGGACCGCCGCCGATGACCACCACTACCCCGGCCCGCCGGCCAGTGGCCAATATGTTGCAAATAAGTTACAGTGATACTTAACCACCAGTGACACTACAGAACCAAACCGCCGCCGCCCCAACTCCGGCCACCATCGCCACCCCCGGCTCCGGTCACCATTGCTCATTGCCCAACTAACATGTCACCGCCCTCCTCTACCCGTTACCCCTACCTTGAAGAAGTAGGAAGAAGCATTTGATGCATCTTCTTCATCCACGGGTGGTACCGCTACCAATCAGTCCTCTCTGCCCACAGCTCTGTTGCAACAGTTTCGCGGTCGTGGAGGACGTCGAGGTCAGCGTGGCCATTGAGGCCAGGGTCACAGTCATGGCAACTACGGATAATAGGGCTACGGACCACACTACGGGCAGAACGGATATGGGTCCCCTCCCCCCAATATGGGGCGTCCCAGCATGGATACTGGCAGTTTCTGGGTTCTCATCCGATGGTTCCTCATCTATTGGTAATCCGGGTACAGTTGTATGTAATTCTACTTAGTCATCGTTATTGCTTTCAGCACTCTCTGCTTTTGTTACTAATGTTGGTTTTGCAGGTTCACCATCATTTGAGGGAGTCTTAGGTTCTGTATCGTCTCATGTTGTGTGTCAAATTTGTCATTCTCCATATCATTTCATTGGTGGTGGGTTGTCTCGTTTTGTTCAAAACACAGCACATGCTTTGGTTGATCCTACTAGCGAATCATCTGCTGTTGTTTGGTATCCTAACTGTGGAGCCTCCTCTCATATGGCACCACATGAAGGTATTTTCTCTATTAAATCTCACTATAGTGGTCCTCTGCATATCACAGTAGCTAGTGGTACTCATCTCCATCATGTTAATCGTATTGGTAATGTTGTGTTAAATTCTCCTACTCGGCTTCTCCATTTAAGATTTGTCTATCATGTTCCTAATATTAATTATAATTTATTATCTATTCAACGTTTATGTGCCGATAGCAATTGTGTTTAAATTTTTGATAAAAATATATTTTTATAAAGGACAAAACCACGGGGCAATTCTTCTTTGGGCTTTAAGTAACGGCGGAGT
This sequence comes from Cuscuta europaea, assembly GCA_945859875.1. Classification (NCBI taxonomy): domain Eukaryota; kingdom Viridiplantae; phylum Streptophyta; class Magnoliopsida; order Solanales; family Convolvulaceae; genus Cuscuta; species Cuscuta europaea. Next base: position 671,981 of record CAMAPE010000068.1, on the reverse strand, counting down.
TTATCCTATATTGACATCTCTCCATCTCCATCTCGATCTCCATCAATTGCACTTATCGCACATGCGGCTTCTGGTTCAGTATGGCATCGTCATCTGGGACATTGTGGGGATAGAATTTTAGCTAGTTTAAAAAAATCTTGTGTTATTTCTACTACTTCGAATTATTCTTATGACTGCATTTTCTTGCCGGTTGGACAAATCTCAACGATTACTTTTTCAAGAAGTTGTTCATCATTCTACTGAGCCTTTATTTTTAATTCATTATGATGTTTGGCGGTCTCTAGTTATTTCTAATTTTGGTTTTAAATATTATGAGTGCTTCATTGACGATTTTTCTCGTTTTACTTGGGTTTATCTCATATGTTGTAAAAATGAAGTTTTTATTTACTTCAAAAAATTTAAGGTCATGGTGGAAAATTTATTCAGTACTCGAATTAAATTTTTTCAAATTGATGCAGGGGGTGAGTTTGACAAATTGTGCACCTTAAATAGGCTTTCTCCGTTTGAAAAATTATTCCATCATGCACCTGATTTTTCCTTCTTACGTGATTTTGGCCGTTCTTGTTATCATAATTTTCCTACCACATCAACAAATAAATTTTTTCCTCACTCAGTTCAAAGTGCGTTTTTAGGATATGCTCCTGAATATAAGGGTTATTGTTGTTTTTCATCCTCCAACTGGTAGAGTTTATAGTAGTCGTAATGTCACTTTTCATGAACATCTTTTTCCTTACTCTAAATTGGTCCCTGCTTCTGTCCCGGAATTGAACCATCTGCCTTGCTGGAATCGTGGCCTCTCATATCCTCCCGTCACCCACATTTTCTCCATCTCCGTCATACGCCACTACTCCACCCATCAGCCCACCGATTCTGTACCCTTCTTCCTAGTCGCACTAAGCTTTCTCTAACTGATGGTGATCTCTTGTTGAGCCTATTGAGTTTAGAAGTATGATAGGTGTTGTTGGGATATTGACCCGGAGGCCCAATACCCGGATTAAAATGGCCCAGGATATCCAGCCCAAACAACGAGTCCACTACCCTATGATGAGTAGGCCCAGTGAAGAATCCATACGGAACGTGGTTCAGTCCAGGTAGAGGCCGGCCCAGAAAGCAAAAATACCGAACGGAGTTCGGATCATACATCATACTTGGGCCAATTTGGCAGCGTCTTCAGCATGGTCCAACATCCCGTTCGAGCAACGGACAACCAGCAAGTGGCCAGGTGCAATTAATGCCAGATTGTGACATCAGCAAGTGGAAGCATGGGTGATCAAGTCGGTGGAACAACGGCCAATCAGCATAGAGCAGTCCATGCTCTCCATTAGTATAAATAGAAGGTTTAATATCATTGTAAGGGTTAGCATTTTGATACTCAAGCTCTAGAATAGCATTATTACTCTCGTTTCTTGTCTTAGAAGCATAGTTCTGACGTACCGATCGAGAAGTTTCCTTGTAATCAAACAGATTAGTTAATACAAGTGGGCTTTTGAGTATTCGTTGATTCATCTTTTATATTTTGTTATACACTTTGACTCTGATCCATTCCTGATATATCCAAAGTTCGTGTTGGGCTTTCGGATATGCGGGACTTAACCTCAACATTGGCGCCGTCTGTGGGAAACGTTCAAAAAGTTTCACATTCAATTATCCAAAACAACTATTTTTGAAAATGGTCAGAATCAGTTCTTATCACACAAATGATGGTTCGCGCCGTCACGGAAGGAGTCAAACTCCGAGAAACCAAACCCCTCAGGGACAATCCAACCGAGGATCATATCCTCATTATGGTGGGGACTTTGTCATTCCTGAAGCCCTAAGGAGGAATCCTCAGGCCATGCGAGATATGGCCCAGGTCATGCAGCACATGGCAAACGAGGAAGAAGGAGGATCCAATTTCACAGGGGAGACTCCCCACACAGAAACAACCACGACGTCATCCCACTCACGGGCCCATCGGGATAATTGACGTGGCGCTCCAACAGCAGCGCATCGTATCCCCAGTGACCGGACCCCGATTGGGTCACAAGCCAGGGGACCTACTCCTATTGGCTGTCATTTCCAGCATGACGAACGGAATTATACTAGGGCCACGCAGAGGCACTGGGATTGGGAATATGCAGATTTGAGGACTCCACCACCGCCCCCTTTGATGGCCCAGGAGGAAGAAATGGCCGAAATGAGGAGGCAGATGAATGAAATGAGAGATCAGATGAATAGGGCGCCCGTACAATATGCTCCGATCCAGCTCGGGATCACTTCCCCTTTCACTAGGGAAATTATGTATGCGGATATCCAGAGAGGTTCCAAACCACCGACCGGTCAGATTTATGATGGGGTAGGCGATCCCCATGTCCATTTAAGAAGTTAGCAAGGAGGACTTATGCTACTAGGAGCGCCCGAGGCTGCCATTTGCCGATTGTTCTTCAGTACGCTCAGAGGACCTGCTCAAGAATGGTTCGGGACCCTGCAACCTGGGTCGATCAGCAGTTTTGCCGAACTATCAACGTTGTTCTTGGCCCAATTTGCCTCCAGTGCCAACTCAAAACGGCATTTAAGCTACCTGACTAGCGTAAAGCAGAACTCCAAGGAGACCCTCAATCAATTCTTGAAAAGGTGGAGGGACGAAACTCTGACGGTCGGAAACATGACGGATGACACCGCCATCACCCAATTCACTAACGCTCTCCGAACGGGAGAATTATACAAGGATTTGAAGAAGTATCCGGGTACGGCGTATGCTGAGGTGTTAGACAGAGCCCGCAAGCATGCTGCCCTGGAAGAAGAGATTATGATCAGGGACAAGGTCGCTGCACCTTCTGCCCCAATCAAGATGGCTGATCGGCTGGGTCCTACCCCAGTGGCCGCTCTCCCTCCTAAGCAAGGGCGATTTACTCCCCTTGTCCTGTCCGTGGCAACCATTTATCAGAACGAGAAGGACAACATTCCCCTTCCGACTGATTCTTCAAATTATATGGGAGCAGACGAGTCTGCTTTTTGTAAGTATCATAACAGGAAAGGTCACGCCACCAACGCTTGTAGGGCACTACAAACGGCCATTGAGGACTTGATCCAGCGGGGTCATCTGGGCAAGTACGTAAGTAAAGACCCAAATGTGGTAGGCACTTTAAAGCCGGCCAGGAAACCCAACAGCTGGCGACGGGATGCCCAACGTGATGCCCAGCCCCAGAATGACGTATATATTCCTCCCATAGACGAACCAGAGGGCTCAGGAGGCCCCGGAAAGAAACCTCGAATGGAGGTCAAATTTATATTTGGGGTGGGGAAACAGGGGATTCGAACGCCGAACGGAAAAGGTTCGAGCGAAGTCTTTATGTAGGATCCATCTCCACTCCCCCCTAGAAGAAAGGAAGGACGGACCCAATCACATTTGGGCCGGCTGATTTACCTAACTCGCCAAGCCCGCACAGGGATGAATTGGTGGTGAGCATGTGCATTGACAATGCTTTGATTCGCCGGGTACTGATCGATACGGGGAGCAGTGTGAACGTATTGTATTTACAATCGTTCGAGAAAATGGGCCTACAGAGAAGTCAACTGACCCACCTAAGAAGCCCACTGGCGAGCTTTACCGGTAACTATATTGAGGCTGAGGGGGCCGTTCAATTGTTAGTTGAAATTGGGGACGAAACGCACAAGGCATCACTCCGAATGACGTTCGTGGTGGTGGACATAAAATGTGCCCATAATGCCATCTTGGGCCGACCGGGATTGGAAGATCTGGAGGCAATAGCCTCTGTCCGCCACTCGTGCATCAAATTCCCCACGGACACTAGGGTTGGGGATGCCAGAACTGATCCGGCGACAGCTCGAACGTGCTACCGAGAGGCCCTGAAGCAGATGAATACCCGTGGAATGCGGGTTAACAGTATTGAGGTAGAAACCCACCGAACGGAGTTCGAGGCGCATCCAGAACCTGCCACTCTCCTCGAGCAAATTGACCTGGACTCCCCCCCCCCCCCCCGAACCGAAAGGTAGCTATCGGGGTGGATCTGGAGGCTGACATTCGGGATGGCGTGATTGCCGTCCTAAAAAAGTTTCAGGTATTATTTGCCCGAGGACCGGAAGATATGCCGGGCATTGACCCAGAGATAATCTGTCACAAGCTTGTCGTTCAGCCTGACACAAAACCGGTCCAACAAAAGAAACGATACCAAGCGACCGAACGGCGGGATTTCACAAAGCAAGAAGTGGCCACATTACTGAGAATAAAACACACCCGTCCGGTAATCCATGTCGAATGGCTATCCAATGTGGTCCTAGCCCCAAAACAATCGACTTGGAGGATGTGCGTGGATTACTCGAATCTGAATAAAGCTTGTCCCATGGACCCTTATCCGGTGCCGAGGATCGATCTGTTAGTGGATGAAACGGCCGAGTGTGAATTGTTGAGCTTCATGGATGCATTCCGGGGATATCATCAAATTTTCATGCACCCAGACGATGCAGAGAAAACATCGTTCGTTACCTTGGATGGTTTGTTTTGCTATATTGTCATGCCATTCGGGTTAAAGAACGCAATGGCAACTTTTCAAAGGATGATCGGGATGCTCTTCAAAGAGGTATTGGGAGTCACAATGGAGGCTTATGTTGATTATATCCTGATCAAAAGCCGGAAGAAGGAGAATCATATCCTGGACATAGAAAATGTGTTCGGGATAATGCAGAAAGCTAACATGAGGCTGAATCCCAAAACAATGTGCTTTTGCTGTGAGAGGGGGCAAGTTTTTGGGATACATGATGAGCGAGAAGGGGATTGAGCCCAATCCTGAGAAGGTAAAGGCAATTGTGGATATGGAAGCTCCTAGAAACCTCAAGGAGGTGCAGAGATTGACCGGTCGATTAGCAGCTCTGAGCAGATTCCTATCCAAACTAGCCGATCGAGCTATTCCATTCTTCCAGATCATGAAAAAAGCCAACCCCTTTGAATGGATCGCCGGATGTCAAACAGTTTTTGAAGATTTCAAGGCATACCTATCTTCTCCCCTGGTCTTGACAAAACCCGATCCAGGGGAAAACCTATATATGTACCTTGTTGTAGCTGACCTGGCCGTGAGCACGGTATTATTAAAAGAAGAGGGTGGCATCCAGCGGCCGATCTATTTTGTGAGCAAGGCTTTGAACGGGCCAGAAACCAGGTACACTTTACCGGAGAAAACAATATTGGCCCTAATAGCTGCTATTAAACGTCTAGCACCATATTTCCAGACCCATCCGGTAACTGTGGAGTCTCCTGATCGGGCAATACAAGGTGGATTTCAGGCCTCGACCTACTATCAAAGGGCAGGCCCTGGCAGATTTCATTGCAGAATGTACCGCTCAGCCTTCAGAAATAGATTCAGAGAACAATGTGCTGGATAGCTGGTGGGAGATGTATGTGGATGGTGCAGCTAGTGCCAAGGGTTGTGGAGCCGGAGCTGTGATCACATCACCCGAAGGGTTCAAAGCATATTACTCCATTCATTTTGACTTCAAAGTAACCAATAATGAGGCAGAGTATGAGGCCCTTATTGCAGGTTTAAAATATGCGAAGACCCTGGGCGCCGATCGGTTAAAAGTCCGGTTGGATAGTCAATTGGTGGTAAATCAGGTAAATGGCACACCTGAGGCTAAAGAGGAAAGAATGAAGGCTTACAAAGAGCTAGTCGAGGAGCAGATAAACAAATTTGAACAGGTGGTGCTCGACCAAATATCCAGAATAGAAAATACTGAAGCAGACATCTTATCCAAAATGGAAAATGCAGCGCTCGACGATCGGGCACAGGAGATTCCAGCTCATATCCAACGGTTTGCCCATCGGGAAACCTTGGCAACCCCAGCAATCATGGTGTTCCAGATCGAGGCCATATCTTACGCCGTCCCCAGTTGGGTCATAGATATGACCAACTACCTAAAAGACGGAACCCTCCCACAAGATAAAAATCCCGCTTATCAGATAAAATGCATTCAGAGGAGGGCTTCCATGTTCGAGCTGGTGGACGGACAGTTGTACAAAAAGACGTTTTGGGGCCCATATTTGAAATGCCTCCCACCCGATCTAGCGACGGCGGTAATGGAAGAAATTCATGAAGGCATCTGCTCAAGCCACCAAGGGCCCAAGACACTGGCCAGAAAAATCATCCTACAAGGGTATTATTGGCCAACCATCCAACAAGACTGCTTTGCGCATACTAGAAAGTGTAAAGTATGCCAGCTATATGCATCGGTCCCCGGACGGCCAGCCACTTTCTACACTCCAATGACGGTGTCCCTCCCATTCGCTAGGTGGGGGATCGACCTACTAGGTCCCCTACCTACTGCCCCTGGGAACAACAAGTACATCATTGTTGGCATAGATTATTTCACCAAATGGGTGGAGGCCGAGCCACTGGCTAGCATCACAGATGTCAAATGTCAAAAGTTTGTCTAGAAGAATATCATTTGCCGTTTCGGACTCCCCGAACAGATTATAACAGATAATGGAAGGCAGCTCGTGAGCCGGAATTTTGAGAACTACCTTATCAAATGGGGAATCAAGCATTCTAGAGCATCCGTGGCATACCCCCAGGCGAATGGCCAAGTAGAGAATATGAACCGTACCATCATCGACGACATGAAGAAGAAGCTGGAAGAATACTCCTCATCATGGCCGGATCAGTTAAATTATATCCTATGGACTTACAGGACCACACCCCGAACGGCCACAGGAGAAACTCCATTTGCCCTTGCTTATGGCTTCCAGGCCAAAGTACCAACGGAGGTCCTAGTTCCTACACACCGAACGGTGCATTACAGCCCAGAGCGGAATGAGGATAACCTACGGGCCGAATTGCACTTCATAGAAGAAAGAAGAGATCTAGCAGCTACACGGATGGAAGAATATCACAGGGTCACGGGAAGATACTTTGACAAACAAGTTAAAATTCGTTCAATCGAAGTAGGGGACCTGGTGCTAAGGAAGCGAGAAAGAAGCAAACCTCTCGAAGGCGGAAAAATGGCACAAAATTGGGAAGGCCCGTATCAAATATGCAAGAAGTATGCTTCAGGAACGTTTGGCCTACAATGTACCGACGGTCGACCGGCAGGCACATGGAATACGGAACATTTAAGAAAGTTTTATCAATAAAAACGGCTGTTGCCACCTCTAGAAAAAAAACACCCGTCATTTTATGGCATAGGGAAACGAAGAAGTGCAGAGGAATACGGACTGGTCGTTCGGGCATTCCCCTATTATAAACAGCAAGGTCATCACCTGATAAACACCCGTCATCTAGGACAGGCTGTTCGGGCTGCTTAACCTTCAAATTGACAGTATTAGGTATTTCGGATGACGAACCCCAGATTTGTCAGCAGATGCTTTCCCTCTGGAACGGTGAATAAGCGGTGTGTCTTCTTCTTCTGAAGAACCGGTGGAAAAGAACATAAAGTACAAGGAGTATGAGGACTTCTAGAGAGAGAAAGCTTGGAGAGAAAACTAAAGAAACATCAAGAAAAATGAGGGGCAAGCACCTCTCTATAAATAGGGAAAGTGTCGCCCAAAATCCTAATCCATAACCAACACGTGGCATTACGTGGTTATGATTAATCAGGGCGTATTTATGGTTCATTGTTAGGCACGTATCCCGAACGGGCAATGAAGAAACATGGTTGTGAGTACTGTTTAACCAGGAAAGCGAACGTCGAACGGGCATGTACGTTTTGAGGCAATCTTTTCCAACAAGATCGAACGAGTATTTATTCCGGGTATGTAAATTAACTGGCCGAACAGCGAATAGCAGGCCAAAGGTGGATAAAGGAAGGTCGGAACGGTCAATTTCTTTCACATTGACCGAACAACGAACAACCAAATCCGTTAAAATTGATCAAAGAGCGAATAACAAGATAGAGATCGACTACATCCATAAGGAACCTATTATATCTCGAACGGTCACACAAAGGAATGCAACAAGGTCCATGAGAACAGCTAAATACTACTCGACTGGCCAAGTAACGAACAGCGAGCCAAATGACTAAAAGCCTTCAAATTAGCCGAATGACGAACGGTCTCCTAGAGAATTAGCAAAGATCACACTAAATTACTGGTTACAAAATGATCTGAAGCCCGAACGGCTATCGACACAAGAGGAAGGCCAAATCCTGGTATATTGTCATAAACATCTAAGGCCAGAAAAAACTGCTAAGTCCTAAAAAATGTACCGAATACCGAATGGTAAGCAATAAATCAAGAAAGGCAGTATGAAAAGCTTTGTGCAAAAAAGATGTGTATTCATCGGCTCTACTGGCCGGGAAATACATGCTACTAAAAGAGAAGAAATTACAAGCAAAAGATTAAAAGTCTAGATTACTGGCTAGGGACCGTCTCTTCTCCATCTTCATCTTCGTCTTCATCATCATCAGACGGGGGTTCAGGCTCTCTCCCGGCAGCCCGATCAGCTTCCCGCTGCAGATTTCGCTGGAATTGCTCAAATTGGGCTTGTACAACTTCGTCCTGTGGAAGATCAGAAGCATGAACCGGCCTCCCAAGTTGATTCTGAAGTTGAGCCACAAAAGGAAGTAGCAGGACCTGGCCGATCTTGACATAAAGATCCGAAACAATGGAGTCATTCCATTTCTTACTCTCAGGATCCTTGTCTAAAAGATCCACCCCTGCCGAGAGTCGACTAGCACCCCTAGGAAAACCCTTCAGGTAAGCACCAAACGCGAACGAGATTTGCTTCCTGGAGTAATCATCCTTGATGGTGGAGAACTCATCAGAGGATTTGAGTGATTCCTGGATAGCGGATAGATCCACATTCACCTCATATGGGCCGTCCGGGATGCTAGAGGGCATCTCCTCAAATTTGATCTGTGCGGCCTCGGCAGCGAAGACCTTAGCCTGGGAAGCATCAAGTTGGACCCGGAGGGTGCCAAGCTCAGTATCCAACCTCTGTTTTCCTCCGCAAAGGCTTTCCGTTCGGCCTCCAGAGATGTGATGGCAGCAGCAGCATTTTGCTCAGCAGTGGACTGAGCAACGATCAAATCCCGTTCCTTAGCCAGACGGGCCTCCCGCATTTGCAAAGTATACAATCCCATCTACAAAGCGCCGTTCGGAAGTTAGTAAATGATAACGAAGAATAAAATGAGAACGAAGCATGAAAGATAATATACCTTCAGTGCAGTCAGGGCCAGGCACTCTTCGGATTGTTCGACCGGCAGTTGGGGAAGTGAGAAATTATTAAACCACGAGGATGTTGACCAGATCTGGCTCGCGGAAGAACCAGCTTTCTCTAACACCTCTTGAACAGGATCCGACAGAGAGATCCGTTCGACCTGACCAGTGATATGGTCGGTATGAATCCCGCCTACACTCGAGGTTGCGCCCTGAACGGACTCAAAGTGTTGGGTAAACTGGTGCAGCTGATTAGAACCAAATCGGTCATCAATCATCATGGCATCATACTGATCCTGACTAGAAAATTGTTGAATAGGATCCGGTTGCTGAACGGTCGGTGCAGGTTCGGGTTGTGGAGCAGTGGTAGTGGGTGAATCAACCTTAGGGTTTTTCTTCATTTTCTTCTTCCTCTTCCCGGCCCCGCCAGCAAAAAGCACACGACTGTCATCCATGGTGGCGTCTGGATTGGGAGCTGAAAAATGAAAAAGGAAAATGTTAGTACCGAGCGGCCTTAGCATGTGAGAAACTAGAAAAAAGAAGAGAACGTTTCTCGCACAGGAAGGACCGCCCGGACCATGGCACTTGATTCTCAAAACAAGTAAACCCAAGAGAACGGGCAGTACCTATCCCGGCTTTAACAAGCCGATCGGGAGTCAGGTAGGTCATGGTATCGCAACACTTGTCTTTCTCCACAGCAAGTACATCCTTGTAGATTTCCTCAGTAAGAACAGGGTCGGGAGTCTTGCGAGGGAAGGCGTTCCATTTGTGAGGGATCGGCCCGTCCGGGACAGACAAAAAGAAGAACCTATCTTTCCATCCCTTGATTGAGGTTGGATTGCCCTTGAATATAATATGTCTCGTTCGAAAACTGGCAGCTAGATACCCATGAGTTTGTTGGGGGGCTACTTTAAAAAATTGATGGAATAAATCTAGGGTCGGCGAGGCACCGACATCTTTGCAACGACAAATAAAGCCCGCCATTGCCCGATAGGAGTTCGGCATGACTTGGGCAGGTACAATTTCGTAAATATTGAAAAATGAAACAAAAAAGGAGTGTAACGGAAATCTAAGCCCAGCCCTAACTGAATCGAAATGGACTACGACCATCCCGGGGGCGTGACGCAGGGGATGAAGCCCAGCTCGCAACCGGAAGTCCACTGGGTCTAGGATTAGGGCCGAAATTTCGGCCCTATTGTTGGCAGTCAATTTTTGCCGTCTTGCCCTAATTAACTTAGGTCGAGCGTATGACGGGGGACATCGTTTGGGCGTCCAGCCGCCATTAAACCCATTTCATCCTCGGATTTCGTGTCGTCAGAGTTTTCACCGGAGGAAGATGAACTGCTAGGAAGGTCCTCCGCCTCCGCCCTAGTGTTTGTCGCTGTTTCAGTGGAACCACCGGCGAATGGAACTGTAATGACGTCCACAACGGCAGCATCACGGTCATCCCCTTGAGAGGCCACTTCCGAATCAGGGGAATGCGGTTGAGAACTCATCTCGACCAAGCCAGAAATGAGGTAAGAAAGTAGAGGGAGGGAAAGTACCTGAACACGAAAGCTTGAAGAAATTTCAGAGAAAGAGCGACGATGCGAAGGAAATTGAAGATTCGAAACCCAGATTTGAGGAGCTAAAGGCTAATTTATAGCCTTAAAACCGCCGTATCGAAGACCAATCAGGAAGCGACACGACACTAGAACCATTTAAGCTAAACGTGTGTCTAATGAAAAGGCAAACGACGGTAATCATGACAATTATGGGGAAAAGCGAACGATAGCCGTCAAATCACAGTATGAGGGAACTGACCACTTCTGTACCCCGATCGCCATTCGGCAGTTGCAACATTGGTGTTTATACTTCCTAATGCACTCACTGTCATTCGAGACATCGGAAGTGGGGGACTTGTGTTGGGATATTGACCCGGAGGCCCAATACCCAGATTAAAATGGCCCAGGATATCCAGCCCAAACACGAGTCCACTACCCTATGATGAGTAGGCCCAGTGAAGAATCCATACCGAACGCGGTTCGGTCCAGGTAGAGACTGGCCCAGAAGGAAGAAATACCGAACGGAGTTCGGATCATACATCATACTTGGGCCAGTTTGGCAGCGTCTTCAACATGGTCCAACATCCCGTTCGAGCAAAGGACAACCAGCAAGTGGCCAGGTGCAATTAATGCCAGATTGTGACATCAGCAAGTAGAAGCATGGGTGATCAAGTCGGTGGAACAACGGCCAATCAGCATAGAGCAGCCCATGCTCTCCATTAGTATAAATAGAAGGTTTAATATCATTGTAAGGGTTAGCATTTTGATACTCAAGCTCTAGAATAGCATTATTACTCTCGTTTCTTGTATTCGAAGCATAGTTCTGACGTACCGATCGAGAAGTTTCCTTGTAATCAAACAGATTAGTTAATACAAGTGGGCTTTTGAGTATTCGTTGATTCATCTTTTATATTTTGTTATACACTTTGATTCTGATCCATTCCTGATATATCCAAAGTTCGTGTTGGGCTTTCGGATCTGCGGGACTTAACCTCAATAGGTGTTTTACAATAATTAACTATGACTAGGTCAGATATTACATATGTTGTTCACTTGGTTTCCCAATTATGCATGCCCCTCGCACTACATATTTTTTTTGTCGCGGAACATATTTTCATGTATCTCCGGGGCTCATTGACGCATGGCGTACTGCTTCGGCCATCCACCTCTGTTCATGCAATTATTGCCTATCTTGATGCTGACTGGGCTGGGTGTCCTGATAGTAACCAATCTACTTTAGGGTTTGCTATTTTTCTAGGTCCTAATCTTGTGTCATGGAAGTCCAAGCAGCAACCTACAATGTCCAGATCCTCCACAAAAGCTGAATATCACGCCATTGACCTAGGAATTTATCAGTACGACAATTCAACTTCTATGTGATAATGTTTCTACATCATATTTATCTGCGAACCCCATTCACCATGCACAAAGTAAACATATTCCTATTGCTTAGCATTTTGTTCGTAATCCCATGGAGATTTGGTCGTCCACTATGTTTCTACACATCTACAGTTAGCTGATACTTTTACAAGGTGTCTACCTCCATAGCAGTTTATTTTTCCTTCGTGACAATCTTCATGTAGTTCCTCCTGCATAGATTGAGAGGATGTAATAATGTATTTTAGAATTAAAATAGGCTTTCCATATTTAATAGGTTTCCTATTGTAACTGATACTCTTTATATATATTGGGGTGGGATCACATACAAACTAGTCCTCCCATGCTAACCTACAAGCTGTGCATCTTTACATTAGTTTTATTGCATATTGAAGTTCACTTACCTGAGTGGGATCATATACAAACTAGTCCCCTATTATGCTAACTTATTCTAGTGCTTTGTTATGCATATTGTGCGTTGAATACTTGTACTTATGCGTTAGATATTTGTGATTGTGTATTAGATACATGTTCTTGTGCGCAGTAGCTGGAGATACTTGTTTTGGTTCATAGTATACATATTATAATTATTTTAAAAAAATTATATATGCATTATTGGTCTCATATGAAAGATCATAACAAATCAGATTATAATTTTAAAAGTTAAATCAATTTTAAACTAAACATTTTATATAATTTGAGTTTTTATTTCAACATACATTTTAGGTAAGTGCAATCCTCCCATCCATAGCACATTAAAGAGTTTTTTTTAAATTACTGTAGTGCCCTTCATGAAAACCTACGTATGGATTAGAGTTCAAGAGTATTTTTAAAATGTTTGCACTCCCACTGTACATCCATGCATCTAATCTTTTAGTAGCCTTTAATTTATTAAGATGTATGGTTAAGATTTGTTCTTATTTCTCACAATAAAGGATAATCTTATCAGAACCACTCCCTATATATATATATATATATATATATATATATATATATATATATATATATATATATATATATATATATATATATATATATATATATATATATATATATATATATATATATATATATATATATATATATATATATATATATATATATATATATATATATATATATATATATATATATATATATATATATATATATATATATATATATATATATATATATATATATATATATATATATATATATATATATATATATATATATATATATAGAGAGAGAGAGAGAGAGAGAGAGAGAGAGAGAGATTGGTTCAAATAAAAAGTGATCCCTAGGTGAAAAATAAGAATTAATCTAGGCCTTTAAATTGATAAAATGGAAGGATGAGATCAAATTTTAAAGCAAAATTGCGGTGGTAATATGGTAATTATGCACAACTTTTATTGGATCCGCTAAAGTAAAAGTGAATCGTTGTGTTCAAAAAGTGCAATACAAGATAGTAAAAGAGCATCATGCTTCGAAATAAAATAGGAAGTATAAAAATAGAATTGTAACTATTTTTAATGAAGTAAGTGAGTACATTTACATATCGTATATACACTTTTAGTATTAAGTATTGAACATTTCGGTTTAGTGTTTCCAAACGTGATTTTTGATCCACTCCATTCATTTTGAAGTGATCAAGGGCTTAGATCACTTCTTACTTTTCATGGGAAGACCCCTTTGTATTAGAACCAATCCCTATATATATATGTTTTTGTTCAAATAAGAACATGATCTTATGAGAAAAATGAGAATGAATTTGGACCGTTAGATTTGCTTTATGTGAAATTCAATGTGCATTAGATGAAGTTGTAATGTGTATTAGATGAAATTGAAATGTGCAGCACAAATGGTACAATGTAGTGACATTATGTGAAGCTAAATTGTGCATTAGGTGAATTTGAAATGTGCACTAGATGAAACTCAAATGTGCAGAATAAAAGATATGATGTGATGTTATTTTTGTACCTTTTATTTTGCACATTTCAGTTTCATCTAATGCACATGTGAGTTTAAATTTTAATTATGCACATTTCAATATCATCTAATGCACATTTCGGTTTCACCAAATGCACAATTCAGATCCACATAATTCAATCCAACGGTCCAGATTCGTTCTCATTTCTCTCCTAAGATCCGTTCTTACCGGAACCGCTCCCTATATATATATATATATATATATATATATATATATAGGTTCAAGTGAGAAAACCATCTTAGGAGAGGAAAAAAGAATGAATGAGAGCCATTAGATTGAACAAGCATTCAAATTATTAAAATAGTTCGTATAAGGCCACAAAAGTCATTTTGGCCACTTTCCTTCTAGGAATTGTCGTGGCATATATTTGACTTCCCCATCATATTTAAGATAACTAATGATTGTTTCCATAACTATTATTTTACCTAATATATTCTTATAAA